>CM038147.1:200371176-200971176 GCA_021437245.1 Aegilops speltoides
TATTTATTTCCTTATTTCATGATAAATGTTTATCATTCATGCTAGAATTGTATTAAGGAAACATGATACATGTGTGAATGCATAGACAAACAATATGTCACTAGTATGCCTCTACTAGACTAGCTTGTTAATCAAAGATGGTTATGTTTCCTAACCATGAACAAAGAGTTGTTATTTGATTAACAAGGTCACATCATTAGTAGAATGATCGATTGACATGACCCATTCCATTAGCTTAGCACCACGATCGTTTAGTATGTTGCTCTGCTTTTATCCATGACATATACATGTTCCTGTAACTATGAGATTATGCAACTCCGTTTACGGAGGAACACTTTGGGTGCTACCAAGCGTCTGGCGTGGCTGGGTGATTATAAAGGAGTACTACAGGTGTCTCCAAAGGCAGATGTTGGGTTGGCGTATTTGAGATTAGGTTTTGTCACTCCGATTGTCGGAGAGGTATCTCTGGGCCCTCTCGGTAATACACATCACTTGAAGCCTTGCAAGCATTACAACTAATGAGTTAGCTGTGAGATGATGTATTACGGAGCGAGTAAAGAGACTTGCGGTAGCGAGATTGAACTAGGTATTGGATACAAGCGATCGAATCTCGGGCAAGTAACATACCGATGACAAAGGAACAACGTATGTTGTTATCTTGATCGACCGATAAAGATCTTCGTAGAATATGTAGGAACCAATATGGGCATCAGGTCCGCTATTGGTTATTGACGAGAGCGTGTCTCGGTCATGTCTACATTGTTCTCGAACCGTAGGGTCCATGCGCTTAAGGTTTGGATGGCGGTTATATTATGAGTTTATGTATTTTGATGTGCGAAGAAGTTGAGTCCGGATGTGATCACGGACATGACGAGAGTCTCGAAATGGTCGAGACATAAAGATTGATATATTGGAAGCCTATATTTGGAGTTGGAATGGTTCGGGTGAAATCGAGAATTTGCAGGATCTGGGAGGTTCGGAACCCCGGAACTATATGGGCCATAGTGGGCCTTGGTGGAAAGGAGAAAGGGCCAGCCCTAGGTGGCTGGCCTCCCCTTCCCTAGTCCTACTAGGACTAGGAAGGTGGGCGGCCCCTCTCTCTCTTTCCCCTCCGGTGAATCCTATTCCAACTAGGATTGGAGGGAATCCTACTCGGTGGGAGTAGGACTCCCCCAGCGCCTCCTCTTGGCCGGCGGCCCCCTCCCCTGCTCCTTTATATCACGGGCAGGGGGCACCCTAGAACACACAAGTTTGATCTCGGATCGTTCCTTAGCCGTGTCGGTGCCCCCTCCACCATATTCCACCTCGGTCATATCGTGCATGAAGCTTAGGCGAAAGCCTGGCTTGATAGAACATCAAGATCGTCCTGCGCCGTCGTCTTGTGAAACTCTCCCTCCCAGCTCTCTTGGATTGGAGCGAGAGGCGTCATCGAGCTGTCGTGTGTCAAGAACTTGGGGGCGCGATATGGCGCGGGATCGGTCGGATCGCGAGGAGAGCGTCGACTACTTCCTCTCGTTGTGATCGCTTCGCCCGGTCTCTGAGTGCGTAGACAACACTCTCCCCTCTCGTTGCTATGCATCACCATGATCTTGCGTGTGCGTAGGAAATTTTTGAAATTACTCGTTCCCCAACGATGGCATCGAGCCTAGGTTTTTATGGTTTGATGTTTTGCGAGTAGAACACAAGTGAGTTGTGGGCGATACAAGTCATACTACCTACCAGCATGTCATACTTTGGTTCAGCGGTATTGTGAGATGAAGCGGCCGGACCGACATTACAGCGTCGCTTCTGCGAGACTGGTTTCACCGCTCTGAGCACTTTCGTTGCTTAAAGGTATTGGCGGGTGTCTGTCTCTCTCACTTTAGTTGAACCGAGTGTGGCTCGCCCGGTCCTTGAGAAGGTTAAAGCGGAGTCTATTTGTGAAATATCGTTGTGGTTTTGATCGTAGGTGAGATTGGTTCTTGCTTAAGCCCGTAGCAGCCACGTAAAATTTGCAACAACAAAGTAGAGGGCGTCTAACTTGTTTTTGCAGGGCATGTTGTGATGTGATATGGTCAAGGCGTGATGCTATATTTTATTGTATGAGATGATCATGTTTTGTAACGAAGTTATCGGCAAGCTGGCAGGAGCCATATGGTTGTCGCTTTATTGTATGAAATGCAAGCATACTGTAATGCTTTACTTTATCACTAAGCGGTAGCGATAGTCGTAGAAGCATAAGATTGGCGAGGCGACAACGATGCTACGATGGAGATCAAGGTGTCGCGCCGGTGGCGATGGTGATCATGGTGGTGCTGCGGAGATGGAGATCACGAAGCACAAGATGATGATGACCATATCATATCACTTATATTGATTTGCATGTGATGTTTATCTTTTATGCATCTTATCTTGCTTTGATTGCGGTAGCATTATAAGATGATCTCTCACTAAATTATCAAGAAGTGTTCTCCACAGTATGCACCGTTGCCAAAGTTAAATCGTGCCCGGACACCACGTGATGATCGGGTGTGATAAGCTCTCGTCCATCTACAGCGGGTGCAAGCCAGTTTTGCACTGCGAGAATACTCGGGTTATACTTGCGAGCCTAGCATATGCGAGATATGGCCTCGGAACACGGAGACCGAAAGGTCGGCGTGAATCATATAGTAGATATGATCAACATAAGATGTTCACCATTGAAAACTACTCCATTTCACGTGATGATCGGTTATGGTTTAGTTGATTTGGATCACGTGATCACTTAGATGACTAGAGATGTCTATCTAAGTGGGAGTTCTTAAGTAATATGATTAATTGAACTTAAATTTATCATGAACTTAGTACTGATAGTATCTTGCTTGTTTATGTTTGATTGTAGATAGATGGCTCGTCTTTGTTGTTCGTTGAATTTTAATGCGTTCCTTGAGAAAGCAAAGTTGAAAGATGATGGTAGCAATTACGGATTGGGTCCGTAACTTGAGATTATCCTCATTGCTGCCTGAAAGATTCGTCTGGATGCACGCTAGGTGCAGACTCTTCTTGAGGAGCAACACGGATGTTATGAGCGTCTGGCGAGCAAAGCTGATGACTACTCTATAGTTCGATGTGCCATGCTACGGCTTAGAACCGGGACTTCAACGGCGTTTTGAGCGTCATGGAGCATATGAGATGTTCGAGGAGTTGAAGTTGATATTCAACAGAATGCGGATTGAGAGATATGAAGTCTCCAATAAGTTCTATAGCTGCAAGATGGAGGAGAATAGTTACGTCGGTGAGCACATACTCAAAATGTGCAGGTATTACAATCACTTGACTCAATTGGGAGTTAATCTTCCGGATGATTGTGTCATTGTGAGAATTCTTCAATCACTTGCCACCAAGCTACAAAGGCTTCGTGATGAACTATAATATGCAAGGGTTAGTAAAGACTATACGAGCTCTTACATGATGCTAAAGGCTGCGGAGGTAGAAATCAGAAGGAGCATCAAGTGTTGATGGTCAATAAGACCACTAGTTTCAAGAAGAAAGGCAAAGGGAAGAAGAAGGGAACTTCAAGAAGAACAGCAAGCAAGTTCTGCTCGGGAGAAAAACCCAAGTCTGGACCTAACACTGGCGGAGTGCTTCTCTGCAAGCGGTAGTCCTTTGAGCGGAACTGCCCCAAGTATTTGGCGGATAAGAAGGATGGCAAGGTGAACAAAGGTATATGTGAT
The DNA here is from genome assembly GCA_021437245.1 of Aegilops speltoides. Lineage (NCBI taxonomy): Eukaryota > Viridiplantae > Streptophyta > Magnoliopsida > Poales > Poaceae > Aegilops > Aegilops speltoides. The sequence continues at coordinate 200,374,869 of CM038147.1, forward strand.
ATACATGTTATTGATGTGTACCTTACTAGAGCTCATGATAGCTTTTGGGTATTTGATCTTGGTTACATTGCTAATATTTGCAACTCGAAGCAGGGACTACGGATTAGCGAACAACGGCAAGGGCGAGGTGGCGATCTGGCGTGGGAAATGGTTCCAAAGTCGATGTGATCGCGATCGACACGCTACCTCTACATCTACCTTGGGATTAGTTTTAGACCTAAATAATTGTTATTTGGTGCTGCGTTGAGCATGAACATTATATCTGGATCTTGTTTGATGCGAGGCGGTTATTCATTCATCGAGAGAATAATGGTTGTTCTATTTATATGAGTAATATCTTTTATGGTCATGCACCCTTGAAGAGTGGTCTATTTTGATGAATCTCGATAGTAGTGATACACATATTCATAATGTTGAAACCAAAAGATGCGAGTTGATAATGATAGTGCAACTTATTTGTGGTACTTGCCGTTTAGGTCATATCGATTGTAAAGCGCATGAAGAAACTCCATCTTGATGGACTTTTGGAGTCACTTGATTATGAATCACTTGGCACTTGCGAACCGTGCCTCATGGGCAAGATGACTAGAACCCGTTCTCGGTACTATGGAGAGAGCAGCAGATTTGTTGGAAATCATACATCTGAGATGTATGTGGTCCGATGAATGTTGAGGCTCGTGGCGGATATCGTTATTTTCTCACCTTCACGGATGACTTAAGCGAGATATGGGTATATCTACTTAATGAAACATAAGTCTGAAACATTTGAAAAGTTCAAAGAATTTGAGTGAAGTTGAAAATCATCGTAATAAGAAAATTAAATTTCTCGATCGATCGTGGAGGTGAATATTTGAGTTCTGAGTTTGGTCTACATTTGAAACAATGCGGAATAGTTTAGCAACTCCGCCACGGAACACCACAGCGTAATGGTGTGTCGAGCGTCGTGTCGCACTTTACTAGATATGGTGCGATCTATGATGTCTCTTACAGATTTACCGCTATCGTTTTGGGGTTATGCTCTAGAGGCGGCCGCATTCACCTTGAATAGAACACCGTCAAAATCCGTTGAGGCGACACCTTATGAACTATGGTTTAGCAAGAAACCAAAGTTATCGTTTCTTAAAGTTTGGGGATCACGATGCTTATGTGAAAAAGCTTCAACTGATAAGCTCGAACCCAAATCGAATGTGTCTTCATAGGATACCCAAAGGAGCAGTTGGGTACACCTTCTATCACAGATCCGAAGGCAAGACATTTGTTGCTAAGAATGGATCCTTTCTAGAAGGAGTTTCTCTCGAAAGAAGTGAGTGGGAGGAAAGTAGAACTTGATGAGGTAATTGTACCTTCTCCCTTACTTGAAAGTAGTTTGTCGCGCGAAACGGTTTACGAGACATCTACACCAAGTAGTGAGGAAGTTGATGATGTTGATCATGAAACTTGAGATCAAGTTACTCTGAGAACCTCGTAGATCAACGAGTAAGATCCGCTTTTGAGTGAGTGCGGTAATCCTGTTACGGAAATCATGCTACTAGATCATGATGAACCTCGAACTATGAAGAAGCGATGGTGAGCCAGATTCCATAAAATGGCTTGAGGCCATGAAATCGAGATGGGATCCATGTATGAAAACAAAGTATGGACTTTGGTTGACTTGCCGGGTAGGCAAGCAATAGAAAACAAGTGGATCTTCAAGAAGAAGGCGGTGGCAGCGGTAATATTCTTGTCTACAAAGCTCGACTTATGCAAAGGGTTTCGACAAGTTCAAGGGATTGACTACGATGAGACCTTCTCACCCGTAGCGATGCTTAAGTCTGTCCGAATCATGTTAGCAATTGCGCATTTTATGATTATGAAATTTGGCAAATGGATGTAAAAGCGCATTCTGAATGGATTTACGGAAGAAGAGTTGTATATGATGCAACGAGAAGGTTTTATCGATCCAAAGGGAGCTAACAAAGTGTGCAAGCTCCAGCGATCCATTTATGGACTGGTGCAAGCATCTCGGAGTTGGAATAAGCGCTTTGATAGTGTGATCAAAGCATTTGGGTTCATCTGAGACTTTTGGAAGCTTTGTATTTACAAGAAAGTGAGTGGGAGCTCTGTAGCATTTACGATATTATATGTAGATGACATATTACTGATCGGAAATGATATAGAATTCTGGATAGCATAAAGGGATACTTGAATAAGAGTTTTTCAATGAAAGACCTCGGTGAAGCTGCTTACATATTGGGCATCAAGATCTATAGAGATAGATCAAGGCGCTTAATTGGACTTTCACAAAGCACATACCTTGACAAAATTTTGAAGAAGTTCAAAATGGATCAAGCAAAGAAAGGGTTCTTGCACGTGTTACAAGGTGTGAAGTTGAGTAAGACTCAATGCCCGACCACTGCGAAGATAGAGAAAATGAAAGATGTTCCTATGCTTGACCATAGGCTCTATCATGTATGCAATCTTGTGTACGGGACTGATGTGTGCCTTGCTATAAGCTTAGCGAGGAAGGTACCAAAGTAATCGAGTGGATCCTTTGGACAGCGGTCAAGAACATCTGAAATACACGAAAAGGACTAAGGATATGTTTCTCGTATATGGAGGTGACAAAGAGCTCATAAATGGCAGTTACGTTGATGCAAGCTTTGACAACGATCCGGACGATTCTAAATCGCGAGACCGGATCGTATTTACACTAAGCGGAGGAGCTGTCGGTTGGTGCGTTCTAAACAAAGCGTCGTGGCGGGATCTACATGTGAGCGGAGTACATAGCAGCCGGAGCAGCTAATGAAGATGCGGATGAAGGAGTTCATATCCGATCTAGGTGTCATACCTAGTGCATCGGGTCAATGAAAATCTTACGTGACAATCTTGGAGCAATTGCCTTAGCGAAGGAATCCAGATTTCACAAGAGGACCAAGCACATCAAGAGGCGCTTCAATTCCATCCGGGACTTAGTCGGTGGGAGACATAGAGATTTGCAAGATACATACGGATCTGAATGTAGCAGACCGTTGACTAAGCCTCTTCCACGAGCAAAACATGATCAACACCAAGACTCCATGGGTGTTAGAATCATTACTATGTAATCTAGATTATTGACTCTAGTGCAAGTGGGAGGCTGAAGGAAATATGCCCTAGAGGCAATAATAAAGTTATTATTTATTTCCTTATTTCATGATAAATGTTTATCATTCATGCTAGAATTGTATTAACAGGAAACATGATACATGTGTGAATGCATAGACAAACAATATGTCACTAGTATGCCTCTACTAGACTAGCTTGTTAATCAAAGATGGTTATGTTTCCTAACCATGAACAAAGAGTTGTTATTTGATTAACAAGGTCACATCATTAGTAGAATGATCGATTGACATGACCCATTCCATTAGCTTAGCACGATCGTTTAGTATGTTGCTCTGCTTTTATCCATGACATATACATGTTCCTGTAACTATGAGATTATGCAACTCCGTTTACGGAGGAACACTTTGGGTGCTACCAAGCGTCACAGCGTATGCTGGGTGATTATAAAGGAGTACTACAGGTGTCTCCAAAGGCGGATGTTGGGTTGGCGTATTTGAGATTAGGTTTTGTCACTCCGATTGTCGGAGAGGTATCTCTGGGCCCTCTCGGTAATACACATCACTTGAAGCCTTGCAAGCATTACAACTAATGAGTTAGCTGTGAGATGATGTATTACGGAGCGAGTAAAGAGACTTGCGATAGCGAGATTGAACTAGGTATTGGATACAAGCGATCGAATCTCGGGCAAGTAACATACCGATGACAAAGGAACAACGTATGTTGTTATGCGATCGACCGATAAAGATCTTCGTAGAATATGTAGGAACCAATATGGGCATCCAGGTCCGCTATTGGTTATTGACCGGAGGCGTGTCTCGGTCATGTCTACATTGTTCTCGAACCGTAGAGTCCATGCGCTTAAGGTTTCGATGGCGGTTATATTATGAGTTTATGTATTTTGATGTACCGAAGAAGTTGGAGTCCGGATGTGATCACGGACATGACGAGGAGTCTCGAAATGGTCGAGACATAAAGATTGATATATTGGAAGCCTATATTTGGAGTTGAATGGTTCGGGTGAAATCGAGAATTCTTAGAATGCAGGGGAGGTTCTGGAACCCGAGAACTATATGGGCCATAGTGGGCCTTGGTGGAAAGGAGAAAGGGCCAGCCCTGGGTGGCGCGTGCTCCCCTTCCCTAGTCCTACTAGGACTAGGAAAGGTGGGCGCCCCCTCTCTCTCTTTCCCCTCCGGTGAATCCTATTCCAACTAGGATTGGAGGGAATCCTACTCCCGGGGAGTAGGACTCCTCTGCAGCGCCTCCTCTTGGCCGGCCGGCCCCCCCCTGCTCCTTTATATGAGGCGGGGGGCACCCTAGAACACACAAGTTTGATCTCGGATCGTTCCTTAGCCGTGTCGGTGCCCCCTCCACCATATTCCACCTCGGTCATATCGTGCAAAGCTTAGGCGAAGCCCTGGCGATAGAACATCAAGATCGTCACCTGCGCCGTCGTCTTGTGAAACTCTTCCTCGAGGAAGCTCTCGAGCTGTCGTTGGATTGGAGCCGAGGAGGGCGTCATCTCTAGCTGTCGTGTGTCAAGAACTCTCAGGCGCACCGAATGCTGTGCGAAATTACTACGCGGGATCGGTCGGATCGCGAGGAGAGCGTCGACTACTTCCTCTACGTTGTGATCGCTTCGCCCGGTCTCTGAGTGCGTAGACAACACTCTCCTCTCGTTGCTATACATCACCATGATCTTGCGTGTGCGTAGGAAATTTTTGAAATTACTCGTTCCCCAGCAAGGGAAGGAGAGGTTGAGAAGACAGCTCCACCGGCGGGCGGTGGGATGGTGGGGCGATACTCAAGCGGGGCCAATAAATAGATGTGTTGGGGAGGAGGGCTGCGCCTTGGGAGTTGTGTGCCCTCCTTATATCGGCCCCTAGGGGCGCCCGACCTGGAGATGCAATCTCCCAAGGCGGCGGCAAGGGGTTGGAGTGCCCCCAAGGCAAGTGGTCGCCCCCCTAGGGTTTCAACCCTAGGCGCAGAGGAGGCCCAGAGGCGCACCAGCCCCTTGGGGCTGGTTCCTTCCCCCTCAGCCCATGGGGCCCTCCGGGATAGGTGGCCCCACCGGTGGACCCAGGGACCCTTCGGTGGTCGGTACAATGAAAGTGACGAAAACTTTCGATGGCGAAACACCACTTCATATATATAATTCTTTACCTCCGGACCATTCGGAAACTCCTCGTGACGTCAGGGATCTCATCGGGACTCGAACAACATTCGGTTTGCTGCATACTAATATTCCTACAACCTAAGCGTCACCAAACCTTAAGTGTGTAGACCCTACGGGTTCGGAACACGTAGACATGGCCAGAGGCGGTTCTCGGGCAATAACCAACAGCGGGATCTGGATACCCATGTTGGCTCCCACATGCTCCTCGATGATCTCATCGGATGAACCACGATGTCGAGATTCAAACAAACCCGTATACAATTCCCTTTGTCAATCGATGCGTTACTTGCGAGACTTCGATCGTCGGTATCCCAATACCTCATTCGGTCTCGTTACGGCAAGTCACTTTACTCATCTTGTAATGCATGATCCGTGACCAAACACTTGGTCACTTTGAGCTCATTATGATGATGCATTGTCGAGTGGGCCCAGAGATACCTCTCCGTCATGCGGAGTGACAAATCGATCTCGATCCGTGTCAACCAGCAGACACTTTTGGAGATACTGTAATGCACCTTTATAGTACCCGATTCACGTTGTGGCGTTTGGTACACCAAAAGCACTCCTACGGTATCAGGGAGTTACGATCTCATGGTCTAAGGAAAGGATACTTGACATTGGAAAAGCTCTAGCAAGCGAACTACGATCTTATGTTATGCTTAGGATTGGGTCTTGTCCATCACATCATTCTCCTAATGATGTGATCCGTTATCAACGACATCCAATGTCCATAGTCGGAAACCATGACTATCTGTTGATCTGAGCTAGTCAACTAGAGGCTCACTAGGGACATGTTATGGTCTATATATTCACACGTGTATTACGATTTCGGATAATACATTTATAGCATGAATAAAGACAATTATCATGAACATTGAAATATAATAATAACCTTTTATTATTGCCTCTAGGGCATATTTCCAACAGTCTCCACTTGCACTAGAGTCAATAATCTAGTTACATTGTGATGAATCGAACACCCATAGAGTTACGGTGTTGATCATGTTTTGCTTTCATAAGAGAGGTTTAGTCAGCGGATCTGCGACATTCAGATCCGTATGTACTTTGCAAATATCTATGTCTCCATCTTGAACATTTTCACGGATGGAGTTGAAGCGGCAGCTTGATGTTCTGGTCTTCTTGTGAAACCTGGGCTCCTTGGCAAGGAGCAATAGCTCGGTGTTGTCACGAGAAGAGTTTGATCGGCCCGAGCGCATTGGGTATGACTCCTAGGTCGGTGATGAACTCCTTCACCCAAATTGCTTCATCGCTGCCTCCGAGGCTGCCATGTACTCCGCTTCACATGTAGATCCCATACGGCGCTCGCTTGCAGTTGCACCGACTTCTTGCTCCACCATTCAACATATACATGTATATGGTTTGTGACTTAGAGTCATCGGATCTGTGTCGAAGCTAGCGTCGGCGTAACCCTTCTGACAAGCTCTTCGTCACCTCCATAAGCGAAACATGTCCTTTGTCCTTTTCGGTGCTTGAGGATATTCTTGACCGTTGTCTAGTGTTCCTTGCGGGATTACTTTGGTACCTTCCTACCAAACTTACGGCAAGGTTTACATCAGTGCAGTACACAACATGGCATACATAATAGATCCTATGGCTGAAGCATAGGGATGACACTCATCTCTTCTTTATCTTTTGCCGTGGTGGGGCATTGAGTGAGCTCAATCTCACACCTTGCAACATAGGCAAGAACCCTTTCTTGGACTGATCCATTTTGAACTTCTTCAAAATCTTATCAAGGTATGTGCTTTGTGAAAGACCTATGAGGCGTCTCGATCTATCTCTATAGATCTTGATGCCTAATATATAAGCAACTTCTCCAAGGTCCTTCATTGAAAAACACTTATTCAAGTAGGCCTTAATGCTGTCAAAAGTTCTATATCATTTCCCATCAAGAGTATGTCATCTACATATAATATGAGAAATGCTCTGAGCTCCCTCACTTTCTTATAGCGAGGCTTCTCCATAAGTGCGCATAAACTAAGCGCTTTGATCATCTCATCAAAGCGAATGTTCTAACTCGAGATGCTTGCACCAGCCCATAAATGGATCATTTGGAGCTTGCATACTTTGTTAGCATTCTTAGGATCGACAAAACCTTCGGCTGCATCATATACAACTCTTCCTTAAGATGTCCGTTAAGGAATGCCGTTTTGGCGTCCATCGCCATATCTCATAATCATAGTATCGGCAATTGCTAACATGATTGAGACGGACTTAAGCTTCGCTACGGGAGAGAATGTCTCATCATAGTCAATCCCTTGAACTTGTCGATAACCCTTAGCGACAAGTCGAGCTATAGATGGTAACATTACCATCGCGTCCGTCTTCTTCTTAAAGATCCATTTATTTTCTATCGCTCGCCGATCATCGGGCAAATCTGTCAAAGTCCATACTTTGTTTTCATACATGGATTCTATCTCGGTTTCATGGCTTCAAGCCATTTGTTGGAATCTGGGCCCGCCATCGCTTCTTCATAGTTCGAAGGTTCACGTTGTCTAACAACATGATTTCGGAGACGGGGTTGCCATACCACTGCAGTGCGGAGCGTGTCCTTGTGGACCTCTGAAGTTCAGTAGCAACTTGATCCAAGTACCTTGATCATCATCATTATTTTCCTCTCCGATTGGTGTAGGCATCACGGGAACATTTTCTAAGCTGCACTACTTTCTGTTCAAGAGGTAGTACTTCATCGAGTTCTACTTTCCTCCCACTTACTTCTTTTGAGAGAAACTCCTTTTCGAGAAAGGATCCGTTCTTGGCAACAAAGATCTTGCCCTCGGATCTTAAGTAGAAGGTATACCCAATGGTTTCTTTAGGGTATCCTATGAATCGCATTTTTCGACTTGGGTTCGAGCTTTTCAGGTTGAAGTTTCTTGACATAAGCATCGCATCCCCAAACTTTTAGAAGCGACGACTTAGGTTTCTTCCCAAACCATAATTCATATGGTGTCGTCTCAGCAGGTTTAGGCGGTGCCCTATTTAAAGTGAATGTAGTTGTCTCTAGGCGTATCCCCAAAATGATAGCGGTAAATCGGTAGAGACATCATAGACCGCACCATATCCAATAGAGTGCGATTCGACGTTCGGACACTTTATTCTTTGAGGTGTTCGGAGGCGTGAGTTGTGAAACGATTCCACATTTCCTTAAGTGTGTACCAAATTCGTGACTTAAATATTCTCCTCCACGATCGATCGTAGAAACTTTATCTTTCGGTCACGTTGATTCTCTACCTCATTCTGAAATTCCTTGAACTTTTCAAGGTCTCAAACTTGTGTTTCATTAAGTAGACATACCCATATCTACTCAAGTCATCGGTGAGTGAGAACATAACGATATCCTCCATGAGCCTCAACGCTCATTGGACGCACACATCGGTATGTATGATTTCCAACAAGTTGGTTGCTCGCTCCATTGTTCGGAGAGCGAGTCTTGGTCATTTGCCCATGAGGCATGGTTAGCATGTGTCAAATGATTCATAATCAAGAGACTCTAAAGTCCATCAGCATGGAGCTTCTTCATGCGCTTGACACCAATGTGACCAAGGCGGCGATGCCACAAGTATGTGGGACTATCGTTATCAACTTTACATCTTTTGGTATTCACACTATGAATATGTGTAACATTACGCTCGAGATTCATTAGAATAAACCATTGACCATTGGGGCATGACCATAAAACATATCTCTCATATAAATAGAACAACCATTATTCTCGGATTTAAATGAGTAGCCATCTCGTATCAAGCGAGATCCGGATACAATGTTCATGCTCAAACTTGGCACTAAATAACAATTATTGAGGTTTAAAACTAATCCGTAGGTAAATGTAGAGGTAGCGTGCCGATGGCGATCACATCGACCTTGGAACCATTCGGCAGCGCATCGTCACCTCGTCGCTCGCCGATCTCCGCTTATTCCGCAGCTCTGCTGTGAGTTACAAATATGAACAGCGGCACGGTATCAAATACCGGGAGTTACTACAGTCTTGGTAAGGTACACATCAATTACATGTATATCAAATATACCTTTAGTGTTGCGGCCTTCTTGTCCGCTAAGTATTTGGGGCAGTTCGCTTCGATGACCCTTCCCTTTGCAATAAAGCACTTTCGATCTCGGGCTTGGGTCCATTGCTTGACTTCTTCCGGCAAGCTGGCTTACGGTAGCGGCAACTTCCTTGCCATCCTTCTTGAAGTTCTTCTTACCCTTGCCCTTCTTGAACTTGGTGGTTTTATTGACCATCAACACTTGATGTTCTTTCTTGATTTCTACCTCTCTGACTTCAACATTGAAAATACTTGAGGAATAGTTTTTACCATCCCCTGCATATTGTAGTTCATCACAAAGCTCTTGTAGCTTGGTGGGGCGGTGAAGGATTCTATCAATGACCGCCTCGTCAGGAGGTTAATGTCCAGCTGGGTCGGCGGGCGTGCAACCCGGACATTTTGAGTATGTGCTCCTTGTGAACTATTTTCCTCCATCTTACAACTATAGAACTTGTCGGAGACTTCATATCTCTCGACCGGGCATGAGCTTGGAAAACTAGTTTCAGCTCTCGAACATCTCATATGCTCCGTGTTGCTCAAAAGCGCTTTTGGAGCCCGGTTCTAAGCTGTAAAGCATGCTGCCTTGAGCGAGGAGTAATCATCGGTGGTTTGCTTAGCGTTCATAACGTCTTGGTTCTCTAGGGCGGGTGCATCACCTAGCGGTCCTTCTAGGACATATTGTTTCCTGGCAGCTATGAGGATGATCCTCAGGTTGCGGACCCAATCCGTATAGTTGCTGCCATCATCTTTCAGCTTGGTTTTCTCTAGGAATGCGTTGAAGTTCATGTTGACATAGCGTTGGCCATTTGATCTACAAGACATATTTGCAAGGTTTTAGACTAAGTTCATGATAATTAAGTTCATCTAATCAAATTATTATAATGAACTCCACTTAGATTAGACATCCCTCTAGTCATCTAAGTGTTACGATCGAGTCGACTAGGCGTGTCCGATCATCACGTGAGACGGACTAGTCATCGTCGGTGAACATCTCCATGTTGATCGTATCTTCCATCGACTCGTGTTCGACCTTTTCGGTCTCCGTGTTCGAGGCCATGTATGTACATGCTAGGCTCGTCAAGTTAACCCTAAGTGTTTTTGCATGTGTAAAACTGTCTTACACCCGTTGTATGTGAGCGTAAGAATCTATCACACCCGATCATCACGTGGTGCTTGAAATGACGAACTTTAGCAATGGCGCAGTTAGGGAGAACACTTCTTGAAATTATTATAAGGATCATCTTATTTACTACCGTCGTTCTAAGTAAACAAGATGCATAATAAACATCACATGCAATTATATAGTTGTGACATGATATGGCCAATATCATATAGCTCCTTTGATCTCCATCTTGGGGCTCCATGATCATCTTCGTCACCGGCATGACACCATGATCTCCATCATCATGATCTCCATCATTGTGTCTTCATGAAGTTGTCGCCAGCGACTACTTCTACTTCTATGGCTAGCGCGTTTAGCAATAAAGTAAAGTAATTTACATGGCGTTCTTCAATGACACGCAGGTCATACAAAAATAAAGACAACTCCTATGGCTCCTGCGGTTGTCATACTCATCGACATGCAAGTCGTGATTCCTATTACAAGAACATGATCTCATACATCACAACATATCATTCATCATTCATCACAACTTTTGGCCATATCACATCACAAGACACTTCTTTGCAAAAACAAGTTAGGCGTCCTCTAATTGTTGTTGCAAGTTTTTACGATGGCTTCTATAGGTGATCTAGCAGAACATTTTCTTACCTCGTTAAAGCACAGCGTGATTTGTCAACTTCTATTTACCCTTCATAAGGACCCTTTTCATCGAATCCGCTCCAACTAAAGTGGGAGAGCGGACACCCTTGACCACCTTATGCAACTAGTGCATGTCGATCGGTGGAACCGGTCTCACGTAAGCGTATGTGTAAGGTTGGTCGGGCGCTTCATCCCACAATACCGTGGAGCAAAAAAAGACTAGTAGCGGCAAGAAAGTTGACAACATCTCGCCCACAACAAATTGTGTTCTACTCGTGCAATTAGAGAACTACGCATAGACCTAGCTCATGATGCCCTTTGTTGGGGAATGTTGTAGAAAATAAAAATTTTCTCTGGTTTCACCAAGATCCATGTTGGTGTACTAAAGTAGGGTACCTTAGTACCCCGAACTTGTGCTGCAGTTCTGACCTAGCGTGGCAAGGCTCATGAGGCGTCATAAGACCCTCTATCATTTCCATTTCTTGCCGTTCAAGAACAAAGTGTCAACCAAGTAGACAAAGCCCCGGCAAGAGGAGCTTGCCGGGAAGTACAAACCCGGCAAGAAAGAGCTTCTTTGGGAAGGACAAAACCCGGCAAGAGGAGCTTCGGGAAGAAGGTAACAAAGGCGCTTCGGAAAACTTGCGCGACACCCAGCGTCCGGCAAGGCCGGCGACCCGACAAGCTTGCCGACAACGCGACAAAGAAGAAGGGCATGGCGAGGTGCTTACCCGCTGCAAGGCTGCCCTCTGCATCAAGCTCTAAGCGTATCCAGCAGTGTCACCCGGGACTATCGGAAGCGCGTGGCGGTATTTGTGCAGCCATGTGGTCTTGGTGCATAGCCGAAGCCGACAAAGGAGGCCATCGTGGCGTCGGTGGCGCCCCTAACGGTCGTTTCCTTACCTTTGTTAGGCGACGGGCGAGACATTAAATGCCCTTGTCCCTGCCGTCGAGTTAGGTAGGGACAACTTTGTTGTTCTTGTTGTACCAACCTGCGTTTTTACTCTTTTACCCCCTCTTTCTGCGTTGCCACTGCCGGTAACCCCTTAGACTATAAAGGGAGGCCCATGCATGCGTAGAAGGGGTTCGGTTCGTCGACATCAACACCACTACTGCGCTCACGCTCTCGAGCAGAACAAATACAAACACTAAGCAGCGGTAGGAGTTTTATCTCTCGGAGGAGAGCTCGAAGCTAGATAAATCGCCCCCAGCGCGTCGCCTCGATCTGCTTTCTGCGTCGCCCTCCGCTCCTTGCGGACGAAGGGGCTCCACTGCCCCATAGGTGCTCGTGCTGACCGGCCCACGACATCTTTGGCGCGCCCGGTAAAGGCGTCAGTCGTCGCGCATCGATCCGGCGTCTCGTCTTCATCATCAACATCTTCATCGACATAGCACGAAGAAAACTTGGATGTAGCCGCTCCGTCTGCGACTGTCCTCATGCCACGAACAAGCGGTGGTGGGGTGGGCGCCGCCGGAGGAGGCGGGCGCCGTGAGGACTCACATCGTCACCGCTCCAAGGACAAAGGCCCGCAAGGTTCAGCGTCTGCACATCCGCTGCACCTCCGGGAGGTGCAAGATCGACAACGCCACAGCGCTCTGGCGCCGTCTTGGCGTCTGCAACAAGGCGAGCTGGTGGGTCATGGAGACGTTCAAAACCCGACATCTTGGCCGGCAACCTGGCACGCAGCCTTGATCGCGGTCACTGGGCGAATGCTGCTCCTTCTAACAACTGTTAGAATTTGAGCATGTCTCGCACCTCGCGTCGCTCACCACCGCCACCCAAGACTCGAGGCGGCGGCGAGCCCGGCTACTTACAGATTACCCTCGGCGCCGGACAAGATCGGCGGCGGAGGCTGCTATCTATAGCCTCATTAACCGCCAGCGCCGATAAGCCCGATAGCGAACACGTCGAAGCGCGGCAAAGGCGCTCGGTGGAAGCCGGTGGCGACAAGACGGCGAGGTGCCACCACCGTGCACTCCCGCCCGAAGGCGGGATCGCCGACTCGCCGGGCCAACCCGGCAGCGACTCCACCGCGTCGTCCGGACCCTTGGCTTCGCCCGCGATCAGCGCCACGTTCTCAAACGGCGACGAAAACGCTTCGTACTCGCATCGGCGCGAAGAAGCGGCGTCAATCGACCAGCGCTAGGCCTTGTCGATATGCATGCGCCCGAAGAACAGGCGACTTGCGTCTGCAGCGAGTTGCCTGCGTTCACCCGTGAGCTGCGGCAAGTCGATGGCCGATACCAGAACTTCAAGCCCGACATGCCGAAATGCGATGGCAGGATACATCCGTCGAATTCCTCGGCATCTACACCATCGCGGTGCGAGGCTGCGGAGGACGCGGCGAAGATTCTCACCAACTACTTCCGGCTGGTGCTCAAGCCAGCGTCGGATCTTGGCTCATGCACTTGCCGGACAACTCCATCTCTTCGTTGGGCGGACTGTGCCATCGGTTTGTCGGCGCCTTCACGGTGACCACAAGCCTCATGGCGGAAGCGACCTTCACTTGCTCGTCGAAGGAGGAGAACCCCTGCGCAAGTACATCTGAGAGATTCAGCCGGTGCGGCGCAACATCCCACGTCCACCTGCGCGATTATCACCGCGTTCCATCGAGCGTCGCGTAACGCGGGATGAGGAGAGATGGCGATGTGCAAGATTAGAGATGTCGTGAGCTGTATGCTCACGGCCGACAAGTGTGTGAGCTGAGGAGGGAGAAAATCGGGAGGCTGCGGAGAAGAAGGATCGTGACGGTGAGGATGCCGCCCGAGCAAGGAAGAACGGATGAGCTGCGAAAAAAAGGCTAAGGATGTGCTGGTTATCGAGCATTCCGTGACGAGGCGGACTCCGACAAGGCCAAAGCTAGTGAGTCGGCGAGGCTGTGGTAATCGCCGACAAGCGGGGCAGCTCCGACAAGCGATATTGCAAGATCCACGCACCAAGGGCCATGACCTCCAAGCACTGCAAGAAAGTTGAGCGGATGGCGAGACTCTGAAAGCTGATCTGGCCGCGCGACAAGGAGAGGCAGAGGAGGTGGCGGAGGATCGGCAAGCTTCCCGCCCGGGAGGCGCCCAGCAGCAAGCCAAGCTGCGGCAAGAGGCAGAGCCTCCCGTGGCGCGACAAGGACGAAGGCGAAGATGAAGATGGCGAAATGGAGGAAGATGAAACCGGCGACCAGGAATTTCAGAAGGCAGCGGAGGTGTTGTGCATCGGCGGTGCTTCTCGCACACCTCGCACCGCAAACTCAAGCGATGGTAGCGAGAGGTGGCCTTGCGAGAACCGTCCGTTGAATCGCGCAAGCCTGAAGTGGTCAACCGCCCATCATCTTGATGTTGAGGATCACCGATCGCATCACGTAGTCGGGTGCTTGCCAATGTTGGTCTCGCCAACAATGCGCAACCTCAAGGTCACGAAGATGTTGGTTGTGGCGGGGCGGCTGAATCTGATCTACTCCGCGATGCTCAAGAAACTCCGGATCCTGGCGGCGAGCTCGAAGAGACCGGCACCTTTCAAGGAATAAATCCAGGAAGGAGCAAGCCAAGGGAAGATCACCTTGCCCGTGGCGTTTGGCGATGAGCTGAATTCGGGACGAGAGAGTCACATTCGATGTTGCTGATTTCCCATTGCCCTACAATGGGATACTTAGCCGTCGGCTTGCCAAGTTCATGGCAGCCTCTCCTCGCCTACAATGTGCTCAAGATGCCTGGTCGATAAGTGTCATTTCTGTCCAAGGCGACAAGAAGGATGCACTTATCTGCGCCGACAAGATCTACTGGGGAAGCGGCGGCCGTAGCAGGCGCAAACCACTTGCCGCTGAAGCTCCGGGGAGAAAGACCAAGTCGGCAAGAGTAGCTCGATGCCCTCTCGGCAAGCGCACCTCTTGGTCTGCGCTACCGTCGAGGCGCACCATCGAGCTCCACCGGCAAGTGCAAGAAAGCAAAGACAGCTTCACGAGACTAAGAAAGTGGTGCGCCAAGGAGGGCGGCTTTGGTGGTACCTTCACCATCGGTGCCACGCTTGATCCTAAAAAGGAAGCGTGCTCGTTGCTTTCTGCGGGCGAATATCGATGTGTTTGCATGGCAACCATCGACATCCCGGTGTTCGAAGTAATTGAGCACCACCTTGCCGTACGCCCTCCACGCGGCCCGTCAAGCGAGAGTCGAGAAAACAAGCGGTGGAGACAAGAGTTCATTGCGAAGAGATCAAGAAGTTGAAGCGGCATGCAGTCAGAGTGCTCCATCCGGCGTGGTTAGCCAATCCGATGAGTCGTGCGCCAAGGCAAGCGGAAGTGGAGGCTTTGTATTGACTTCACGATGTTAATAAAGCTTGTCCCAGGATCCATTTCCTTGCGGCGCATTGACGGTTAGCCGACTCCATAGCGAGGATGTGATCTGCTTTCATTCCTTGATGCATACCGGGATATCATCGGATCTTCATGGCGAAGAGGATGAAGAAAACGCATTCATTACTCCATGTAGCGCGTCTTGCTTCGTACGGATGCCTTCGGACTAAGAATGCTGGTTCAACATTGCAAGTAGTCAGCCATGCTTTTGAGCCTGGGCTGCGAAATGTAGAAGCTTACATGGATGACATAGTGGTCAAGAGCATGGACAAAGAGACTCGATCCAAGATTTGGATGAGACTTTTGCAAATGTCGCAAGAGTCAATCTCAAGTTGAACCCGAAGTGTGTGTTGGAGTTCCATCCGGCAAGCTTCTCGGGTTCTTTGTGTCTTAGAGGATTGAAGCCAATCCCGACAAGATCAAGGCCATTGAGCAAATTGAAGCACCAAAGCGCGTCAAGGATGTGCGAAGGCTTGCGGCTGTGTTGCTGCTCTTAGTCGATTCATTTCAAGTCTGCTGAGCAGCCTGCCATTTTCAAAATCTTGAAAAAGGCGGGTCCCATGAAATGGACTCCGGGCGGAGGCTGCGCTGCAAGACTTGAAGAAATATTTGTCCTCCACTCCAACACTTGTCGCACCTAAGCCACAAGAGAAGTTGCTGCTATACTGGCGTGACCAATCAAGTGGTTAGTGCTGCGTTAGTGGCGGAGAGGAGGCAAATGATGAGCCGGTGACGCGGAGCGAGTCAGCGACAAGCGAGGGCTTCTCAGGCAAGCTACGGCCCGGCAAGCCACGATCCGACAAGTTACGGCTCCGCCAAGATGGATCTATGGAGTTGCGGAAGAAAAGCGAAGAAGAAGGTGCAGCGCCTAGTTTACTTTGTCGGTTCCCTTTTGCGGGGGCTAGATCGAGGTACTACGGTGTGCGAAGTTGCTTTCGGCCTACTCATGGCCTCAAAGAAGCTGCGCCATTACTTTCAAGCACATGAGATCACGGTTGTCACTCGCTTTCGTTGAAGAGGATCTTGCGAGAATCCGAAGCAGCGAGCAGGATTGTCAGTGGGCACTAAATTGTCAAGCTTTGGCCTCAAGTTTGAAAGTACTTCAACTATTGAGCCGAGCTTTGGCAGAATTTATAGCAGAATGGGCGTAACACGGATGAAGAAACTCGGAGAAGAGCATCCTGTCAAGGAAGTTAGCAAAGAATGGATCATGTACTTTGATGGTGCCTTCTCGCTGCAAAGCGCCCGGTCTTGGCGTACTACTTATCGCCCCATCGGAGAAGCACCTCAAGTATGTGGTCCAAATGCACTTTCCCAAGGAGCAAGCAACAAATATCTTGCAGTATGAAGGCTTGCTTGCGGACTCGAGGATAGCGGCGGAGCTTGGGATCAAAGCTTATTATCGGGGTGACTCGCGGCTTGTCGTCCGTCAAGTGAACAAAGATTATCGAGTCCGTTGATGGAAGCCTACATTGATGAAGTGAGGAAGCTAGAAGAACATTTTGTGACTGCCAGATGGAACATGTTCAAGGGCTCGAGAATGGCGTTGCGGATGGGTATCAAAGTGTCTGCGCTCAAGTTACTGTGGAACCGGGAATTTTTGTGCTCAAGCTAACTCAGCCATATGTAACACCATCAAGCTGGACAGAGCAAAAAGAAAGTTGGTCCTTGGCGACTACTTTCCGTGAGCTCCGAAGCCGCCGCCAAGAAGGTCTCGGGATCAACACGAGAAAGTCTTGAGGAGCGATCTGCTCCGACAAGCCCGAGATTTGTTTCGTTGAAGCGAGCGCTCCCGACAAGCTGTGTCCCGACACGCTTGCGGGGAATATCACCTCGGCGAGTCGAGATCCTTGCCGTGAAGCGGATGTTCCGCGGCACATTAGCGCTTTAGTCTTTGTCGTCGAGCCACGAGGCTCGGCATGGAAGCACAGCCGGATCGTCCATTTCCTTGAGACGGAGAACTTCCGAGGAGCAAGCGGCGGAGAAAGTAGCCCGACAATCAAGTATGTACCGGTGTAGCCGATGACATCTTTGCTGAGAAAAGATTCAGCGGAGTGAAATTGAAGTGCCTCTCCGGGAAGATGGACGGAGAGCTGTTGGCGGAGATACTACGGAGGCATATGTGGTCACCACATTGGCGCAAAACACTTGCCCGACAAAGCTTTCCGGCAAGGTTTCTTACGGCAGACAGCCCTCCGGGATGCTGCTGCACAAGTAACCAAGTGTGAAGCGTGCGATTCCACTCCAAGCAGATTCATCAACCAGCTCAAGCTCTCCAAACAATCCCTTTATCTGGCCATTTTGATGCGGGGGCTCGATATCCTCGGCCCCTTCCCGGCTGTCGGGGCTTTGAGTACTTATGCGTTGCGATCGACAAGTTCACAAAGTGGCACTGAAGTGGAACGATGAGGAAGGTGACAACCGATCGGCCAGTCAAGTTCTTGGTCAATTGTTTGCCGTTTGGAATCCCTAACGGGATCATTACGACAATGGCACACAATTCACAAATCGCACCTTCATGCGATCGTCCAAGATCTTGGCACCAAGATCGCCGCTCATTGCTCACCAGAAGCAGCGGTCAAGCGGAGAAATGACGCTGAAGTGCTGCTTGAGCTCAAGACCAGAACTTCGACGGGCTGCACAAGTCGGAAGAAATTGGATCGGCGGCTGCGGTGGTTCTTTGGTCAATCGAGCGACACCGTCGAGCCTGGCGGACACCCTTTGCTCTTGTCTACGGGACGAGGCGGTTCTCCCCACGAAACTTCGTATCTGGATCGCCTCGAGTGCTCGCTTATGATGAGCTTGAGCAAAAGCAGCTGCGGCAAGATATGCGCTGCTCCTCGAAGAATAGATCTTGACTCTTTGTCACGAGCTGCTCGCTACCGACAAGCTTTGCGCGCTATCATAGCGAAGAATTAATGCGAGAAGCTTGAGGAAGGCGACCTTGTTCTTGGCGTGTTCAAACCGCCAAGAATTCCAACAAGTTGATGCGAAGTGGGAAGGCCCTTATCGGGTGAAAGCGAGTCACTAGGCGGCGCTGTCATGCCTTGAGACCGAAGATGGCATTCGGTGAGCAACTCTGGAACATAGAGCAACCATAAGTTTTACCCATAAAGTAGCGGTTGCCGGCCTGTTCAGACAACCACCTTTTGTACAAGCCTTGCAGCTGTTGCATGTAACCCTTTGTACAAAGCGAGGCGCAGCTCACGTGCGTAAATAAAGTTTATGTGCCCGCACATCTTGTCAAATTAATGCATCTTTCTTTTTTGCATCTATATGCGACACTTTGTGCAGCACTTACCCCGATAAGCAACAGCGAACCTTAAGGTTCCGTATCATTATTTTCTCTTCTTTCTTCTCAAAAGAAGATTCCTCCATCCCACAAGTTCACGGAAGGGAAGATAAAGGTGTGGACCAGGCGTCGTTCAAGGGAATCTAACCTTGTCGGGACGTAGACGACAGAAAAGCTAAGTTGCCAAAGTTTGAGCTTAGTCAATTTTAAATTTTTAAGTTATATTCCTTGAACGTTCGTACCTTGTATGGAAAACCTGTGCGCGGAGGAATTGACTTCGTGGCTAAGTTAAGCCCTTGATTTGTTTTCGAGTCCGCTCAACAATACAAGTGAGCTGCAACTAGCCCGACAAAGGTTTCTTGGGAGGCAACACCGCCCAGAACTCTGATGTTCGCTTTTCGGCAAGTGTGCTTGCGCGACAAGTTCCCTCAAAGCGTGGGGTAAAAGCATACAAGGGATGTAGCGAGTAAAGGAAATAACATAACAAGCGATACCGAGAATAAAGTTATATTACAAGAATGACTTATTGTAGCGACTAGATTGTTCTCATAAGCTGAAGCAGCGGCAAGAAAAAGGGAGAAGAAGGGTGGCCTAATCCATGCGCTCGCCGTCGACCCTCGACCTCGTTCACCTTGTCCACGATGGAGTGCGGCGGCGGCCTGAGCTCCTCAAGATCGGCGTCCTCGGCAGCTTCTTGGTGGCCAGGAGAGGTCGAGCCGGGTTGCGGAAGAGGACCTTAACGGCACCTTCTCCAAGACCTTGGCGCGGATTGCGCGCGACTTCGTCCGCCGGCTTCTTGGGATCCTTTCCGGAGTTCTTTGGAAACGTCGCTATGCCCTTGAAGAAAGAAGTGAGCTTGGCGGCTGGCTGGAGGTTCTCGTTGGTGGAGTACGAAGCCGCCAAGTCAGCTCCGCCAACTCCTCGTCGATATTGCAGCGATGTTGGCGGCGCTCCGTCGAGCTCCACCGTGGCTGAAAAGTGTTACGAGTCTCGGCGGCCCTCGTCGGCAGCTCTTCGTTGCCCTTGAGCTCTTTCCTCAAGTCGTCTTCTCGCTTCTTGGCGGCGTCGGCGTCCCCGCCAAGGTGGCGATTCGACTCGGATCAGCGCTTGAGTCTTTGGCGGTGTTCGGCTCCTTGATCTTCTCGGCAAGCTGGACTTGCAGCTCGCCATAAGCGCGTGCATCCTTCTGGCGTTAGCCTTGCGGAGTCACGGCAAGCTCTTCGCTCTTCCTTTTCATGTCCGCCTCCAGCTGCGTCACCTTCGCCTCTAATCCCTTCTTGGCGGTCTCGGCGGCGCGGCATCCTTTGCCTCCTTGAGTGCCCCGCCAAGTGATTGCTCAGACGTCGAGCTCCTCTTCGTGGCTGTCAAGTTCACCTTCTTACATGTCAGCTCACCATCCGCAGGCGGCTCCTCGGCGGCGAGCCTCTGCTGCTCTTCGGCTTCAGCCTTCTCCGGGATGAACACCTTCTTCGCCTCGTCAGGCTGCGCCCTCTCCTCGGCAATGGGCCGGAGGGCCTCCTGGTTCTTGGTTCTTGAGCTCCTCCGCGTGTTTCTCTATGTCAACTCCGCTGCGACAAGCGCTTCCGGGACTCAAGCTTCACTGCAGGCGCGGTAGAAGCGACACCGGCTTTGAGGCAATTGCTCCTCCTCGGACTTCGCATGGGGTCTTCTTTGCTTTTGTCGACCCTTGCCAGCCCAGCGAGGGTACCTCCGTCAAACTCCTCCCCTTCCACCGGCCACAGGTTCGGCGCTTGGGAAGCTTGATGTACTGCGCCCTCGCCCGGCCTTCAAATGCAGCTGGCTAGGGCTCGTCGGAGCCAGTATTTGCATCAGCCGCGGAAGGGTCGTGAGACGGTGCAGCGCCTTGCAACCTCTGCATCCTCCGGGTCGTCGGTACAATCGCGGACCCCCACCCTGCTCTGCATGGCTATGGCGACTTCCTTGTCGGCGGGTTCATCGGTAGCGGCCTCTTCCTCGCCCGTGACATCTTGATGTTGCGCGTGCGCCTTCCTCGCCGGAGGCCTCGGTATCCATCAGATTCTGAGAGAGGGATCGAGGATAGGGAGAGGGAGGAAAAGTCAAGCAAATATCCAAAAGAAGAAAGAAGATCAAAGAAGAACCCAGGGAAGATTCCGGAGCAAAAGGGTTACTGTCTTTGGGCTCCATGACCATGGGCTCCTCCACCGAGGGCTCACTATTTCCACCCCTTGCGGGGGACCCCTCCCTTGCGGGGGCGATCCTTGTCGGAGAATCGCCCCTTGGCGGCGTGGTCAGCGAACGGCACCTCCGGGCCGACCTCCGGTTGCTCTGGTGGGCACATTACTGCTCCTATATACAAATGAGTCAACAATCAAGGTGTCGACAAAATAAGAAGCACCCATGCGCACCCCAGCAGGGAAGTAAACCAAAACACTTCTGTTGGGGGCTGTCTTTGGGGAGCTCTTTGCGAGGAAGAAGGGACGGGTCCGTCAAGGTGGTCTCGGACATATCTTACCCGTCCTGGCGGGATCGTCCTCGATGTTAACCCACGGGGACCTTGGCCCTCTTCGCTGCCCTCTCCGCCAAAGTCACAGGCCGAGCAGGGATTTAGAGAGAAGCAAATTAGATACAAGGCAAACAACAACAAGGATCAAAGAAAGACAAGTATAGTAAGAAGAAAGCCTTACTCCTCCTCATCCTCCTCCTCTTAAATGCGTCATCAGAGCTCAGCGGAGAGGTCGAACTCCGGTACCCTCTCTGCGCGGTGTGGCGGGCAGTAGGCTCCCTCTGCGTTCTTGGGGCTGCGGCGGGATCGGGCGTGGCGGCCGGAAGACCCGCCTCGATTCTTGGCGCAGCACTGGGACCCTCCAGCAGCGGTACTTGCCGTGGTGGGCGTGTCCCACGGCGCGCCGCAGCTGCTGGTCGGCTGCTCCTCTGCCATATCTCCAACTCGGCGGGCGCCTTCTTGGCTGGAATTGTTCTGCGTGCTAAGGGCCCCGCTGCGGCAAGCTGCTTTCGAGGGCGGCTGGCCACTCTCGCCCTCGGCGAGGCTCGCTCGTTCGACCTCGCGCTCCCCATCGCCATCGACCTCCCGGCAAGATCTTCCCGGTCGGCGAGGCTTGCCGCCTCGGTGCATCCGCCTCCGCCCGGCGTGAAGCCAAACTTCGCCAGCAGCGCGGCTACGCCGCCTCTTCGGCCTGCTAGCGATGTCGCCATCTCGTTATCGATGGTGGCGCGGGTGAGAGCTTACGCTCGCCGGAGGTGACGCCACCTCCGCCAAGTTATCGAAGAATTGCTGCCACGACCTCGGCGGGCTCTATCAATTGCACTTATCCGTGCGAGTCGCACTCTGGCATCATTCGCGGATCGCGATGTCATTTGGGATATTACAAGGGGCGACACCTGCGGCAGCGAACCACTCTGGATGGTTGGCGTCATGCTTGAACATCTCCCTCGGCATCGCGTCAAGCTCGAAACCGTGAAGTTGAAGTTGAGGCACGGGCGCAGCCTCATGATATCCGCCGAGCACGCCAAACTGCGAGGCGGGCCTCCCCTCTCTTGCGGAGGCGTCACGGCAGTGAAGGAAATCCGTGCCAACTGCCTGTTGTGAGTCCGGCATGCTGGCGGGGATTGGGTGGTGGCGATCTTGACTTCGCGTCATGGCGGCGAGGCGCTCGATCGCTGCCACGCACCACCAGGTGCAGCGCGGTTTGGTGAATGGCGGCGGTTGGCATCACAGATCCAGCACCACTCCGCCCTCCACTCGTCCCACTTCTGCGGGCTTCGCCGTCAAGTACACCTCCTTCATGCCCATCCGGGAGGTCAGGCGATTCCACCAGCCGGTGGCTCCCTTTCTCGGCCGAGGGAGAAATAATGGCGAAAAAGAGCAACATTGGGGAGGATGCCAACAAAGTTCTCGCGAGAGGTGTGTGGCGCCATTGTTAGAGCGGCGTTGGGGGTGAAATCAAGAAGATGAAACCGTAGGTGTTCATGATGTCGCAAGGAAATCGGAAAAAGGTGGGCGAGCCGCAATAGAAAAACCTGGGGAAGAAGTAGTACCCTCTGTGGCACTTTTTCGATTTGGAAGCCTCGGCGGAAGCTGCGGCGTCTGTGGATGCGCCAGCGTCTCCGTTGACGAAGAGGTAGAACTCCGCCCTTGGCGCCTCCGGGGTGAGCTCGGGAGGAAAAGCACTCGCTTCTTCTTGCCTTGAGCCTCGAGCTCCAGCGCCTTGGCGCTTCGCAGCCTTCGCGATCTTAGCCTTCCGGTCTTGAGCCATGGCGGAAGCGATGGGGAAAGCGAAAGCGGCAGCGGCGGCAGCGACAATGGCGGCCAGGGCTGCTCTCTTCGACTTCGGGAAGCGGAGGGCGGCAAAGCTTTCGAAGGAAGGCGCAAGTGGCGAAAGTGGAAGCGGCCTGCTTCCTCTGCTTATAAGCGAGGGATCTGAGCGTTACGCATTTCACAGGAATTAAGTGTTGACCGCGTTCTCTCCCAGCGCCACAATTGGCGCATGCCGTTGCGAGAAGGGCCTTGGTGGATCTGAGTGGGTTTTGTATGGACCCAGGCCACGCGTGCTGTGCACTTCTTTGGGCCAGCCCAACAGCGCTCGGCACCGTGTGGCCCGGCCGGGGCTCTGTCGATTGTACTAAAGTAGGGGTACCTTAGTACCCGAACTTGTCTGCAAGGCGGTTCTGACATCCGTGGCAAGGCTGTGCGAGCGTCCACAAGACCCTCCGTCATTTCCATTCTGCCGTTCAAGAGCAAAGTGTCAACCAAGTAGACAAAGCCCCGACAAGAGGAGCTTGCGGGAAGTACAAACCCGGCAAGAAGAGCTTCTTGGGAAGGACAAACCCGACAAGAGGGCTTGCGGGAAGAATAACAAAGGCACTTCGAGAAAACTTGCGCGGCGCCCAGCGTCCGCAAGGCCGGCGGCAGCAAGCTTGCGGCCACGACAAGAAGAAGGGCATGGCGAGGAGCTTGCAGCGGCAAGGCTGCCACTCTGCATCAAGCTCCGGCGCATCCAGCGGCGTGTCACCCGGGACTATCGAAGCGCGTGGCGGTATTTGTGCAGCCATGCGGTGCGGTGGCAGCGAAGCCGACAAGGAGGCCATCGTGGCGATCGGTGGCGCCCTAACGGTTGTTTCCTTGCCTTTGTTGAGGCGACGGACGGGCATTAAATGCCCTTGTCCCTGCCGTCGGAGTTAGGTAGGGGACCTTTGTTGGTTCTTGTTGTACCAACCTGCGTTTTTACTCTTTTACCCCCTCTTTCTGCGTTGCCACGCCGATAACCCCTTAGACTATAAAGGGAGGCCCATGCGCGCGTAGAGGGGGTTCGGTTCGTCGACACATCAACACCACTACGCTCCGCTCTCGAGCAGAACAAATACAAACACTAAGCGGCGGTAGGAGTTTTATCTCTCCGGAGAGCTCGGAAGCTGGATCATCGCCCCAGCGCCGTCGCCTCGATCGCTCGTGTCGCCCTCCGCTCCTTGCGGTCGAGAAGGGCTCCACTGCCCCATAGGTGCTCGTGCCCCCAGCCGGCCACGACAATCCATCTATGAGTTCATCTAAGCAATGAGTCATGGGAGAGATTGCATCTACATACCACTTGTAGATCGCGTGCGAAG
The DNA here is from genome assembly GCA_021437245.1 of Aegilops speltoides. Classification (NCBI taxonomy): domain Eukaryota; kingdom Viridiplantae; phylum Streptophyta; class Magnoliopsida; order Poales; family Poaceae; genus Aegilops; species Aegilops speltoides. The sequence goes on from CM038147.1 coordinate 200,399,185, forward strand.
CGTTCAAGAAGCGGTGATGATGGAGTCGTACTGCCGTGATTGAAATCACCGATGACCAAGTGTCGAATGGACTGCACCTCCGCGCTCAACACTGCGTCGGAGGCGGATGGCGTCTCCTCCGGCAAGGGAAGGAGAGGTTGATGATGATCGGCCTGTGGCGTGGTGGTGGATCTGTGGAACTCCGCGGAGGCCATGGCTAGCTGCGGGAGGAGGGCGAGTGTAGTAGGGAGGGCGCCAATACAGGTGCGGCTGCCTCCCCTGCCCTCCTTTATATAGGCCCCCAAGGGGCGCCCGACCTGGGAGATCCAATCTCCCAAGGGGGCGGCGGCCATGGGGTTGGAGTAACCCCAAGGCAAGTGGTGCGCCTCCGCTGGGTTTTCAACCTAGGCGCGAGGCAGGAGTGGGCGCACCAGCCCACTGGGGCTGGTTCCCTCCACCTCAGCCCATGGGCCCCTCCGGGATAGGTGGCCCCACCGGTGGACACCGGGACCCTTCCGGTGGTCGGTACAATACAGAGTGACCCGAAACTTTCGATGGCGAAACAGCACTTCATATATATAATTCTTTACCTCCGGACCATTCCGAAACTCCTCGTGGCGTCAAGGGATCTCATCGGGACTCGAACAACATTCGGTTTGCTGCATACTCATATTCATACAACCCTAAGCGTCACCGAACCTTAAGTGTGTAGACCCTACGGGTTCGGGAACCGTGAACATGACGAGATGGTTCTCGGCAATAACCAACAGCGGGATCACGGATACCCATGTTGGCTCCCACATGCTCCTCGATGATCTCATTGGATGAACCACGATGTCGAGATTCAAACAACCCGTATACAATTCCTTTTGTCAATTGGTGCGTTACTTGCGAGACTTCGATCGTCGGTATCCCAATACCTCGTTCAGTCTCGTTACCGTGCAGAATCACTTTACTTATCACCGTAATGCATGATCCGTGACCAAACACTTGGTCACTTTGAGCTCATATGATGATGCATTCTTGAGTGGGCCCGAGATACCTCTCCGTCATCTGGTGACAAATCCGAGTCTCGATCCGTGTCAACCCAATAGACACTTTCGGAGATACAGTAGTGCACCTTTATAGTCACCCGATTCGTTGTGGCGTTTGGTACACCAAAGCACTCCTACGGTATCAGGGAGTTACTGCGATCTCATGGTCCAAGGAAAGGATACTTGACATTGGAAAAGCTCTAGCAAGCGAACTACGATCTTATGCTATGCTTAGGATTGGGTCTGTCCATCACATCATCCTCTAATGATGTGATCCGTTATCAACGACATCCGGTGTCCATAGCGAGAAACCATGACTATCTGTTGATCAGCGAGCTAGTCGACTAGAGGCTCACTAGGGACATGTTATGGTCTATATATTCACCGCGTGTATTCGATTTCCGGATAATCTGAGTTATAGCATGAATAAAGACAATTATCATGAACAAGGAAATATAATAATAACCTTTTATTATTGCCTCTAGGGCATATTTCCAACAATGGCATACTGTAGGACTTCCCCAAAATAGTGCTCGGCGGGTAACGGCTCTCGTCCGAACCGGGATGCAACATCGGTGGCATCCATCTCCATGATATGTCTTAACACGGGCGAAACCATCCGTGCACCTCTATGCATGCACGCCCGCTTCATTGCCTTGATATGCGGCACGCGCTAAGGAATTGCTGCAATAAGCCAAAATAACTCTTGGCTTGGGCCTATCCGGCCGAATGAGCCACAACATCCGTCATGGCAAATCCGGACAATCTATTCAGCTCAACCCACTCCAGCCAACCGATCGGTCAGCGAAGTGAGCGCTCCGGCTGTGGAATTGAGACCAAAAAGCTCTTCCATCTCGTGATCCTTTTGGCCGGAAGTGCACAACGGCATCTGCCGCTTTTCGCTGCCAAATCCATATAAGGATCCTCCGCACCCCCGATTAGCCAAGCTGAGCATACTACGCTCTGTGAACTTCTGCGCAGCGAAAGGGCTTCGGCCGCAATGTCTCGGCTTTGACGCAGCTCCTCCTTTATAGCCCTCATTGCAGAACGGGCATCCTTGGCTTCGGCGGTGGCCTTCTTTAGGTCCTCTTGCTCCGCTCGGCATTCTTTTTCAAGAACCTCATAGCGGTCGGTAACATCCTTTAGCTTCACGGCCATTCCGGCCATCTCCTCCCTGCTTTGGCAGTGAGCAGCCTTTTTGGCTTTTAGCTCTTCGGTCGCCTTCAAGGCAGCCGCATCACTCCTTCTGGCCTGCTCCTTAGCTCGAGCAAGTTCTGCCCGAAGGTTCTCCATAGCAGCGGCACCATCTGCATTAAGCATACATGTTGTACGGAGTGGGCATCAGTTCCCTTACCGGTGACGGCGGGCTTATCATATCTTGTGACTCGTCAAGTCGTTTATTGACCCGGTAGCGATGTCGCATCCATAGCGTCGAGTTCCGCTTTAGCAGCAACTCTATCGATCCGGCTGGCGGCGGATGATCCGCCACTGCATAGGAAAAGCGAGAATTAATAGCGAGATTATGATCCTCCACAGCGTCGCTTTCGACAACATCTTTGAGTCTCGAGGGCTACTATCTGCTCGAGCGCACTCTATGTGCAAAACTGTCCAAAAGGTATGTCACTTTTCGTACCTCAAACCCCACGATAAACCGATGGCATCACGCAACCCGCCCTCGGCGGATGAAATTCTTTCAATCACCGTACTCATTAATGTCGGTGATCTTGAATAAACGCCCTCTCGGCGAGATCCTTGGCTCCCGGCCGTACACGAGTTGGTGCGAACTCTCGGCCTGCGAACTCGAGGACACCCTCGCGGCGACACCTCGAGTGCGTCTACCCGCTTGATAGTGCGGCGAGATGGAGTGTCTCGCTCTCCATCATCTCGGACGAAGGTCCCCGAAAGCGAGCTCGGTGAGAAGGGCGGAGATCCGAACAACAAGATAAAACTTGGTTATCCTCGGAAGCAAAAATAGGGATGTCCCTTATTACAAAACTCCCCTTTTCCTACTTACGGCTCGCTGGAGGGCTGATTCCTTGGGGGAGATAGTGCGGTTGGGGCTTCCCCTGGCGTAGGACCCTCTGGTGAAGATTTCTTCCCCTGCTTTGAGGCCTTAGCCTCCGGGTCTTCGGAAGCGGTCCTCTTCTCCCCCTGGAAGGAGGGATTCTTGATCCCCCCTTTCTCGAAAGCCTCCTTAGTAGAGGTGGTAGTTTCTCTATTTTCCCTTAGCCGCCCTCCTCTCGAAGGCGCAACCTCCGACATCTTGACCAACACGGATCCGCGCGGTCTCACGGGAGGGCGGACACGTGTCGAGTTTGCTTGCACTATCCACCCCTGTTCAAGGGCGATTGGTTAAAAGGCAAATCCAGAATATGCAAACAAAGCGGTATGTCGGGACATAGGGCTACTTACTTGAGTGTCAAGGCGATTGCAGCTTAAGCGGCGTCCTCGGTCGATTCGGACACACTTCTTGTGATTCGAAGAACAATTTGTACATCTCCCGGGTGTCGTACCCATGAAGTGTTGGAGCTTCGTGGTCCCTCGGTTAATTCCTGGCGGAGGGCGAAGTTTGTAGAGGCGAAGGCGTTGAATCAGCATAACTTGCATCACTCGACCAGATTGATCTCCCTCTCCGGAGGTCTCGAATCGGCCTGCAATAGAATGCGTCCTTGGGCGGCCCCGATCAAACCCTTTGTTGACCCATGGCGTCGGCCGTTGTGGAGGGTGTCGGTGTCAAAACCGGCGGATCTCGGGTAGGGGTCCCGAGCTGTCGTCTAAGCGGATGGTAACGGAGGCGAGGACGCGATGTTTTTACCCGAGTTGAGGCCCTCTCGATGGAGGTAAAACCCTCGTCTGCTTGATTAATATTGATGATATGGGTAGTACAAGAGTAGATCTACCACGAGATCAAGGAGGCTAAACCTAGAAGCTAGCCTATGGTATGATTGTTGTAATGTATGTTGTCCTACGGACTAAAGCCCTCCGGTTTATATAGACACGGAGGAGGCTAGGAATTACCAGTCGGTTACAATGGTAGGAGATCTACATATCCGTATTGCCAAGCTTGCCTTCCCGCCAAGGAAAGTACCATCCGGACACGGCGAGAGTCTTCAATCTTCTATCTTCGTAGTCTTGGAGTCCGTGGGATAATGATAGTCGGTGTCCGGACACCCCTAGTCAGGACTCCTCAATAGCCCTGAACCGGTCTTCAATGACGATAAGTCCGGCGTGCATAATGTTCGGCATTGCAAAGGCGGGTTCCTCCTGAATAATCGAGAGAAGATAATGAACACCGGGATAGTGTCGGCTCGGCAAAATAATTTCCACATTCCACCGTAGAGAATAAAATATACACTAGCTCAATCTGTTTGGCGTATTATGTGGCGTGACATCACACGTAACCAAGCCTTTGTTTGAATCTATACCACCTCGTACGTTTAGAAGCGGTTTCCTTAACTTGCGTCTTGTCGAGCGAGATCATGTTCCCCTTATTAGGGATCCTCATCAATATGGGCGTGGGTAACCCAACGCGCCATTGATGGTGGCGCTTGGGAGATAAGTGAGTTTTACCGGGCGGTGGGGGCGCATAGTTTTAGTCGCCTACATATAAGGGATAAGATTCACCTTCTCACCTACTCCTTCTTCCTCCTTTGCTTATCCATCTCCGCGCACTCAAGCTCCAACGCCCAAGCTTGCGCATCTCGCCTCGACCTTCTCCGAATATGTCGGGGCGGGAGGTAAATGGTTAGCCTCCACGCCAGGAGGAGGACATCACCAAAGCTTCTTGCGATGCGGATACCTTTCCAGCGATATTGCGCGTCGGCTGCCCGACGAGGCAGCTCATCCCTACCACGAGCCTCATGAGAGGTGCGTCTTCCATCCCCACTTCCTCGCGGACTCGGCTTTCCCTCCATCCATTTGTCAGGGGCTCATGTTTTACTACGGCTGGATTTCCACGATCTGGCGCGAACTTCATCCTCAACATCTCGGCGTTTATCGTCGTGTGTGAAACCTTCCCTGCATCCGGCCCCACTTGGCATGTGGCTCAAGACCTTCAACGTCAAGCGAAGGTTGTGAAGAACGCATAAGCGGAATCTTGGGCGCCATGTTGGGCAAATTGCCGCGTCCCTTAACTAGAAGGACCTTCATGGACTCCGTCAAGGGGTGGCAATCGGGGTGGTTCTACATCCCGAGGCAGCGCAAGCCCACATGGCGGCGGGCCCGAGTTTAGATCTGGAATCCCCCGCAGCTCACCTCTGGAAAAGAAGGGCTTGCGGTGGGGCAGTCCGATGGAGGTGGCCGGGACTCGAGCCTGCATCAAGAAGATGGTGAGCAATAGGCTCCGGCTCGTCGGCGTGGTCCAAGTCATGCTCCTCGTGGATTCTCCCATGCCAAACGGGCATTCAATTTGTGGGAGTTCAATCGGAACAGCACCGAGGCGCTAAGCGGGCTCTTGATACAACATACAAAGGCACACGGAGGTGCTGTTCAAAAGCGCCCGAAGCCCCGCATCATGACGGAAGATCATGATTCAGCTCTTGATGTCAAGCGGCGAGATAAGTGATTCAACCTCGTTCACGGGACACTTGTGATAATTAGATTGACTCTAGTGAGGTTTCATTCGCCTCTTCCTTTAGCGAGGAATGGATGGAAAGGCCAAGCTGCTCATCATCCGGCTCCCATGCGAAGACCCGATGAGCAGCCAGCTTAAGCGGGCTCTTGGTTCCGGCACCCTGCGTGGTGCGGAGAAGAAAACCAGAAGGTGGCCACGGGGACTCGAAAGAGTTCTTATGTCGGCGTCTGACGGCGGCGAGGACTCCTCCCAAAAGATGAGGAGGAGGTATTCTCTCGGAAGGAGGAGAAGAAGGAAAGCTTCCCCAATCGGGGAGGCGAAGGTCAGAGGAGAACTATCCCCGGACGGTTCGCCAACATCAGCGTTGGCGAGATGAAATATTAAAAGGGCGGGCGTTGACAAGGCGTAAATATCCGGATCATTCATCGCCCGTACCTTTTATGTCATCACGGTATCCTTCTAACACGCATTACGCCCGTAGTCCGGTTGATGGCGATCTCCCGACTTCGATGGCGGGTCGTTTGCCTCGTCGGACGTAAATTCCGTCGACCGCCTCTACTCCATGCGCGGCGAGGACACCGGTGGGATCCCAAAGGGACCCATCGGAGGAGGCTCGGAGGCGCCGTCGAGCGACCTCCGGACTTTCTTGTTGGACTCAACGCCGGAACCGCGGTGGTTCGAGTCAGCAATAGCGGCCTTCGAAGAAGAGGCAGGACCATAACCGCGGCCTCCGTCCAACGGAGGTGCGGATAACCTGTGGAGGCTCTTAAAGGCGCTTCCATCGAGGAAGAACACCGCACTATCATGAGTGCGGTGATTGAAAAATCGGCTCGCTAGGCGGGTGACCAAAACTTCTGACAGCCTTCTAACGAGGCTTTGAGGTAGAAGTTAAAATTATGTAATGTAATACCGCATAGGCGGTAGCCCACGATGCTTAGTTGGTGTTGGAAGAAAAGCGGATGAGGATCTAACAAGATATCTGTGAGGTTGCCTAAAATATGTCAATATGGGTTTGCAGGGCTCTTGTTCTGACCTCTCTTGCGTGCTTGGCGGAGGTCGAGTCTTGAAAGGATCTCGGCGGTCAGAGCAAGAGCTCGGCCATGCCAAGGCAGCTCGAGGAAAAGAAGGTGAGTAACACCACTTTAAATAAGTACCTTCTGAGAAAAGGGTTTGGTTGCAAAAAAATTAACAAGGATAATATGTGTATTGCGGGGGCCACTAACGAGGTGGCAGCCACGAAGGATGCTATGTCATGACGAACCTGATCTTGACATGAGCAACTGGCGAGAAAAGCAAGAGCACGGGTGGCGGAAGTTCGGCAAGAGCTCCGGGCTCTCATGGAAAAGCATGAGAGTTTGGGCGTGACTCAAGACTTCGAGAGTCGAGCTTGCCTCGGCTCTCGAAAGTGCCAAATCCGCCAAGGCCGAGGCCGTAAGGCCCTTTAGGAGGTTGAGGACATAAAGAAGATAGCGGCGGGTAAGGCATTTTTCATACCAAGAGGCATGTTAATGTGAATTACGATACTTACCGCATTGGAGCTCTCGAGGCGTTTGCGGATCTGCCCGTAGTGCATCGATGCGCCACATTCTATCATGGCGAGGAGGGCTCGGCGAAGAAGGTCTTCGGTCTCAATACTCGAGGCCGGCCATCCGGTGCCCCCAAGCGACCGGTGAAGTAGTGGTCGAACTCCTAAGGTAGTGAGGAGGCCATGAAGGGCCTCATAGTCCGACTATGGCTTTGGATAGGCCATGCACAGGAACTACTTTGGCCTCGTCTTGGTGGTTGGCGGATGCATGCCCAGGCTGGATGTAGTCAAGCGCTCACTTTGTATTGAAAGCGCTCGTCGGGCCCTTGCCGCATGAAGAAGGTGCAATGGGGCAAGCTGGATCGAAAAAGCTTCTCACGGACCCACCGCCGCCGGGCAAGGAGCATCGCCATGCGCGGGCGGTATTATAAAGTTGTCTGAAGGGAGCTGCGATATGCAGATGAGTGCTCGAAATGTAATCTTTAGTGAACTTCGCTGTGTATTTATCACATGCGCTGAAAACTTCGTTTATATCGCCATGAGCAACGCTTATTTAATTTAAAATATTACCTTACATGCGGCCGTTTGTGAAATCGAGAGATGGCAAGTCGTTGGCTTGACCCCCAAGCCACAAGTCTTTGGGGTGTTGGGATAAACTGAGCACTCTTGTTCCCATTTTGGGTCCATCTGAGGCGCTCAACACGACGAACAAGGCAACGGACTTATAATGCTTGAACACTCTCCTTAGCCATAGAATTTTATAATTTTAAATTTGGTGAAGCCCTGGTATTCGGAAGGCCGAATCCGAGGCGCTATCACGCCTTCATCGGACATTATCAGGAACTTAGCTCGGCGGCGTGAGTCTTTAAGGACCGAAAGAACCTCTCAAAGCAGCGACCGGTCTCTCGCCTTATCATGCGGTCGGTTTTAGCTTTCTCCTTTGGCGTTAACCCGGCTCAACGAAGGGTGCAATCGCGATGGTTCTCCCGTGCCACCTTAGCCAGCGAGCGGGCGTAAGGCACCAAAGCGTGGGAGCAGGCAAACCCAACTATTGACCCAAGACATGATTGGAGCCGATTCATATAATGCTATAAGTTGAGGTGCACTTTGTGAAAGTGTTAGGACTTTATCACACCATAATTTGGGAATAAAGCCCTGGAGTATTGACCGTACCAAAATATCTGGTGCAAGATGTCATATAATGAACATATATAAAGATAACACAATTGCAATAAAAAGGTGCTGCATTATTTATGAAAGAAAGTCGCTAGTAAATGGATGATACAAATAGTCTTGATGAGCAAGGATTTGGACTAAATAAACATGTCCCCCTCGAGGATGAGCTGCGAGACTTGGTGTATATAATCGAATTTAATGCTCGTAATTGAGACCACTGAATGTTAAATGCGGCCTTCTTTAGTCCACACTGTTGCATCATGAGTTTGGCGGGTTAAGCCACCGGACGAGGGCTTACAGTTAGCGAGTCTGTGTACATAAAAAGTAGGAGAATAAAAAAGGAAGGGGCACACTTTGAGGCCTGGTGTGTCAAGCCGCACTCTGGGTCCATTGTGATCGTGCCCCTTTCCTGCGCCCGTGGTATCTCCAAAGCGTAATGATGTCGCGAGTGTTATTCTTGCGATCATCTTGTGAGGCGAGGTTGGGGCCACATTGCTATCGTGCTCTGATCGCGCCGGGTGGTCTTAGTTGGCATTGCTCGGGGCGCTTTGCTGTGTCGGCCTTTTACTTGCGGACTTCGAGAATTGTCTTAGAAGGCTGCTCTGTACTTGACCGAGCGAGCATTGTATGTTCCTCCGTTCGGAGGGCGTTCGTATTCCCATTGACCGTGATGACTCCACGAGGGCTGGCATCTTGAGCTTTAGGTATGCATAATGCGGCACGCGTTGAATTTTACAAGCAGCGGTTCGTCCGGAAGCGAGCGTGATAGCGGCTGAAAGCGGGACTATGTCGAAGATTAACTCTTCGCTCCGGAAGTTATCCGGGGATCCGAAGACCACTTCTAGTGTGGTGAGCACATGCAGATTGGCCTCCACTCTGGGATGACACCTTTAAAGGTTGTCTTTGTAGGTTTAATCCTTGATGGGTCTATGCCCATTTTGCGCCTTGTATCCTGGTAAAGCGAGTTGAGGCTACTACCGCCGTCCATCGAGGACTCTTGTGAGTGAAATCCGCCGGCGATTGGGTCTAAAACCAATGCGGCGAATCCGCCATAGTGTATGCTGGTCGGATGGTCTCTTCGATCGAAAGTGATCGGACAAGAGGACCATGGATTGAACTTTAGGGGCTGGCTCCATCGCATAGGCGTCCACGAGTGCGCGTTTCCTCTCCCTCTTGGGTATGTGGGTGGCGTATATCATATTCACCGTCCGCACTTGTGGAAACCCTACATCCTCTGTTGTTGGCGGTTGGGTCTCCTCCTCGTTGTCGTTGTTTAGCCTTGTCATTGTTTTCAGCAATTAACTTGCCGTCTGCTTGAACACCCAGCAATCTCTATTGGTGTGGTTAGCTGGCTTTTCGGAAGTGCCATCTATCGGCATAGCGGTCGAGTATTCGGTCAGTTGGGCGGACTCGGAGTGGTTCTTTTGAATGGCTTCTTCGTGACGGGTTTAGAGCCTCGGAATCCGGCATTGACTGCCGTATCCTCCTTATAAATCGCCGTTTATCGGCGCTTGTTTTTTATTCGGCGTGACCTGCCGTTGTTGTCCTTTGTATCCGGACTGCGAATTTTTACGGAGGTTGTTGCTCGGGCTAGTAGCTGTCCTCTCCAGCATAAGCGGGTCGTGCGATGTTAGGGCTGCCATAGATTTTGGCTTTTCCTGCCCCGGTGCGGGCTAGCCATTCGTCGAGGATGTTATGTTTGAAGGCTGCGAGGGCCTCTGCATCCGGACAATCGATGATTTGGTTTTCTTTGTCAAGAACCGTGTCGAATTATGCGGCGATTCGTCTGGCTGCTGAATAATGTGGCTTAGGTCATCGGCGTCGGTGGTGCACATATGTGCCTGGAAGTTGTCGAGGAATCGGCTTCGGGTCCTCGAGACAATTGACTCTGCGGGCAATTTGTTTAGCCAATGCGAGCTGGTCCTTTAAGCAGTGGGAGATACTTGATGGCATGTAGATCGTCGCGCGGGCCATGTGAATGTGGAAAGATAGTCTTCAATCCAAACCGCGAAGTCTGTTGTGCCATCGTAGATTCAATGTTCTGGGTTTAAACCCTTGAGGATCGATGATCCATTACGCCGTCGATGAAGCATAGAGGTGTCTGGGCCCTGTATTGAGCAATATCGCGGCGCAGCTCGAGAAGTGATGTCTGCGTGTTTGGCCCGGCGGTGTTATTATGTCCGTGGCGGCGGTATTAAATCGTGGGTCGTAGGGGCATACGTGATCCGTAGATGGATCTGGATTGCCTTGCCTTGTCCTCAATATGTCTCATAAGTCGGCGCATTCCCTCTTGGCCGTACTTTTGGGCGATGCGAGTGCGGTCTTGGTGGGGCACTGGATGCCTCTCTGTCCACGACCACGGGGTGGTCGGTCGACCATGTCGTGCTTGGTGATGAAGGTATGTATGCTTCCTCCTCTAATCGGGGAAGCAGCTTGCGTCTTAGGTAACTTTTGGAGGGCATTGAGTTTATACTCTTGACGCGAGGACCTCGGTCCATCGATCGGCCAGCAGGTCTTGATCAGCTTGGAGCTGTTGCTGCTTTTTTCTTTAGGTTGTTTGCCATGGCGATAAGCTGCGCTTGAAGCGCTCTTGTTCGACGGGATCCTCGAGTGCAGACGAATTCATCATCGTTGAGGCTTGCCGTCTTGGAGGAGGCATATAGTTATCATCCTCAACCCCTTAATACGCCGCCCTCTCGTGAGGGCTTGCCTACATCCTCTGCGCTGAGTCTTCTTTGGAGGGATTGTCTTCGGCACTCTCCAGTATTATTATTTCCCGTGCGGAATCTCCATTCTTCTTGTGGCGGGATTTAAGCGGCGCCCGTGACGTCGGCGTTTGGGCTGCTTCTTTAGAAATCTGCCTCCAGCGCTTCTTCGCCATCCCGTCTTCGAGTGTCCACCATATATATGTCGTATGGTGAGGTGGTCTTCCGTGCCACTGTAAACTTGGCTCTGATAAATCTCGGCATACGTCGTCCATGGCGTTGATGTCGTTGGGTCGAAGTCTAGCATGTCGGTTAAATCATCGGCAGTGGCTACAAAGTGGGTGGTGGGTGGGCTCTGAATTTCTTCGTCGTCCGTACCCCAACCGTCACAGCCATAGTCGGCGAGATTCTCTGATAGCGAGAGATGCTTGAGGAATTCAGGATATCGCCAAAAGCGAGTGTTGGAATTTATGTCGCGGCGGTGAATTCCATAGCCGGCGCCCAATCCGGATCGTGATAGAGGCGCGGGAGGTTGAGTCGGCGAGTCGGCGCCTCGGAACCACGAGTTTCGCGAGGACAAGATCGATGTTCAGCTCCATCGCCGTGGATGTTGAAGCCCCGGCGGCGTCTATCCACCGACCCTCGATCTGGCGATCGGCTCGGGCTAATGGCGAAGCGGATCGAGTCACGGCCACCAAAGGCCTTTGTTAATGACGAGCTAGATCGTGCCCATCGTCCGCAGTCTTGGCGCTTGGCTGTGGCTCGAGTCCGTCGAAGATCAAGTCTCCGCGGACATCGGCCGTGAAGTTTAAGCTTCGAATCGACCCTAACGGCCGGGCGTAGCTTCGATCTGCTCGGATGGCCAAGTGAATTGGCCCGCGATGCGAAACCGCCGAATCTGAAGATCTGTCGGGAGAAAAGTCTGCGCCACGGACGCCGTTGTTAGTTGAAGATGCCATCAAGCCTATCGGTGGCGACACGGAGGAACTCTCAATGAAAGCACCAATGTCGGTGTCAAAACCGGCGGATCTCGGGTAGGGGTCTCGGCGTGCGTCTAGGCGGATGGTAACGAGGAGGCGAGGACACGATGTTTTACCCGAGTTGGGCCCTCTCGATGGAGGTAAACCCTATGTCCTGCTTGATTAATATTGATGATATGGGTAGTACAAGAGTAGATCTACCACGAGATCAAGGAGGCTAAACCTAGAAGCTAGCCTATGGTATGATTGTTGTAATGTATGTTGTCCTCACGGACTAAAACCCTCCGGTTTATATAGACACGGAGGAGGCTAGGGTTACAGTCGGTTACAATGGTAGGAGATCTACATATCCGTATTGCCAAGCTTGCCTTCACGCCAAGGAAAGTACCATCCGGACACGGCAGAGTCTTCAATCTTCTATCTTCATAGTCTTGGAGTCCGGCGGATAATGATAGTCCGGCTGTCCGGACACCCCCTAGCCGGGTCTCCTTGAGGGCGGGCGAAGGCAGGCGGTGGCCTCGCCTTACGCCCACAGGAGGCGGTGATATAGAACCACTCCTGTTGCCATAAACCGAGCTCCTTTTGAAAAGAGCCCTCGGGCCATGGAGCGTCGGCCCTCTTGCTTACAACCGCCCCTCCGCACTCTGCCTGACGCCCCTCAATCATCTTCGGCTCCACGTTGAAGGTTTTGAGCCATAAACTGAAGTGAGGGGTGGTGCGGAGGAAGGCCATGACGACAATGAATGATGAGATGTGGAGGATGGACTCGGGGCCAAGTCGTGGAATTCCAACCCATAGTAAAACATAGGCCCCTCACGAAGGGATCCATCGGAAGCCTAAACCCCGGCAGGCGTGAGACACGAACACGATGCTCTCGCTGGCTCGGGAGTGGGAATGACTTGCCCTTGGGCGAGGAAGCCTATGTGAAATCTCGTAGGTTAAGTACCTGGCTTCTCTCAGCTTTATACGTCCCCCTCCATGACGGAGGAGGGCATCCACGATCTGCAAGTCGGAGCGGACATTGTCGAAGTTCAAGCGCTCAAATCTGGAGCCACAGTGTTGGAGCTTCGGGCGGATTCAATTGAGGATTGAAGAAAAAAAGCGAGCCGGGTCTCATTATAAGAAGGAGAATACCAAGAGCCGTCTCGTGACCGTTTGGAACCGCCTTTGATGGGGCGTGTAGCAGCAGCGGTTGGGTTACCCACATCCGTATTGATGGGAATCCGGAATAAGGAAACGATCTACCTTGCCGACAAGGCGTGCCAAGAAACCGCTTAAGCTAAGCGTGTTGAGGTGGTATAATAAAAGCGATTCAAGTAAAGGCTTGGTAGTGGTGTGGCGTCCGCATACAAAATCGTCGGCCAGATTGAACTTGTGTAAATATTATTCTCTCTCACGGTGGTACATGGAATTTATTTTGCGAGCGGACACTATCTGGCATTCACAATCTTCTATGAATTATTTGGAGGAGGAACCCGCCTTGCAATGCGAAGACAATATCTTATTTGGACTCGTCGTCATTGAAGCACTGGTTAGGGAGACTCTTGTGGGAGTCTGGACTAGGTGTTGTCCGGATAGCGAACTATCATCATCGGCGGACTCCAAGACTATGAAGATACAAGATTGAAGACTTCGTCCCGTGTCCGGATGGGACTTTCCTTGGCGTGGAAGGCAAGCTTGCATCTGGATATGTAGATATCCTACCATTGTAACCGACATGTAACCCTAGCCCTCTCGGTGTCTATATAAACGGAGGTTTTAATCCGTGGGACAACAATCAGAACAACAATCATACCATAGGATAGTTTCTAGGGTTTAGCCTCCTTGATCTCGTGGTAGATCCACTCTTGTACTACCCATATCATCAATATTAATCAAGCGGGAGTAGGGTTTTATCTCCATCGAGAGGGCCGAACCAGGTAAAAACATCGTGTCCTTGTCTCCTATTACCATCCGCCTAGGCATGCAGTTCAGGACCCCCTACCGAGATCCACTGTTTGACACCGGCAGGCCCCCTTTCCTCTTTCCCTCCCCTTTCCTTCTCCACAAAGGCAAGAGAGAGAGTCCTACTCGGTGGGAGTAGGACTCCTCGGCGCACCCCTAGGGGGCGGCGCACCTCTCCCCTCCCTCCTTTATATCACGGGGCGGGGGCACCTCTAGACACACAAGTTGATCTTTGTGATCGTTCCTTAGCCGTGTCGGTGCCCCCTCCACCATATTCCACCTCGGTCATATCATTTGTGGTGCTTAGGTGAAGCCCTGCGTCGGTGAAACATCATCATCATCCTGCGCCGTCATCTTGTGGAACTCATCCCGACACCTGCTTTGGATCGGGTCGGGGATCGTCATCGAGGTGAGCGTGTCTTTGAACTTCGGAGGTGCCGTACGTTCGGTGCTTGGATTTGTCGGATCATGAAGACGTATGACTACATCAACCGCGTTGTCATAACGCTTCCGCTTACGGTCTACGAGGTTATGTGGACAACACTCTCCCCTCTAGTTGCTATGCATCACCATGATCTTGCGTGTACGTAGGAATTTTTTTGAAATTACTACGTTCCCCAACAGTGGTATCAGAGCCTAGGTTTTATGTGTTGATGTTATATGCGAGTAGAACACAAGTGAGTTGTGGGCGATACAATTCATCTGCTTACGGCATGTCATACTTTGGTTCAGCGGTATTGTTAGATGAAGCGGCCGGACCGACATTACAGCGTGCGCTTACGAGACTGGTTTACCGCCATGCTTTGCACCACGGTGACTAGCGGGTGTCTGTTTCTCCAACTTTAGTTGAACCGAGTGTGGCTCGCCCGGTCCTTGCGAAGGTTAAAACAACACTAACGGCGAACTATCGTTGTGGTTTTGATGCGTGGGTAAAGCGGTTCTTGCTCAGCCCGTAGCAGCCACGTAAAACTTGCAACAACAAAGTAGAGGGCGTCTAACTTGTTTTTGCGAGGGCATGTTGTGATGTGATATGGTCAAGGCGTGATGCTATATTTTATTGTATGAGATGATCATGTTTTGTAACGAGTTATCGACAATGGCGAAACCATATGGTTTAAACTTTATTGTATGAAATGCAAGCGCTCTGTAATTGCTTTACTTTATCACTAAGCGGTAGCGATAGTCGTAGAAGCAATAGATGGCGTAACGACAACGATGCTACGATAAAGATCAAAGCGCGCGCCGATGATGATGGTGATCACGGCGATTGCCGGAGATGGAATCACAAGCACAAGATGATGATGGCCATATCATATCACTTATATTGATTGCATGTGATGTTTATCCTTTATGCATCTTATTTTGCTTTGATTGCGGTAGCATTTTAAGATGATCTCTCACTAATTATCAAAGTGTTCTCCACAGTATGCACCGTTGCAAAAGTTCTTCGTGTTGAGACACCACGTGATGATCGGGTGTGATAGGCTCTCGTTCAAATACAGCGGGTGCAAAATAGTTGCACAGCGGAATACTCGAGTTAAACTTGGCGGGCCTAGCATATCTGAGATATGGCCTCGGAACACGGAGACGAAAGGTCGAACATTTATCATATAGTAGATATGATCAACATAGTGATGTTCACCATTGAAAACTACTCCATCTCACGTGATGATGGGACATGGTTTAGTTGATTTGGATCACGTGATCACTTAGATGACTAGAGATGTACATTTTAAGTGGGAGTTCTTAAGTAAAATGATTAATTGAACTTAAATTTATCATGAACTTAGTCTGGTAGCATTTTGCAAATTATGTTGTAGATTAATAGCTTGCGTTGTTGCTTTCATATGTTTATTTTGATATGTTCCTAGAAAACTGTGTTGAAAGATGTTAGTAGCAATGATGCGGATTGGATCCGTGATCTGAGGTTTATCCTCATTGCTACGAAGACTTATGTCCTTAATGCACGCTAGGTAGCAGACCTATTGCGAGGAAGCGGAATCGAGGCGTTATGAGCGTTTGCCTAGCTCAAAATGATGACTACTTGATAGTTTAGTGCACCATGCTTAAGCGGCTTAGAATCGGGACTTCAAAGACATCTTGAACGTCATGGACCATATGAGATGTTCCAGGAGTTGAAGTTAATATTTCCAGCAAACACCCGAGTTGAGAGATATAAAGTCTCCAACAAGTTCTATAGCTAAAAGATGGAGGAGAAAGTGAGCATGTGCTCAGTTGTCTAGGTACTTCAATCGCATGAATCAAGTGGGAGTTAATCTTCGGATAAGATAGTGATTGACGAGTTCTCTAGTCACCATCACCAAGTTACTAGAACTTCATGATGAACTATAGTATGCAAGGGATGACAAAAGCGATTCCCGAGCTCTTTGTGATGTTGAAATCGGCGAAGGTAGAAATCAAGAAAAGAGCATCAAGTGTTGATGATTGACAAGACCACTAGTTTCAAGAAAGGGCAAAGGAACTTCAAGTAGAATGACAAGCAAGTTGTCACTCCCGAAGAAGCTCAAAGCTGGACCAAAGCACTGGCCGAGTGCTTACTTTGCAAAGAAATGGTCACTAGAAGCGGAAATGCCACGAATATTTGGTGGATAAGAAGGATGGCAAAGTGAACAAGGGTATATTTGATATCTGGTATTTGATGTGTGCCTTACTAGTGTTTATAGTAGCCCACGAGTATTTGATACTTGTTAGGTTGCTAAGATTAGTAACTTCGAAAGCAGGAGTTACATAATAAGAGAGACTAGTTGAGGAAGTGACGATGAGTGTTGGAAATAGTTCCAAGATTGATATGATCATCATCACACACTCCCTATATTTTCGAGATTAGTGTTAAAACTTAATAAATGTTATTTAGCGTTTGCGTTGAGCATGAATATGATTTGATCATGTTTATTGCGTCTGGTTATTCATTGAAGTTAAAGAATAATTGTTATTTTGTTTACATGAATAAGACCTTGATGGTTATACACCCAATGAAAATAGTTTGTTGGATGTCGATCGTAGTGATACACATATTCATATTGATGCCAAAAGATGCAAAGTTAATAATGATAGTGCAACTTATTTGTGTAGCGCTTCTTTGTTTGGAGTCATATCGATTGTAAGCGCATGAAGAAACTCCATAAAGATGGATTTTTGGAATCACTTGGTTATGAATCATTTGATACTTGCGAACCGTGCCTTTTGGGCAAGATTCTAAGTGCACCTAGTGCCCCTTAGTGATTTTGGTGTATTGAAGACTTATAGGTTAAATGGCGATGCGTTTGTGAGTGTACACGGTATATAAGTCTATGAGGAGTTTGATATTCTGAGAGAAATCGACCCTAAAAATGAAGTTCTTGTTGAAGACTTTGATATTACGAAGACTTTACGAAGACTTTGAAAGTGAAGAAATTGGTGTGACCTTGAAGACTTGATATTCATTCGAGGAATATGAAGCGTGAAGACTTTTGTTTTCGTAGTTTCGTTTTCTCTTTCTTGAGTCATAGGAAACACCGTCTTTGTTAAAGGGTTAGAAATACTAAGGAAAAATTTCCATGTGATGCTCAACTCAAAATCCTACACCTACCAATCCCTTGAGTGAAGCCATTGGAAATCTCATACAGTTCAGCCAAATTCTTGATGTGAGAGCGCAGTTCTTACAGTCCTTGAGGACTTCTTTCGGCGAGGAGTTAGGAATTCGCCGGTCTGAATTGCCTACGATGAGAACATGATAGCCTTGAGGAATTTGAGAGTCAAATTTCCGACCGTTCTTGTCTTCTTGGCTGTCCCAAAATATCTTATCCACCTAACGGTCATATCATTGAAGGGCATTTATGTCTTATCATGTCGGGCTGCTCCTAGGCTATAAATAGCCGCCCTACAACCACTAGCTGGTTGGCTGCTCGAGAAGAACTTGACACTTGTCATCGAGAGCAACCCATCCTCAGGGACTTTGAGCAAAAATCATCAGTGAGGAAAATCCCAAAACCAAACCCCACAAACCCAAAGTGATTGAGCATCACGAAGAAATTGATCTGCGTGGATCCGGCGCTTATTACCTTTGAAGGTGTGCTTCTTCCAAGCGGTTAGGCGTCAAGGTCTAGAAACATCAAGAGGAATTGTGGATCGCCGAGTGACCAAGTCTGTGAAGGTTTGGAAGTCACTGAAGACTTACCACGAGTGATTGGGCCGAGGCTGCATGGTCTTAGTTCAAGGAGAATCTGGTGAGGACTGGGTGTCTGAGTTGCAGCTCGAGGCTGGGTGTCGGGGCTGTGTGTCCTCGAGTTTAAATACTCGGCCGCTCAACAGGACATACAAGCTGAGGCAGCGGTTGGAACTGGTTACCAAATCATTGTCTTCACCAAGCTGGTGGTTCTATTTCCTCAACTCTTTCATTTCCTCATTCTTGTGTTGAATGTTGTTCATATCTGTGCTTGCAGACTTTGACTGAAGACTTTCACAAATTCCTCAATTCAATTTCTTCAGTCCGTTTGTCTTCATTTTGATATCCTGTGTTTACGCTTTCCGTACTCTGTGTTAGTCTTCATTTCATCATGATGACTATGTTTGTATCCTGTTATGTTTACTTCTGAGTACATATTCTGCTGCAAGTAGTTCTTAGCTAAGGAATTTCCTCACCGCAAATTCCTCGGTGAAGAATTCATAAAATCGCCTATTCACCCCCTCTAGTCGATATAACGCACTTTCAATTGGTATCGAGGCGAGGTACTCCTTGTTACGTGTGATTTTGGTTTAACGCACGGAGTTTTAGTTATGTCGACCGCGGTATGATCAAGGTCTCGGTGGGTGTCCTACCTTTGATGGAGCGGACTACCCTCTTTGGAAGAACAAGATCACGAATGCATCTTGAGGCAATCTTCTTGATCTACGGTATGTTGTGGAAAATGGTGTCCCCTCATCCTTTGCCTCCTTTGAGCGCTACCGATGTGAAGAGATTCAAACAACTCGATTCTCAAGCGAAGAATATCATATGTGGCCATCGAGCAAAGGGCGGTATGGAAGAGTGAGTGCTTTGGAGACTACTAAGCTTATACGGGATAGGCTGTCCAAAGTAAATGAAGGAGTTTCAACTTAGCGTGACTCTCGAGTCGATGTTCTTGAATCTCTTCAACGCTTCAAAAGACTTCGACAATGAGAATGTCAACAAACCTTTGATCGCCTCCGACATCTCAAATGAGCTTCAAGCCCTCGGTGCCCTTGACATCACTGATCATGAAGTTGTGAAGAAAGCGATGAGATCGCTTGATTCCTCATTTGATACTCTGGGCGATGATACAAGAGCGTCTTGACTACAAAGTAAGCGATCCTGCTGATATCCTCGAAGGCTAAACACTCCACGAGTTTCGACTTCTTTGAAAAGAGATCTCTATGGCTCAAACTATGGCAAACCACGTGCCACGAAGGCTAAGGTTGTGTCGACTCGAATGTGAGGATTACGGTAGTAGCCTTGGTGATCTGAAGAAGCGAGCCATGATCTAGCACTGCTTGTGAAGAAATTCAGAAATTCACAAGGCGTGGTAAGCTTTGGAAAATCCTCAAGAGAAATGATTCCTCATCCGGTGACTATAAGAAGACTTTGCCACAAATGCAAGAAGCCTGGTCACTATATTCAAGATTGTCCTCGATGGGAAAAGGAAATGAAGAAGAAGAAATACAAGGATTACGAGTTACGATGATGCGAAGAAGAAGAAGAAATCGTCAAAATCTTAGTCATCGAAATCCTCAAGTCCTCATCTCACAAGAAGGGCAGCTCAAGAAGGCTCGGGCATTCATTGGCAAGAAATGGACTCTGAAGCTGAATCGAGGAAAATGATGAAGAAGAGAGTCGAAGAATCTGATGCAGTGTGGCGAGTCGGCCGTTACTCTTGCTTTAGTGAGCAAGTCCATCTTCAACCTTGAAAAAGCGGCTCCCAGACAAGTCGATGAAGATAATGATGGCTCGCTCCCACCTATTGCTTCATGGCAAAAGGGGCTAAAGTACTCAAATACAACTCCTCGATTCTAGTGAAAATGAATCGATGAGGATCTCAAGCCAGCTACTCTAAACTTGCTAAAATTGCTGTGAAACAACAACGGGCTCTTGAAAAGGTTCAAAACATGCTAGATAAAAGTGATGATATGTTGGGTGAAGAAATGGATCGCACTAAAGCCTTGTTGAAAATCTTGAGACTTGGTCTAGGTATGATAACCTTCAAGGTCATCATAACTCTCTCTTATCGATCATGAGAAACTTTCTTATGAATTTCTTCAAGAAAAGCAAAATCATGAGAAGCTTTCTCTTGAAGCTCTTCAAAGAAAGGAAGATCTTGAAAAGCTAAGAGTGTGTTATGAAGATCTTCAGAAGGAGCACAATTCATTACTAGCTCAACAAATCAGCACTTCTCAGGAAGAATTTGTTCCTCCATGCTTAAAGTGCATTGAACGTGAATCTGCTAATTCTTCACCTGAATGTTCAAATGCTTCAAATGTTAGAAATTCTTCATCTGCCTCTGCTATCACTAATTCCTCATCTGAGGACATTGCTAGTATCCTTGACATTGCGGGGCTGAAGGAAGTGTACATAGCGAGCATGTACAAAAGCCTCAAAGGGCATCGGACACTTTGTGATGTGCTCAAGCAGATCCTCAACGAAACCCTAGGAAAGAGTGTATTGCATTTGGAGGAAACTCAATGCCGATGGAACATATTGGAAACTTGGCGGTATCCCAAAACCTCATGGATTGCTACAAAGGGACCTCAGTTGATCCATCTAACTTATCGGCTTTACATGTGAATCTACTCATTCTTACGATGAGTCATTTGACTCAACTATAAACTGTTCAAAAATCAGAATGGTGAAGTATTTGCTAGATATCTTGGCACTAAGCTGCGAGCGGTTCCCCTATGAAGAAAATCTGGGTTCCCAAAAGCTGTGTTGAAAGTCTTGGTGAATGTCCTCATGACACCACATGAAAACGAGAACCCCGGATCAAATTCTTCATCTGATCAAATCCTTCACATGGATCAAATTCCTCAGCGAGGATCAAAGTCCTCATATGATTATCATCGTGCTAACAACTCTGTCTCATGAGGGTAGAGCTAAGGGCTATGAATATGTGCATTATTCTTCAAACCATTATGTTCATAAGTCCTCGAAGAATTACTACTGCTTATTCATATGCTTACCTAACCCCTCCTATGCTAAGCGAAATGGTTTGGCATCTTTGCCACCTTTCTCACATGGTGCTCACAGGATGATGAACTCTTTGCCACCCCTCCAAATGTGGGTGGTGAAGAAAAGAACTAATCTCTTCTGCGAGGTCGAGGTCTCGGGCGTGCTCTAACGTCTTAAGAATTTCTTTGAGGACGACAAAAATGCTGAAAGGGCCGGCGAATCATGATGAAATGAACTTTCATTTCACCGTCCTCATCTTGCTATATCTGTTTACTGCTTGATGAAATTCATCGATGAATTTGATATCATATTCTTCTTGATGAAGCATATGAGATTTTAAGCTACACTAATTCATTTGCGGGATGATCAACCCAAAACCCTGAATGGGTCCTCGATAGTGGATGTACAAATCACATATTTGGTGACAAGAATCTATTGATGGATGCTCCTTATCACCGTCACCTCTGAAGCATATCATCTTTCTTGACAAAGGCAAAAGTCGGTATTGGGTCTTGGTAAGGTTGCTATCTCTAAGGATAAGCACATGGACAAAGTCATGCTTGTTGAGTCCTTAGGATACAATCTCATGTCGATCTCAATGCTTTGTGATCTTGATATGGTTGTTGTCTTTGGCAAATATTGCTGTGTTGTGATTATGGGTGACAATTCCAAAGTCTTGAAGGCTTTAGGAGAGGAGATCGTATATTGTTGATTTCTCTCTGGGACCACAACCAGCCGTGTGTTTACTTGCAAAAGCTTGAAGGCTGGCTATGGCACGGCGACTTGGTCATGCGAGGCATGAGGAATTTGAACACGCTTGCGAAGAAGAAGCATGTCATTGGCATTGAGAATGTCAAATTCCTCAAGGATCACTTATGCGGAGCTTGTGAAGTCGGAAAAATGACCAAGGCCAAGCATCTAGCGAAGACTATCATGACCACTACCCATCCATTCGAATTGCTTCACATGGACCTCTTCGGACCTAATCATTATTCA
Organism: Aegilops speltoides; assembly: GCA_021437245.1. Taxonomy (NCBI): domain Eukaryota; kingdom Viridiplantae; phylum Streptophyta; class Magnoliopsida; order Poales; family Poaceae; genus Aegilops; species Aegilops speltoides. The sequence continues at coordinate 200,421,274 of CM038147.1, forward strand.
GCAGTCACTAATGATGCATCTCTATATGGTTTTGTCATTGTTGATGATTATTCTCGATATACATGGGTACACATTGTTGCCTTACAAACATGAAGTGCGGGAAGTCTTCAAGCGATTTTCCTCGAGGGCTTCAACCAACTTTGGTGTGAAGATCAAGCATATCGAAGTGACAATGGGCCGAGTTCAAGAATTCTGGTCTTGATGCCTATCTTGATGAACTTGGTATTACTCATGAGTTATCGCTCCCTATACTCCTCGTGAGAATGGCGTCGTGGGCGCAAAACGAACTCTTGTTGAGATGGCTCGCACTATGCTTGATGAATACAAAAGCGCCTCGGCGTTTTGGATTGATACAATTGATCTTGCTGCCACATCATCAGCAGTATATCTTCACAAATTCTTCAAGAAGACTACCTATGAACTTCTCGCGACAAGAAACCCAATGTGAGTTATTTCAAAGTCTTGATTGCTAAATGTTGGATTAGAGATCCTCACCACAACTCTAAATTTGCAGAAAGCACATGAAGGTTTTACGCTTGGTTCGGAAAGGACTCGCACACCTCTGAGTCTTCAACATTGTTCTTCACAAGATTGTTGACCTTGTAGATGTGCGGTTCGATGAAACTAATGGCTGCAAAAGAGCACCTACCTACGTGTTAGATGAACCAGCTTTTGAGGATGCTATCAAGCTCAAAACAGCGAGGATGTCATTCCCTCTTGAAGAATGTCTTTGAAGAATTCATTCCTGTTCATGAAGAGCGTTGAGCTGATGAACTGAAGAACATGATGAGGAAAATGGTCTTTGAAGAAAATCTTGATCAAAATCCTCGTGACAACCAACTCATCCGCAGCGTTGCAAAAGAAGTGCAAGTGGGAAGATCATCGATGACATTAGCGCACGAGGTCCTCTCCTGCGCTCAAAAGCTTGCATTTATCTAACTTTTGTGGGCACTATGCTTTTGTCTCTATCACGAGCCCACTAAGGTAGATGAAGCATTTTGGGCGGAATGGATTCGGGCTATGCAAGAAGAATTACATCGATTCGAGTGAACAATGTGGGAATTGGTCGATCGCCCGGATCCTCATAAGCATAATATCATTGGCACAAAGTGGATCTACGCAACAAGCAAGATGAAAATGGCCTTGTGGTGAGGAATAAAGCACGACTAGTAGCTCAAGGCTACACAGGTTGAAGGAATTGATTTGATGAAACTTTTGCACTGTTGCTAGACTTGAGGCTATTCGCATTTACTTGCCTATGCTAACCATCATGATATCATCTTATATCAAATGGATGTGAAAAGTGCATTCCTGAATGGTAAGCTTGAGGAAGAAGTATATGTTGCTCAACCCCCAGGTTTTGAAGATCCCAAGAATCCTGACAAAGTCTTTAGACTCAATAAGGCCCTCTATGGCCTCAAGCAAGCCCCTCGGGCGTGGTATGATACTGTAACGACCCGAGACCGAAGCTCCAGAAGACGTCCAGCTATTCCGAGTTTCGTCGTGTGATTTGTTTTGTTCGTTGCATTCATCCTTGCATCATGTGCATTGCATCATGTCATCATGCAACCCCTTTTTAAAACTCACCCAAATAAATTGCATAGATCGTTGATCTATGTAAATCGAGGGAATTCATATGGTGACTTCTCTTTATAACATACCCTCCCAATATTAGGGAGCTATAATAAAATTATTCCATTTATTTGGAATTAACCATAACACACTTGCAAAATATCTAATGCCGTTGTTATCTCAATTCTTGTTCTCCAACCTTGCAGTAATTATTTCATCATTTTTGAGCTCCACAAAAATCCTCTTCTTCCCATTTTATTTAAATTCCTCATATTTTTATGAGACCGTGAAAACTATCCCCATGCCCGATTCCAACCCTTCCTTCTCTTTCTCTTCTTTCTCTTTTTCTGTTTTGTTTGTAAATGGAAAAAGAATAGGAAGAGAGAAGAAAGCCAACCCGACCTCTTGGGCTGTCTAACAGGCGGCCCACCTAACCCTCCTAAACCCTAGCCCGAACCCCCTGCCAGATCCCCATCCATCTCTCCCTCGTCCTCCCTTCTGCGCCGCCACTTGCCGATCCCTCGTGCAGCCCGATCCCCATCTCTCTCGCTCGATCCGCATGGAGGCCGCGCGCCCTCGATCCCCTCGCTCCCTCGCCCGTCCCTCGGCGCCATCATCGCCCCGCCTCCGTTCGGCTCCCACGCCGAAGTCCGCCGCCGAGGCCCCTGCGCCGTTGGTGACCTCGACGCGCCCGCACCCGATCTGCTCGAGCGCGACCCCGCCGCCTCGCGCCTCCACCTCCTCGCCGGCCACCCGCAGCTCGCCGCGCCCTACTTCTCCTTCCATGCCTCCACCGCGAGCCCACCATGGCGCCCGCAGCCATCCCCGCTGCCGCCTCCCCTTCCTCTGGTCCTCCTCCTCACCTCGTGCCCGGCGCCAGCCATGGCCGCCTTCTTGCATCAACCGCCACCGAGCCGCCGTCCCTCCGCAACCGCTGGCAGCCATCCCCACCAAACAAGCCCGCTTCTCCTACCTCGCTGCTCGTCCCAGCCCGCGTTAGCTCGCTCTCTGCGCCTCCTCACCTTTGCCGTGGGCTGCAACTGCGCTAGGCCCAGCGACCCCCCACACGATCCTCTGTGCACCTCCTGCTCCGTCGACCCTGCACCATGCCTCTGTCATCCATGAGATCGCCAAGGCCGAGACCTTCTTGAGCAGGAGCATTTCTTTTGGATCGCCAAGTACCACACGGGCGCCAAGTACCTCTCGGATGCCTTTGGATGTCTCGACAAGTGTACCTCTACATCTGGAATCGCCAAGTACCTTGGCGCCGAAGACCCGTGTACAACTACTGACACCCGTGGATTTCACCAAGTACCTCTACCGACGACCTGAGCATCTACGGAACATGTACAACTACCGTCGCTGTGTACCACTACTTCCTCTACCGCCGACGTGTACAACTACTGTCGCGAGAATGTCTACTTCCACTACGTACGACACGAGTACAACTACTTCCACTACCGTCGCGAGAAAGACTACTTCCACTACCGCCGCAAGAACGTCTACTTCCACTACGAACTCGACCCGTTTCGAAAATGCACGCTTCGAAGGTATAATCCCGAGACGATCAACCATGGACCGAATGCATGTTGTCTGAGATGAACCATATGTTTGCATCGTGCCCGTTTGCTTCATGCACGTTCCTCCTTGTTTGCCATGCCGTCGACCCGTGGGAACCCGGTAACCGGGAGCACCCCACCATCTCTAGCATGTTGCGCACATCCGCACGCCTCCTTTTGCACCGGTATCTCCGTGAGCTCCCGGAACCGATATGTTGCCGTGGCATCATTTTCGGATATGTTGTCGTGGCATCATTTTCGGATATGTTGCTGTGGCACCATTTTTGTTTCGCCGCCGTGGCACCCTTTTTGTTCCGCCATGGTGACCAAATGCTCCTTATCATGCTCATGTCAACATTTTCATAAAAATTGCATAAAACTTGCATATGTCATCCGCATCATGATAACAACATTTAAAATGTTTAAACTTGTTGTTGCATTAAATTGCTAAATGACATATGGGGATTTTCCGGAATTGTTGTTTGTTGTTCCGGCCTCATTTAAACTTGCCTAAATTGTTAGTTTAATTATGCTTCACCTCTTGCCATGCTTAACAACATTTAATATTGTTGGTTAGCCTTAGCGAGAAGTACTAAATAATTGATGTGGTGTTTTGTCAATATGCAACTTCGTTGCATATTGAGCTCCACTAACTTGTAGTATTGTTTGTTGCGCTTTGCCATGCCATGCCTCATTAAACGGACATGCATCATACTTGTTTGTGCATCATGACATGTTTATGCTTGTGTGTTTACCATGTTGTTTGTTTCTTTCGGTTTGCTTCTCTCGTTAACCGGTTTCATTCGAAGTTGTGAGATTAGATTCGATGTCCGTTTGTCTTCTTCATGGACTCGTTCTTCTTCCTTGCGGGATATCAGGCAAGATGACCATACCCTCGAAATCACTTCTATCTTTGCTTGCTAGATGCTCGCTCTTTTGCTATGCCTATGCTACGATGCCTACCATTTGCTTGTCAGCCTCCCAAAATGCCATGAACCTCTAACCTTTGACACCCTTCCTAGCAAACTGTTGTTTGGCTATGTTACCGCTTTGCTCAGCCCCTCTTATAGCGTTGCTAGCTGTAGGTGAAGTTGAAGATTGCTCCATGGTGGACAGGGTTTTGTTGGGATATCACAATATCTCTTATATTATTAATGCATCTATATATTTGGTAAAGGGTGGAAGGCTCGGCCTTATGCAGTGTTTTGTTCCACCCTTGCCGCCCTAGTTTCCATCATCTTGGTGTTATGTTCCCGGATTTTGCGTTCCTTACTGCGGTCGGGTGATTTATAGGACCCCCTTGACGATTCGCTTTGAATAAAACTCCTCGGCAAGGCACAACCTTGGTTTTACCATTTGCCTACCTAAGCCTTTTTCCCTTGGGTTCTGCGAGACTCAAGGGTCATCTTTATTACCCCGGGCGGTGCTCCTCGGGTGCTAGTCCAAACCGGCGATGTCGGCGCCCCTGAGGCAATCGGGGTCTATTCAACCCGGCGTCTGGCTCATCAGGTGTGCCACGAGCGAGATATGTGCAGCTCCTATCGGGATTTGTCGGCCTGTGGGAGGTCTTCTGGTCTTGTTTTACCATTGTCGAAATGTCTTGATGTGCGGGATACGAGTCGATCGGAGTGTCTCGGGTGAAGGTCTATTCGCCGTTGATCGCGAGAGCTTGTCATGGGCTAAGTTGGGACACCCTGCGGGGTTATAAACTTTCGAGAGCCGTGCCATGGTTATGTGGCAGATGGGAATTTGTTAATGTCGGTTGTAGAAAACCTGAAGTTGACCTTAATTAAAATACATCAACGCGTGTGTAACCATGATGGTCTCTTTCGTGGTCGGGAAGTGAACTTCTGATGTTGGAGTTATGCTTGGCGTAGGTTGCTATAGGATCACTTCTTGATCATACTTTTATCGACCGTGCCTTGCTTCTCTTCTCGCTCTCTTTTGCGATTGTAGCCACCATATATGCTAGTAAACTGCTGTAGCTCCACCTCATTACTACATCCTTCCTATAAGCTTAAATAGTCTTGATCTCGCGGGTGTGAGATTGCTGAGTCCTCGTGACTCACGGATACTTCAAAACCAGTTTGCGGTGCCGATGAAACCCGGCGGTGGCGCATCCGAGCTCAAGGAGGAGCTCGAAGAAGATCTTGCCCTTTGTGTTGTTTCGTTTGAGTTGATCGATAGTGGAGCCGGTTGGGGTCGATCGGGGACCTTTTATGCATTTGGGGTTCTTCTTTTATTTTGTTTCGTAGTCGGACCTTGATTGTATCTGGATGGTGTAATGCTTTATTCATGTAATTGTGTGAAGTGGCGATTGTAAGCCAACTATGTATCTCTTTCCCTTATGTATTACATGGGTTGTGTGAAGATTACCTCACTTGCCACATTGCTTTCAATGCGGTTATGCCTTTAAGTCGTGCTTGACCGTGGGAGATATAGCCGCATCGAGGCGTTACAAGTTGGTAATCGAGCCTTCCCGACCTTAGGAGCCCCTTTGCTTGATCGTTTTTAGCGGCGAGTTGTGTCTAGAAAAATGTTTTGAGTCATTTAGGGTTATATATATCGGAGAGTTAGGAATTCTTTTTACTCCCGGTCTCTTCATCTCTCGGTAAGGCATCTGGCGTAGAGTTTTGACTCTTCTCTTCTCAAATTTCACTAAAAAAATTTTTAGGATCAGCGGGTATCTTGGAATCGTTCAGATGGTTTTATGATGAGAACATTGTCTTGGTGCCTCCTATTAGGGGTTTAGTGGAAGTGTCGGGGAGTTGAGCTCGAGGTGTTGTCGTCATAATTTTATCGTTGCAGATTCTGGAATACGAGTTTAATGCGCCGACATCGAAAATCTCTTTTATGCGGTTGTTGGTGAGATAACCCGATAACCCGATCTTGAGGTGAGTGCGGGAGTATTGCCATGGCTCATATAATGGATGCTTTTGAAGGTTGAGGTACCACGATTTCGAAGGTTTCTTGGTTATGTGTTGAAGGATGGATACTGGTGGATGTAGGATTTGCTAGTTTTGGGTGAGATATTATGCTTCCTGTATCCCCAACACTGATTGCATAACCGGAAAATTTGGGAGTTTCATAGGTGGGAATTCAAGTAGCTCTTAGGATATCTTTCCGGCGGATGTATGATATGAAATTGGGGTTCGGCGTCTAGTGGCCGCCTATTCACGGTTGGTTTCTGATGGTCTCGTTGTGTCTTAAGAGTCCTTGGCTATGCCGACTCGAAGGCGCCGTATGTCATGTGCCTTGCCTTGTACATGATGGTCTTTGTCTGATCGAGCCCGTGTAGGCCCCCCACAAAAACTTGGACGAAATCTCTATCATATGTTTGTTCGGCTTATACGCAAGCCAGTCCTTTGTTTTGTTTTGAGTTGTGGTATTGAGTTGCTTCAATGTCAAGTGTTGATTCCATACCTTTCGAAATGGTGTTCTCATACTCGATGTGAATACCAATCCTTCTCGACAATCGAGATTGTCATGTCAATCCTTTTCAACCAGCGTGTTTCTCTTCAAGTGGATCCGATCACTTCAACATCAGCAAGACCAATTATCATTTCTTCTCAGCGGTGTTTGTTTCATCCGTCTCCAAGTTGCCTTTGTTTTTCCGCCCACCCACCCTTTTCCTCAAGGACTAAGATTTCTTTACCAAGTATCCTTTTATTTTTGTGAAGTTTCTCCATTCTTTTCCATCAATGTTCTTAGCGGTGGTTCTCAAGAAGATGTTCTACTAGTTAGTCATTCCTCATTCTTTCTCTTCTCCGGTGGATTCAAGTCAAGTTTTGTTGATCATACCTTTTCCTCATTTCGATGTCTTCTCATGCGGTGCACCTCATTATCATTCTACTTCTCGCTATTTGTTATTCGGGTGCTCAAGATATCTCGAAGATTAGTGTTTCCACTCTGCATTCGTTCAAGCTCTTTGAGATTGGTATCTCATTCAAGTCATTTAATTCAACGGTGCAACATCTCTTTTAAATCTTTTCAGCGGTGTTCTTTTGAGTGGGCCCTAACCCACAGGTCTTTTCGAGGATCTTACGACTCTTCTATTTTCCCGAGCTATCCTAAATTCTTCTCCAAGTTTGGCGTAAGAATGAGTTATCATCGAGTCAAATGCTTTTCTCCAAGATCTTTCAAATTCTTTTCATAGTTGGCTCAACCTCTTCGCTTTTGATTCTTCCGGTGTGCCTCAATAATTCTTGGTGGTGTTTCTCGTTGTCATTCTCATCATTTGAAGACCGAAGAAGAGTTTCTCTTTAATCTTGCTCTATTCTCTTCAAGATTCATGGTGCTAGCTTGTTGCCATCCTCTCATAATTGTTTTCGATTGTGAGAATCTTTTTCACCCATCAGGAGATATTCAAGAGTCTTCTCAGTTTGTCATCCGGAGTCCATCAATTCAGGTTTATTCATTCTCAGCTGTCAGTTATCATTCTCCAATCTTACCGGTGCATCGTTTAAATATCCTCTAATCGGTTCACGATCTCTTTGTTGTCATGTATTTAAATCCCCTCGAGTATCTTCATTCATTTTTCAATTATTCCCGGTGAATTGTGCCTTTGCTACTTTCATTTTCAATTTTTACGGTGGTTCTTTCAAGATCTCTCTTCCGTGTTCATCATATCAATTCATTTGTTGTTCTAATCCTACCGGTGGTTCATTGAAGACCTTGTCAAGTTTACGCCATATCTCTCTTAATCCTTTCTACGAGAATATGTAGTATGCCAAATCCGTTGCTTGTCATCAATCTAAATCGATGAAGGATCGCATAACATAATTCTTGTTCTTGTTTCATCAAGTGATTGATTCATTCTTCGGAGTTAAATAATGGTATCAATTTCTCAGTTCTAAGTTGTTCATCTCTTCTTTCCATGATTTGTTCATCATATCACATTCTCGGTCCGAGATGCTTCATCTTTTCTTTCCGGAGTTCAAAGTTTTCTCGGTTATATCGTTTCAAAGCTTCATCTTATCACTGCAAGGCTTCACCTAGTGTTTTCAACTTCTCTTTCTTTTATCATCCTTTTCTTACCAGAGTTCTTCATGGAGGCTCTACATGGTGGTTCGTCAAGGATTCCTTTGATTATTCAATTGTTCTTCAAGATTTCTCTTGAAGTTATGATCTGCCAAACTATACTCAAAAACTAAACATGGTGTTCAACACATGTCTTGTTTTGGGGAGTTCAAGTATTCTTCATCTTGCATTCCGAAGTGCGATTTTTTCTACCTTATCTTTTGAGATGGTGTTATGTCACGCTTGACAATTTCCCTTCGTGATTCAAGTTGTCAAGAATGAGATATTTTAAATCCATCATTTTCTCTTCGTTCAGGAGATCGTTTCAACCTATCAATCCCTCCATTGGAGTTATCTTGACAAAGATTTCACCTAAAGCCTTCCCTAAGGAATATTGCTAATTATGGTGCTATCAATGATCCGAGTTTTCTCCTATCCTCTCGGTGAAGAAGTTTTTCATCTCTTTGGTGCTCTCTATCAAATCAACGGTTTCCATTAGTGGCCGATTGTCACCTCATAGTGTTGAGATGTTTCAATAAGCCCACTACAAGCTTATTCGTTTCGCTGTTGGTTTTCCAACAACTCTATTCTAACATTCTTGCAAGGATGCCTTCCAAATTCAATTGTGGTAGAAGTTTTCATTTTCTTCTCCATTCTGTTATTCCAATGATCTATCTTCTATTGTTTCTTCGGAGGCATTGTGATGTTGTGCTCTCAATCATCATTTTGTTTTGTCGAGGATCGTGTTCTTTTCATGCTTATCTATTTAACAGGAGTGTCCTGCCTTTTTCTTTCAAGTTCTTTTCATCTTATCAAGTCTTGCATCTCTTTTCAACGGGTCTTTGTCCGATTTTGATCTTCCTTGTTCCTTGTTTATCTCGTTTCAACCAAAGTGATTTCAATTCCTTCTTGTCCATTGTACTCGTCATTCATAGCTTTGCAACCTTCAAGTCCTCGTAATGTTCCTTGTTCCTCTTTTCTAACGGATTGTTTGCAATCTCGTTCTTCTCAGTTGTGCTCTTTCTTTTAAATTTTCAACCTCTCAAGGTTCTTTGGTTTCACTCTTTTGTCGAAGAAGCAACTTAGTTTACCCTCTTCTCTTTCTCTTTTGTTTTCTCTCCGGTGCCATCCTAGATCTCGGGACGAGATCCTCTTGTAGTGGTGGAGTGTTGTAACGCCCCGAGACCGAAGCTCCAGACGACGTCCAGCTATTCCGAGTTTCGTCGTGTGATTTATTTTGTTCGTTGCATTCATCCTTGCATCATGTGCATTGCATCATGTCATCATGCAACCCCTTTTTAAAACTCACCCAAATAAATTGCATAGATCGTTGATCAATGTAAATCGAGGGAATTCATATGGTGACTTCTCTTTATAACATACCCTCCCAATATTAGGGAGCTATAATAAAATTATTCCATTAATTTGGAATTAACCATAACACACTTGCAAAATATCTAATGCCGTTGTTATCTCAATTCTTGTTCTCCAACCCTGCCCGTAATTATTTCATCATTTTTCGGAGCTCCACCAAAAATCCTCTTCTTCCCATTTTATTTAAATTCCTCATATTTTTATGAGACCGTGAAAACTATCCCCATGCCCAGATTCCACCCCTACCTTCTCTTTCTCTTCTTTCTCTTTTTCTGTTTTGTTTGTAAATGGAAAAAGAATAGGAGACAGAGAAGAGAAGCCCAGCCGGCCTCTTGGGCCTGTCTAACCAGGCCGGCCCACCTAACCCTCCTAAACCCTAGCCCGAACCCCCCTGCCCGATCCCCATCCATCTCTCCCTCGTCCTCCCTTCTGCGCCGCCACTTGCCCGATCCCACTCGTGCAGCCCCGATCCCCCATCTCTCTCGCTCGATCCCGCACGGAGGAGCCGCGCAGCCCTCGATCCCCCTCGCTCCCTCGCCCGTCCCTCCAGCGCCATCATCGCCCCGCCTCCGTTCGGCTCCCACGCCAAAGTCCGCCGCCGGGGCCCTGCCGCCGTTGGTGACCTCGACGCGCCCGCACCCGATCTGCTCGAGCGCGACCCCGCCGCCTCGCGCCTCCACCTCCTCGCCGGCCACCCGCAGCTCGCCGCGCCCTGCTTCTCCTTCCCTGCCTCCACCGCGAGCCCACCATGGCGCCCGCAGCCATCCCCGCTGCCGCCTCCCCTTCCTCTAATCCTCCTCCTCACCTCGTGCCCGGCGCCAGCCATGGCCGCCTTGCTGTCAAGCTTCGCCACCAAGCCGCCGTCCCTCCCGCGACCGCTGGCAGCCATCCCCACCTACAAGCCCCGCTTCTCCTACCTCGCTGCTCGTCCCAGCCGCGTTGGCTACACACTCTGTGCCTCCTCTGCTTTGCCGTGGGCTGTAGCCTGCGCCAAGGCCCAGCGACCCCCTGCACACCGATCCCTCTGTGCACCTCCTGCTCCCGTCGACCCTGCACCATGCCTCTGTCATCCATGAGATCGCCAAGACCGAGACCTTCTTGAACAGGAGCATTTCTTTTGGATCGCCAAGTACCACACGGGCGCCAAGTACCTCTCGGATGCCTTTGGATGTCTCGACAAGTGTACCTCTACATCTGGAATCGCCAAGTACCTTGCGCCGAAGACCCGTGTGCAACTCGACACCCGTGGATTTCACCAAGTACCTCTACCGGCGACTGAGCATCTCGGAACATGTACAACTACCGTCGCTGTGTACCACTACTTCCTCTACCGCCGACGTGTACAACTACTGTCGCGAGAATGTCTACTTCCACTACGTACGACACGAGTACAACTACTTCCACTACCGTCGCGAGAACGACTACTTCCACTACCGCCGCGAGAACGTCTACTTCCACTATGAACTCGACCCGTTTTGAAAATGCAGCGAAGGTATAATCCGAGGCGATCAACCGTGGACGAATGCATGTTATGCGAGATGAACCATATGTTTGCATCGTGCCCGTTTGCTTCATACGCGTTCCTCCTCGTTTGCCATGCCGTCGACCCGTGGGAACCCGATGGCAGGGAGCACCCACCATCTCTAGCATGTTGCGCACATCATACGCCTCCTTTTGCACCGGTATCTCCGTGAGCTACCGGAACCGATATGTTGCCGTGGCATCATTTTCGGATATGTTGCCGTGGCACCATTTTTGTTTCGCCACCGTGCCACCCTTTTTGTTCCGCCATGGTGACCAAATGTTCCTTATCATGCTCATGTCAACATTTTCATAAAAATTGCATAAAACTTGCATATGTCATCCGCATCATGATAACAACATTTAAAATGTTTAAACTTGTTGTTGCATTAAATTGCTAAATGACATATGGGGATTTTCCGGAATTGTTGTTTGTTGTTCCGGCCTCATTTAAACTTGCCTAAATTGTTAGTTTAATTATGCTTCACCTCTTGCCATGCTTAACAACATTTAATATTGTTGGTTAGCCTTAACGAGAGAGTACTAAACAATTGATGTGGTGTTTTGTCAATATGCAACTCGTTGCATATTGAGCTCCACTAACTTGTAGTATTGTTTGTTGCGCTTTGCCATGCCATGCCTCATTAAACGGACATGCATCATACTTGTTTGTGCATCATGACATGTTTATGCTTGTGTGTTTACCATGTTGTTTGTTTCTTTCGGTTTGCTTCTCTCGTTAGCCGGTTTCGTTCGGAGTTGTGAGATTAGATTCGATGTCCGTTTGTCTTCTTCATGGACTCGTTCTTCTTCCTTGCGGGATATCAGGCAAGATGACCATACCCTCGAAATCACTTCTATCTTTGCTTGCTAGATGCTCGCTCTTTTGCTATGCCTATGCTACGATGCCTACCATTTGCTTGTCAGCCTCCCAAAATGCCATGAACCTCTAACCTTTGACACCCTTCCTACCAAACTGTTGTTTGGCTATGTTACCGCTTTGCTCAGCCCCTCTTATAGCGTTGCTAGCTGCAGGTGAAGTTGAAGATTGCTCCATGGTGGACAGGGTTTTGTTGGGATATCACAATATCTCTTATATTATTAATGCATCTATATATTTGGTAAAGGGTGGAAGGCTCGGCCTTATGCAGTGTTTTGTTCCACCCTTGCCGCCCTAGTTTCCGTCATCTTGGTGTTATGTTCCCGGTTTTGTGTTCCTTCTGTGATCGGGTGATTTATGGGACCCCCTTGACAGTTAAGCTTTGAATAAAACTCCTCCAGCAAGGCCCAACCTTGGTTTTACCATTTGCCTACCTAAGCCTTTTTCCTTGGGTTCTGCAGACTCAAGGGTCATCTTTATTTACCCCGGGCGGTGCTCCTCCGGGTGCTGGTCCAAACCAGCGATGTCCGGCGCCTTTGGGCAATCGGGGTCTATGCCAACCCGGCGTCTGGCTCATCGGTGTGCCACGAGAGCGAGATATGTGCAGCTCCTATCGGGTTTGTCGGCCTGTGGAAGGTCTTGCTGGTCTTGTTTTACCATTGTCGAAATGTCTTGATGTGCGGGATACCGAGTCGATCGGAGTGTCTCGGGTGATGGTCTATTCGCCGTTGATCGCGAGAGCTTGTCATGGGCTAAGTTGGGACACCCTGCGGGGTTATAAACTTTCGAGAGCCGTGCCGCGGTTATGTGGCGAGATGGGAATTTGTTAATGTCGGTTGTAGAAAACCTGAAGTTGACCTTAATTAAAATACATCAACGGCGTGTGTAACCGTGATGGTCTCTTTCGTGAGTCCGGGAAGTGAACATGGTGTTGGAGTTATGCTTGGCGTAGGTTGCTATAGGATCACTTCTTGATCATACTTTTATCGACCGTGTCGTGCTTCTCTTCTCGCTCTCTTTTGCGATTGTAGCCACCATATATGCTAGTCGCTTGCTGCAGCTCCACCTCATTACTACATCCTTCCTATAAGCTTAAATAGTCTTGATCTCGCGGGTGTGAGATTGCTGAGTCCTCGTGACTCACGGATACTTCAAAACCAGTTTGCGGTGCCGATGAAACCGGCGGTGGCATCCGAGCTCAAGGAGGAGCTCGAAGAAGATCTTGCCCTTTGTGTTGTTTCGTTTGAGTTGATCGATAGTGGAGCCCGGTTGGGGGTCGATCGGGGACCTTTATGCGCATTTGGGGTTCTTCTTTTATTTTGGTTCCGTAGTGGGACCTTGATTGTATCTGGATGGTGTAATGCTTTATTCATGTAATTGTGTGAAGTGGCGATTGTAAGCCAACTATGTATCTCTTTCCTTATGTATTACATGGGTTGTGTGAAGATTACCTCACTTGCCACATTGCTTTCAATGCGGTTATGCCTTTAAGTCGCTTAACCCGACCGTGGGAGATATAGCCGCATCGAGGTATTCTGAGATACTTTGAAGGAATTCTTCGTGAAGAATGGCTTCACACCGTTCACTTGACCCCCTCTTTTACTAAATCATATGATGGTGAACTGTTTGTGTGCCAAATATATGTTGATGATATTATCTTTGGCTGTACTAACCAGCGATATAGTGATGAATTTGCCTATATGATGAGTGAAGAATATCAAATGTCTATGATGGGAGAATTGAAAATCTTCTTAGGTCTTCAAATTAAATCGGCGCAATGGCATATTCATATCTCGGAGAAATACCTCAAAGATGTCTTGAGGAAATTCGGCATGCAAGATTGCAAAGCGTCAAAATTCCTATGCCCACAAATGGCCATCTATGCATTGATGAAAATGGTATTGATTTGATCACAAGGTATACCGCTCCATGATTGGTTCTTTATTATACTTATGTGCATCTAGGCGGATATAATGCTTAGTGTTTGCATGTGTGCCCGATTTCAAGATGCAGAAGGAATCACACCATAAGGCTGTGAAGCATATTCTTGATATCTAGCTCACACACCAACACTAGGATTATGGTACCCCAAAGGCTCTGCTTTTGATCTCATTGGATATTACGACTCGACTATCTTTGGTGATTGTGTGGACCGCAAGTCCACATCGGCACTTGTCATTTCCTCGGACGATCTTTGATGCATTGGTCCTCGAAGAAAGCGAGCGTGTATCCTTGTCTCTTCTTTGAAGCTGAATACATTCTGCTGGCTCATCTTTGTGCTCAAGCTGCTTTGGATGAAGCAAACCCTCAAGGACTATGGCGTCAATGTGAAGAATGTGCCTCTCCTCTGCGACAATGAGAGTGCCATCAAGATTGCTCACAACCAGTTCAGCACTCGAAGACTAAGCACATCAGTTCGTCATCATTTTCTTCGTGATCATGTGTTGAAGGCGATATCTCCATCGAGCGCGTGAAGGCGAAGAGCAGCCAGCGGATATCTTCACTAAGCCCTTGGATGAGAAGAGATTTAGCATGTTGCGGTGTGAGCTAAATATCTTGGAATCTTGAATGTTCTTTGAAAGGACACACATCCTAACACTTATGCAAAATTGATGACTTAGATGTGCAACACATGAAAAGCGTTTTCTTCAATCAATGAAGAATAACACTCTAAGTGTGAAGAAATTAATGAAGAATTTGATTCTCGAGAACCCTCGACAATTATGCGCCGTGTGCGAAATCATCATTCTTATCTGATTGGCTACGCCACCACTAAAGTTGAAAATCTTCAATTTGAGTTTTTCCTCATTTTTGAAATTCTTCGGTGTTACAAATTCTTCAACTTTGCAAAATCTTCAATGTTTTCGTCGTTTTTTCTTCATTGGCTATATATATACGTGAGTTTATGTCCTCTACAGCATTCACTTATTGCTATTTCTTCAAGTTGCGATTTCTGCTAAGTGAATGTGATCGGACCCTTCCCCTCTATGCTATACTCAACCCAATCTATTCACAAATTCTTCATGTGCATTACGATTGCAACTCGTTCAAAGTCTTCTTTGTGTCCTTGTCATTTGAAGAAATTGCGAGCGAAATTTTAAAACAAATCTTATCCAGATTTTCGGTTTTACCGCTCAAACCGTTCGCATCCCACGATGCATTAGTTTATTCACCCACGATCTTACGATCTCATACGCACGATGCGTGGGTGACACATGTCGCGTGAAGAAGAAAGGGCGGGGCATGTTAGTCCCAAAATCTTGGGCGAACAGTTTTTACCGTGGCTATAAATACCCTTTCCTTCCTTACTTCATTTACTCCGCTCGATCATTGTCTCTCGCTCGAGCTCTCCTCAAACCCTAAGCGCGCCGCTACTCCGCCGCCACCGGTGAGGAAGAGCTTCTTGCCTCGACCTCGCCGCCGTCGTACTCGCGCCGGCTGCGGAAATCTTCACTCCGCCGCCACGTAGCTGTCTCCCTCTGCCAAGTTAGGGGCGGGAGATCTAACATGACAAACTTCACCACGGTTCATCTCTGTTAAATCGTGTTCTTGATTCGGGTAATTAAAAGTCACTTTTATTACTGCTTTGATTCTCAAACTTTTCGAAAATCTTCAAAGGTGTTTTATTCTTCAAATCTTCACAAATGAACACCTCACACCTTGTATGCTCTTGATTTATCTCTCTAAGCACTCATTTCTTCAAGATTCCTCAATTGTGCGGATTTTCAATCGTACAACTCTGGAACCTAAGACAAAAATGCTTAGTGAAATTCCTCAAGGCTCAACTGGTCAAATTCCTCAAAACTTGTTCCTTTTGAAAAATCTTCTGAGAACGCATATGACCTCTACAAATTCCTCGCACCTACACTCTGTTCACGGTACTCATGTCATTCTTTGAATCACTAGGTTCTCATCAACTTAACTCATTTGCAGCGTTCCTCGAAGAAAAACTGCATACTTCTTGAGTGTTCTATTGTTCAAATTCCTCATCTTAAGAAAATGGCGTTGGCAGAGACCCATGAAGGGAGAAAAAGCAGGAGGTCATGACTGCCTTTGAGATCCACGATGAAATTTACAAAGATTATTGCAAACTGATGAAGCCAAGTTTGGCAAGGAGAACAAAAATCAGCGCAAAGTCGCATCAAAGAGATAGAACGAAGATGGGCACGAGAATGGAGGAATATCGCTATGTTACTCCCAAGTACATGAAGAAATTAGCCTTAAACCCTCCATGCCCAAGAGCTCCGTTGGCTTTGGCCAAGTCTTGATCCCCTGACATCAAGCATGGTGAAGACTTTCTGAAGAATGGTCGGCGCTAAGCCAAATTGGCAAAACAGGCCAAGGAGGCGGTGAGGAAATTCAATGAGGATTCTGCTGCTGTTGCTTGGCTGAGACCTCGGTCAAGCCGAGAAATCAATGCCGAAGAAGCACTGTGCAAGCGAGTGCTTCACCATCAGCGCCCTCACGGCCAGTTCCTCATCCGCGCCCTCACGGCAAATTCCTCGGTTGCTGCTGCTCCTCAAAATCCTCGGCAGCTCCTCCAAGTCCTCAACTCCTGTGCATCGACTACATGTCGAAGGACTCGGGGTTTCTCGATTATACGGTGTCTCGGCAAGTTCCTCGGCTGCACCAATGTCCTCATCGGGCCCCTCTGCTGAAGACAAAAGCAAGCTGCTGGGCGCGGTCCTCGGCCAAGTCCACGAAAAGCAGGTTGCCTTCAGCGTGCCCTCGATGATGAAGCTTCTAATGAAGAACTTGCGAAATCATCGAGAGCACGGTGACAAAGGCCGCTAGAGCCAAAGGAACAAGCTGTGCCTCTGCTTTTGGATCGAAGAAGATCCTTGACTTCATCGACTTATGGCATAAGGATCCAAACACTCCCATACGATCGCCTCGACTCTGGTCAAAGTCATATCTTGAACCATTTCATTCTTTGAAGAAATGGAAATTTGAAAAAGCTCGTGAAATAAAGAGAGCACAAGCGAGAAAGGAGAAGCTTACGAGGAAGAACATCGTCAACGACTCTGAAGAACTTCTCAAAGCTCAATCTGAAATCAAGCCCTCGGCAAGGATTTCGATGCTTAATGCTTGATTGGCAAGGAGCCAAGGTGAGATTAAATCAATTTGTGAAGAAAATGACAAGCTATTGCAGCCCCATCGCAACAAGAAAATCCTCAGTGAAGACTACTGCTTAGCTTTGAAGAACATGTCACCCACTGCTGATGACTTTCAACTGCTTGATGAGAATACAAGTTCGGGGTGATGACTCCATTCCAGCGTGAAGAAATTCCCGGGCATCCACTAGTGGTGCGCTGAAAAGCTGAAAGATCGGGGCAAGCTGCACCGATTCGCTGAAAAAGCGAACCACAGTCCTCGGCTCCTCCTGCGCCAACACCAACTCAATTCTTCATACGCTTATGAAGTGAAGAAGACAAAAGGCTACAAAAGCAGTGCGGTGAAGAGAGGAAGGCATCGGCTGCGTCAAATTCTTGACTTGCGAAGAAAATGAAGCCAATGACCAGCTAAGCTTGAAAATCCTATTGATGTCGTTCCCATTTCCTCCATGTCGTCTAGGAAATTGTTCCTTATGGAGAAGACTACAAGATCCCAGCGGATCGATGAAGAAAATCAATCTGTTGCTACCTCGAGCAGTTTGATGAAGAAATTGAAGTGGAAGCATTCCTTCACGCCCGTCGTTCCTCACCCATGCCTCGGTTCACGGTGAAGAGGCTGGTGTTGAGAAAGTGAAAAAAAAAGAAGAAGAGCGTGGATATTGGATGCACTACACGGTGATGAGCGATGACTTTTGGGAAAGTCGGCATCCCAATACTCCTCTCTTCACTCCGATTCAACAACTTCCTCGGTCCCGGCTACAAGCTGTTCAATTGGGCTCTGAAGAAACTCATCCCATAAATGCATTCATGAAGAAGTTCAAGCCACTAGTCTTTGAAGAACCTGCTGCTGATCCCCAAACTGCACAAGAAGAGGAACAGAAATTCCTCGGCTGAAGCACACGAGATCGCGATTCACGAGGTTGTCTTTGCAAATCACGACATTCCTCTGCCCAAACCGAAGAATCCATTCTCGAGCAAGCAAAAATTCAAGGCTGAAGACTTCTTTTACGAGCATGTGTTCTTCTTGATTACAATCCGTATGACTCTGCTCGCATAAGGAAAAAGCGGCTTACGGACTGCTACTCAAGCCAACTACTATTCCTCGGTGCTCTTTGACAAGGACAAAATCTTGATCATGAGCATATTCCTCATGTGGATATGGAATCTCTGCCGTGCTTGAGCTAGTTCTCCGAGTTATTCACGATGCGGGACTCTGAATTTCTGCTGCGATATACGTGATTGGAATGAAGAACTCATTCTTGATTCTATGCCACTTTGTATATCACGGAGATCTTTGCGAGATGTCAATTCATGGGTGCTGGATTGGATGATGAAAACACTCACTACAAGGCACCGGCAACTGAATTGCCGTGTCCTTCCTCTTGATCCTCCGCATGAAAGCGCGCGTTGCATCTACAATGACCATGGTGGTGATCAATATATGCAAGTGCTCATTAAGCCATTGAAGCCAGGGCAGGCCCCTCGAACCAAATTCCTCGTCAAGGAACTGCTGTATGTGCCTCGGACTGTCTATCGAATCCTGACGAAGACAATGAGTCCCATCAAGGGCCACGACTCAAATGATGAAGATGTCGTTGGCATCATGAAGAACATGCTTTTCAACATCATTCATGGTGTTCCCGTCAACTTCCATGATTTCTTCATGAGGACTCGGCTAATGTTGCAATGTCACCTTTTGATTTGAAGCCCTATCGCCATGGATTATGAGATTCATAAGGGCAAGATCTTCCTTTGAATTACAAAGGTGACACTCTGAACCATGGTAGCTACTTGCGCCCATTGAAGTCCTCAAGCGACCGGTTTCATCATCGATGATAAGGGCAAGGCAGCTGCTTGTGATTGATGAAGGCACTCGTCCATTGGATGGTCAATTCCGTCTAGCTACATCTTCCTCCACCAATGGCGATTACGCAACACATGACTCTGCCGCAAATACCTCGGCCAAGCAAAAGCCTCAAGCAACGGCACCGAGGTGATGGTGACCGTGAGTTACTCCTCGGTCTTCATCGGAAGGTTGAGCATAATCAGAAATGGGTGAAGCGTCAATTTGCTGTAATTCTTCATAACATGACCTCAACACATAATGCGGTGAAGAAAAATCAGTATTACCTTCATGAAACCCTCAACCGCTTTGGGCTGTTCTCACTCATGTATATTCAGCGGAAGATTTGAAGACTATGGGTCTCCAAGAAGCGTTTGGTGATGCGCACCACCTCGAAGAAATTCAAGAGAGTCAAAGTTCACGATCGGTGGCGAGTTCTTATTCTTCATCGCGTGGCCCGATGAACATGAAGATTTGGGCGACCTTTGCGCGAGCCCTACTTCAACAACCAACCCGACAACAGCGGCGCTCCTCCATCGACTTGAAAATCTTGAGGCGTTAGTCCTCGGTTTGATCCTTTTGGTCATTTGATGACAAGGGAGAAATCTGAGTTAGTCTTCAAGCGGGTTTATATTATGGGCGTTTTGTTAAGTTACAACTCTCGTTCTTACGAAACTTTTATTGGATCGAGTTGTAATCTTAAATCGATGGTGCCTTGATACTTTTGGTGCGTGCTCGATGCTTTTGATGCCTTGAGCTCTGAAATTTTGATGTGATATTCGCATGCTTATTCCTCGTTAATATTATTTGCATGCATCTTTGAAACTCATCGAGGCACCATATTTCATCATGCATTTCAAATTCTTCATATTATATATCAAATGCGTGTATGAATTACAAGATATAGGGAGATCTCCATGATTCAATTCTTCAAATGTGCATTGCCTCAAAAGCAATTTCCTCACTATGCACATATTAGGGGAGTTCTTCTATATCTTGCAATCAAATTCCTCAATATCGGTATTTACACTTCATATGTTTATCCCGTTGAAAACTTAACCTATGTTGTCATCAATCACCAAAAGGGGAGATTGTAAGTGCACCTAGTGCCCTTAGTGATTTTGGTGTATTGAAGAGTTATAGGTTAAATGGCTGATCGTTTGTGAGTGTACGGTATATAAGTCTATGAGGAGTTTGATATTTCTGAGAAAAAGTTGACCCCTAAAATGAAGTTCTTATTTGAAGACTTTGATATTACGAAGACTTTACGAAGACTTTGAAAGTGAAGAAATTGGTGTGACCTTGAAGACTTGATATTCATTCGAGGAATATGAGCGTGAAGACTTTTGTTTTCGTAATTTCGTTTTCTCTTTCTGAGTCATAGGAAACACCGTCTTTGTTAAAGGGGTCGAGGAAATACTAAGGAAAAATTTCCATGTGATGCTCAACTCAAAATCCTACACCTACCAATCCCTTGAGTGAAGCCATTGGAAATCTCATACTGATTCAGCCAAATTCTTGATGTGAGACCACAGTTCTTACAGTCCTTGAGGACTTTCTACAGCTAGAGAGTTAGGAATTCGCCAATGTGAATTGCCTACATAGTGAGAACATGATATACGAGGAATTTGAGAGTCAAATTTCCGACCGTTCTTGTGTTCTTGCGGCTGTCCCAAAATATCTTATCCACCTAACGGTCATATCATTGAAGGGCATTTATGTCTTATCATGTCGGGATGCTCCCTAGGATATAAATAGCGCCCCCTACAACCACTAGCTGGTTGGCTGCTCGAAGAACTTGACACTTGTCATCGAGAGCAACCCATCCTCAGAGGACTTTGGCGAAAATCATCAGTGAGAAAATCCCAAAACCAAAACCCCACAAACCCAAAGTGATTGAGCATCTTGAAGAAATTGATCTGCGTGGATCCGGCGCTTATTACCTTTGAAGGCGTGCTTCTTCCAAGCGGTTAAGCGTCAAGGTCTAAACATCAAGAGGAATTGTGGATCGCCGGTGACCAAGTCTGTGAAGGTTTGGAAGTCACGAAGACTTACCACGAGTGATTGGGCCGAGGCTGCGTGGTCTTAGTTCAAGGAGAATACGGTGAGGGCTGGGTGTCTGAGTTGCTTTCGAGAGGCGGGTGTCGGGATTGTGTGTCCTCGAGTTTAAATACTCGGCCGCTCCAACCAGGCGTACAAGCCTGAGACAACAGTTGGAACTGGTTTACCAAATCATTGTCTTCACCAAGCTGGCTGGTTCTATTTCCTCAACTCTTTCATTTCCTCATTACTATGTTGAATGTTGTTCATATCTGTGCTTGAAGACTTTGACTGAAGACTTTCACAAATTCCTTAGTTCAATTTTCTTCAGTCCGTTTGTCTTCATCTTGCTATCTTGTGTTTACGCTTTCCGTACTCTGTGTTAGTCTTCATTTCATCATGATGACTATGTTTGTATCCTGTTATGTTTACTTCTAAGTACATATTCCGCTGCAAGTAGTTCTTCGCTAAGGAATTTCCTCACTAGCAAATTCCTCAGTGAAGAATTCATAAAAATCGCCTATTCACCCCCCCTCTAGTTGATATAACGCACTTTCAAAGATGACTAAAACTCCGTTCTCCGGAACAATGGAACAAGCTACTGACTTATTAGAAATAATACATACCGATGTATGCGATCCAATGAGTGTTGATGCTAGTGGCAAGTATCGTTATTTTCTGACCTTCACAAAATGATTTGAGCAGATATGGATATATCTACTTGATGAAACATAAGTCTGAAATAATTGAAAGGTTCAAAGAATTTCAGAGTGAAGTGGAAAAATCATCGTAACAAGAAAATAAAGTTTCTGCGATCTGATCGCGGAGACGAATATTTGAGTTACGAGTTTGGTCTTCATTTTAAACAATGTGGAATAGCTTCACAGTTCACGCAACATGGGACACCACAGCGTAATGGTGTGTCTGAATGTCGTAACCGTACTTTATTGGATATGGTACGATCTATGATGTATCTTATTGATTTACCATTGTCATTTTGGGGTATGCATTAGAGACAGCTGCATTCACGTTAAAAGGGCACCATCTAAATCCGTTGAGACGACACCATATGAACTGTGGTTTAGCAAGAAACCCAAGTTGTCGTTTCTTAAAGTTTGGGGATATGATGCTTATGTGAAAAAGTTTCATCCTGATAAGCTCAAACCCAAATAAGAGAAGTGTGTCTTCATAGAATACCCAAAGGAAACTGTTGGGTACACCTTCTATCACAGATCCGAAGGCAAGATATTCGTTACTAAAAATGGATCCTTTCTAGAGAAGGAATTTCTCTCGAAAGAAGTGAGTGGAAAGAAAGTAGAACTTGATGAGGTGCTTGTACCTTCTCCCGAATTGGAAAATAGTTCATCACTGAAATCAGTTCGGTGATTCCTACACCAATTAGTGAGGAAGCTAGCGATGATGATCATGAAACTTGAGATCAAGTTACTCTGAGAATCTCATAGGTCTTCAGTGCAGTCCGCTTTTGAGTGATGCGGTAATCCTGTTACGAAAGTCATGTTACTAGACCATGATAAACCTACAAACTATGAGGAAGCGATGATGAGCCCAGATTCATGAAATGGTGGAGGCCATGAAATCGAGATAGGATCTATGTATGAGAACAAAGTGTGGACTTTGGTGGACTTGCCGATGATCGGCAAGCCATAGAAAATAAATGGATCTTCAAGAGGAAGGCGGACGTTGATAGTAGTGTTACTATCTACAAAGCTCGACTTGTCGCAAAAATGTTTTTCGACAAGTTCAAGGTGTTGAATACAATGAGATTTTCTCACTCGTATCGATGCTTAAGTCTGTCTGAATCATGTTAGCAATGCCACATTTTATGAAATCTGGCAAATGGATGTCAAAACTGCATTCCTTAATGGTTTTCTTAAAGAAGAATTTTATATGATGCAACCAAAAGGTTTTGTCAATCCTAAAGGTGCTAACAAAATGTGCAAGCTCCAGCAATCCATCTATGGACTGGTGCAAGCATCTCAGAGTTGGAATATATGCTTTGATAAGTTGATCAAAGCATATAGTTTTATATAGACTTGCGGTGAAGCCTGTATTTATAATAAAATGAGTGGGAGCACTACCGCCTTTCTGATAAATATATGTGAGTAACATATTGTTGATTAGAAATGATGTAGAATTTTTCTGGAAAGCATAAAGGAGTATTTGAAAGGAGTTCTATAAAAGAAAGACCTCAGTAAAGCTACTTACATATTGAGCATCAAAATCTATTGAGATAGATCAAGACGCTTGATAAGTTTTTCAATAAGTACATACCTTGTCAAGATTTTGAAATAGTTCAAAATGGAACAGTCAAAGAAAGAGTTCTTGCATGTGTTGCAAAGGTGTAAAATTGAGTAAGACTCAAATCCCGACCACGACAGAAAATAAAAAGAGAATGAAAGTCATTCCCTATGCCTCAGTCATAGGTTCTATAAAGTATGCTATGCTATGTACCAGACCTATTGTATACCTTGATCTGAATTTGGCAAGGGTGTACAATAGTGATCTAGGAGTAGATCACTGGACATTGGTCAAAATTATCCTTAGTGGAATAAGGATATGTTTCTCGATTATGGAGGTGAAAAAAGGTTCGTCGTAAAAGGTTACGTCGATACAAGTTTTGGCACTGATCCAGATGACTCTAAGTCTTAATCTGGATACATATTGAAAGTGGGAGCAATTAGCTAGAGTAACTCCGTGTAGAGCATTGTGGACATAGAATATTTGCAAAATACATACGGCTCTAAATATGACAGACCCGTTGATTAAACTTCTCTCACGAGCAAAACATGATCATACCTTAGTACTCTTTGGGTGTTAATAACATAGCAATGTGAACTAGATTATTGACTCTAGTAAACCCTTTGGGTGTTGATCACATGACGATGTGAACTATGGGTATTAATCACATACAGATGTGAATATTGGTGTTAAATCACATGGCGATGTGAACTAGATTATTGACTCTAGTGCAAGTGAGAGACTGAAGGAAATATGCCCTAGAGGCAATAATAAAGTTATTATTTATTTCCTTATATCATGATAAATGTTTATTATTCATGCTAAAATTGTATTAGCAGGAAACATAATACATGTGTGAATACATAGACAAACATAGTGTCACTAGTATGCCTCTACTTGACTAGCTCATTAATCAAAGATAGTTAAGTTTCCTAACCATAGACATGAGTTGTCATTTGATTAGCGGGATCACATCATTAGGAGAATGATGTGATTGACAACCCATTCCGTTAGCTTAGCACTTGATCGTTTAGTATGTTGCTATTGCTTTCTTCATGACTTATACATGTTCCTATGACTATGAGATTATGCAACTCCGTTTACGGAGGAACACTTTGTGTTCTACCAAAGCGTCTAGCGTAAGCTGGGTGATTATAAAGGGCTCTCAGGTGTCTCGAAGGTACATGTTGAGTTGGCGTATTTGAGATTAGGATTTGTCACTCCGATTGTCGGAGAGGTATCTCTGGGCCCTTTCGGTAATGCACATCACTATAAGCCTTGCAAGCAATGTGACTAATGAGTTAGTTGCGGGATGATGCATTACGGAATGAGAAAAGACTTGCGTGCGAGATTGAACTAGGTATTGAGATCTTGACGATCGAATCTCGGGCAAGTAACATGCGATGACAAAGGAACAATGTATGTTGTTATGCGGTTTGACCGATAAACATCTTCGTAGAATATGTAGGAACCAATATGAGCATCCGAGGTTCCACTATTGGTTATTGACCGGGAGCAGTTCTAGGTCATGTCTACATAGTTCTCGAACCGTAAGTCCTTACGCAACGTTCACGATGCGGTTTTATTATGAGTTTATAAGTTTTGATGTGCGAAGGTTGTTTGAAGTCCGGATGTGATCACGGACATGACGAGAGTCTCGAAATGGTGAGACATAAAGATTGATATACTAGAAGCCTATATTTGGATATTGGAAGCGTTACGGGTGAAATCGAGATTTTCTGAGATCTTAGGGGTTACGGACCCCCCCGGGGGGGTTAATGAACCTACATGGGCCATGAGGGAGAAAGGAGTGCGGCGGGGGGCAGGCCGTGCGCCCCTCCCCTAGTCCGAATAGGACAAGGAAGGCGGCGCGCCTTTCCTCTTTCCTCCCCTTTCCTTCTCCACCAAGGCAAGAGGAGGAGTCCTACTCCGGTGGGAGTAGGACTCCTCGGCGCACCCCTAGGAGGCCAGCCGCACCTCCCCCTCCCTCCTTTATATACGGGGGCAGGGGGGCACCTCTAGACACACAAGTTGATCTTCGTGATTGTGACGCCCAGATAATCATGCTACAATAATCTCACGTTAATGGTGCCACGTCACCTCTGTCACTGTAGTTAATCTCGGGTTAGTTCGGAACCGCTTCAAAATTAAAACTCAAATTAATGTCAACAATAAAAGTTTTCAAAAGTTGAAACAAAAATGTTCGGTGGGTGCCGGATATTGCAAGGGTAACTATAATAAAGCAAACACATTTTTATAAAATGCCTAAATGATTTAAATTGAAATAAAACAGAAAAGAAAATAAATAAAAGAAAAGACATAACAAAAAAACAAAGAAAAAGAGAAAGCCCCCCGACCCCTTGGGCTTCGGCCCACCAGGCCGCCCGACTGGCCCACCGTCCCAATCGGCCACCCTCTCACCACTTCCTTATCCACTCCCTCCCCCCAAACCCTAACCGTCACACCCCCCAAACTCCCCGAAATTATCTCCCCCCTCTCCCCCGATTTGGATCGGGATCGAGGAGGAGGTCGTCGACACCGACGCCCCGCGCCCAGACTCCGTCGCCCCGCCGCCCGTCGCCGGCGCTCCCCCACCGGCCTGCCTCCTCTACGCCGTCGTCCCCGTCACCCCCCCTCGACCACCGCTGCCCAGTCCCTACACTGCCGGTGAGTCCCCGGCCTCTCCCCTCTTCCTCTCCCTGTTTTGGACGTCGCCATGCCCGCCGTCCCGTGTGCGCGCTCACCGCGCCGTGCCCGCGCACCGCACCCGCCCGTGGCCTGGCCTCTCCTCTGCCAGTCCCGCCGTCGCCTAGCACCGTAGCTCCGCGCCCCGACTCCTTGACCTTCTGCTGCGGCCCGCGCCGTGGACCCTTCCCTTGCTGCGTCGCAGCTCGGCGCATCTCTACCGCGCCACCTTGTCGCGTCATGCTTTCGCTGCCCGATCTGACTTCGCCATCGCCCCGCAGCTTTGTCCCTCACCGAGCACTCTCTTGCACCTCTACAGGGCCCGGTGAGGCCCCCATCCTTCGTCCTCCCCCTCTCGTTCCCCCCTCGAGCTCACCACACCCGCACCATCCCGCGTCGTCATCACCTCAGCCGGCCGCCGCGCCCGCTTTGTGGTCGCGCGCTCACCCGTCCTTGTCGTGGCGCCCACACTCCCTTAGGTGTCTTGTTGTGTCGCGTGCCCTGCGCCCGTGGTCGCCGTTCCCCGCGCCCCCTCCGGCCCTAGCGGTGCCCGGCAACCTCCGCGCGGCGGCGCCGTCTCGCGTCACCGTGGCGTTACCGTTGGCGGGTTACGCCGCTGGCGCGCCTCTGGCGTGCACTCGCTCGGGATCGCCCGTGTGCCGTAGCCCACACCGCTATGGCCCCTTGCCTATGACATGTGGGCGCCACGACCTGAGCGTTTACAAAAAATAAATATAAAATTAATTAATTAATTGGTGGAGAAATAATTAACTTAATTAATTTTGATTAATTAAACTAATCAAATAACTAAGCGAACTAAGCTGTTAGTCGATTAATTAATTACTCAATGACGGTGGGCCCCTAATTAATACTAATTAGGTTAAATAAGATGACTAATTAAAATGTGTCCTTGACAGTGGGTCCCACTTGGTTAGGTTGACTAATCGACCCGTTGACTCTTGACATCGACATGACATGATCTTGGCGTCATAAATCCATTTCGAATTAAATTAAATAATTAATTAAATTCTAGAAATTAATAAAATCTTTAGAAAATCATATCTTTTAAGCCGTAACTTCGGTTAAATTATTTTCAACATGAAAGTTGCTCGAGAATGATGAGGCGTATCTGAATCGCAGCCGTTAAATCGATCACACGTCCCTAGCATAGCGAACCTGCAACATTTCACCTCCGGTTCATCTGTCCGAAAACGCGAAACCTCGGGGATACTTTCTCGGATGTTTCCCCCCTTTCTCCAGTATCACCTACTACCGCGTTAGGCCACACCTAGCACCGTGTATTGCCATGTTACGCTTTGTGATGCTTTGATTGCTTTGTTATTTATTGTGTTCCCCCTTCGTTACTTCTTTCTGGTAGACCCCAAGACTGTCGGCGACCCCTAGTTCGACTACAGAGTTGACGACCCTCCTTCTTGCGAGCAACCGGGCAAGCCCCCCTTGATCACCGGATATCGCCTATTCTTCTCTATACTTCTTGCATTAGAGTAGTGTAGCATATTCTTGTTAGGTTACTCCTATTACATTTCATAGCCTATCATTGTTGCTACGGTCATTGATACCTTACCCATAATCCTAAATGCTTAGTATAGGATGCTAGTTTATCATCATTGGCCCTCCATTCTTGTCGATCGCCTTGCTATACTATTGGGCGTGATCACTTGGGAGGTGATCACGGTATATACTATACATATATACATATTACACATGGTGACTAAAGTCGGGTCCTTTCGAAGAGTGCAGTAGTGATTCACGGAGTTGGGGGCTGAAAGGACCTTTGTCCGGCGGCCCTCTGTGTGGATCTTTGTGGCGGGCGGCAGGGCAGAGTTGAGACCACCTAGGCGGGAGGTGGGCTGGCCTGGTCGGCGTCATGATTGCTTCATAATAACACGCTTAACGAGATCTTGGTATTTGATCTGAGTCTGGCCACTAGCCTAT
Source organism: Aegilops speltoides (assembly GCA_021437245.1). Classification (NCBI taxonomy): domain Eukaryota; kingdom Viridiplantae; phylum Streptophyta; class Magnoliopsida; order Poales; family Poaceae; genus Aegilops; species Aegilops speltoides. The sequence goes on from CM038147.1 coordinate 200,449,096, forward strand.
ACGCACTAACCAACTACGTGGGAAAGATATGGGCACTCGACGTCGTGGTATCAGCCGAAGCCTTCTAGATGTCAGCGACTGAGCGGCGCGTGCCGGGTTGGACTGCGTTAACGCAACTTCCTTTGTAATGGAGGTTGCTAGGTATGCTTCCGGCCGCCCGCGCAACGTGCAGGTGTGCAATGGGCGATGGGCCCAGACCCCTGCGCCATAGGAGTTAGACCGGCGTGCTGACCTCTTTGTTAGGCCTAGGTGGGGCTGCGGCGTGTTGATCTTCGAGGCGGGCATGACCGAGAAAGTGTGCGGCCAAATGGGATCGGCGTGTGGGGTTATGTGGTGCACCCTTGCGGAAGTTAATCTATTGAATAGCCGTGTCCCTTGGTAAAGGGCGACCGGAGTTGTACCTTGACCTTATGACAACTAGAACCGGATACTTAATAAAACACACCCTTCCAAGTGCGGATACAAGCGGTGATCGGCTCTCTAACGAGGCGACGAGGAGAGGATCGCCGGGTAGGATTATGCTATCGCGATGCTACTTGGAGGACTTCAATCTACTCTCTTCTACATGCCGCAAGATGGAGGCTGCGGAAGCATAGTCTTGACGGATTAGTTATCCCCTCTTATTACGGCATTCGCGATTCGGTCCTTGATATGGCCCTTTACACATATACCCATGCATATGTAGTGTAGCTCCTTGCTTGCAGTACTTTGTATGAGTACTCATGGTTGCTTTCTTCCCTTTTCCCCTTTCCTTTCTACTGGTTGTAGCAACCAAATGTCGAACCCGGGGCGAGGCGCCTTGTCGGCGACTCCTACTACAGGAGGTGCCTACTACTACGTGCCGCCCGGCGGCGACCGGGAGTAGTTAGAAGGATCCCAGGCGGGAGGCTGCGCCTCTTCGTCGATATCGGTTTGTGCTAGCCTTCTTAAGGCAAACTTGTTTAACTTATATGCGTATTCAGATATTGTTGCTTCCTTGACTTCGTCTATGATCAAGCACTTGTATTGAGCCCTCGAGGCCCTGGCTTGTATTATGATGCTTGTATGACTTATTTATGTTTTAGAGTTGTGTTGTGATATCTTTCCATGAGTCCACGATCTTGATCATTGCGTTTGCGTGCATGATAAGTGTCACGATTGAATCGAGGACTCACAAGATTAATGTCGAGCCATTGCTGTAGAATCCCCTTTCCTACTCCTTGGCGAAGTTGAGTCTAGTCATTGCAAAACTTTTACTAACATGGTATGCGGCCCATGGGCCCCGTCGCCATTAAGGTGGTACTAGGATGTCGGGGTCGGGGCGCGTATCCGTGGCCTCGAGCACCTATAGGGCATAGGGCCCCTACAGTTCGGCGGGGAGGCGGGGCGTCTTGTGAGCGGATCGAGGTCGGCAGCGCAAGCGGGGAGGCAGACGATCTTTACCAACCGGGGCTCTCGGGAGATAACACCCCTCTGCTGCTGCGTGTGGTTATTTGATCTAGCTCGAGCGTGCGAGCCTAATGTAGTCTTTGTGGGTGTCGAATGGACCGAACCCCTTCTCGTCGCATGGGCCTCCTTTTATAGTCGAAGGGGTACCCACGGTGGCAGCGTGGGAAGAGGGGTAGAAACATAAAAGCGCGGTTGGTACAATAGTGCACTGTGAGTGCCCTACCTAACTCGGCGGGGGACAAGGGCATTAAATGCCCGTCCGTTGCCCAGCTAACGGTCTTGGTGGAGTGACCGTTAGGTGAGCCTCACGGGTGCCGCGATGGCGCTTCGTCGACTCCGTTTGCCACCTCGCTCTGCATGGTTGCGTAGTATCCCGCCCGTGCTCTTGGGATGGCACGGTGATGCCGCGTCACGGGTGCGCTGGAGTTGGGTGGCGTCTTGCGCGGCAAGTGCCTTGCCGCGGTCCTTTTGTCGTCTTGGCAAGCTTGCGACCTTGGGCCGGCACTGCTGGCGGCGCGCGGCAAGTTTTCTGTGGTGTCTGGTTAGCCTTCGGCAAGCTCCTCTTCGGGGCCTTCGTGTTCTTAGCTAGTACTTTGTTCTTGAATGGCGGTGATAAGGGTGGTGGGGAGCCTTGCGGACGTCGGCGAGCCTTGCAGCAGGTGCTCTGTTGCCCGTGCACAAGTTTGGGGTACTAAGGGCCCCCTACTTTAATACACCGGCGGAGCCCCGGGCCTGGGCCATACAGTCTTTGGCGTTGTTGGGCGGGCCCAAGGCGGTCTGCAGGCACCGCGTGGCTGAGTTTGCACAACAACGGGCTCCACACCCACCGCGCTCTCCATAGCAGCGCAGCGTCGATTGCGGCGTCGTGAGAGGCGTGGGTCAATACTTAATTCGAAATGTGCGCTTCGCATCTCCTGTTTATAGCGAGGGGACGGGGCGTTCCCCACTTCCGCCACTCGCAGCTCCTTCCTCCGAAAGCTCCGCTGTTCCCCCCTCGTCTCCCGAATCGAGAGGAAAACAGCGCTCCGCCGCTCATCGCCGTCGCCGCCCTCGCCTCCCCCGTCATGGCTCCGAAAACCGGGAAGGCTACGAAGGTCGCGAAGGCTGCGAAAGCATAAAATCGGTGGCGATGGAGCTCAAGCGCTGCGCAGGAAGCAGTGCTCTTTCCCCGAGCTTACTCGGGCGTTGCGGGCGGAGTTTTACCTTTTACGGTCGGCGGAAGCGCGTGCGCATCCAGCGCCGCCGGTGATTCATGGAGGCCTCCGTCGAAAAAAGTGCCCGTGGGGTACTACTTCTTTCTGTGTTCTTCTCTGCGGGCTCTGCCCACCTTTTCCGATTTCTTTTGTGATATCATGAACACCTACGGGTTTCATCTGCTTGACTTCACCCCCAACGCCGTTCTGACAATGGCAGTTTTCGCACATCTCTGCGAGAACTTCGTTGGCATCCTCCCCAATGTGGCCCTCTTCCGTCATTACTTCTCCCTCGGGCTGAAAAAGGGGCGGCGGCGGCGGAATCGCTGGACCTCCGGATGGGTATGAAGGAGGTGTACTTGTCGGGCGAACTCCGCGGCAAGTGGGGCGAGTGGAGGCGGAGTGGTGTTGGATCTGTGGCGACAACCCGCCGTCGTTCACCGAGCTGCATAAGACTTCGGGTGGTCTTGGCGGCTTGGCTGGAGCACTCTGTGGCGGACGACGCCAAGCTGTCGTCGCCACCACCGAATCCTCGGCTCGGGCAAGCGGGCTTACCACGAGGCGGTTGGCGCGGTTTCCTCCGTCGCCCGTGTCGCCCCTCACTGCGAGGCGGCTGCTGGCGATTCAGCGGCGGCAGATTTCATGAGCTGCGCCCGAGGCCTCAACTTCAACTTCACGGTCATGGAGCTCGGCGCGATGTTGAAATGTTCAAGCATGATCCCAATCATCCGGAGTGGTTCCGGTTAGCGCGAGTGTCGTCCCTTTGTGCAACAATTCCGGTAGCGACCGCATCTGCGCGATGATGCGAGTGTGATTCGCATGGGATAAATCGAACTGGATGAAACTTCTTTGCGAGGTCATGCAACAATTTTTGACAACTTGCCGGGCGCGATCGACTCCGATGGCGAAACTCCTCACCGCGCCACCACTGCCGAAGAGCTAGCATATATTGCTAGCGGGCGAAACCGCCGCGGCCGCCTTGGCGCGAGTTCGAGTTCCGCGGCGAGCGAGCGAGCGCGCCAGCAGCGGCAAGCCTTGCGCCGAAGCGCTAGCGAGGAAAGCGGCGAAGAGAGGTCGAGCGGGGCGGGCGAAGTCCGCGCAGCGGCGGCGGCCAGCCGTCTTCAGGCGGCCCGCTCGGCGAAACCCCAGCGCAGCCCAATTCCGTCGAAAGCGCCTCCGTCGGGTTGGTGGTGGCGGAGAACAGCCGCCCGCAGCCAGCCGGCGCCCGTGGGACACGTTCTACCGTGGCGGGCGCCACAGCGCTGGCGGATCGAGCAGCCGCGCCGGCAGCCGAGGCGGGTCTTCCGGGCCGCCACGCTGACCTGTCGTAGCCCTCGGCAAGCGCCGGAGGAGCCCACCCCTCCACCACGTCGTGCGAGAAGTACCGGAGTTCGATCTCTCCGCCTTGAGCCCGGCGGCGGCGAGGAAGAAGAGGAGGGGAGTAAGGCTTTCCTCGCACCGTGCCGTCCTTCTCTCAATCTTTATTATTGCTTGTCTTGTATCTAATCTGCTTTTCTCCAAACTTCGTCTCGTGCAGGACTTTGGCGGAGAGGGGCGAAGAGGGCCAAAGTCCCGTGGTCGGCGTCGAAGGCGATCCTGCCGTGATAGCGGAAGATCGTCCGAGACCATTTTGCGGACCCGATCCTTCTCTTCGCAGCAGCCCCCAGCACAGCCCTCGGCGTGGCGTCTTGATTCATTCTTCGTCATGGGGGTGCAAGGTCGTTTCTTCCTCGGCCAACATCTTGATCGTAGGCCTTTTGTATGCGAGGAAGAGCAGGCCCACGGGGAGCAGCGGAGTTCGGCCAGAGGTGTCGTCGGCCTCCACTCGCCCGAGGGCCGACTCCCGATGTGGGAGCCGTCTCCGACAAGGAGGGTCCCGGCAAGGCAAGACCGGCGAGCCCGGCGATGGAACCCGTGTTCGTGAGTCAGCGAGGTGAGCTTCCTCGTCGGGGTTTCCCTTGGAACCTGCTGCTCTCTCTTTATTTTCTTCGGTTGTTGATTATCTCTTTTCTTCCACGCCTTGAGATATTCCCTTGGGGACCCGATGGAGGCGAGGCGGCGTTGAGGGGATGGCGTGGCAACAGCGATGCGCCGCTGCCACGAGGAAGGGCGGTCGGAGGGGTCGGTGGCGAGGAAGCCGGGGGCGCCGCGACGGGGCCGTGAGGGTCCGGCGATCGCGCCGGCGGCCCGGAGGCCGAGAGCACAAGGTCTTTGTGCCAACCGCCCGATCCCTCGGCTGGCGCGGCGCCGAGCTCGAGGCTAACCCAGCGCATACACGAAGGCGGCGCGGTGTGTATATCAAGCTTCCACAGGCATCGAGCTCAGGCGCCGATTGAAGAGAGGAATTTGATGGGGAGGTACTACGCCTCTGCTGGGCTGGCGGTGGTCGATAGGCCAGCGGCGGCGGTGGTCGAGAAGGAGGAGTTGCTCGAGGCGGGTGTCGCTCTACGCGCCCGGCAAGCGAAACTTCGTGTCGGGAAGCGCTCGTCGCAGCGGAAGCTGACATAGAGAAGCATGTGGAAGAGCTCAAAACGCAACCAGGAGGCCCTCGGTCCATCGCCGAGAGGCGCCTTCGATGAGGCGAAAAGCCTTCGTGCGGAGAAGGCTGGTGAAAGCAGCGAAGGATTGCCGCCGAGCTGTCCAGCGGGGCGGTGAGCTGATACAATGGAAGCGTGCTTGGACAGCCATGATGAGGAGCTCGCGGCCGGGAGCGATCACTTGGCGGGCGCTGAAGGAAGCGAAAGATGCGGCTGCGGACTGCCGAGGCCGCCAAAAAAAGCTGGAGGAGAAAGTGGCGCGGCGGAGGCGGACGCGACGAGGAAAAACGAGCGAGCTTGCGCACTCCAGCGTGACGCGAGGAGGGGCGTGCCCGCTGCGACCTGCAAGCCCAACTCTCGAGAAGATCAAAGAGCTGGGCGCCGCCAAGGACTCGAGCGCGATCAGGGGCTGAAATTGGCCGCCTTGGCGGAGGCGCCGACGCCGCCAAAGCGGGAAGATACCGAGGAAGGACCTCAAGGACCATGAGGAGCTCTCTCGACGAGGGACGCCAAGCCCGAAGCGCCCTCAAGACCACGGTGGAGCTCACGGGCGGAAGGCCTCGTCAACATTGCAGCGCTCATTGATGAGGAGTTGGCGGGCTGGATTTGACGGGCCGGGTATTCCTGAAGCGAGCGTCCAACCTAGTGCCAAACTCACGCTTTTCTTCAAGGATGAGGTGGCGGTGCTGCGGCAGCTCGGGAAAGGATCGGCGGTTGGCCGCATGAGTCGCGTCTTTATCTGTGCCGGGGTCTGGAGAAAGTGTTGGTGAAGGTCCTCTTCCAAACCGGACGTCGACCTCTCCGCGTCACCAAAAAGCTGCCGGCGGGTGCTGATGTCGAGGGCCTCGGGGCCATCGTCGCACCATCGTGGATAAAGTGAGCGAGGTTAAGAGGCTCGATGGCGTAGCAGCGGATTAGGTTGCTCCTCCTCTCCCTTTCCTTCTGCTGCCATTTTAATTATGAGAACAATTTCAGTTAGTGCCATAATAAGTCATTCTTGTAATATAACTTAATTATAGGTCTGCTAGCAGCTATCTCCCTTTATTTTGTTCGTCCTTTGTATGCTTTTACCTGCGTTTTGAGGGACCTTGCGAACAAGCACACTTCTTTGAGTCGCGGAACATCGCAGCCATTGGCAGTCTTGCCTCCGGCAAGGATCTTGTCGAGGCGAGTTGCAACTCACTCGTATTGTTGGCGGGCTCGAAAACAACGCAGGCGCAACAGCAGCAAGTCGATTCCTCCACGCACAGGTTTGCCATACAAAGCCACGAGCGTTCAAGGGCTATAGCGGAAAAAGAAATTAAAATTTGGCGGGCCCAAATTTTAGCTACTTAACTTTTCTGTCTTGGCGTCCAGCAAGGCTAGATTCCTTTGAGCGTCGCTTTGTTCCATACTTCTACCTCCCCGGTGAACTTGCGGGCGGAGGAATCTTCTATCTATGAGAAGAAAGAAGAGAAAATAATCGCATGGAACCTTAAGGTACGCTATTGCTTACCGGGGTGGTGTGCTGCACAGAGTGTCAGGTATAGATGCAAAAAAGGGAGATAATGCATTAATTTTGACGAGATGTGCGAAACACGCGAACTTTATTTATGCATGGGAACTGCGCCCGGCTTCGTACAAAGGGTTGCATGCGACAGCGGCAATGCTTGTACAAAAGAAAGTGGTTGCCGGAACGGGTCCGGCAACCGCGCCTCATGGGTAAAACTTGCGAAGATGTTCTATGTTCCAGGAGTTGCTCACTGGAACGCCATCTTCGGTCTCAAGGCGGACAGCGCCGGGCCTAGTGACTCATTTCACCCGATAAGGGCCTTCCCACTTTGGCGTCAACTTGTTTGAATTCTTGGCGGATTGAACCCGCCGAAGAACAAGGTCGCCTTCCTCGAAGCTTCTGGCGTTAACTTTGCAGCTATGATAGCGGCGCAAAGCTTGCTGGTAGCGAGCAGCTTCGCGCAATGACTTTGAAGGCGATTCTCCTCGAGGGCGGTAGCGTCGTCTTGTCGCAGCTGCTCTTGCTCAAGCTCATCATAGCGAGCACTCGTGGTGATCCGTATCTGAGTTCCGTGGGAGAAGCGCTTACGCTCCGTGAAGCGAGAGCAAAGGGTGTCGGCGGTGGCTCGATTTGGCGTCATCTGATCGATTAAAGAACCACCGGCAGCTGCTCAATCAATTTCTTCCGCACTTGTGCAGCCTCTCAAAAGTTACGGTCTTGAGCCCGCGCAGCACTTCAGCGTTCGCCCTCTCCGCTTGACCATTGCTTCTCGGGTGAGCAACGGAAGCAAAGCAAATCTTGGTGCCAAGATCTTGGGCGTACTGCATGAAGGTGTGGCTCGTGAATTGTGTGTCGTTGTCGGTGATGACCTGTTTGGGATTCGAAGCGGCAAACAATTGACTGAAGAACTTATTTCTTGATTTATCTTGTCACCTTCCTCACTGGTTCCACTTTAGGCCACTTTGTGAACTTGTCGATTACAGCGTACAAGTACTCAAAGCCCCGACAACTTCGGGGAAAAGGGCCGAGGATGTCGAGCCCCAGGACCAAAAATGGCGGGATAAAGGGATTGTTTAGAGAGCTTGAGCTGGTTGGTGAATCTGTTTGGAGTGGGCGGCATGCTTCACACTTGGTTACTTGTGCAGTTGCATCCTGGAGGGCTGTCGGCCAAAAGAAGCCTTGCCGGAAAACCTTGCCGGCAAGTGCTCTTGCGCCAATGTGGTGACCACATATGCCTCCGTGTACCTCCGCCAACAGCTGCTGTCCATCTTCCCGGGAAATGCACTTTAATTTCACTCCGTTGAATCTTCTTCTGTACAGTATGTCATCGACAAATTGGTACATACTCGATTGCCGGGCTACTCTCTCTGCCTCTTCTTGTTTCTCGGGAAGTTCCCTGTCGAAGGAAATGGGCGATTTCTTTGTGCCCATGTCGAACTGAGGCTCGGCGACAAGGACTAAAAGCGCAAATGCTGCTGCGGGAACATCCGCTTCTCGGCAGAATCGGGATTCTGCCGGCGTGATGCCCCGGCAAGCGTGTCGGGACACAACTTGTCGGGGCGTCGCTTCAATGAAACAAACCTTAGGGCTTGCGGAGCAGCATCTGCTCCACGGCAATCTCTGTGTTGATCACAGGGACCTTGTTGGTGGCGGCTCCGGGAAGGCGTGTCGGAAAGTAGTCGCCGATGACCAACTTTCTCTTTTGCTTAGTCTGTTGATGGTGTTACGGACGGTGAGTCGCTTGAGCACAAAAGTACCGGTTCCCAGGTAACTTGAGTGCAGCACACTTCGACGAGCCATCCGCAGTGTCATTACGAGCTCTTGGAGCGTGTTCCATTTGTAAGCCGTCGAAATGCTCTTCTAACTTCCTCACTTCATCGATGTATGCTTCCATCAATGGACTCGATAATCTTTGTTAACTTGCGGACGACAAGCTGCGGTCACCCCGACAATAAGCTTCTTGATCCCAAGCTCTGCTGCTATCTGAGTCCGCAAGCAAGCCTTCATACTGCAGTATTGTTTGTTGCTTGCTCCTTGGGGAAGTGCATTTGGACCACGTACTTGAGGTACTCTCCGGTGGGTGCGACGAGTAATGCGCCTTGCACCGGCGCCTTGCGAGTGAGAAGGCACCATCAAAGTACATGATCCATTCTTTGTTGGCTTCCTTGGCGGGGCGCCTCTGCCGGGGTTTCTTCGTCGGTGTTGGCGTCCATTACGCTATGAATTCTGCTAGTGCTCGGCTCGAATAGTTGAAGTACTTTCAAATTTGAGGCCAAAGCTTGACAATTCGGTGCCCACTCAGCGATCCTGCCCGTTGCTTCCGGATTTTGCAATATCCTCTTCAGCGGAAATCGGTGACTCTTGTGATCTCATGTGCTTGAAAGTAATGGCGCGGCTTCCTCGAGGCCATGAGTAGGCGAAAAGCAACTTCGCACACCGTAGTACCTTGATCTAGCCCCTGCGGGAGGGAACCGACAAAGTAAATGGCAGGCCGCACCATCCTCTTTGTTTTTCTTCGCGGTATGCAGAACCATCCTTGCGAACTGAACTTGTCGGGAAGCCCCTGTTTGTCGCTGGATTTGCTTGCAGCGGTTGTTGACTCATCATCGCCTCCCTCTCGCAACCAACGCAGCACTAACCACGATTGGTTGCCGCTAGATATAGCAACAACTTCTCTTGTGGCTTAGGTGCGACAAGTGTTGGAGTGGAGGATAGGTATTTCTTCAAGTCTGCGGTCGGCCTCCGCTTGTGGGTCCATTTCATTGGACCTGCCTTTTCAAGATTTTGGAAAATGGCGAGCACGCTCAGCGAGACTTAGAGATGAACCCTCTTGAGCAGCAACATTACCGGCAAGTCTGCGACGATCCTTGACTCGGGTCGGTGCTTCGATCCGCTCAATTGCTTTGATCTTGGGGATTGGCTTCAATCCCTCTCGAGATCTGAAGAATCCGAGAAGCTTGCGGAAGGAACCCCAAACACACACTTCTCGGATTCAACTTGAGATTGATCTTGCACAGATTTGTGAAAGTCTCGCCCAAGTCTTGGATCAAAGTCTCTTTGTCCTTGCTTTTGACCACTATGTCATCCATGTAAGCTTCCACATTTACGTGCGGTTGTGGCTCAAAAGCGTGAGTGACTACTCTCGCAAATGTTGAGCCAGCATTCTTTAGTCCGAAAGACATCCGTCGAAGCGAGACGTGCCACATGGAGTAATGAATGCGGTCTTCTCTTCATCCTCTTCAGCCATGAAGACTTGATGATATCCCCGAGTATGCATCAAGGAATGAAAGCAGATCGCATCCGCCGTGGAGTCAACGATCTGGTCAATGCGCGGCAAGGAAATGGATCCTTGGGACAAGCTTTGTTAACATCGGTGAAGTCAATGCAAAGCCTCCACTTCCCATTAAGCCTTGCGTCACGACCCACCGGGTTGGCTAGCCACGTCGGATGGAGTACTCCACGGACCAGTCCGCTGCTTCCAATTTCTGATTTCTTCGCTATGAATTCTTGCCGCTCTACCGCTTGCTTTCGACTTTTTGTTTGACGGGCCGTGCGTGAGGGGCGGCAAGGTGGTGCTCGATTACTTCCACAGGAGCGCGGGGATGTCGGATTGTTGCCACGCAAACACATCAACATTCGCCTTGCAGAAAGCAACGAGCAGCGCTTTCCTATTTAGGGTCGAGTGTGGCAAGCGATGGTGAAGGTACCACCAGTGCCGTCTTCCTTGGCGGCCACCTTCTTGGTCTCTGGTGAAGCTACCTTCGCCTTTTGCACTGCCGGTGGAGCTCGATGGCGCGTCCTCGGCGGCAGCGCAGCGTTCCGGGAGATGCGCTTGCGGAGTGGCGCCAGAGCTGTCCTTGCGGACTTGCTCTTCTTCTTCCCGGGGCCGGTGGCAAGTGGCTCGCGCTCGCTGCCCAAGCAGCTGCTTCCGGTATATCTGTCGGGCGCAGATGAGTGCATCCTTTTGTCGCCTTGGATAGAAATGACGCTCATTGGGCGGGCATCTTGAGCACATTGTATGCGTGGTGAGAGGCCGCCATGAACTTGGCGAAAAGGGGGTCGGCCGAGTATCCCATTGTAGGGTAAAGGGATATCAGCCACGTCGAATGTGACCCTCTCAATCCCGAAGTTCAGCTCGCTGCCGAACGTCACCGGCAATGTGATCTTCCCCTTAGGTTAGCTCCTTCCCGGATTTATTCCTTGGAAGGTGCCAGTCTTTTCAAGCTCGCTGTCGGGGATCTGGAGCTTCTTGAGCACTGCGGAGGAAATCAAGTTCAGGCCGGCCCCGCCGTCAACCAACATCTTCGTGACCTTGAGGTTGCGAATCGTTGGTGAGACCAACAGCGGCAAGCACCCCACCGCGGTGATGCGGTCAGGGTGATCCTCAACGTAGAAGACGAGGGGCGTGCTGGACCACTTCAGAGGCCTGCGTGCCTCGACGGACGGCTCCGCTGCATTCACTTCGCACCCAATTGTTTGAGTTGGCGGTGCGAGGTGTGCGAGGCGCCACCGTCGACGCACAATACCTCTGCCGCTACGAAACTCTTGATCTTCAGTCTCATCTTTCTCCATCTCATCATCTTCATCTTCCTCCTCGTCCTTGTCGCGGCCACGGGGAGGCCTGTCTCCTTGCCGCGCCTTGGCCTTGCCGCGGTCCCCTCTCCGGGCGGGAAGCTTCTTGCCGGATCCTCCACCACCTCCCTGGGCTCTCTCCTTATCGCGGCGCTCGTACTCAGCTTTCTGCAGCTCCGCCATCTGCTCTACTTTTTTGCAGGTTTGGAGGTCATGGCCTTTGGTGCGGTGGATCTTGCAATAACGCTTGCGGAGCCGTCGCTTGTCGGCGGCCGTTACTACCTCGCCCGAGTCGTCGGTCTTGGCTTTGTCGGAGCGCGCCTCCGTTCGGAATGCTCAACAGCCAGCACATCCTTAGCTTTCCTCTTCCTATTGTTCCGCCTCTGGTTCCTTCTTGCCGGGCGGCGTCTTATTGTCCGATCCTTACGCTCCGGCAACCTCTCCGGGATTTTCCTCCCTCTTCAGCCGCGCAGACACTTGTCGGCGAGAGCGTGAGCTCGGCTGACATCTCTGATCTTTATCATCGCCATCTCCTCCCTCATCCTGCGTTACGCGACGTTTTGATGAAACGCGCCGATAACCGCGGCGCAGTGTGGACGCCGGGAATGTTGCGCTGCACTGGCTGAATCTTTGTATATACTTGCGCGAGGGCTCCCCTCCTTCGGGCGAGTAAATGGAGGTCACTTTCCTGGCCATGAGGCTTGTGGCACGCCGTGAAGCGCCGACAAACTGATGACACAGTCCGCCCATGAAGAGATGGAGCCGTCCGGCAAGTGCATGAGCCAAGATCGACGTTGGGCTTGAGTACCGGCGGGAAGTAGTTGGCGAGATCTTCTCATCACGCCCTCCAGCTCGCTGCACGCGATGGTGTAGATGCTGAGGAACTCCGACGGGTGTATCCTGCCATCATACTTCTCGGGCACATCTGGCTTGAAGTTTTTAGTTTTGGGCCACTGGACTTGCCGCAGCTCGCGGGTGAACGCAGGGCAACCTGCCGCATACGGCAAGTCGCCTGGTTCTCCGGGTGCGTGCGCGTCGACAGCGGGCCCGGCGCGCTGGTCAGATTGACGTCGCGCTTCTCTCCGGCGCTCGATGCGAGTGCGAGCGTCTTCGCGTTGCCGTTCTTGGAGAACGTGGCGCTGATCCCGGCGAGTTCGCGGGTCCGATGACGCGGTGGAGTCGGCGTCAAGGTTGGTCCGGCGAGCTGGCGATCTTGGCCTGTGGGGCTGGGAGCGCACGGAAGCGGCACCCCAGCCGTCCGTCTGGCGCCGCCCCGCGCCGGGCGTCTTTGTCGGGCCCTCGGCGCGTTGGTCGCGGGGTTTGTCGCCATTGGCGAAGCTGACGAGGCTGTGTATAGCCATCCTCCAGTCGTCGATCTTGTGTGGCGGTGGAGGGAAATCTAGAAGCAGCTGGGCTCGGGCCAGCGCTTTCTCTGCAGTCTTGGGCAGCGGTGGTGATGGGCGGCGCGAGGAGCGAGACATGCTCGGACTCCCAATCGGGTTGGGAGGAGCAACACCTCATCCAGGCGACCGTACTTCACTCGCACCAACATGCGTTCGTGCATGCTACCCGCGAGCGTCCTGCGACCCACCGGCTTGGCCTTGCTCCAACGCGAGCACGGTGCTTGGAGCACCGGGGCGTTGTTGGCCTTGAACTTCTTGGGACGGGCGCGGCGTCTGCACCGTCGCCGACGCTTGCGGGGCCTTGTTCTTGGATCTGGTGACGACACGAGACCCACCGGCGGCACCCGCTGCCCCGCCGGCGTCCACCTCACCGCCTGCTTGCTCCGGCGGTGGCGGTAGAGTTGATGTAGACGGGGCGGCCACCTCCGAAGGCTTCTTCTTCGATGGCATGTTGGCGATGACGCTGATGTAGAGCGCGTGGAGACCGGATCGGCAAGACGACTCGACCTCTTCCCCTACAGCGCGCTAAAGATGTCGGGTCCGGACGCAGATCCGTGGCCTCGAGCACCTATGGGGCACTCGGGGCCCTTCGTTCGGGCGGGGAGCGGGCCGTCGCGTAGAGCGGATCGAGGTCGAGCGCGCGGGATACGGACGATCTTTACCCAGCCGGGGCTCTCCGAGAGATAACACCCCTACTGCCGCTTGTGTGGTTATTTGATCTAGCTCAATGTGCGGCGTAAGGTAGTGCTGTGGGTGTCGAATGGACGAACCCCTTCTACGCGCGCATGGGCCTCCTTTTATAGTCTGAAGGGGTACCCACGGTGGCAGCGAGGAAGAGGGGTAGAAACGTAAAGCGCAGGTTGGTACAACGAGTGCAACAAAGTGCCCTACCTAACTCGACGGCGGGGACAAGGGCATTAAATGCCCGTCCGATTATAACGTGCAGGTGGAGTGACCGTTAGGTGAGCCTCCGGTGCCACGATGGCGCTTCGTCACTCCGTTTGCCACCTCGCTCGCATGGTTGCGTAGTATCCCGCCACGTGCTCTTGGGATGGCATGGTGATGACGCCACGTGGTGCGCTGGAGTTGGGTGGCGATCTTGCCGCGACAAGTGCCTTGCCGCGGTCCTTTTGTCGTCTTGGCAAGCTTGCCGCCTTGGGCCTTGCCGGGCGCGGGCGCCAGCGGCAAGTTTTCTGGTGGTGTCCTGGTTAGCCTTCCCGGCAAGCTCCTCTTGCCGAGGCCTTCGTGTTCTTAGCTAGTACTTTGTTCTTGAATGGCAGTGATAAGGAGTGGTGGGGAGCCTTGCCGGACGTCAGGCGAGCCTTGCCGCGGGGTGCTACGACTGCCCGTGCACAAGTTCGGGGTACTAAGGGGCCCCCCTACTTTAGTACACCGACATAGGATCTTTTACTCCTCGATCTATACCCTGGGACTCTGAACTCTTTTCTATTCGGGTTTAAATGGTTTTACTAACTCTAACATTAGGATCTCGTGATCACTTCCTCCCGGAGAGCCCCTTAGTATAGATGATCGCCTGCTGCACCAGAAGATTCCGAAGATACTTTATAGTGTTCTCTCAAGACCTTGTGTCATCGCTTTTTGCATTCCCTACCACTGTTATATCCTTAGGGATAACCGTATGCACTGGCCAGTCTTACGTTCAACCCCATTGATCCTGTTAATACAAGATGCCTCGGACTACTCTTTGTTAATCCGAGAATCCTTTGAGCTTAGCGCCTTGTAGTTCTTGCCCCATGAATACCCCTACGGATAATTTTCCCACACTTATCAAGTATCCGCTCAACCCTAGTTGATTCATGTATTTCAGGAAGGTCTTCGAAATACTATTCGATCTTCCGAAAATCCTCAGCAGCTTATTGCCCTTGAAATCCTGGCTTGTTGCATTATGGTTAATCCCATAAGTAATCTTATTGGCATCCTTTGTCACTATCATTTTGAGTCCATTGATTCAATAAGTTGCGAAGGCTCGCGATCCTCAATTAGATCCTAGAATTCATCCTTCTGGCTGAGACGTCATTTCAAACATGAGCTGGATCTCGACTAATCAAAATGCCATCGATTGTACCCCTAAGGCTATTCAACTTATCCATCCCTAATCAGAGCATTGCTTCTAATCCCTTGTCTTGGAATTCATAATTCCTTTGCAATTAAGCTTTGGAGTAGTTAGTTATTTCTACAAACTGATCTCCTTGCATTCTCTCCTCTTCTAGTTGAGTACCAATGCTCACATCAGCTCCGTTATGGACCATCGGGTCCTTTGATGAATTATCATCCGACAGTGTCCTTCGTATCCAAAAATCTCGAGAAGTTCTTTCCCTGGTACATAATACCATTGATAAATCTTATTCTCTGTTTTGGCCAACCATGCTCTGCTCTCGAGCTGGTGATGTTTACTATGAAGTTTTTGGTATATGTTCCTATGATGCCCCGATGGGTTGAACCAATGCTTTACCTAATCTATGTGAGCCCGAAAGATTTCACGGGCCATACTCTTCTGGTATTTTGCTAGATAAAATTTCAACACCACAACTTCTTCGAAACTGGGAAGTGAATGAAAGGTTATGCATTACAGAAGTGGGAGTCGACCTTGAACTTTGCGTTCATGCCCATGGACACGATGTAGATCCTATCATGGAAGCTTCTTGTAATAATAACTATTTCCTAGATATAATATCCTTTGGTATCGATGAAGTTGATCCTTTGCAATTTTGGTTCTGACCATATGTTCTTCTTTGATCCCATTTCTCCGGCAAGTTGAGCACTTGTCTTCCGTGGATCAATACACCAGCCCAACTTTTACTTTGATCTTTCGTTGAGTATTACACCCTGGTATCTCGAGATTATCACGGAACTGCATAACTTCTTATGAGTTCTCCATCAAGTACTACATTCTCACTGATTCCAATTTTTTTTCACGGGCTCTAAGTCATTAAACACTCAAGGGCACCGATAACTGAATCGAGTCCGTACAACTATTAGTAATCTTCATTTCTTACGAGTTTGTACTCGATCGTGTCATTCCCAGCTGATTGACTACATCATCATCGTCAGGTTGACTGCTTGACCATTCTACCTATGTCCTTCATCCTCGGGACACAATCCCGACAGTGCTCTAAGCTTACATCGAACTTTCACCATCATATTGTTTGTCTTGAGAGACAACTCTAAATTCTGAGATGACATCGTATCTACGGTTATAATAGCCTTTTGCTTCACCATTCCCTTGGCTTGATGCCATCGCCGAGCGATTGCATCTTCATGGAGCCTCTCGACAAAATTTGTCGTGATCATCATCAACATTTTAACTCCTTCCAGGATATCAATCAAATTCATGATGGGAAATACCATCCTTGCCCCTCGATGATTGTTTTATCATCGACCACATCCTTGTCTTACCTCAACACAAACGTGTTCATGTTTTGGATTGAATCTTGAGTTCCTTGCTATCCAGCATTTGTTCTTCTTCACCTTGGAGTATTACCATCTTTTATGTCAAGAAGGTTGTGAGAATTGCTCCACCTCATAGAAATTCTCAGTAAGATGATACTTCTCACCATCACCATTCTTCCTTGGTCCCCGTGTTGTTTTTAACTGGGATACCAATATGCTGACGATGCTGCTTGAGTTCTGTACTTCTAGCAACCCTATTGCTTTGAAGTTAACGATCGACAATTCGTTCTTAGACTGTTGGTTATTGAATCGTCACTCTAACAGTGATCTTGCTGCCTAAGGTCATATTTTGGGCACACCTTTCAACTAATGATTAATGGTGTATGTTTTCTTTGAGCATACAACATTATATCATTTCAATTGACAAGTGACATCTTCTTGTTCACATTATTGTGGAAATCCATCCGTTTGGAATTCTTGATGAATTGTCGTTGAGCCATCAGCCACCTCCTCCTCTCCTTGGCTTAATGATGAACTATTGTTTTAGGAACCCGCTCCCATAGTTCATTTCCCAAGAATCTCGCAATGCCATTTCATCGATTTGTGTTGCACCTTTTCTTCTCGTACATCCTGAGTTTGAGGTATTATGACACCAATAGGATCTGAATCTCGGTCAGATATGATGGTTGGGACAACTTTACAGGAGTTATGTTGTTGGTCCCTTGATGACCTGGTAATATGATGTCATGCCTAGCACCCCTGGCTGGAGGACCTATCATTATAATATCTTTTGCAAGGATAACCATTCTTCCTGGAGGAAATTGAAAGACTTATTCTATATGTTGTTCCTGACGAATCCTTTTTGTATCCAAGTCCAACCTTTGCTTGAAGACCATGTCAATGCTATCTTGAAGCATGCTTGCGGTACTCTGATTTTCAACAAGAACACTTATCCCAATGCTAATTGTTTCTTGCTCAATTATCCAAACACCGTTGTATCAATAGTGTCATGAAAATTTCTCTCCCCCAACCTAGAGGGTTTTCTACATTATATCCTGTCACGGATATCATACTCTGTTTGTCCTTGGGAAGGAAATACCCCTGAAATATGTGTTTTAACACATTTTCCTTACCATTGTTTGGTATAACCTTTCTTGTGATCTATATGATCTAAGCAGTAATATTCTCCTGCTTATGTAAACACCTCGTTGTACAATTCTGTCAACAAGACCCTGTTGCTACTGTTGATGACATTCTGGTAGCCACCGATGGACGAGAACCGTGCCTATTGGTCCGCCTCGTTCAACGAGTAGGAAAATGGTTCTCTTCGTCCCTCGCCCTTGGTACCGATGTTGTTATCGACATAACTGACAGACTATTTTCTGACATGCCTTGCTATCATGACCATGCAAGAGGACATCACCCTCCCTATTTTTAACCCACATGGTGGGCCCATAACCCACAGGTCCCAAGATCGAAACCTGACTCTCATATACACCCCCGGTTTCCAAAGTTAATTCCTCGTACTTGGCCTCGTATGTGATTCACGAGCCACCTTCCGAGAGATCATCAATTCTGGTATCGGACACAATACTTATTCCCATTGCTTTGAACCCCTTTTCACGCCCTATTTCAGGCATCGAACGATTGTCTGCCCGCTAGAAACTTCTCATGATACCTTCTTAATTTGCTCTCGATATTTTCTAAAGTTTCAATTCGAGAGTTACTTTCGCCACCTTCCTCGATGTTATCGAACAGATTGTCGACCTTGCAGAGGTCTGTTCTCCCGGTATGCCCACCCTTTATTCTTTCGTAAGTACGATGGGGTTCCTGAAGAAAGGACGTTGACTTCATCATGATGACCTGAAGCAGAGAAATGTAGACATCAATGTATTGGACCGGCCTCTTCGAGAAGAGCAAGCCAGGATGAGAAGACCCGCTAGATTCGTTACCAAACCTTCCCCCCTTTCACTACCTCTTAAATCTCGGGACGAGATTTCTTGTAGTGGAGGAGAATTGTGACGCCCGGATAATCATGCTACAGTAATCTCACGTTAATGGTGCCACGTCACCTCTGTCACTGTAGTTAATCTCAGGTTAATTCGAAACCGCTTCAAAATTCAAACTCAAATTAATGTCAACAATAAAAATTTTCAAAAGTTGAAACAAAAATGTTCGGTGGGTGCCGGATATTACAAGGGTAACTATAATAAAGCAAACACATTTTTATAAAATGCCTAAATGATTTAAATTCAAATAAAACAGAAAAGAAAATAAATAAAAGAAAAGACATTACAAAAAAAACAAAGAAAAGGAGAAAGCCCCCCGGCCCCTTGGGCTTCGGCCCACCAGGCCGTCCGACTGGCCCGCCGGCCCAACCGGCCACCCTCTCACCACTTCCTTATCCACTCCCTCCCCCCAAACCCTAACCGTCACACCCCCCACACTCCCCGAAAATATCTCCCCCCTCTCCCCGGATTTGGATCGGGATCGAGGAGGAGGTTGTCGACGCCGATGCCCCGCGCCCAGACTCCGTCGCCCCGCCGCCCGTCGCCGCGCTCCCCACCGCCTGCCTCCTCACGCCATCGTCCCGTCACCCCCTCGACCACGCTGCCCGGTCCCTACATCGCCGGTGAGGCCCCGCCTCTCTTCCTCTCCCTGTGTTGGACGTCGCCATGCCGCCGTCCGTGCAGGCGCTCACCGCGCCGTGCCAAGATCAAGACACGCCCGTGGCTCTAGCCTCTCTCTCGCCGATCCCGCCGTCGCCTAGCACCGTAGCTCCGTGCCCCGACTCCTTCAGCCTCCCTGCTGCCGGCCCGCGCCCGTGGACCCTTCCCCTTGCTCGCCGCAGCTCCGGCACGGCTCTACCCGCGCCACCTTGTCTGCGTCGTGCTCGCCGCTCCGACGCCGACTCGCCGTCGCCCCGCAGCTTTGGCCCTCCCCGAGCACTCTCTTTCACCTCTACAGGGCCCGGTGAGGCCCCCATCCTTCGTCCTCCCCCTCTCGTTCCCCCCTCGAGCTCACCACACCCGCACCATCCCGCGTCGTCATCACCTCAACCGGCCATCGCGCCCCGCCCGTGGTCGCCGCGCTCACCCCGTCCTTGTCGTGGCGCTACCAAGACCTTGGTGTTGTGTGCGTGTTCGCATGCCCGTGGTCGCTTCCCGCGCGCCTCGGCCCCACCGGTGCCCGACAACCTCCGCGCCGGCCGGCGCCCGTCTCGCGTCACCGTGGCCGTTACGGCTGGCGGTTTCGCCGCCTCAAGCGCCTCTGGCGTGCACTCGCTGGCTGCGCCCAGCGCCCCAATGCCGTAGCACACACCCGCTTTGGCCCCCTTGCCTATGACATGTGGGGCCCCAACCCCCACAGAACGTTTACAAAAAAATAAAAATAAAATTAATTAATTAAAGAAATAATTAATTTTGATTAATTAAACTAATCAAATAACTAAACTAACTAAATTGTTAGTCAATTAATTAATTACTCAGTGACAGTGCCCCCCTAATTAATACTAATTAGGTTAAATAAGATGACTAATTAAAATGTGACCAGTGGGTCCCACTGGTCAGGTTGACCAGTCAACCCCGTTGACTGCTCATGATGCCGACGTCATAAATCCATTTTCGAATTAAATTAAATAATTAATTAAATTCTAGAAATTAATTAAATCTTTAGAAAATCATATCTTTTAAACCATAACTCGGATTAAATTATTTTCAACATGAAAGTTGCTCAGAATGACGAGACGTATACAAATACGCAGCCCGTTCGTCAGCCACATGTCCCTAGCATAGCGAACCTGCAACATTTCACCTCCGGTTCATCTGTCCGAAAATGCGAAACCCCGGGGATACTTTCCCGGATGTTTCCCCCCTTTCTCCAGTATCACCTACTACCGCGTTAGGCCACACCTAGCACCGTGTATTGCCATGTTACGCTTTGTGATGCTTTGATTACTTTGTTAATTATTGTGTTCCCCCTCACATTTACTTCTTTCGTAGACCCAAGATCTGCCGGGCGACCCCGGATCGACTACGGAGTTGACGACCCCTCCTTCTTGCCAGAGCAACCAGGCAAGCCCCCTTGATCACCAGATATCGCCTATTCTTCTCTATACTTGCTTGCATTAGAGTAGTGTAGCATGTTCTTGTTCGTTACTCCTATTACATTGCATAGCCTTTCATTGTTTCCACGATCATTGATACCTTACCGCAATCCTAAATTCTTAGTATAGGATGCTAGTTTATCATCATTGGCCCTCCATTCTTGTCGATCCGCCTTGCTATACTATTGGGCGTGATCACTTGGGAGGTGATCACGGTATATACTATACATATATACATATTACAGATGGTGACTAAAGTCGGGTCCGCTCCAAGAGTACCCATGAAAGTGATTCACTTTGATTGGGGCTGAAAGGACCTTTGTCCCGATGACCTCTATGTGGATCTTTGTGGCGGAGCGACAGGCAGGTTGAGACCACCTAGGCGAGAGGTGGGCCTGGCCTCGTCGGCGTCATGGTTGCTTCATAATAACACGCTTAACAAGATCTTGGTATTTGATCTGAGTCTAGCCACTGGCCTATACGCACTAACCAACTACGTGGGAAAGATATGGGCATTCGACGTCGTGGTATCAGCCGAAGCCTTCTAGACGTCAGCGATTGAGCGGCGCGCGCCGGGTTGGACTGCATGAACGCAGCTTCCTTTGTAATGGAGGTTGCTAGGTCTGCTTCCGGTCGCCCACGCAACATGCAGGTGTGCAATGGGCGATGGGCCCAGACCCCTGCGCCATAGGAGTTAGACCGGCGTGCAGACCTCTCTGTTAGGCCTAGGTGGGACTGCGACGTGTTGATCTTCCGAGGCCGGGCATGACCCAGGAAAGTGTGTCCGGCCAAATGGGATCGAGCGTGTTGGGTTATGTGGTGCACCCCTGCAGGGAAGTTAATCTATTCGAATAGCCATGTCCCTCGGTAAAAGGATGACCCGGAGTTGTACCTTGACCTTATGACAACTAGAACCGGATACTTAATAAAACACACCCTTCCAAGTGCGGATACAACCGGTGATCGCTCTCTAACAGGCGACGAGGAGAGGATCGCGGGTAGGATTATGCTATGCGATGCTACTTGGAGGACTTCAATCTACTCTCTTCTACATGTCTGCAAGATGGAGGCTGCCAAGCGTAGTCTTGACGTGATAGTTATCCCCTCTTATTCTGGCATTC
Source organism: Aegilops speltoides (assembly GCA_021437245.1). Taxonomy (NCBI): domain Eukaryota; kingdom Viridiplantae; phylum Streptophyta; class Magnoliopsida; order Poales; family Poaceae; genus Aegilops; species Aegilops speltoides. Next base: position 200,470,358 of record CM038147.1, read on the forward strand.
TCGCATTCGGTCCACTGATATGGCCCTTTACACATATACCCATGCATATGTAGTGTAGCTCCTTGCTTGCGAGTACTTTGGATGAGTACTCACGGTTGCTTTCTTCCCCCTTTTCCCCCTTTCCTTTCTACCTGGTTGTCGCAACCAGATGTCGGAGCCCAGGAGCTAGACGCCACCGTCGACGACTCCTACTACACCGGAGGTGCCTACTACTACGTGCAGCCCACTGACGACGACTAGGAGTAGTTAGGAGGATCCTGCAGGAGGCTGCGCCTCTTCGATCTCAGATCCCGGCTTTGTGCTAGCCTTCTTAAGGCAAACTTGTTTAACTTATGTCCGATTCAGATATTGTTGCTTCCACGACTTCGTCTATGATCGAGCACTTGTATTCGAGCCCTCGAGGCCCCTGGCTTGTATTATGATGCTTGTATGACTTATTTATGTTTTAGAGTTGTGTTGTGATATCTTTCCGTGAGTCCCTGATCTTGATCATACACATTTGCGTGCATGATTAGTGTACGATTGAATCGGCGGCGTCACAGTGACCGTTCCCTTAGTCGTGTGCGGTGCCCCCCTCCACCATATTCCACCTTGGTCATATCGTTGCGGTGCTTAGGCGAAGTCCTGCATCGGTAGAGCATCATCATCGTCACCATGCCGTCGAGCTGACGGAACTCATCCCCGACACCCTGCTGGATCGGAGTCCGGGGATCGTCATCGAGCTGAACGTGTGCTGAACTCGGAGGTGCCGTACGTTCGGTGCTTGGATCGGTCAGATCGTGAAGACGTACGACTACATCAACTGCATTGTCATAACGCTTCTGCTTACGGTCTACGAGGGTACATGGACAACACTCTCCCCTCTTGTTGCTATGCATCACCATGATCTTGCATGTACGTAGGAATTTCTTTGAAATTACTACGTTCCCCAACACTTGTTTATATTCACGTAGTGCTTAGGCGAAGCCCTGCGCTGATTACTTCACCATCACCTTCACCATGCTGTCATGCTGAAGGAACTCATCTACTTCCTCGACACTTTGCTGGATCAAGAGTTCGAGGGACGTCATCGAGCTGAACGTGTGCAGAACTCGGAGGTGCCGTACGCTCGGTGCTTGATCGGGCAGAACGAGAAGAAGTTCGACTACATCAACCTTGTTGCCAAACGCTTCCGCTTTTGGTCTATGAGGGTACATAGACACACTCTCCCTCTCTCATTGCTATGCATATCCTAGATAGATCTTGCGTGAGCGTAGATTCTTTTTTGAAATTGCATGCTACTTTGCCCAACAGTGGCATCAGAGCTAGGTCTATGCGTAGATGATATGCATAAGTAGAACACAAAGAGTTGTGGGCAGTGATAGTCATACTGCTTACCACCAACATCTTATTTTGATTCGGCAGTATTGTGGGATGAAGTGGCCCGGACTAACCTTAAATGACCACGTTCATGAGACTGGTTCCACCGACAGACATGCAACTAGTTTTGCATAAAGGTGGCTGGCGGGTGTTTGTTTCTCCTACTTTTATTGAATCGAATTTGACTGCGGCCGATCCTTGTTGAAGGTTAAAACATCAAACTTGATAAATCACCATTTTGGTTTTTGTGCCGTAGGTAAGAAAGGCTCTTGCTAGAAGCCCGTAGCAGCCACGTAAAACTTGCAACAACAAAGTAGAGGATGTCTAACTTGTTTTTGCAGGGCATGTTGTGATGTGATATGGTCAAGACATGATGTGACATACGTTATTGTATGAGATGATCATATTTTGTAAAAGTCATCGGCAACTGGCAGGAGCCTTATAGTTGTCGATTTATTGTATGAAATGCAAACGCCATGTAATTGTTTTACTTTATCACTAAGCGGTAGCGATAGTTGTAGAAGCAATAGTTGGCAAGACAACCACGACGCTACGATGGAGATCAAGGTGTCAAGCCGGTGACGATGGAGATCATGATGATGCTTTGGAGATGGAGATCAAAAGCACAAGATGATGATGGCCATATCATGTCACATATTTTGACTGCATGTGATGCTTATCTTTTATGCATATTATTTTGCTTAGTACGGGGGTAGCATTATAAGATGGTCCCTTAACTAAAATTTCAAGGTATAAGTGTTCTCCCTGAGTATGCACCATTGCGACAGTTCTTCGTGCTGAGACACCACGTGCTAATCGGGTGTGATAGTCTCTACGTTCACATACAACGGGTGCAAGACAGTTTGGCACATGTAGAATACTCGGGTTAAACTTTACGAGCCTAGCATGTACAAACATGGCCTCAGAACACTAGAGACCGAAAGGTCGAACTTGAATCATATAATAGATATGATCAACATAGAGATGTTCACCAGATGACTACTCCATCTCACGTGATGATCGTACATGGTTTAGTTGATTTGGAACACGTATCATTTAGATGACTTGAGGGATGTCTATCTAAGTGGGAGTTCTTTAGTAATATGATTAATTGAACTTAATTTATCATGAACTAAGTCCTGATAGTTTTTGCATATCTATGTTGTAGATCAATTGCCCGTGCTACCGTTCCCTTGAATTTTAATGCGTTCCTAGAGAAAGCTAAGTTGAAAGATGATGGTAGCAACTACATGGACTTGGTCCGTAACTTGAGGATCATCCTCATTGCTGCACAGAAGAATTATGTCCTTGATGCACCGCTAGGTGAAAGGCCTGGTGCAGGAGCAGATGCTGATGTTATGAACGTCTAGCAAGCTCGATCTGATGACTACTCGATAGTTCAGTGTGCCATGCTTTATGGCTTAGAATCGGGACTTAAAAGACGTTTGGAACATCATGGACCATACGAGATGTTCCAGGAGTTGAAGTTAATATTTCAAGCAAATGACCGAGTTGAGAAATATGAAGTCTCCAACAAGTTCTATAGCTGCAAGATGGAGGAGAACAGCTATGTCAGTGTACACATACTCAGAATGTCTGGATATCATAGTCACTTGACTCAGCTGGGAGTTAATCTTCCAGATGATTGTGTCCAGGGGCGGACCCAGGAAAAAACTTGAGAGGGGGCAAAATATATGGCAATTTTTTTTTGAAAAACTTCATTCGGCGGTAAGGGTTTCTGCAGTCATTAAGAAGAAGAGAGATGGTCCATTTTATAAGCAAAACCGGACCAGAAACACAAACATTCCTAGTTAATTAGGAAAAAGCCAAGTGAAAACCAAAAAACAAAAACAAAAAGACACTAGAGTTTGGGGACTATGAATAGAAGACACTAGCGACATCAAGGAACATCATCTGAGCCAGACACAAGAGCACCAAGGCCCAAAGCTAGTAAGTGTGGCCCAAAGAAAACTCTCCATTAGCTTCCCAGAAACTTTAAGTGACAAAATTAAAATGCCAAATGAATTGCCAAATTTCATATGTCGTACATGAAGAAGAAATGCGAGGAAACTCGGAAGTACTAATAGTTGACCTGAATAAATTTGAGTTTTTAGTCCGAACTAGCCAATAATATGAAGTAGAAAGTTGCATACTGAAATTTACATGTCACAGATTTTTTGAACTAACCTAATCACCTGAAATGATAAATTATACACATAAGTAAGTGCAACTAACATGGTTCCTAACATAGGAATTGTAAACAAACAAAAACTATGGGGGGAAAGGGAAGCTAGATGACTTCTACGGTTTACCTTTATGTCAATTAGAATTAAAGAATTGAAAATTAGGGCCCCTATTTGGTGATATAGTGCAAGGCCACGATGGCGCGAGGGAGGAGCGACACAAGTCAGGTGATTGCAGCGGCGACGTGGCGGCGTGAGAGAAGAGACTGGGGATTCCGTCAGGTAGGCGTGCGTGTATAAGGGAAATCTAGCGAGTAGCGATTGAGTCATTTTTAGGGCATCTGGCGATTGAGTTAGGCAACGATTAGAGCCCAGTTCTTATTCAGTGGGATGCATCTTAATTTGGAGTTCGGGTTTCAAAAATACTACAAAGAATTGGGCTGATTGGGGGCAGGGTAATGGGCTGAGTGGGGGCACATGACGTACTACGTTGGCAAACTACAGGTGAACGTAAAAATCAAGTGGGGGCAGCTGCCCCCACATCCATGAACGTGCGTCCGCCCCTGATTGTGTCATTGACAGAGTTCTCCAATCACTGCCATCAAACTACAAAGGCTTCGTGATGAACTATAATATGCAAGGGATGGAAAAGACTATTCCTGAGCTCTTCGCAATGCTCAAAGCTGCGGAGGTAGAAATCAAGAAGGAGCATCAAGTGTTGATGGTTAACAAGACCGCTAGTTTCAAGAAAAATGGCAAGGGAAAGAAGGGGAACTTCAAGAATAATGGCAAGCAAGTTGCCACTCCCGGGAAGAAGCCCAAAGTTGGACCTAAGCCTGAAACTGAGTGCTTCTACTACAAAGGGACCGGTCACTGGAAGCGGAACTGCCCCAAGGATGGCAAAGTGAATAAAGGTATATTTGATATACATGTTATTGATGTGTACCTTACTAATGCTCGTAGTAGTGCCTGGGTATTTGATACTGGTTCGGTTGCTCATATTTGTAACTCGAAACATGGACTACGGATTAAACAAAGATTGGCTAAGGACGAGGTGACTATGCGCGTTGGGAATGGTTCCAAGGTCGATGTGATCGCCGTCGGCACGCTACCTCTACATCTACCTTCGGGATTAGTTTTAGACATGAATAATTGTTATTTGGTGCCAGCGTTGAGCATCACATTATATATGGATCTTGTTCGTGCGAGACGGTTATTCATTTAAATCAGAGTATAATGGTTGTTCTATTTATATGAGTAATATCTTTTATGATCATGCACCCTTGAAGAGTGGTCTATTTCTGTTGAATCTCAATTGTGGTAATACACATATTCATAATATTGATGCCAAAAAATGCAAAGTTGATAATAATAGTGCAACATATTTGTGGCACTGCCGTTTAGGTCATATTGGTTGAAAACGCATGAAGAAACTCCATGCAGATGGACTTTTGCAATCACTTGATACTTGCAAACCATGCCTCATGGACAAGATGACTAAAACTCCGTCTCCGAAAGAATGAAGCGAGCCAATGAATTATTGGAAATAATACATACCGATGTATGCGGTCCAATGAGTGTTGAGGCTCATGGCGGGTATCGTTATTTTCTAACCTTCACAGATGATTTGAGCATATATGAGTATATCTACTTAATGAAACACAAGTCTGAAACATTTGAAGATTTCAAAGAATTTTAGAATGAAGTGGAGAATGTTCATAACAAGAAAATAAAGTTTCTACGATTTGATCGCGAAGGCGAATATTTGAGTTACGAGTTTAAATAATGTGGAATAGTTTCACAACTCACGCCACCTGGAACACCACAGCGTAATGATGTGTCCGAACGTCGTAACTGTACTTTATTAGATATGGTGCGATCTATGATGTCCTTTACCGATTTACCAATATTGTTTTGCGGTTATGCATTAGAGACAATTGCATTCACATTAAATAGGGCACCATCTAAATCCGTTGAGACGACACCGTATGAACTGTGGTTTGGCAAAAAACCTAAGCTGTTGTTTATTAAAGTTTGGGGTTGCGACACTTATGTCAAAAGGCTTCATCCAGATAAGCTCGAACCCAAATCGGAGAAGTGCGTCTTCATAGGATACCCTAAGGAAACAATTGGGTACACCTTCTACCACAGATCCGAAGGCAAGATCTTTGTTGCAAAGACTGGAACCTTTCTAGAGCAGGAGTTTCTCTTGAAAGAAGTGAGTGGGAGGAAAGTAGAACTTGATGAGGTAATTGTACCTTCTCTCAATTTGGAAAGTAGCTTATCCGAGAAATCCGTTCCTGTGATACCTACACCAACTAGGAGGAAGCTAATGATGATGATCATGAAACTTCAGATCAAGTTACTACCAAACCTCGTAGGTCAACCAGAACACGATCGACACCAGAGTGGTATGGTAATCCTGTTCTAGAAGTCATGTTACTAGACCATGACGAACCTACGAACTATGAAGAAGCTATGATGAGCCCAGAATCCAATGAATAGCTCGAGGCCATGAAATCTGAGATAGGATCCATGTATGAGAACAAAGTGTGGACTTTGGTGGATTTGCCCGATGATCGGCGACCCATAGAGAATAAATGGATCTTCAAGAAGAAGACTAGCGCTGATGGTAATGTTACTATCTATAAAGCTCGACTTGTCGCAAAAGGTTTTTTGACAAGTTCAAGGACTTGACTACGATGAGACTTTCTCACCCGTAGCGATGCTTAAGTCTGTCCGAATCATGTTAGCAATTGCCGCATTTTATGATTATGAAATCTGGCAAATGGACGTCAAAACTGTGTTCCTTAATGGATTTCTAAAAGAAGAGTTGTATTTGATGCAACCAAAAGGTTTTGTCGATCCTAAAGGTGCTATCAAAGTGTGCAAACTCCAGCGATCCATCTATGGACTAGTGCAAGCATCTCAGAGTTGGAATATATGATTTGATGAGGTTATCAAAGCATATGGTTTTATACAGACTTTCAGAGAAGCCTGTATTTAAAAGAAAGTGAGTGGGAGCTCTGTAGCATTTCTAATATTGTATGTGGATGACATATTGTTGATTGGAAATGATGTAGAATTTCTGGATAGCATAAAAGGATACTTAAATAAAAGTTTTTCAATGAAAGACCTCAGTGAAGATACTTATATATTGGGCATCAAGATCTATAGAGATAGATCAAGACGCTTAATAAGACTTTCACAAAGCACATACCTCGATAAAGTTTTGAAGAAGTTCAAAATGGATCAGTCAAAGAAATGGTTCTTACATGTGTTACAAGGTGTGAAGTTGAGTCGGACTCAATGCCCGACCATTGCAGAAGATAGAGAGAAAATGAAAGTCATTTCCTATGCCTCAGCCACAGGTTCTATCATGTATGCTATGCTGTGTACCAGACCTGATGTTTGCCTTGCTATAGTTTGGCAGGGAGGTACCAGAGTAATTCAGGAGTGGGTCACTGGACAACGGTCAAGAATATCCTCAAGTACCTGAAGAGGACCAAGGATATGTTTCTCGTTTATGGAGGTGACAAAGAGCTCGTCGTAAATGGTTACGCCAATGCTAGTTTTGACATTGATCCGAATGAGTCTAAGTCACAAACCGGATATGTATTTATATTGAATGGTGGTGCTGTCAGTTGGTGCAGTTGCAAATAAAGCGTCGTGGCGGGATCAACGTGTGAAGCGGAGTACATAGCTGCTTCGGAAGCAGCAAATGAAGGAGTCTGGATGAAGGAGTTCATATCCGATCTAGGTGTAATACCTAGTGCATCGGGTCCAATGAAAATCTTTTGTGACAATACTGGAGCAATTGCCTTAGCGAAGGAATCAAGATTTCATAAAAAGACCAAACACATCAAGGGACACTTCAACTCCATCTATGATCTAGTCAAGGAGGGAGACATAGAGATTTGCAAAATACATACGGATCTGAATGTGGCAGACCCGTTGACTAAGCGTCTTCCATGAGCAAAACATGATCAGCACTAAGACTCCATGGGTGTTAGAATCATTACAATGTAATCTAGATTATTGACTCTAGTGCAAGTGGGAGACTGAAGGAAATATGCCCTAGAGGCAATAATAAAGTTGTTATTTTATATTTCCTTATTCATGATAAATGTTTATTATTCATGCTAGAATTGTATTAACCAGAAACTTGATACATGTGTGGATACATAGACAAAACATCGTGTCCCTAGTAAGCCTCTACTAGACTAGCTCGTTAATCAAAGATGGTTAAGTTTCCTAACCATAGACATGTGTTATCATTTGATGAACGGTATCACATCATTAGGAGAATGATGTGATGGAAAAGACCCATTCGTTAGCTTAGCACTATGATTGTTCAGTTTTATTGCTATTGCTTTCTTCATGTCATATACATATTCCTTTGACTGTGAGATTATGCAACTCCCGGATACCGAAGGAATACCTTTTGTGCTATCAAACGTCACAACGTAACTAGGTGATTATAAAGATGTTCTACAGGTATCTCCGAAGGCGTTTGTTTGGTTGGCATAGATCAAGATTAGGATTTGTCACTCTGAGTGTCAGAGAGGTATCTCTGGGCCTTCTTGGTAATACACATCATAAGAAGCCTTGTAAGCAAAGTGACTAATGAGTTAGTTGCAGGATGATGTATTACGGAACGAGTAAAGAGACTTGTCGGTAACGAGATTGAACTAGGTATGAAGATACCGACGATCGAATCTCAGGCAAGTAACATACCGATGACAAAGGGAATAACGTATGTTGTCATTAAGGAATGACTGATAAAGATCTTCGTAGAATATGTAGGAGGCAATATGAGCATCCAGGTTCCGCTATTGGTTATTGACTGAGAGGTGTCTCGGTCATGTCTACATAGTTCGAACCCGTAGGTTCCGCACGCTTAACGTTCGATGACGATTTTGTTTTATATGAGTTATGTGGTTTGGTGACTGAATGTTGTTCGGAGTCCCGGATAAGATCACGGACATGACGAGGAGTCTCAAAATGGTCGAGAGATAAAGATTGATATATAGGATGATAGTATTTGGACACCGGAAGTGTTCCGGGCAGTATCGGGTATTTATCGGACTACCGGGGTGGGGGGGTACCGGAACCCCCGGGGGAATAATGGGCCTTATGGGCCATCAGAGGGGAGCACACCAGCCCACCAGTAATAAGGAAACGTGGGGGAGGGGACGAATTGGACTAGGACCCCAAGTAGGATTCCTCCTACTTGGGGCGCCCCAAGGCTGCTCCCCTCCCCCTCCAACCTATATATACATGGGGAGGGGGGCGCCTAGAATACACAACAACATATGTTAGCCGTGTGCGACGCCTCCCTCCACAGATTACACCCTCGGTTATATTCACGTAGTGCTCGGGCGAAGCCCTGCGCGGATCACTTCACCATCACCGTCACCACGCCATCGTGCTGACGGAACTCATCTACTTCCTCAACACTTTGTTGGATCAAGAGTTCGAGAGACGTCGTTGAGCTGAACGTGTACAGAACTCGGAGGTGTCGTACGTTCGGTGCTTGATGGGTCGAAACGAGAAGAAGTTCTACTATATCAACCGTGTTGTCAAACACTTCCGCTTTCGGTCTACAAGGGTTCGTACACACACCCTCCCTCTCTCGTTGCTATGCATCTTCTAGATAGATCTTGCGCGAGCGTAAGAATTTTTTTGAAATTGCATGCTATGTTCCCCAAAATGGCCACCATGTTCGGTTAGGCCAGCCCGATGGTATTCTGTTCGTCCATGTAAACATTGTGACGGTCAAATAAAAGTCTCACGAGCTTGTCTAAAAAAACCACCCAAGGCGAACATGTTTTACAACTTCTACTTATTGAAACCATCGCTCACGCGCCGCTCACATCTGGACCGGCCCAACAAAAGGTGACCGCTCGCTCACTCCGTCGGTTTCGGCATTTCCTCCCCGCACTCAATAAAATATATGTGGGTCTTCCCATAAAAAGCGATACACGCGCATCGAAGCTCAAGCGGGCAAGCTGGCCTCTTAAGATTTTTTTTCTAGTTTTAGGAAGCTTCTAGTAGCTCCGAGCTGGTTTTTCCTATTGTTGGTTTTATGTGTTTGCTTGGTTGTTTTTTCTTTGTTTTTTTCCTTTTCTTTTTATTTTTCCTTTTCTTTTTTACGTTTTTTATTTGCATTCTGTTTAAAAAACGTTTTCAAAGTCCGGAACATTTTTGAGTCCATAATATTTTTTTCGAATTTGTGAAATACTCCCTCCGTCCCAAAATAAGCGTCTCAACTTTGTACTAACTAGTACAAAGTTGTACTAAGGTCAAGACATTTATTTTTGGACGGAGGGAGTATTTACTAATTCATGATTTTTTTCTAAATCCAAAAGGTTTTTGCAAATGCATTAACTTGTTTCAATTTGTGAACTTTTGTTCAAATTTGTGATTTTCTTTCAAAATCGCTGAACTTTTACAATTTTGGAGAACGTTTTAAAAATCGTTGATTTTTTTTCCAATTTTTGAGAACATTTTTCAAAATTGATGAACTTCTTTCACAATCGATGAATTTGTTTCAAACTAGATATTTGTGAACTTTTCTTCAAAAATGGTGAACTTTTTTCAAAATCAATGAACATTTTCAAATTCATGGTTTTTCTCTTCAAATTATTCAAAAATCTAAATGAGACAATAGGTGGTACTGTGCAATAAATAGTGCGTCCACGGTTGGTCTTATGTTGTTGCGCTATTATCAGTCTCTACTGTCTACTCCCTCCGTTCCAAAATAGATGACCCAACTTTATATTAAAGTTAGTATAAAGTTGAGTCATCTATTTTGGAACGGAGGGAGTAGTGTTTAGTAGCTCTAGTGGTTCGCCAAACTCGTAGAATAATGCAACCGCGCCAGTCCGGATCTTGGAGAGAACTACTTTTTGTGGTTTTTTGGCGGTATAAGTTCGCAGCACTGCACGTTCGTGGTCCGGCCCAACAGGGCGCTGCAGTGAGCAACAATTGTCTTCCGCGGCTCTAAAGGCGCAGAATAGGATGTCCCTCTGCCTCTTCGTTCGCTATAGGGCAGCGCTATGTTTTGCTTATAGCGAGACCTAGCGTGCTCTCGCGTCAGACGCCTCACTAAATGGCCGGCCCAGGCGGGCATGAGGCCACAGCCTCGGTTTTTTCTTCATGTTATTTGTTTTCTTATTTTCTTTAATTTATACTTTCAAATATTCTGAATAAATATATTACAAAAACACTTCACATAAAATACTTGAAAAAATGTTAACCAATCATTTGAAAAAAGCTAAATGTGTATGAATAAAATGTTTACCACGTATACAAAAAAATATGCAATGCGTGTGAAAAAAATTAATCATATATTTAGCAAATGTTCATCAAGCATTTGATAAAATCTTTTTTTTCTGAAAAATGATAAATCTGTTTAGAAAAGATGTTGACCATGTACTAAAAAATATTAATGTTGTATTAAAAAATGATAATCAAGCATTTGAAAATGTAAAAATATGTTAAGAAAAATGCTGGCCATGTATTGAAAAATGGTAATCTTGTATTCGATAAATGTTAACAAAGCATTTGAAAATGTGAATAATCTGTATACAAAACATATTGATCAGGTATTAAATACATGTCAAACTTCTATTCAAAATGTTAAACATACATTTGAAAATTGTTCTTGATGTATATAAAAAATGTAGAATGAAAACTAAAAAAAGCAAAGAAAAACCACAAAAATGAAAATCCAAAAGGAAACAAGGAAATCGAAGAAACAAGTGTAAAAACAATGAGAACAGTGAAAACCGATTAAAAAATAACCATCAAAAGCCAAGAAATGAGAGAAAAAGGGAAAGGAAACATGAAAACCAAGAGAGAAAAAAGAAGACTGGTCGAAAGCAAGAAAAAGAAAACTGAGGAATAAATGTTGAAGAAACAAAAGAAAACCAAAAGAACAACAAAAGAACAAAAAGAAAAAGGAAAAAAGCAAAGCGAACACGAGAGTCTCGATAGTTCACTACTGATTAGCTGACGGTTAACTACTAACCTTTGACTGGTTAACTGCTAACCATTGACTTTGAAAAAAGTTCGTGCATTCAAAAAATAATAATCACAAATTTCAAAAAGATCGTGTATTTGAAAAAGATTATGTATTAGAGAAAAATCATGGGTTTGAAAAAAGGTTCATGATTTTTCTAAGTTCATGGATTAGGTTTATTTTTACGAATTTTAGAAGTTCAGAATTTTTTAAAAGAATATTTAAAAACAGTTCATGAATTTGTGCAAAGAAGTTCATTAATTAGAAAAACATTCATGAATTAGAAGAAAAATGAATACAGAAAAAGGAAAAATAAATAGAAAAAACAGAGGACCGACCAAAAACCATACTGAAATAAACAACAGAAAACTGCCCCAGAAAAAAGAATACCCAAAGCCGGTGGCAGAAAACGCCACACGGGACGGCCCACTACACAAGTGATGGGGTGGTGTGTGTGCGTTGTGTACCACTAAATTTATAAGAGCAACTCTAGCACATGCCCTACAAATTCCAAAAATTGCTTTTGGAGGCCGAGCTTCATGAAGGTCTCCTTTTGCAAAATTCATTTTTTTTCTTCAGAATTCATATTTTTACATTTTTAAAAGTTTTGAAAATAAATATAGATATACATGCATGCATAATGTACATGTGTGTAAATTTTCAGAACGAAATATGTTGAAATGAGTGTTGTGAAAAAAATATCTGGGCCTTTTTAACAGGGAAACTATTGTTTGATCATATGTGACAAGTAGTTAATCACACACGGCAACTATGGTTTGATTACACGCGACAACTACCATAAATTAGACATGGCAATAGTTAACCAAAACAGAGAGAGTTGCCATGCTTTTACAATAGCATTTGCCATTCAGGATGACTACATCTGCCATCCCGGATGGCAACTAAATCGTCATCCCACGGGTACCTAACGTAGCTGCGCCAGGACGTGTGGGCATATATGCTTCGTGCCACACACGCGGGATGATGATGAATAGTACTTGTTGGGCGTGTGGGACGAAGTAGCTGCGTCCACACGTGTGAGCAATTCGAAAGTTCGCCCACACCACTGCCTGTGTGGGCTGCCTTCTGCTCACGCCACACACGATGTGGGGGCGGAAATCTAGTATGCCTCACATGTGGGCGTTATCAGGACCCAAACATTTTGGGCGGGTTATTGTAGTATGGTGTGTGCTATGGCAGAACAGATCCCGCAAAAATCGTCCCTACAAAATATAAAGCCATTAGTCAGTACTTAAATTTACAACAAGGTCCCTATAAAATAGAATAAAACACCCTCACACATAGAAAAGGGCAATTGGATCCCCTATTGAACTATTGCTATGCTGCAGCTCTTCAGGTGCTCTGCATGCTCCTCCTCTCGTCGCTATAAGTCGATGGCAAGGCCTCCCCGGAGCGTCAAGGCCAAGCATGTCGAGCTCGAGCCAGCCCAGGAGCGAGCCGCGACAACAATCCTCCCGTCCTCCTACCGGGTGTGGCCCTCTCTCCCCTCGTCCGCGGCTGCGACGAGTGCCAACTTCCTCCCTTCCTCCTGTTGGGCGCGACCAGTGGGCGTTACGAGCTCGCAGTGTTGTTGTCGCTCTCTTTCTCTCACTCGCACAAACGAAGGTGGAAGATGGAGCACACAATATTTCCGGCGCACAAACGCCTCGGCCGCACGAACGGCGCCTCGGCCGCACGAACGGCCTCACTTTACTAGGCACATAACCGGGCGCGCCAACACACCGCAGCCTATCCAGAGGAGCTCTCTCACAACCGACCCAACACATACCACGGTTCCGGCGGAGACTACCTCATCTCTGGCTCCTAGGCTTGGCTCATACCGGCGCACTTCGATCAGTACATGGGAAGGGTATTTATACCCGTGCACACACACCAGGCTAGCTACCATGCACGCACGCACACTGACTTGGCTTGCCGCTGCATGCACTCGGCCACACCGCAAGTCACGCACGCACTAGACTAACAGCCACCACATTAGGCCACTAACCCATGCACTAACTACTCACTGGAATATCTCCACGATCAACAAGATCCAGCTGTGCAGCTAACAACCATGCATGCATCAGCACAACGGCTCGTCCGCCACGCACGCACCGCTAAGTCAAGATTATAGCTATCAATTCCCCTTCTAATCTTGATATAGCTCACCATCAGCCATCGCCTTGTACTCGTTGCTGGCCATCCATCGCAGCGACGAAGTCAGCCACGCCACCCGACCTCCGCACCGCGGCTATCGCGTCGTCCCTTGTTGTCGATGTTCCGGCCACAGCGCCACGGCCGCCGCGACCTCCATGCGGCCATGTAGTGCCTCCACGGCACCATGCCGCGTTGCGCCGCCGCGCCACCATGCAGCGCCTCGGCGGCCTCCGTGGTCGCCGCACGTACGACGTCACCGCCCGCCGCCTCCGCCACGCGCCATGACAGCCGCAGCGCTGCCCACCTCCATAGGTCGACACACGGCCCGGAGCTCCATCGTGCAGCCGCCGGCGAGCTTCGTCACCACTGGCACGCCTCTGGCACGACGAACCCCGCCCAAGACAACCAAGCTCTGATACCAATTGTTGTTGCCACTCTCTTTCTCTCACTCGCACAAACAAAGGTGGAAGATGGAGCACACAATATTTCCGGTGCACAAACGCCTCGGCCGCACGAACGGCGCCACGGCCGCCTGACTGCGCCGCCGCGTTTAACGGCCTCACTTTATCAAGCACATACCCGGCGCGGCAACACACCGCAGCCTATCCAGAGCAGCTCTCTCACAACCGACCCGGCACATACCACGGTCCCGGCGGAGACTACCTCATCTCTGGCTCCTAGGCTTGGCTCATACCGGCGCACTTCGATCAGTACATGGGAGTGGTATTTATACTCGTGCACACACACCAGGCTAGCTACCACGCACGCACGCACGCACTAACTTGGCTTGCCACTGCATGCACTCGGCCACACCGCAAGTCATGCACGCACTAGCCTAACAGCCACCACATTAGGCCACTAACCCATGTACTAACTACTCACTTGAATATCTCCACGATCAACAAGATCCAGCTGTGCAGCTAACAACCACGCATGCATCAGCACAACGGCTCGTCCGCCACGCACGCACCGCTAAGTCAAGATTATAGCTATCACGCAGATCCTCGCGGCGGCGTCCAGCCCCAAGCTAGTCGGCGACTGCGCCAGCGGCGATAAGACGTCGATGGCCTCCCGCGTTGGGCGGCTGGGGGCAGTCTTGGCCGACGGGGCCTCCTTCCAGTGTGGCGGCTCCAATTGGAACCATGGCGGACCCCGAGAGAGGGCGGAGGCGGCAGAGTGCTGGTCGGCGGCGGCGGGATGGCGAAATCGACCTCGAAAAGTGGTGGCGGTGGCGGGGATGGAAAGCACGGGAGCTGAATTTTCCCCTCCCGCCAACGGTTTTCTCGTATAAAGGGACCTGTAAAATTTGCCTCCAAACCTACATATTAGGGGACGA
The DNA here is from genome assembly GCA_021437245.1 of Aegilops speltoides. Lineage (NCBI taxonomy): Eukaryota > Viridiplantae > Streptophyta > Magnoliopsida > Poales > Poaceae > Aegilops > Aegilops speltoides. The sequence continues at coordinate 200,485,419 of CM038147.1, forward strand.
GGGGGATTTTTTTAGAGGGAGATGCGTTTTGCGGGATCTGGTCTGGACTTTTTTTCACCCAATACTGTTGCTATTTTACAGTTTGGGGCGATTTAGGTGTCTGCTAGAGTTGCTATAACGAGCGCTTAAAGCATTGAATAGGAAGTGGCCTTTTTTTACCCTTGAAAAATATCTATTTTTTCATTGCACGAACATGTCCAATTCTAATCTGCATCGCAACATCAATTAATTGAGTTGAATTGAATGGAAATATGTAAGGGTCATGCTACGCGTCGGTCAGATGATAAATTTCAGTTATCCACCGCCCTTCCAGCCGTCAAATCAACTAGGATCGAATGACCCAGCATCCTCCTCGGATCCAATAATTTTTAAAAAGTTTTTTATAGAAAATCTTGAAAATACGGTACCGATTTTGGAAATCTCAATTATATAAACTCGGTGTCTTCTCTTGGGCCGAAGAGGCCCTTCTCGTTAGCGTGTGGGCCGAAGAGCACTCTTCATTCTCCCGTTCCTTCACCATGTAAACAAAAAGGCTACTAACTATACCGTCCTATGCAAAAAAGCACCCCCTTCGATCTGAAGCTCCCCTTAACAAACCCTCCGTGCCAACTAGACAATATCAAGGAAAATAAACTACTCAGACAAAGAATAGCTTGAACTGTGCATCGTGGAGTATGAATTCTTGCAATCAATCTACATCAAACGTTGTAAGCCTACATCACACATGTTAAGACATATTCCAATTACTCTCACACATGTACTCATCTAGATCCTGCCAACCTCATAAACATTATCCCTCGTGCTATTCTTGTCACTGGATGCACACACCATGACCAGTGCCATGCGCAAATGTGAACCGCATGTTGCCAACTCAGTTAATAATAACAATATGACAAGGGGGCAATGTCTACAATGTTGGCGACATCTGTACGAGTAGATGTGTGCAATTAATTGGAAAATTTCTCACCGAGAGCAATGTAGGATTGCGGTGGTCAGTGTGGATTGAACGACAAAATTTATCTTCCACAATGCACGGTTCAAGTGATTCTACATCAGAATGGATTCTCCTCGTCGATGCGCTCATGGTGAGTCGATGATTTGATCAGGAGGAGCTGTGGTGTATAGGATATGTGCATGCTCACAATCGAAGCCAACTACAACTCTAGATAGCAACACTTTGTGGGATGCTTAACAGATTAAGGTGAGGCTCATGGATACAAAGAACAAACCAGGCTTAATTCGGTCCATATTCAGAAGTTCATATTGTCACCCATGTCCTGGCGGGGGTGCATGTCCACTCTTACTTTGTGAAACAAAGATCTTCAGCCTTCCTAAAAAAGAAAAGTGATCTTCGGCCCAAGCATGGACAAAAAGGGCCTCTTCTCCAATGCGAGGACGAAGAGTCACTCTTGGGCCCAAGCAAGGACGACGCGGTTATAGAGTTGAAATGTAACAAATCGAAACTGTAGTATCGAATTCTTGTCAAAATAATAATATTTAATCCCTCACCCAAAGCATCACTACAATACCCATATCTCATAAACATCGAGGACGCTGCAATCCCCTAGCTTCAAGAAAAACATGGACTGTGTGTCACTTGTGCGGGGATTGCAAAATGGCCCATATTGCAAACGAAAGATGGACCTCATTGTAATTAGTTCTCACAGGGACACATGCGTTGGGTTACAACATGATGTGGTAATCTGAGGCCCACATAGAACACAAGGCGTCGCATGACGGGGTTGGCAGCGGCCGGCACGATACTGTCGTCCTAGGAGGTCGGGATGGAGGTGTCGTAGCCAGGGAAGCAGTCGGAGCCGAAGTCGCCCTTGCTGTGATGGAGGAGTTGGCAATGGGCGTGTGGATCGCTAGGGCCTCCTCCATCTTGTGGTGCTCGTCCAACGCGAACGTGGGCTCTGGAACGACTCCGTTGTGGCTAAGGTTACGCGCGCGCATTTGTGCATGTTTGTTTGTGTGTGTGTGTGTGTGTGTGTGTGTGTGTGTGTGTGTGAGAGAGAGAGAGAGAGAGAGAGAGAGAGATGGGGAGTAGAAGCAAGGATGGGTGAAAGAAAGGGTTTCAACTTGGGGTCGTGCTTGTGACAGAAACGTGGACAATGTTGCAATCCAGGCCGAGTTCTCAGACATGGACACATGTCTCACGCGCGAGGCTCCAACCGACACAACGGAAATCAGTCAATTGAGCCATTGTGTATCCCAACTTTTATTGAAAATCCTATAAATCACTTCCCTGACCCTTTCGCTCCTGTGCTGCTCCCCGAGGTGCACCGAGGCGATCCAACCTATCCACCCTCAGTCTCCGATACCCCCTCCCCCTTCTGCTGTCGGAAAAATCCCGCGTGGTGCCCATGACAGTGGGGCTACCCACTTGCAGTGATTCCCTTGTGGCGCAAATCTTGCAGCGCGTGTTGGTGGCGCGGGCGGGCTCCCTCTGCAGATCATCCGATGATGCAGGGGTTCCTGGCGGCGCGGTGCATCGTGGGGGCTCCCCTGCGCGGTGATGACCCGCAAGTATAGGGGATCTATCGTAGTCCTTTCGATATGTAAGAGTGTCGAACCCAACAAGGAGCAGAAGGAAATGACAAGCGGTTTGCAGCAAGGTATTATCTGAAAGCACTTAAATTATTGGTAACGGATAATTTTGTGATAAAATAACTCGTAACGGGTAACAAGTAAGAAAAGTAAATAGGGTGCAGCAAGGTGGCCCAATCCTTTTTGTAGCAAGTGCGGCACCCCGAACTTATAGCATTATATGCATTGGCTCTGAATCATGTCTTGGGTCAATAGTTGGGTTTGCCCGGCTCCCATGTTTTGGCACCTTACGTTCCGTTATATCGGCTAAGGTAGCGCTGGGAGAACCATTGCGATTGTGCCCCAGTTGAGCTGGGTTGAGCACCTCAGTGGAGAAAGCTAAAACTGACCGTCATGATAGGGCGAGAGCCGGTCGCTATTCGTGAGGTTTTTTTGAGTCCCTAAAGACTTATGCCGCTTAGAGCGAAGAGCCGACTTTGTCCGGCCCAGGTGTGGATAGCGCCCCGAATTCGGTCTTCCGAACACTAGGGGCTTCGCCGAAATTAAAATTATAGAATTCTATGGCTAAGTGGGAGTGTTCAAGCATTATAAGTCCGGTTGCCTCGTTCGTTGTGTTGGCGCCGCCTCAAGGACCCAAAATGGGAACAAGAGCGCTCAAGTTTATCCCGAACACCCCAGCACTCGTGGCATGGGGGCTGAAGCCAACGACTTGCCATCTCTCAAATTTGATAAACAGCCGCACAGAAGGTAATATTTTAAATTAACAAGCGTTGCTTAGCGCATAGGAACAAAGTTTTCAGCGCACAGGATAACAAATGCGAGTCTACTCAAAAATTACATCTTTGGATCATTCACCCGCTATAAGGCGGGCACCCTTTAGGACACCCTTATAGTACATCTCAAGCGTGCGATACTCCTTGCCCGGTGGTGGCGCGTCCGTCACAAGCTTCTCGGCGTCCATCTTGCCCTAGTGCACTTTAGCGCGGGCAAGGGCCCGACGGGCACCTTCAATGCAGATGGAGTGCTTGATGACTTCAATCCATGGACAGGCGTCCACCAGCCGCCGCACCAAACCGAAGTAGCTCCCAGGCATGGCTTCTTTAGGCCACAGCCGAACTATGAGGCCCCTCATGGTCTGTTCAGCCACCTTGTGGAGCTCGACCAGCTGCTTCAGCTGGTCGTTCAGGGGCACCGGATGTCCGTCCTCAGCATATTGAGACCAGGACACCTTTTCCATCGAGCTCCCTTCCTTGGCCCGGTAGAATGCGCCAGCGTCGGACACACTGCGGGGCAGATCTGCGAACGCTCCTGGAGAACTCCGAATTCGGGTAAGTAACAAGTAATTCACTTTTACATGCTTGCTTTGCATGAAGAATGCCTTACCCGCCGCTATCTTCTTTATTGCCTCAATTTCTTGGAGGGCTTTTTGGGCTTCGGCCTTAGCCGCTTTGGCACTCTCAAGGGCCGAGGCAAGCTCGGACTCTCGAGTCTTTGAGTCACGCTCCAAACTCTCGTGTTTTTCCACAAGAGCCTGGAGCTCTTGCCGCACCTCCGCCACCCGTGCCTCCTGCTTCTCTCGCTCAGTGCGTTCCGCAGCCGCATTACTTTCGGCCTTGTACACCGCTTCCTTCAGGGTCGCCACCTCGTTCGTGGCCCCTGCAATACTCACGTTATTCCTGTCATTTTTTGCAACCAAAACCTTTCTATAAGGTATTACTTTAATAAGGTATTACTTACCTTCCTTGTCCTCGAGCTGCTTCTTGGCATGGCCGAGTTCGTTCTGGGACCGCTCGAGGCTCTGCTTCAACGCATTGCCCTCCGCAGTCTGTGCGGCAGAGGTCAGCAGCACAGCCTGCATTCCCATATTGACATGCTTATGTTAGTCTCCTGCGTATATCTATTTAGATCCTCAGTTCGGCTTTTCTTTTCGAACACCAAACTGAGCATCAGGGGCTACTGTCTATGTGGTACCATTCTTAAAAACTTACCTCAAAGCCTGTTAGAAGGCTGGTACAGGCTTCATTCAGCCCGCTCTTGGTGGACTGAACTTTCTGGATCACGGCACTCATAACAGTGCGGTGCTCCTCGTCGATGGAGGCGCCATTGAGCGCCTCCAGCAAATTATCCGTCGCCTCCGGTTGGACGGAGGTCACGGCGTCGCAGTCTCGCCCTTCTTACGAAGGGGCCGTCCGTCGGACTACGGAACCACTAAGGGTCCAGTGCGGAGTCCGGTCCAGGGCCGAACTCAGAACCCTTTGGGGGTTGACCCCTCCTTGTTCCAAAAGTCCAGGAGGTTGCCCTGCGGCACCTCTGGAACCTCCTCCTCCTGGCTGGGCCCCTTCTGGGACCCCACCTCGGCGTCATCTACGTCACGGATGGAGGAGGCGGTCGGAAGTGAAGTGCTATTCACATCCGACGAATCCAAGGAGCCGCTCCACGAAGCGGGGAGATCGTCCTTGGGCGGGCTACATGGTTGTATTTGACGTTAGAAGACACTATGCGACGAAAGAAAAATCATGAGTTATTCTGGAATCCGGACACTTACGATCTCGCCAGGGGCTTGGCCCTCGAAGGCCACTCCTCTTCGCTGTCGTCGGCATTGGTGGAACAATTCAGAGGAAGGGTCCTTCCCTTCTTGGACCCTCCGGCCTCCCCAGTTGGGGAGGCCTTCCTTTTCTTCTCTCCCCCCGCTGGGGGAGAGGTTGCTTTTTTCTCCTCCTCGCCTTCACGGGAGGAGTCCGCCTCGGAGTCATCGGACGATGAGTCTGATAACACCTGGCGCCGGGAACTCCTCCGAGTTCCCGTGGCCTTCTTCTCCGGCACCACGTAAGGCGCCGGAACCAGCAGCCCCGTTAATTGGGCGTCCGCTGGGTCTTCTGGCAAGGGAGCCGGACAGTTAACCTGCCCGGACGTCTTTTGCCAGGCCTATCAAAGGCAAAGGAAGTTTAGATCCCGCATAGAGTCAAACTATGAAAGTGTCCCGTAAAGGGTAAAATAGCTTACCTCGCTGGCTTGACGCTGCGAACTGAATCCGCGGTCTTCAGTAGCGGATGTGGGAGCCTCGGTGCCCTTGAACAGCACCCTCCAGGCGTCTTCGTACGTAGTGTCGAAGAGCCTGCTCAAGGTCTGTGTCTGTGCGGATCAAACTCCACAAATTAAAAGCCCGTTGTTGGCACGGGAGGATCCGCGGATGAGCATGACACGGACCACGCTGACGAGCTTGATCTTCTTGTTCACAAGGTTTTGGACCTTGAGTTTGAGTCCGGTCAGCTCTTCCGAATCACCCCATGTCGCCCTTCTCTTTCCAGAGGTGAGCCGTTTGGGGATGCCAGATCTGAATTCGGGGCGCTGCCCATTCAGGGTCACGCGGCTCGGTGATGTAGAACCACCCCGATTGCCACCCTTTGATGGTTTCCACGTAGGCGCCCTCGAGCCATGTGACGTTGGGCATCTTGCCCACCATGGCGCCTCCGCACTCCGCCTGCTGTCCGCCCACTACCTTCGGCTTGACATTGAAAGTCTTCAGCCATAAGCCGAAGTGGGGTGTGATGCGGAGGAAGGCCTCGCACACAATGATAAATGCTGAGATGTTGAGGATAAAATTCGGGGCTAGATCATGGAAATCCAGGCCATAGTAGAACATGAGCCCCCGGACAAATGGGTGAAGTGGAAACCCTAGTCTGCGGAGGAAGTGGGTGAGGAACACCACCCTCTCATGGGGCCCGGGGGTGGGGATGAGCTGCCCCTTGTCGGGAAGCCGATGCGCGATGTTGCTGGACAAGTATCCGGCCTTTAGAAGCCTCTTGATGTGTCCCTCCATGACGGAGGAGGCCATCCACTTGCCTCCTGCTCCGGACATGGCTGGAGAAGATTGAGGCGAGATGTGCAGACTTGGGCGCCGGAGCTCGAGTACGCGGAAATGGATAAGCAAAGGAGGAAGAAGGCGTAGGTAAAAAGGCGGATCCTTATCCCCTTATATGGAAGGACGAAACTATGCGTCCTCACCAGCCTGGTAAAACTCGCTTATCTCCCAAGCGCCCTAATCAATGGCGCGGTTGGGTTACCCACGCCCGTATTGATGAGAATCCCGGAATAAGGGGACACTATCTCTGCTTTGATAAGACGTGCCAAGGAAACCGCTTCGCTAAACGCGCTGAGGTGGAACAATAAAAACAATTTGAATAAAGGCTTGGTCATGGTGTGATGTCACGCCATGGAGTACGTCAGCAGATTGAACTTGTGTAAATAAATATTATTCTCTCTACGGTGGTATGTGGAACTTATTTTGCAGAGCCGGACACTATCCTGGTGTTCAGAATCTTCTATGAAGTATCCGGAGGAGGAACCCGCCTTGCAATGCCGAAGACAATATGCACGCCGGACTCGTCGTCATTGAAGCCTGGTTCAAGGGCTACTGAGGGAGTCCTGGACTAGGGGGTGTCCGGATGGCCGAACTCCTAGACTATGAAGATACAAGATTGAAGACTTCGTCCCGTGTCCGGATGGGACTTTCCTTGGCATGGAAGGCAAGCTTGGCGATACGGATATGTAGATATCCTACCATTGTAATCGACTCTGTGTAACCCTAGCCCTCTCCGGTGTCTATATAAACCGGAGGGTTTTAGTCCGTAGGACGAACAACAATCATACCATAGGCTAGCTTCTAGGGTTTAGCCTCTCTGATCTCGTGGTAGATCTACTCTTGTACTACCCATATCATCGATATTAATCAAGCAGGAGTAGGGTTTTACCTCCACCGAGAGGGCCCGAACCTGGGTAAAAACATCGTGTCCCTTGTCTCCTGTTACCATCCGCCTAGACGCACAGTTCGGGACCCCCTACCCGAGATCCGCTGGTTTTGACACCGACAAAGGCGTTGTTCGAGGCCGAAGACAAGGCGGCCTCGGAGTGTAAGGAGCGTGAAAAGCAAAGTGCTACGGTAGGTGAGGTACAGCAAGAGCTCCAGGACCTCGGCAAGAAATGCGAGTCCGTGGAGCATGATCTGAAGGCGAAAGAGGCCAAGCTTGCGAAGGCCCTTGTGAATTTGAAAGACGCCAAGGCCGAAGCCAAGAAAGCACAGCAGGAGATCCAGGAGGCCAAGAAGATAGCAGCGGGTAAGAAGTTCTTTATGCAAAGCAAACATGTGGAGGAGGCGTTTCTTTTACTTACTCGAATTCGGAGCTCTCCAGGGGCATTCGCATATCTGCCATGCAGCGTATCAGACGTTGTGGAGTTCTACCGTGCCCAGGAGGGGAACTCAATGGAGAAGCTGTTCTGGTCCAAGTATGATGGAACCGAACACCCGATGCCTCTGAGTGACCAACTGAAACAGTTGGTCGAACTCCACAGGGCGGCCGAACTGGCTATGAAAGGTTTCATTGTCCGGATGTGGCCTGGTGAGCTCATGCCCAGTAGCTACTTTGGCCTGATCAAGCGTATGGTGGATGCCTGCCCGTGGCTTTAGGTGATCAAGCGATCCATTTGTATCGAGGGTGCCCGCTGGGCCTTTGCCTGCGTCAAGGTGCATTGGGGCAAGCTGGATGCGGAGAAGCTGGTCAAGGACGGGCCGCCGGAGGGCAAGGCGCATCGCCATCCCGAGCTGTACTATGATGGCGTTATGAAGGGTGCTCGTCTCGTGGCTGATGAATGTACCAAGGACACCGTTTTTGAATGAATTCACTTCTGTCATGTTTGTAATTTAAGGACGAAGTTACTTGCGCTATGTAGCGCTTTTGTTATTTAAAATATTACCTTCTGTGCGGCTGTTTATAAAATCCTGAAAGTAGGCCAGTCGTCAGCTTCCGTCCCCACGTGACTAGCACTGGGGTGTTCGTGGAAAACCCGGACACTCTTTATCCAAATGTTTGGTCCCTTAAGGAGGTATCCAGTGCAGCGAACGAGGCAATCGGACTATGCAGCTTTATAAATTTCACTTAGCCATAGAAGCCTACAATTTTAAATTTCGGCGAAGCCCCTAGAATCCGGAAGGCCGAATTGGGGCGCTATATACGCCTAGATCTCGCCTAAAGCGGAAAATCTTTAAGGATTTTAGTACGTCTCAAACAGCGACCAGCTCTCGCCACATCATGCTGGTCAGTTTTCGGCTTTCTCTACTGAGGTGCTCGTCCGGAAGAACCGGGACACAATCGCAGTAGTTCTCCCTGTGCTACCTTAGCCGATATAACAGAATGTAAGGCACCAAAACAAGGGAGCCGGGCTATCCCAACTGTAGACCCAAGACATGATTCGAGCTGATGCATATAATGCTATAAGTTCGGGTGCCGACTTGTTGAAAGTGTTAGGACTTTATTTGCCATATTATGGGGCGCCATGAGAAGCCCCTGGCAAACTGACCGCACCAAGGTGTACGGGTACAATATGAAATAATCATTTATAAGAGAAAAAATGCTCAAATAAGAATAATAAGTTGACGCTATATATAATCTCCCATTGACAAAAAATACGTTTAAGTGTATGTTTACAATGGATGCATTAAGCGGAGATAAATAGGACTATTTGACATGTCCTATCCAGGGGCAGGCTGTGTACAAATAGATAAAGCAGGTATAATGATCGCAAATAGATTCCACCTGGGTTTTCCCTTCTGTGCTGCACGTCTGTTGCCTCCTTGGATGTCTCTCCCATATGAGTCCGGCAATTCGGCTCTTCTGAGGATGCTGCACTAACGCAGTGTCCTGAAAGGTAAGAGGGAAAGAGTATGAAGGTATTTGGCGGTTACCCGCACTATCGACTTTGTCGTTGATGCACCTCCGCCTATGTCCATGGTATCTTGAGTGCGTAATTGTGTATGCGTGGCACGAATGCTGCTTTGGAGGGGCTTGAGCAGATGCCGGACTGCTAATCACGCTCTTGGCGTTCCTAATGATCCTGTTGAGGGGTGCTCCGGACTCGCTTGACTGTGCTCAAAGTTGTCGCCGGATTGGTTTGTCGGAGTAGGCCGCATTGTACTTCTGCCACGAGGGCTGCCGTATGCTCTTCTGTTCGAAGGGAGCGGTCCATATTTCCATTGACAGTAATGACCCCGTGCGATCCTGGCATCTTGAGCTTGAGATATGCATAATGTGGTACCGCATTGAATCTAGCTAATGCGGTTCATCCGAGCAGTGCGTGGTAGCCACTGCGGAAAGGGACGATGTCGAAGATTAGCTCTTCGCTCCTGAAGTTGTCCGGGGATCCGAAGACCACTTCCAGTGTTATAGAGCCCATACAGCGGGCCTCTACTCCAGGAATAACACCGTTAAAGGTGGTTTTAGTGGGCTTGATCCTTGAAGGGTCAATGCCCATTTTGTGCACTGTGTCCTGATAAAGCAGGTTCAGGCTGCTGCCGCCGTCCATAAGGACTTGTGTGAGGTGGAATCCGTCGATGATTGGGTCTAAGACCAATGCAGCCGAGCCGCCATGACGGATGCTAGTAGGATGATCCCTACGATCAAAGGTGATCGAACAAGCTGACCATGTGTTGAATTTGGGGGCGAATGGCTCCATCGCATAGACGTCCCGTAGTGCTCGCTTCCGTTCCCGCTTGGGGATGTGAGTGGCATAGATCATATTGACCGTTTTCACCTGGGGGGGATCTCTTTTGTCCCCCCCGTATTCGGACACCGGGGCTCTTCGTCATCGTCGTTGTGCAGCCCTTTGTCCTTGTTTTCGGCGTTTATTTTACCGGCCTATTTGAACACCCAGCAGTCTCTATTGGTGTGGTTGGCTGGCTAGTCTGGGGTGCCATGAAGTTGGCACGAGTGCTCCAGTATGCGATCCAGGCAGGACGGTCCCTGATTATTTCTTTTGAACAGTTTTTTCCGTTGACCGGACTTAGATCCGCTGAATCCGGCGTTGACTGCCGTGTCTTCAGTGCTGTCGCTGTTGTTCCATCTCTTATGTCTGTTACGCCGTGGCTTGCCGTTAGCATCGCGGCTGTCCGAAGTGCTGGAATTTGGCGTGGTGCCACTGCGAGCCAACCAGCTATCCTCACCCGCACAAAAGCGGGTCATTAGGGTTGTGAGAGCTGCCATAGACTTGGGTTTTTCCTAGCCGAGGTGTCGAGCGAGCCACTCATCACGGATATTATGCTTAAAAGCCGTCAGGGCTTCGACGTCCAGACAGTCGACTATTTGGTTCTTTTTAGTAAGGAACCGAGTCCAGAATTTCTTGGCTGACTCTCCGGGCTGTTGAGTAATGTGGCTCAGGTCATCGGCGTCTGGTGGTCGCACATATGTGCCCTGGAAGTTATCAAGGAATGCGTCTTCCAGGTTTTCCCAACTGCCAATGGAATTTGCTGGCAGGCTGTTTAACCAGTGTCGGGTTGGTCCTTTGAGCTTAAGGGGAAGATACTTGATGGCGTGCAGATCATCTCCGCGGGCCATGTGAATGTGGAGAAGGAAATCTTCGATCCATACTGCGGGGTTTGTCGTGCCATCGTACGATTCGATCTTTACGGGTTTGAACCCTTCTAGGAATTCATGATCCATCACTTCGTCAGTGAAGCAGAGGGGGTGTGCGGCGCCTCTGTGCCGGGCTATGTGGCTACGCAGCTCGAATTGGTCTGGGTTGTTGTGTTCTGCCCGGCCGGATTTGTTGATGATGTATCTGGCGCGATGATCATCGTCATGTGCTGGGGCGCGCCCCCGCGATCTATAGATCCGTTTTGGCTGTCCTGCTTTATTTTCCAGAATATCTTGCAGGTCTTGCCTGTTGCCCTGGGCCGTAGAGTATCGGCATGGGGTGCGGGCTGGTATTCGGGCTGGTATGTTGTTTTATCCCGGCCGCGGGGTTGCCGGTCAGCCGTTTGGCGCTCGAGTCCATATTCCTCGGCTGCCAGGACTTCAGTCCATCTATCTATGAGCAGGTCTTGATCAGCTTGGAGTTGCTGCTGCTTCTTCTTCAGGCTCCTCGTAGTGGCTATAAGCCTACGCTTGAAGTGCTCCTGCTCCACGGGGTCCTCAGGCACGCCGAATTTGTCGTCGCCGAGGCTAATCTCGTCTTCGTAGGGGGGCATGTAGTTGTCCTCCTCCGGGTATGCGTCTATCGCCTGTTCTTCTGGGCTGACCTGCTCATCTTCCTGTTCGGCCTGCTCGAAGGCGGGCTGGTCAGGGTCATATTCTTCTTCGGCGTCATCTGGATTATTTTCGTCTCCGGGGCCGGTATTGCTGTGGCGGGGCTTGGAGCGGCGCCGACGACGCCCATGCTTTGTTTTTCTTCCCGAGGGGTTATCCTCCGTTGCCTCATCGCCATTTGTTTCCTTCAGAGTGTCCACCATATATATATCGTATGAGGAGGTGGCCGTCCACCGCCCGGTGAGTGGTGGCTCCTGTAATTCTCCTACATCGTCGTCCATACCGTCGATGTCTTCGGAGTCGAAGTCAAGCACGTCGGTTAGATCATCGATCGTGGCAATGAAGTGGGTGGTGGGTGGGCAACGAATTCCATTGTTGTCTGCTTCCCACTCAAGCCGGACACAGTTCGGCCCAGAGTCTCCTGACAAAGAGAGAGACTTCAATAAGTTCAGCATGTCGCCAAAGGGCGAGTGCTGAAAGATGTCCGCCGCGGTGAACTCCATCACCGGAGCCCAACCAGGCTTGGCGGGTTTGGGGACGCGCGGACTGGAACCTACAACTGGATACGAATCCGGGGGTCCGGAGTCACAGGCTCCCTCAGAAGTGAGGCCTGTGTTCGGCTCCATCGCCGATGGGGGTACGGCTTGCGGGGCGGGGTCCAGCCCTCCGTCCTTAGGCAACGCAGCCTGCCCCAGACTTAGATCCGAGGCTTCTGCCGGGATGATGTCCCGAGCATCGTCTGACAACAGGTCTAAGCCGTGCTCATCGTGACTGTTCGGCGCTCCTGGTGATGGCCCGAATCCATCGAAGATCAAGTCTCCGTGGATATCCGCCGTGTAGTTCAGGTTTCCGAACCTGATTTGATGGTTGGGGCGAGTGTCGATCTGCTCCGGATGGCTGCTTAATTGCCCGCAGGCGGTTACCGAACACGAAGATCTGTCTGAGGAGGAAAGCCTCACCCTGGACAGCGTCGTTGATGATGATTGAAGGAGCCATCGAGCCTGACAGCGACGACATAGTGGAACTCTCAATGAAAGCACCAGTGTCGGTGTCAAAACCGGCGGATCTTGGGTAGGGGGTCCCGATCTATGCGTCAAGGCTAATGGTAACAGGAAGCAAGGGACACAGATGTTTATCCAGGTTCGGGCCCTCTCGATGGAGGTAAAACCCTACTTCATGCTTGATTAATATTGATGATATGGGTAGTACAAGAGTAGATCTACCACGAGATCGTAGAGGCTAAACCCTAAGAGCTAGCCTATGATGGTATGATTGTAATTGTGATCGGCCTTCTAAGGACCAATCTCTCCATTTTATATAGACACCGGAGAGGGCTAGGGTTTACATGGAGTCGGTTACAAGGAAGGAAATATAATATCCAGATCGCCAAGCTTGCCTTCCATGCAAAGGAGAGTCCCATCCGGACACGGGCCGAAGTCTTTAGTCTTGTATCTTCACGCTTCAATAGTCCGGACGTTGTACACAGTCCGGCTGTCCGGATACCCCCTAATCCAGGACTCCCTCACCTACTTCGTGAAGATCTACCCTAGTGAGGCAAGTCCTTTGTGGGTGATGGCCATGGTGGGATAGACAAGGTTGCTTCTTCGCGGACCCTTCGTGGGTGGAGCCCTCCGTGGACTCACGTAGCCATTGCCCTTCGTGGGTTGAAGTCTCCATCAATGTGGATGTACGATAGCACCACCTATCGGAACCACGACAAAAACATCCGTGTCTCCAATTGTGTTTGCACACTCCAATCCCATACCTTTACTTTCTTGCAAGTTGCATGCTTTACTTTCCGCTGCTCATATACTCTTTGCATGCTTGCTTGATTTGTATTGTGATTGGTTAAACTTATGCTTAAACTCCACCCAAACTTGAAAAACTTAAAAACTGCCAACGTTGTGTGTTGAGTGTCTAATCACCCCCCCCTCTAGACACCTCTTCTCGATCCTTTTAGATACCTGTGGTGATAATGGGGTATTCTATTGATTCACTTGATGTATGTTTTGGTGATCAACTTGCGAGTTTCGTGACCTTGGGAATTTATGCATAGGGGTTGGCACATGTTTTTGTCTTGACTCTCCGGTAGATACTTTGGGGCACTCTATGAAGTTCTTTGTGTTGGTTGAATAGATGAATCTGAGATTGTGTGATGCATATCGTATAATCATACCCGCGGATACTTGTGATGACATTGGAGTATCTAGGTGACATTAGGGTTCTGGTTGATTTGTGTCTTAGGGAATAGCCCAATGGATTGATCGGAAAGAATAACTTTGAGGTGGTTTCGTACCCTACAATGATCTCTTCGTTTGTTCTCTGCTATTAGTGACTTTGGAGTGACTCTTTGTTGCATGTTGAGGGATTGTTACATCATCTAATTATGTTATCATTGTTTAGAGAACTTGCACTAGTGAAAGTATGAACCCTAGGCCTTGTTTCAAAGCATTGCAATACCGTTTTCGCTCACTTTTATTACTAGTTACCTTGCTGTTTTTATAACTTCAGATTACAAAAACCTATATCTACCATCCATATTGCACTTGTATCACCATCTCTTCGCTGAACTAGTGCACCTATACAATTTACCATTGTATTGGGTGTGTTGGGGACACAAGAGACTCTTTGTTATTTGGTTGCAGGGTTGTTTGAGAGAGACCATCTTCATCCTACGCCTCCAACGGATTGACAAACCTTAGGTCATCCACTTGAGGAAAATTTGCTACTCTCCTACAAACCTATGCACTTGGAGGCCCAACAACGTCTACAAGAAGAAGGTTGCGTTGTAGACATCAAGCTCTTTCCTGGTGCCGTTGCCGGGGAGGTTAGTGCTTGAAGGTATATCTTTAGATCTTGCAATTGAATCTTTTTGTTTCTTGTTTTATCACTAGTTTAGTCTATAAAAGAAAGCTACAAAAAATGGAATTGAGGGTGCCTCATATGCTTCATCTCTTTAATGTCTTTCGTGAAAATAAGGATTCCGATAATTGTGCCAAAGTGTTAGAAGAAGAATGCAATAAAATGTTTGGCACTCAAATTTTAAATGATGGGCATGATTGCAATGTTGTTAGTGTGAATTCTTTGAATATCCATGATGCTAATGATATGCAAAGCCACAAGCTTGGGGATGCTATGTTTGATGAAATGACATTTTTAGTCCCCCAGGTTTTGATGAGAATATTCATTATGATGAAAGCATGCCTCCTATTTATTATGATTATATAGATGAAAGTGGGTTCGGAAGAGTGTCAACTTTAGGAATTAATGATCCCACTATTTTGGAGGGTGTTGAATCTTATTGTGATAATTATGAAAGTGGATTTGGAGAGGTCATGACTTTATTTACTGATGAATTCACTATTTCGGAAGAGGTTCCAATTGATTATGAGAACAAAGGTGCTATCTGTGATGGTTATTGTGATGACATGTATGCCAGAAAGAATAATGATAACCATGAAACTTGTGATCTTGATTTTAATTTTCAACTGGATTATGCCTCACATGATAGTTATTTTGTTGAGTTTGCTCCCACTACTATTCATGAGAAGAAATTTTCTTATGTGGAGAGTAATAAAAATTCTATGCTTGTGCATCATGAAAATAATGCTTTATGTGATAGTTATTTGTTGAATTCATTCATGATGCTACTGAAAATTATTATGAGGGAGGAATATATGCTTGCAGGAGTTGCAATAATATCAAGTTTCCTCTCTATGTACTTAAAATCTTGAAGTTATGCTTGTTTTGCTTTCCTATGCTAGTTGATTCTTGTTCCCATAAGTTGTTTGCTCAAAAAATCCCTATGCATAGGAAGTGGGTTAGACTTAAATGTGCTAGTCATATTCTTCACGATGCTCCCATTATGTTTCGATTCTTATCTTCCAAGTGAGCATCATTGAAATCATCATGCCTAGCTAAAAAGGCATTAAAGAAAAGCGCTTGTTGGGCGACAACCCAATATTTAACCTTACTATTTTTTTGTGTTCACATGATTATTCTACTGTAGTAATCATATTTTATAGCTTTTGTTTCAATAAAGTGCCAAGTAAGACCTTTAGGATACCTTACGGTGATAGTTGTGTTGATAATTCACAGAAACGTGATTTTGATCGGATTATTTTTGAAATGGTTTGGTACACAAATTTCTCAGGTTTTCCTAATTTTGTAGGATTTTTGGAGTTACAGAAGTATTCGAGAGTTACAGATTACTACAGACTGTTTTGTTTTTGACAGATTCTGTTTTCTATGTGTTGTTTGCTTATTTTGATGAATCTATGAGTAGTATCGGAGGGTGAACCATAGATAAGTTGGAATATGGTAGATATTAGACCAATATGAATTTATAATGAGTTCACAACAGTACCAAAAGTGGTGGTTTTATTTAATTATACTAACGGAGCTTATGAGTTTTCGGTTGAGTTTTGTGTTGTGAAGTTTTCAAGTTTTGGGAAAAGATTCGATGTACTATAGAATAAGGAGTGACAAGAGCCTAAGCTTGGGGATGCCCAAGGCACCCCAAGGTAATATTCAAGGACAACCTAGAGCCTAAGCTTGGGGATGCCCCGATGGCATCCTCTCTTTCGTCTTCGTTCATCGGTAACTTTACTTGGAGCTATATTTTTATTCACCACATGATATGTGTTTTGCTTGGAGAGTCATTTCATTTTATTTTGTTTTGCTTGTTGTTTGAATAATATCTAAGATATGAAATTCTTAATGTCTTCGCATAGTTACATAATTATTTGACTACTCATTGATCTTCACTTATATCTTTTGGAGTAGTTGTCGTTTGCTCTAGTGCTTCACTTATATCTTTTTAGTCCACGGTGGTGGTTTTATTTTGAAGAAATGGATGAACTCTCATGCTTCACATATATTATTTTGAGAGTCTTTTAGAACAACATAGTAATTTGTTTTGGTTATAAGTTTATTCATAATATGATGGGCATCCAAGAGGGATATATGTAACATCCCAATTTTCACTTTGGATGTTATACATAGATCATCTTAAGCATATCATATTTTATTTGGCATTTTGGTTGTGATCCTAGAAATCCTAAGCAACTCAAGGACCCAAGGAGAGAGTTGGAGGTTTCACAAAATTCAAATTTGAAAAGAGGATCAATTTGATTTTATTATTTTTCTCTCCAATTATTTCAAATAATAAAATAAATCAATGAGAGAAGATAATATGATTTCTTCAACAGAAGAGAAATATTGGAGAAAGAATTTTAAAATCAAATTTTATTTTATTTGTATTTCATTTGCTATTTTATTTGAATTAGAAAAAACTTGCATTTTAGTCCAGAAAAATGTTCATCTTGTCCTAAATATTAGGTTTGGACGGTGAAAATTGTTTCTGCAATTTTTATTTTTTTTATTTTTTATTAGGTTTTCCCGTCGCTGCGAAATTATATATAAAAAAGTTTCCGGGCGGACTCGGCCGAAGCCCAACCAGCCTAGTAGGACGTGCCGCCTTCCCCCACACGAGCCACCGTCCCCGCGCGAGACTTCTTGGAGTTCGTGCCGCCGCCTTCACCGGCCGACTTGGCCTCCAAGTTGAAGCCCCCCCCGAGGCCTTTATATGCCCCACCGCCGCCGCCCTCCTCTCTCCAAGCCGCCCGCCTCGCAGCACACCCATTGCCGTCGCAGATAGTCGCGCCCGCCGCCGAGCCGCCGCCGCTTGCGCGCCGCTCATTGTCGCTCTTGCACCTCGCCACGCCGCCCACACAGACAGCGCCTCGCCTCGCCCGCCCATTGTGGGGACCCGACTCATAAGTTGTGATCACCGAATGCACGTGTACAGTGATCCCGAGATCAATGCTCACTTGAACACACGAAGCTGAATAACAAGAGTCTTACATCCATACATACCGTCTTACACAAGTAGGACCATTATGGTCAAGTCTTGAGTATAACATTGCAGAGGAAATCTTCGTCGATAACTTGGACCCATGCCATCTGCCTTAACCCTACAGGCATTTCGACCGGGAAGCGCCCTAGCTCGCATGTTAAATCACCAAGTATTCTCCATCATATCCTGTTCTTTCATGCCCGCCAATAAAATAACCAGTGGCAAGCCAATGAGTACTTTGAATGTACTCGCTTAAGCAACCCATGTTTTGGTTCAAGATACAACAATGCATGATATAGGTAAATTTTTGCGAAAGCTAGTTTTTCTCATGCAAGTATGATCAACATATATCAAGGGCATGGCGTATGCGAAACAAGTATCGGAGGTTTCGAGACATCATCATCGAGAAAGAGTTATAAACAACTCATGCTCAAGCTCATCGTGACTTCCTCACGAGTCGCATCATCAATATCAGCAAACTGTGTTGTTTTTCAGAAACATATGGACGTAGCCCAAGAGCGGTTACCCAACTGTCCTTGACCGTGGACACGGCTATTCTAATAGTTTTACACTCTGCAGAGGTTGCACATTGTACCCACAAGATCCGGGGAACTTCCGTGTCAGCCACGACCCGCGGTACCTCAAGTACCCGGGGTAAGCACCCGATCACTACCTTTCCCTAGACGACACTAACATGGAGTCCACTTGATTGGCAGTAACCCCCGTGCCCAACATTTCACATAACACTTTCTTGGAGCCTCGCTCCCATAATTATCACATACCACTGGCACGGGGTACCAACGGTGTGTCCGGTGCCCTGTGAAAACAGTCATGGCCGCCCTACCTGGCATGACCCCGTCCCGAGAGAGCGCACCAACAACTCTCCCGTCACTAGTAATGCGGGCTCCAAGCTAGTATCGGTCTAGGTAATCAATAATGTCCTTTCCCATATAAGGGTAGAGTGGTTGCGCATGTAAGGTTGGAATAACGGTCGCAACTTCGACCAATCTGTTTTGAAAACAACACACACTTGCCTCGGTATACCACTTCGTCATCAAGTGGTTACCCATCTCATCATCTCCCTCGGGCATAAGTGGCACCCGACGGGGTTTTCGAAAAAGTCTTTTGAAAATGCTTTGTCTCCATCACCATGCATATTCCCGTCCCTTTTTGCGTAGCACTACTTTAGCATCCTATCTACTCCCACCGGCATAACCCTCATAAGAAGGTAGGGTCGTGCACAATGCAAGTATCAACGAGGAAGTAACAAAGGCAACCAACCCACGTGGTTCACCATCTCATCATGATTCCGATGCAACAATAATAAGGAGCTATATGTCATGCATAAAAAGGGTTTCATAGACATGGTCAAAGGGCTGCTTGCCTGTTTTAACAAAGTCTTCGAGGTCTTCAAATATCTCTGGTCCATCTCCGAGCATTTCGTCTACTTCGTCAACTATCGCCGAAAGCAACCATAATAAGCAACACAACAAGGCAGAAAATAAAAGTGCTCTAAAAATATGAGTTGGACTTTTCTAGGATACCTCTGGTCATATGAGGGATGACCAAAGTGGTTTCATTGGGATTTGATGAATGGATATCTCTGAACATTTTGATATGGTGGAATCAAGAGGTTTATGGATTTGCAAGAAGTGTACAGAAATATATTTTTGAAAAATGAGCAAAGGCACCCATTTAACAAAGGATGATTTTAGAAGCATCTAGGAATTGGTTTCACTGGATTTGGAGTTGAGATGATATTCCTATGAATTTGCAAAGTTGTCAAATATGAAGAAATGGCTCATTATTTTGTGGGGTACAGAAAGTATTAATAAAAATGTTCATAAACTAAGTTATGAACTTAGATGCATCCAGGAATTTGAATCATGGCATTCGGATCAATCTTGAGCTCTCTGTGATTTTCTAAAGTTCATCACAGAAATGGAAAAATGGGGTTTTGATAAATATTTGTGAAGGAAATGCTCCTGTAAAAATATTACAACAACACCATGTGGTAGGGCATGATTTTAGAAACTACTAGAAATTTGAATCATCAAATTTGGAGTCCATTTGAATTGTTTATGGGTTTTTGAAGTTGACTGGAAAAAGAATAAGGAAAAAGTCTATACCACTTATTCTGCGTGCTGGGCGAGGGATAGCTGCTGGGCCGGCCCAGTAGCCCAGCTATGCGGGAGATCGGGCCGCCACGTCAAGACGCATCTTGGCGGAGTCCGCTTCTGCTGGGAGGCGGTTAACCGGATCCCGCCCACTTAAACGCCGGGCCCGCCGGTGAGTCGTGACCATGGGCCCACCCGCAGGTCGTCTCCTTCCTCCGCGCCCATGACAGAGGGCATCGAGGTCATGATTGAGCGCCGGCGGCGCTGCCCCGGCGGCACTGAGCCACCCCGGCCAAGCTCCCACCACGGAGGTCGCCGGGAGAGGCGATCGTGGAGCCCTTGGAGACGGCAGGGGATGGTCGGGGCGCATCCGGCAATGGCAGAGGCGGGCGAAAGCCCGGGCGATGATGTGCAGGGAGCGCGGCGCCCCGGAAGCCTGGGAGACAGGGGGAGAAGGATCGCCGGACCTTGGCGGTTCTTCTGGTGTGGAGAGGAGGAGGGTAGAAGCCCGCCCTTGCCCGAACAGTGGAGGCCAGTGGCATTCCGCCATGGGGGTCTTTGGAGGGCACGAGAGGGAGGGGAAGGCTGTCCAGGAGGATGCTCAGGAGGAGAGAGGGCCAAAGGAGTAGAGAGAGGGCTCGGGGAGGCCTTTAAATAGGCGAACGGTGGGGTGCCGTGGACTCGTGCGCCGGTGGGCTCCTGCTTGTCGCTGCAGGGCTCGGGGGAAGAGGGCGTGGTGTCTGGGGTGTTCCTGGACGTCGACTACATCGGGAGGGATAGAGAGAGGGAGTGGGGAGAGGTCAGAGACGCGCGCGTGTGAGCCGCACCATTGGCGCGCTCGGGCGGCCTCTGTTTGCTAGCGCGGAGGCGCGGGGAGGAGGAGAGAGGAGGGGGCCGACCGCGTAGCGTGTTGCGGATGCCGAGGCGCATCGGCAGGCGCGCGGGGGAGGCTCGAGGTGGTCGGGGGACGCGGCGTCAACGGTCGGGAGCACGCTAACGTGCTCCAGAGCGCGCAAATGGCCGGCATCCGCGGCTTTTCCACAGACTCAGCGTGTCCACTTGTGTCTGAGTCGAAGGGGAATAAACAAGAGGGTTGGAGGCTTTGGATGCTCTGGAACTTGCCAGGAGTGAGAGAGAGATGAGAAAGGGAGGAAAAAGTGGATGTCCAGAGAAGAAAAATGGATCCCTGCCCCCCTTCATCATTGCCTCTCGGGCAGGAAAGCACACCAGAGGTAGAGGGGGACTAGGAGAGGCTGTGGTAAAAAGTTGAGCTCATGGAGAATAGTGGAAGTGGTCAAAATGATGATTTTGGAAAAATGGCAGAAGGTGTTTGTTGTTGGTTTGGGCAAGAAAATTAATTCCACTTGCCATGAGAATTAACAGGATGGAATGGCACATAGAATTAGGGTGTTCCACCAAGTTTGAGCTCATTTGGGCAAAGTAGCCAATGTAACTTTGGTAAACCCTAGAAATTAGCAGAAATGGCTTTACCAAGATTTAGTCATGCAAATCAATTCTCCTTGATGCACCACTTGGTGTAGTGTCATCATTTGAGGCTCTGAACATGTCCGCAAAAGTTGAGATCAAAAGTAGGAAGTTGCCAATGTAGAGTTGTTCAAATTTGGTTCTGGACAGAAAGGGTTTTGGGGCACTTTAATCAAGTTAACTTGTTCTCCAACTTGTGCCATTTGGTCTAGATGAATAATTAGAACATTTGAGAATGTTCACAAGGTTTGAGATTATTTGGGAATGTTTGGCAATGTAAAGTTGCTCAAACTTCAAAATGGATAGAAATGGTTTTGAGGGGATTTGATGATGTTATCTTGTTCTCCAAGTCATGAGACTTGGCAAGATCACCTAATATGTCATATGTGACATGATAGAATTTTCTTGGAATTTTTGGAGAATATTACCTTTGTAAATATTTCAAAAGCTTGAAATATCCAGAAAGGGTTTTTGAGGGGTTTGACCAATATTTTGAACATGACCATGTGTTGAAACTCTTATATATGGAAAATATATGTCCACTGAGTTTCCCTAATTTTTGCCAAATATTTTGAAACAATAAAATAATTTTTCCCTATTAAAGACCATTTCTGGCCTTAAGAAAAAGCTTTTAAATAAAATAGGAAAATAACATTTAAAATTATATTTTTGTGATTTCTGGGTATCCTATATCTAATAGGAGACAAATATATTTTTGGAAAGATTTTTACTGCCCTTAATTAAGTACTTGCAGTGCAAACCTCAATTGAGGGGTTTTTGGAAAACTAATTTTTGAAAATACTTTTTGGCCAAATTATTTTTGTAAGAAAATACTATATTGCTCTATACACATGGCATGATCATTGGGAAAAGGTTTTCGATCAAGGAGATGAAGTATAGGAGTTGGGGGATTTATTTGATTTTTAGAGCACTTGCAAACAACACACGAAATCCAATCAAGGCAAGGTCCAAAACACTCAAAAGTTTTTATCAAACCACATTTTATCATGATTTATTAGCTTAAGTGTTGTGGCATGAAAATCAGGGTGTGACAGCCACCCCAAGTCGTCGTCGTCGCCGCCGCCGCCGCCGGATATCGCCGTCGGTCAAACCCCGGTCAAACGGTAAAAAACGTCCGGTCTTTTCCTTTTTTCGGTTTAGTCGGTTTGGCAGTTAGATCGGTTTATTTTTTTAGGTTAATCTAATTAACAAACGTTCGTTCATTTGGATCGTTTAACAAACAATTTTCGTTAGATTAGTTCTATTTACGAACTTTCGCGCGGTAGATTTTTCTTTTTAGTTTTATTTTCAGCTAGGGACCTATCCACGAATAGTTTAATTGCAATATAGCCGTTGATTTTAAAACTAGCGTAACTGTTTGCTCGTTTGTCCAAAAATAGATGAAACCAATGCCTAAATATTCGTAACGGTTTGTTCTTTCCAGTTAAACAACTTGAACATGATTTTGGCAATTTAAAATTTGAGTTTAGTTCAGATTAGTAAACGATCTTGTTTTGTTTGTATCTTGAGTTTCGTTTCTCCGTTTGAGTTGTTTATTTTTGCATATCGTTGCTAATCACATGTACCTACTATTAAGATCTAATCCACATGACAATAATGCTGTTAGATTTTGTTTTCTGTTTAGTTTAGACATTTGCTCGTTTCGTGTTTGATTTGGATCTTTTCTTGTTTTCTCGTTGTTTCGTTTGAGTGGTTGCTTATGTATGCTACTGTTTGTCTATGCTAGATTACCCAGAGTGTGAAGCTTGTTACTAAGAATCTCTAGATTTTCAGGTCGTTGGCAAGGCATGTTACACTTTGATCATACTCATCTATACACAATTTTTACTATGTATTAGTATTGCTCCTCAAATATTTGCATGAGTAGGATTTGGGAACATGTGGTTTGGTTGTAGTACTTGAGGTAGGAACCTAATACCTTTTGATCACCCCGGGAATATACGTTATGCTTTATTATTGCTTAGCCATGCTCGTAGACGGGGATTGGATCGTGATTAACATGGAAGTTATGAGAGTTATTAATTTTGGATAACATTAAGGTGGCAACTTTAATACACTTCCGGGTGGATTGGTTGGGGCACCAGGGGAACCCAGTGTTGTCCATTAAGGGAAATCCCGGGGTATCCGTGTGATTTTTCTTCGGTTCGTCACCCAGGCTCAAAGGGATCATATGATATTTCATGACTAGAAACTTCTGTGTGCAGCCACAAGCCATTATGGGCTCTGGCATAGTTGAGTAAGTTGTATGAGCTCTCGAAGAGGTGGACTAGCAGATGTAGAGGGAAAGTAGTTGTACCAGTCTGCCCAGAGTAGAGAGTTAATGCTTGAGAAAGACTATGTCTCGATCTTCCGATCATGGATGCGGTCGAGTCTTGTGGGGGAAAGTGCGCAACCTCTGCAGAGTGTATAAATTAATCATGGTTAGCCATGTCCCCGGTTATGGACATCTTGAGTATCTGGAATTGGATATTATTGTTGATCTCATCACTCTTTAATTAATTGAATTGGGTTAATGATGATACTTGTTTAAGTGGGATTTGAGTTGGGGGAACCATCTGAAATATTGGAACAACTTGGGAGTAGTTCATTAAATTTATTCCTTTGTTGTAGGGAAAAACTAGCTTTATGCAAAATCATCAACTTAGAGCCTCCACTAGCCAAATATCTCATGTAGATATAGTTCTTGCATTCATTGCTTTATAGTGTAACTCTGCCAGCATATTCAATGTGCTGACCTACACGGCTGCAACGTCTCATGTTGCAGACTACTCAGATGACGAATAAGGTGCGATAGGTCGTTGTCTTGCACTCAGCTATGCTGTTGGAGTTGATGGACTCATTTACCTTCGAAGCTTCCGCAGTTATTAGTTTAGATGGCCTTCAGCCATGATATTTTTGTGTAATCATACTCTTTATGAGGACTCAATGTAATAAGTGTGTGATTTAACTCTGTATAATTCCTCGAGTACTGTGTGTGCTAGCATTACCGATCCAGGGATGACACTGAAACACAGAGACTTCAGTCCATTGGGATCATGGTCGCTACAATATGGTATTAGAGCAAATGCTGACTTTAGGACGCGACCACTAGAATAAGCCACATGAATTCTCCTCTTTGTTCATTTCTAATTCTCCTCTATTTCTACTCTATATATGGCGGACCCCAAGAACAAGTTCACTCAGCCGGATGACGACACCCCTTTCGGACGACACTTGAAGGGAGTCACTAAGTACCTGAACATCGGACTACAAAGCTTCACTTGGACTTTCTCTGCAACTGTACCGGAAGAGGAGCGCTGGAAGATCAAAGTGTAGGTACCTGGGAGGACATTTGCGCCAACAACGGAGCCTATTAATTTCTACCTGGATGCACCAAGCTGGAGTTTAGGGAAGAGCATGGCATCCCATATTACCATTGGATGCATATGTGAGGTGTATCACAAGGAGCTGGAAAACACTATCTACCAAATATGTGGCCGCCAAGATGAAGAATGGGAGATGATTCGTACCAGGAGGGATGGATCAATTGCAGCTTACATTCAGGAGATGGGTGATCATATTCGTCGACAAGAGAATCAAGTATGTTTCAACATGAAGAAGATCAAGAAGCTGATGAAGAAGAACAACGAGCTAGAAGAGGAACTCAAGTTCACAAGCGATGGATATGAGGAAGAAATTGCCATACTACTGGAGAAGCATGAAGATCTGAAGAGGAAGCTAGGAATACCAGTGGAGAGACACAAGCGAGAACCAGCGAAGGAGATCCGTTCGGAGGACTACATCATTTTGGAAGACACCGACACGGATAGTGATGCAAATGACAACAGTGATGATGACTACGTTCACGAAGCTGGAGTAGATATCATGGAGTCTTCCTCTGATCAAAATTTCTAGATGACCGCCATGTTACTAGTAGTATTCCTCCAAGTAGTTAGTAACGATCGAGTTTGTAATCGTAGTTAGGTCATTTGTG
The DNA here is from genome assembly GCA_021437245.1 of Aegilops speltoides. Lineage (NCBI taxonomy): Eukaryota > Viridiplantae > Streptophyta > Magnoliopsida > Poales > Poaceae > Aegilops > Aegilops speltoides. Next base: position 200,510,496 of record CM038147.1, read on the forward strand.
CGAATCTTGCGTGCTATTGAATGAAGTGAATTGATTGTGTTTGTCCCATGAGCATATGTGTAGTGAATCTCTCTTAGACCTTATTCTACTCTATTTTCTCACCCCTTCTAACCCATCAGATGCCTCCGAGACGTGACAACGTGTTCCCACCGGAGCTCACTCAGTTGATCCAGCAGCAGAATGCCTTGATGTAGATGCTAGTTCAGAACTAGAACCAAGGCAACAACAACAATCCACTACCACCACCCCCTGTAGACAACCTAGCCCATTTTCTGAGGTTGGATCTGCCGGTGTTCTCTAGTAGCACCGAGCCGATTGTTGCAGATGATTGGCTCCGCAAGATTGGAAGAGAGCTTACCACTATAGGATGCACAGATGTGGAGAGAGTGCGCTTTGCCGCACACCAGCTTGATGGACCCGCATCATCTTGGTGGGAGAATTTCACCGCCACTTACACCATTGATACAGTTACATGGGATCAGTTTCAGCAGGCTTTCCGCACCGCCCATGTTTTAGCAGGAGCTATGAGCATGAAGAAGCGCGAGTTTCACAACTTGCACCAAGGAGGCCGTACAGTGGGACAGTATGTGGATGAGTTTAGCAAGTTAGCCCTCTATGCCCATGATGACGTGGCCACAGATGCCACAAAGCAGGAGAAGTTTCTGGAGGGACTCAACGATGAGTTAAGCATGCAGTTGATGGTGGCAACATTCAACAACTACTAGGAGTTGGTAGACATGGCCCTCATGATAGAAGGCAAGCAACAGCAGATTGGCAATCACAAGAGGAAGTATGGACATGGGAGGAATACTTCTAGAGCTCAGCAGAAGCCCTGCTATACCCCGTACTCGGGAGGACATACTCATAACCATGGAGGACACACGCACAATGGAGGAAGTTCGCACAACCACAGTGGCCCCAGGAATGGCAATGGGAATGGAGGAAGCAGTAGTCAAAACCGTCTCAACCCTTGAACACCAGCCAAGAGGGATCTGAGCCACATTACTTGTTTCAAGTGCGAGAAGACCGGACATTATGCCTGAGGGAGTCCTGGACTAGGGGGTGTCCGGATAGCCGGACTATCATCATCGGCCGGACTCCAAGACTATGAAGATACAAGATTGAAGACTTCGTCCCGTGTCCGGATGGGACTTTCCTTGGCGTGGAAGGCAAGCTTGGCGATGCGGATATGTAGATCTCCTACCATTGTAAACGACTCTGTGTAACCCTAGCCCTCTCCGGTGTCTATATAAACCGGAGGGTTTTAGTCCGTAGGACAACCAACCATTACAACAATCATACCATAGGCTAGCTTCTAGGGTTTAGCCTCCTTGATCTCGTGGTAGATCCACTCTTGTACTACCCATATCATCAATATCAATCAAGCAGGAGTAGGGTTTTACCTCCATCGAGAGGGCCCGAACCATGGTAAAAACATCGTGTCCCTTGTCTCCTGTTACCATCCGCCTAGACGCACAGTTCGGGACCCCCTACCCGAGATCCGCCGGTTTTGACACCGACATTGGTGCTTTCATTGAGAGTTCCTCTGTGTCGTCACCGATAGGCTTGATGGCTTCTTCAATCAACAACAACGCCGTCCGGGGTGAGACTTTTCTCCCTTGACAGATCTTCGTGTTGGCGGCCGCATCTGCAGCCAATTCACTTGGCCATCGGAGCAGATCGAAGCTACACCCCGCCATCGGTCGATTTGAAGCCTAAACTTCACGGCTGACATCCGCGGAGACTTGATCTTAGATGGATTCGAGCCACTACCGAGCGTGCCGCACTGTCACGATGGGAATGATTTAGCTCTGCCGCCGGACAGAACCCTGGAGGCCGCACACGAATCCGCTCCGACCCATAGTTCAGAGCCGACCGCGCAGATCGAGGACAGGTGGCTGGACACCGCCTTGGGAGCCGCAACTTCTACGGCGATGGAGCCGAATACCGACCTTGTCCCTTATAAAGCTCGTGACTTTGAGGTGCCGGACTCCTTGCCGGACTTCGAACCTCCTGCGCCCCTACCAATCGAATCCGATTGGGCGCCGATCATGGAGTTCACCGCCGCGGACATCCTTCAGCACTCACCCTTTGGCGACATCCTAAATTCGCTAAAGCATCTCTCGTTATCAGGAGACCCCTGGCCGGACTGCGGTCAGGATGGTCGAGATGCGGACGACGAAGAAATTCGAATCCCACCCACCACCCACTTTGTAGCCACTGTTGACGATCTAACCGATATGCTAAACTACGACTCCGAAGACATCGACGGTATGGACGGCGATGCCGGAGACTACCAAGAACCAGCGCCTACCGAGCACTGGAAAGCCACCCCAACCCATGATGTATATATGGTGGACACCCCAAAAGGAAGCGATAACGAGGAACAACGGGACGCAGCAAAGGATAATTCCGCCGGCAAACAACCAAAACGGCGACGCAGGCGCCGCCCTAAGTCCCGCCTCGACAAAAACAACACTCCTAATTACCCAACAATAGAGCAGGGCAAACCAGTGGACGACGAACATGCAACCAAGCAACCATCCGAACAGGACGAATCGGATAATCAATCCATGCCCGGCGAAAATAACAGTCCAGACGTCTCACGCCGGACACACCACCGGAACATAAGAACCTTCACAAAAGAATCGTTGCCACTGCAAGAAGTCTAAAGAAGGAAAAACGAAAGCTCAAAACAGTGGAAGACATACTCAGAATGAGGTGGAGCAAAGTACTCAAGACCGCGGACAAATATGGTAACAGCCACCAAACAAAGAGCTACCCGAAGCGAAAGCTGCTGCCAGAATTCGACGAGGAAGCCATAGAGCCCCCACAGTCAAAAAGCGAAGAGGCCGCCTGGCCGGATAGATGACCAGATGACAGGCCAAAATCGACAAGCGACACCGCACACAAGCCGAGACATGGTCCTCGTAAAACAGATGGCCCGGTCAGGTCCATTTATGGACCAAAAAAGAGAGCCCCAGGAAGCAACATAACATGCCGCATGTTCGAAGATAACGACACGCCTAAATACAGGGGCGCCGCACACCCACTATGTTTCACCGATGAGGTGCTGGATCATGAATTCCCAGCGGGATTCAAGCCCGTAAACATAGAGGCATACGACGGAACAACAGACCCCGGAGTCTGGATTGAGGATTACATCCTGCACATACACATGGCTAGAGGAGACGATCTCCACGCAATAAAATATCTACCCCTCAAGCTCAAAGGGCCAGCTCGGCATTGGCTCAAAAGCCTCCCAGAAAATACTATTGGAAGTTGGGAAGAGCTCGAGGACGCGTTTAGAGCAAATTTTCAAGGAACTTATGTCCGCCCTCCGGATGCAGACGATTTAAGTCACATAACTCAACAGCCCGGAGAGTGAGCGTGCAAATTCTGGAACAGGTTTCTTACCAAAAAGAACCAAATAGTCGACTGTCCGGACGCCGAAGCCTTAGTAGATTTTAAACATAATGTCTGAGACGAATGGCTCGCCAGACACCTCGGCCAAGAGAAGCCGAGAACAATGGCCGCGCTAACAAGCCTCATGACCCGCTTTTGCGCGGGGGAAGATAGCTGGCTAGCAAGATGCAGCACCAGCGACCTGAGTACATCCGAGATCAGAGATAAACGGAAAATCACGGCGCAGAAAGGACCAGCGCCGGAATAAAGAAAAAAGCCCAAAGAACACGGCAGTCAATGCCGGATTCAAAAGCTCGCGGCCGAACAACAAAACATTGCCTCTTAAGGACAACAACGACGATCTATCCAACTTAAACAAAATTTTGGATCGGATATGTCAAATCCACAGCACCTCCGGAAGGCCTGCAAACCACACCCACCGAGATTGTTGGGTCTTCAAACAGTCCGGCCGACTCAACGCCGAACACAAGGGGCTCAACACGCCAAGTGAGGATGACGACGAACCCCACCAGTAGAGCGCCGGAAAACAAAAGACTTTCCCACAAGAAGTCAAAACAGTAAACTCACTTCATGTGATAATACGGAAAAACAATGCGGCACCCGCCAAAGTAGGTGTCGCACGGTCCACCCCAGCGGAACCTTGAGATTGGATGTCAAAACCAATTACTTTCGACCACCTGGACTATTCCAGAAGTATTCGAAATGCAGGATGGACTGCTCTGATATTGGATCCTATAATCGACGGACTACAATTTACACAAGTCCTGATGGATGGCAGCAGTGATCTAAACCTGCTATATCCGGACACAATCCGCAAGTTGGGGATAGACCTTACTAAAATTCAACATACCTGCACTTCCTTCAAAGGAGTGACGCCAGGCCCTTACGCCAGGTGCACGGGCTCCTTACTACTAGAAGTTGTGTTCGGGTCACCCGACAACTTCCAACGCGAAAAGCTAATCTTTCATATCGCCCCATTCAAAAGTAGCCATCAAGCTCTATTGGGACGTGAAGCTTTTGTCCGCTTTAATGCAGTACCACACTACGCGTGTCTTACACTTAAAATGCCCGGTCCACGCGGCATCATCTCATTAAAAGGTCGTTCAAGACCTCGGGCACGGCTAGACGAGTCCGGCATAAATAAGCTAGGGGCTCCCTAGCCGCACACCCCTTCACAAGGGGCTATGCGTATAAGCAATAATGAGCTAATATAAGCTTAGCCTTATTCATTCATTCATATTTCGATTTTTAATACATTTTTTGCACGATTTCCTTTCAAGCTAAGTTCCTCTCTTTTTACAGATGAACAACGTGTACGCCCGTCCAGGATACGGCACAACGGAGACACAGCGAGATGTGCAGCAGAGCACCGTCGCAAGGATTCTTTTGATTAAGTCCTGCGTAAACCTTTCTTCTTGTCTTTTGTTGATCACATCCCATGGTTTTCACCATAACCAACGAGGAGGCTGGTGTTTTTGCATCGGCCGCGCGAAATTCTCGCTTTGTGCACGGACACTAGGGGCTTAGGGCATTGTTCTGCCCATTATTATAAAGACCGAATACCTTAGGGAGTGTTCGGCGTCTCGAGTTAGGCCTTATATGCATCAGCTCCGAGTCATGTCTTTGGTCAAAAGTTGGGTTTGCCCGGCTCCTGTGTTTTGCTGCCTTATGTTCCGTATCATTGGCTAATGCGGCACCAGGAGAACTACTGCGATTGTGCCCGGTTGGTGGCGAAAGCACTTGATGAAAGAAAGCCAAAATCGATTGTCATGATATAGCGAGAGACTGGTCAACCACTCAATCGACTATCAGAATGTTTAGAATTCCGCCGCTTTGACGAAGGACCGTTTCCCGGTCAGGCACATACGCGCCCCGAATTCGGAGAGCGCGGTGCCCCTAGGGGCTATGTCGTAGCCCCACCTTCTAACTCCTATGGCTAAGTGAAAGTGATAAAGCATTATAGTCCGGTTGCCTCGTTTGCTACGCTACCACCTCCTTTACAGGACCAAGACGTTGGATTAAGTGTGAAAATGCGCTATTTCACAAACACCCCCGCACTATGTGCGTGGGGGCTGAAGCCGAAGACTGCCATCTTTCAGGTTATACACAAGTATACATTAAACGGCCGCACAGGAGATATTTCAATACTTGCACGCACAAGTACAAAAGGCGCTTATATTATAAAAATCGTTTTACAAATCATAAAGTTCATTTGAACACGACATTTTTTGAGCACCGCGACTCTATTAGACGAGCACCACGCAGAACTTCCCCAAAATAGTGCTCGGCGGGTAACCGGCTCTCGTCCGAACCCTGGGTCGCAACAGCGGTGGCATCCATCTCCGTCCAGTATGTCTTCACACGGGCGAGGGCCATCCGTGCACCCTCTATGCAGGCCGACCGCTTCATCGCCTTGATATGCGGCACCGCCCCAAGAAATTGCTGCAATAAGCCAAAATAACTCTTCGGCTTGGGCCTATCCGGCCAGACATGAGCCACGATATCTGTCATGGCAAGCCCGGACAGCCTATTCAGCTCAGCCCACTCAGCCAACCGATCGGTCAGCGGAAGTGAACGCTCCGGACTATGGAATTGAGACCAAAACAGCTCTTCCGTCTCGTGATCCTTCTGACTTCGGAAGTGCACAACGGCATCTGCAGCACTCGCCGCTAAATCCATATAAGGATCCTCCGGACCCCACAGCTGGCCAAGCTGAGCATACTTTGGATCTATAAACCTTCGGCGCAGCAGAAACGGCCGGCCAGCCACAATATCTCCGGCCTGGCGCAGCTCCTCCTTTATAGCCCGCATTGCAGAACCAGCATCCTTGACTTCGGCGGTGGCCTTCTTCAGGTCTTCTCGCTCCGCCTGGCGTTCTTTTTCAAGAACCACATAGCGGTTGGTAGTATCTTTCAACTTCACGGCCATTTCGGCCATCTCCTCCCTGCTACGGCGGTGAGCAGCCCTTTCGGTTCTAGCTCTTCGGCCGCCCTTAAGGCAGCCGCATCACTCCTTCTGGCCTGCTCCTTGGCTTGAGCAAGTTCGGCCCGAAGGCTCTCCACAGCAGCGGCACCATCTACGTCAAGCACACATATTGTAAGGGGTGGGCTTCGGCTCCCTTACTAGGTGACCACGGAGAAGAAACCTACCTTGAGACTCGTCAAGTTGCCTGTTGACTAGCGCGATGTCCGCATCCGCAACATCGAGTTGCTGCTTTAGTTCGACAACTCCATCAGTCCGGCTAGCCACCGAACTATCCGCCACCTGCATAGGAAGGGCGAAAATCAATACCTGGGATTTTGATCCTCGGCACGCTGTCGTTCTCGACACCCTACCGAGTCTCAGGGGCTACTATCTATACAAGGCGCACTTTATGTGTAAAACTGTCAAAAGGTATGTCATTTTTACATACCTCAAACCCCGCCAGCAAACTCCTGACGGCATCACGCAACCCACCTTCGGCGGATGAAATTCTTTCAATCACCGTACTCATTAGTGTACGGTGACCTTCTGAGATAGACGCCCTCTCAAGCAGATCCTTCAGCTCCCCCGACCGCACACCAGTTGGTGTCAAACTATTCGCCCTGCGGACTCGGGATACCCTCCGTGATGACACTTGAGCTCGTCCGCCCTATCCGATGATGCGGCAGATGGGCGTCTCGCTCTCCATCATCTCGGACGAAGTTCCCCAAGACGAGCTCATCTCGAGAAGGTCGGAGATCCGAACTACAAGGTAAAACTTAAGTTATCCTCGAAGCGAGATGTCCCTTATTACAAAACTCCTTTTTTCTACTTACGGCTCATTGGAGGCTGATTCTTTAGGGAGCGTGCGGTGGGGCCTCCCCGGACGCAGGACCCTCTGGTGAAGATCTCTTCCCCCGCTTTGGAGCTTTGGTCTCTGGGTTTTCGGAAGCGGTCCTCTTCTCCCCTTGGAAGGAGGGATTCTCGATCCCCCCCTTTCTCAAAAGCCTCCTCGGTCGAGGCGGTAGCTCCTCTGTTTTCCCCTTCGCCTTCCTCTGAAGGCGCAACCTCCAGCATCCTGACCAGCACGGGATCCGGCGCGGTCTCTAGGAGGGGGGCCGGACACCGTATCAACTTTGCTTGCGCTATCCACACCTGTTAAAGGACAACTGGTTAAAAGGTGAATCATAGAAAGGCAAACCAACGGTATGGCCGGACTAAGAGCTACTTACTTGTGTATCCGGACGATTGCAGCTTAGGCCGGCGTCCTCGGTCAATTCCGGACACATCTCTTGTGATCCGAAGAACAATTTGTACATCTCCACGGGTGTCATACCCATGAAGTGTTGGAGAATTCGTGGTCCCTCCGGATTAAACTCCCACAGCCGGAGAGGATGGCGTTTGCAGGGCAGGAGACGCCTAATCAGCATGACCTGCATCACCACGACCAGATCGATCTCCCTCGCTTGGAGGTCTCGAATCCGGCCCTGCAATAGGGGCACGTCCTTTGATGGCCCCCAATTGAGCCCTTGGCTGACCCATGACATCAGCCGCTGTGGAGGACCCGAGCGGAAGATGGGCGGCGGCTTCTGACTGCTGCCCCAGGAGCGGTTATGTAGAACCACTCCTGCTGCGAAGCCGAGCTCCTCTGGAAAGAGCCCTCGGGCCATGGGCGTCGGCCCTTGACTTACAACCGCCCGCCAAGACTTCGCGCGCCCTCAATCATCTTGGCTCCACGTCGAAGGTCTTAAGCCCAAGCAAGTGAGGGGTAACGCGGAGGAAGGCCATGAGACGACAATGAATGAAGAGATGTGGAGGATGGACTCCGGAGCCAGGTCGTGGAATTCCAACCCATAGCAAAACATGAGCCCTCTCACAAAAGGATCCATCGGGAAGCCTAAACCCCGACGGAGGTGGGATACAAACACGACATACTCGCCGGGCTCGGGGGTAGGAATGACTTGCCCTTTGGCGGGCAACCTATGCGAAATTTCGTAAGTCAGGTACTTGGCCTCTCGCAGCTTTAGCACATCCTCTTCCGTGACGGAGGAGGGCATCCACCGGCCATGTAGGTCGGAGCCGGACATTGTTGAAGGTCCGAAGCGCTCGAATCTGGGGCTCTGGGTGTTGGAACTCGGGGCAAGGAGAAGATTCAATGAAGGATTGAAGAAAAGAAACGAGCCTTGGTCCCATTATAAAGAAGGAGAATACCAAGAGCCGTCCTCGTGACCGTTCGAGACTCGCCTCTGATAGAGGGGGCGTGGCGACGGGCACGGTTGGGTTACCCACGTCCGTATTGATGGGAATCCCGGAATAAGGGGAACACGATCTCTGCTTCGACAAGACGTGCCAAGGAAACCGCCGCTAAACGCTACCGAGGTGGTATAATGAAAAACGATTCAAGTAAAGGCTTGGTGGTGGTATGACATCATGCCACAAAATACGTCAGCAGATTGAACTTGTGTACATATTATTCTCTCTACGGTGGAGTGTGGAATTTATTTTGCAGAGCCGGACACTATCCTGGTTTTCACAATCTTCTATGAGTTATTCGGAGGAGGAACCCGCCTTGCAATGCCGAACAATATGCGCGCCGAACTCATCGTCATCGAAGCCTAATTCAGGGGCTACTGAGGGAGTCCTGGACTAGGGGGTGTCCGGATAGCCGGACTATCATCATCGGCCAAACTCCAAGACTATGAAGATACAAGATTGAAGACTTCGTCCCGTGTCCGGATGGGACTTTCCTTGGCGTGGAAGGCAAGCTTGGCGATGCGGATATGTAGATCTCCTACCATTGTAACCGACTCTATGTAACCCTAGCCCTCTCCGGTGTCTATATAAACCGGAGGGTTTTAGTCCGTAGGACAACCAACCATTACAACAATCATACCATAGGCTAGCTTCTAGGGTTTAGCCTCCTTGATCTCGTGGTAGATCCACTCTTGTACTACCCATATCATCAATATAAATCAAGCAGGAGTAGGGTTTTACCTCCATCGAGAGGGCCCGAACCTGGGTAAAAACATCGTGTCCCTTGTCTCCTGTTACCATCCGCCTAGACGCACAGTTCGGGACCCCCTACCCGAGATCCGCCAGTTTTGACACCGACAATGCCAATGATTGTCCTGAAGCCAATAATGGAAATGGCAATGGAGGTTCTGCTAAGAAGCCCAACCCCTTCACCAAAGGTCAGGTGAACCACGTCAGTGTGGAGGAGATTGAGGATCAACCCGATGCAGTTGTCGGTAAGTTTTTGATTAATGCATTTACAACACTTGTTCTTTTCGATACTGGTGCATCGCATTCATTCATATCAAGGGGATTTGTGGATAAGTATAAGTTGCCAACAGTAGCCCTTAAGTCACCTATGTTATTAAGTTCCCCAGGAGCGGAGTATATGGCTAGTAGGGGATGCTATCAGTTTCCAGTAACCATAGGTAGACATGTTTTCCCCATCGACTTAATTGTCATGGAGTCACAAGGATTGAATCTGATACTAGGCATGTATTGGCTATCCAAGTTTGAGGGAAACATCGATTGCGCCTGTAAATCAATTCTTCTCACCAACCCGGAAGAAAAGAGGATCAAGTATGTATCCAGGCATGCGCCAAGGAGGACTCAGGTAAATTTCTTATCAGGAGTTGTACAGGAGGAAGTACCAGTGGTGAAGGATTATCCCGACGTATTTCTGGAGGAGTTACCAGGCATGCCACCGGATCGAGACATTGAGTTTTTGATTGAGCTATTGCCAGGCACCTGACCAATATCCAAGAGACCGTATCGGATTCCCGCAAAGGATCTGGAGGAAATCAAGAAGCAGATAAAGGAGTTACTGGAGAAAGGTTACATTCGACCAAGTTCATCACCTTGGGGAGCCCAGTGCTTCTAGTGGAGAAGAAGGATGGATCTTTGAGGATGGTTGTTGATTATCGTGCGCTGAATGAGGTGACGATCAAGAACAAATACCCTCTGCCGATGATCAATGATTTATTTGACCAGTTGCAAGGAGCCAAAGTTTTCTCCAAGATCGATCTTAAATCAGGTTATCACCAGTTAAAGATCCGAGAGCAGGATATACCCAAGACAACTTTTACCACGAGGTATGGGCTATATGAGTATAAAGTTATGTCATTTGGTTTGACTAATGCCCCTGCCTTTTTCATGAGTATGATGAACAAGGTGCTCATGAAGTTTTTGGATAAGTTCATCGTGGTGTTCATTGATGACATATTGGTCTACTCGAAGAATGAAGAAGAGCATAAGGAGCATTTGCGTTTGGTCCTCGAGAAGCTCAGGGAACATCAGTTGTATGAAAGTTCAGCAAATGTGAGTTTTGGTTAAAGGAAGTTGGATTTCTCGGACATGTTATATCCAGAGAAGGAATAATAGTAGACCCTACCAAGGTTGCATCTGTCACTAAATGGTTGGCACCCACCTCAGTGGGAGAGATCAGGACCTTGGACTCACAGGTTATTACCGGAGGTTTATTGAGAATTTTTCCAAGATTGCGAAGCCCATGGTGGAGTTATTGAAGAAGGACACCAAGTTTAAATGGACTGAGGATTGTGGGGCCAGTTTTCAAGATTTGAAGAAACATTTGGTTATAGCCCCTGTGCTGATTCTCCCAGACCAACGCAAGGATTTCCAAGTGTATTGTGATGCTTCACGTCGAGGACTTGGAGCTGTGCTTATGCAGGAAGGAAGAGTTGTTTCATATGCCTCACGACAGCTTCGACCTCATGAGTTGAATTATGCTAGGCATGATTTGGATTTAGCAACCGTAGTGCATGCACACAAGACATGGAGACATTTTCTCATTGGAAACCGTTGTGATGTATTATGTATATACGGATCATAAGAGTTTGAAGTACATCTTCACGCAGAAGGAGTTAAACCTCAGGAAAAGGAGATGGTTGGAGCTCATAAAGGACTATGATATGAGATTGCATTATCATCCAGGAAAGGCCAATGTCGTAGCAGATGCGTTGAGCCGCAAGAGTTATGTTAACAAGCTCATAACCGGAGGATTGCCTAAGGAGTCAGCAGACGACCTTCAAGAGCTATGCTTGGAGATAGTTCCTAGAGGTTATGTTGCAGCATTGGAAATCCAGTCCACCTTGTTGGGTAAGATCAGATAAGCCCAGAAGATGGACAAGGAGATTTCTGAGATAAAGGAAAGGATGAGTAAAGGAAAGGCTAAAGAATTTCGTGAGGATGAGCATGATACTTATGGTTTGAGGATCGTATTTATGTGCCTAATGACCCTGAGGTCAGAAGTTGATTCTATAGGAGGCTCATGATTCGCCTTACTTGATTCACCCAGGCAACACTAAGATGTATTTGGATTTGAAGGAAAGTTTCTAGTGGACAGGAATGAAGAAGGATATTTCCGAGTATGTAGCAGTATGCGATGTATGTCAGAGAGTCAAGGCAGAGCATCAGAAGCCAGCAGGATTGCTACAGCCATTGCCGATACCCGAATGGAAGTGGGATAAACCTGGCATGGATTTTATCACTAGATTACCCAGGACTCGTTCAGGCTATGACTCTATATGGGTTGTAGTGGATCGTTTGACAAAGTAGCCCAGTTCATCCCAGTGAAGACAACTTATACGAGTGCTAAGTTGGCGAAGATATACATGACCAGGATCATATGTCTTCATGGAGTTCCGAGGACCATTCTATCAGATAGAGGAACACAGTTTACTTCAAAGTTTTGGAATCAGTTGCATGAAACTTTGGGTACCAGCCTAGAGTTCAGTACAGCCTTTCATCCATAGACAGATGGACAGATCAAGAGAGTCAATCAGATTCTAGAGGACATGTTGAGAGCTTGTGCGCTAGATTATGGATCTAGTTGGGATGACAATTTGCCCTATGCAGATTTCTCCTATAACAACAGTTATCAAGCCAGTTTGGAGATGGCCCCTTTCGAAGCTTTGTATGAAAGGAGGTGCAGGACACCATTATCGTGGGATGAAGTTGGAGATTGACAGTTGTTCGGAACAGACTTAATCAGAGATTCTGAGGAGAAGGTTAAGCTGATTCGAGACAGACTCAAGGTAGCCCAATCAAGGCAGAAGAGTTATGCGGATACTAAACGCAAAGAGATAGTCTATGAAGTCGGAGACATAGCATATCTTTGTGTGTCCCCACTTCAAGGAGTTAAACGTTTTGGAGTCAAGGGAAAGCTAGCACCATGTTTTGTGGGACCATACAGAGTTTTGGAACGCATGGGAGAAGTTGCGTACAAGTTAGAATTGCCCAAAGGATTGCCAGGAGTTCATGATGTGTTTCACTTTTCCAAGCTGAAGAAGTGCCACACAGAGATGGACGATATTCCTCTGAGAGATACAGTGCCACTGGAAGCAATTCAGTTGGATAGTGATCTGACCTATGAAGAGAAGCCAGTCAAGATTCTTGAGTTTTCCAGTCGTGTTACTCGCAGCAAGGTTATCAAGTTTTGCAAAGTTCAGTGGAGCCACTATACCGAGGAGGAAGCCACCTGGGAGCGAGAAGAAGATCTTCACAAGGACCACCCGAACCTTTTTGCTAACCAACCCGAATCTCGAGGGCGAGATTCATCTTAAGGGGGGGTGGGTTTGTAACATCCCAATTTTCAATTTGGATGTTATACATAGATCATCTTATGCATATCATATTTTATTTTGCATTTTGGTTGTGATCCTAGAAATCTTAACCAACTCAAGGACCGAAGGAGAGAGTTGGAGGTTTCACAAAATTCATATTTGAATTTATTTCAAATTTGAAAGGACGATCAATTTGATTTATTATTTTTCTCTCCAATTATTCCCAATAATAAAAAATAAATGAGAGAAGATAATATGACTTCGTCAACATAAGAGAAATATTGGAGAAAGAATTTTAAAATCAAATTTTATTTTATTTGTATTTTATTTGAATTAGAAAAAACATGCATTTTTTAAAATTGCATTTTAGTCCAGAAAAATGTTCATCTTGTCCTAAATATTTGGTTTGGACGGTGAAAATTGTTTCTGGAATTTTTAGATTTTCTTTATATTTTATTATGTTTTTTCCGTTGTGGCGAAATTATATATATATAAAAAGTTTCGGTGATGGGCGAAAGCCACCGCCCAATAAGAAGTTGCTTACCGATCGTCTCCAACGTATCTATAATTTTTGATTGTTCCATGCTATTATATTATGTGTTTTAGATGTTTATGGGCTTTACTATACACTTTTATATGATTTTTGGGACTAACCTATTAACCTAGAGCCCAGTGCCAGTTTTTGTTTTTTCCTTGTTTTTGAGTTTTACAGAAAAAGAATACCAAACGGAGTCCAATTGACGTGCCAATTTTTGATGATTTTTTGCGGACCAAAAGAAGCCCCCGGAGTAAAAGAGTTGGGCCAGAAGAGTCCCGAGCCGTCCACGGGGGTGGAGAGCGAGCCTTACCCCCTTGGGCACGCCCCCCTGCCTCGTGGACGACTCAGAGACCCCCTTGACGTGAGACCGACGCCAAAAATTCCTATAAATACCCAAACCTCCAGAAAATAACCTAGATCGGGAGTTCCGCCGCCGCAAGCCTCTGTAGCCACCAAAAACCAATTGGGACCCTATTCCGGCACCCTGCCGAAGGGGGGATCCCTCACCGGTGGCCATCTTCATCATCTCGGTGCTCTCCATGACGAGGAGGGAGTAGTTCACCCTCGGGGCTGAGGGTATGTACCAGTAGCTATGTGTTTGATCTCTCTCTCTCTCTCTCTCTCTCGTGTTCTTGATTTGGCACAATCTTGATGTATCGCGAGCTTTGCTATTATAGTTGTATCTTATGATGTTTCTCCCCCTCTACTCTGTTGTAATGGATTGAATTTTCCCTTTGAAGTTATCTTATCGGATTGAGTCTTTAAGGATTTGAGAACACTTGATGTATGTCTTGCATGTGCTTATCTGTGGTGACAATGGGATATTCACGTGATCTACTTGATATACGCTTTGGTGATCAACTTGCGGGTTCAGCGACCTTGTGAACTTATGCATAGGGGTTGGCACACGTTTTCTTCTTGACTCTCCAGTAGAAACTTTGGGGCACTCTTTGAAGTTCTTTGTGTTGGTTGAATAGATGAATCTGAGATTGTGTGATGCATATCGTATAATCATGCCCACGGATACTTGAGGTGACATTGGAGTATCTAGGTGACATTAGGGTTTTGGCTGATTTGTGTCTTAAGGTGTTATTCTAGTACGAACTCTATGATAGATCGAACGGAAAGAATAGCTTCGTGTTATTTTACTATGGACTCTTGAATAGATCGATCAGAAAGGATAACTTTGAGGTGGTTTCGTACCCTACAATAATCTCTTCGTCTGTTCTCTGCTATTAGTGACTTTGGAGTGACTTTGTTGCATGTTGCGGGATAGTTATATGATCCAGTTATGTTATTATTGTTGAGAGAACTTGCACTAGTGAAAGTATGAACCCTAGGCCTTGTATCCTAGCATTGCAATACCGTTTATGCTCACTTTTATCATTAGTTACCTTGTTGTTTTTATAATTTCATATTACAAAAACCTAAATCTACCATCCATATTGCACTTGTATCACCATCTCTTTGCCGAACTAGTGCACCTATACAATTTACCATTGTATTGAGTGTGTCGGGGACACAAGAGACTCTTTGTTATTTGGTTGCAGGGTTGTTTGAGAGAGACCATCTTCATCCTATGCCTTCCACGGATTGATAAACCTTAGGTCATCCACTTGAGGGAAATTTGCTACTGTCCTACAAACCTCTGCACTTGGAGGCCCAACAACGTCTACAAGAAGAGGGTTGCGTAGTAGACATCAAGCTCTTTTCTAGCGCCGTTGCCGGGGAGGTGAGTGCTTGAAGGTATATCTTTAGATCTTGCAATCGAATCTTTTTGCTTCTTGTTTTATCACTAGTTTAGTTCATAAAAGAAAACTACAAAAAAATGGAATTGAGTTTGCCTCAAACGCTTCATCTTTTTAATATCTTTTATGAGAATGATGGAAAGGAAAATTGTGCTCAAGTGCTAGAAGAAGAAGTCGATAAAATGTTTGGCACTAAATCTTTGAATGACGAGCATGATTGCAATGTTGTTAGTTTGAATTCCTTGAATATCCATGATGCTAATGATATGCAAAGCCACAAGCTTGGGGATGCTATGTTTCATGAAGATGATGTTTTTTGTACCCCAAGTTTTGATGAGCAAATTTATTATGATGAATGCATGCCTCCTATTTATGATGAGTATTGTGATGACACGTATGCTATAAAGAATAAATATAACCATGAAACTTGTCATCTTGATTTTAATTATCAATTGGATTATGATTCACATGATAGTTATTTTGTTGAGTTTGCTCCCACTACTATTGATGAGAATAAATTTGCTTATGTGGAGAGTAGTAAAATTTCTATGCAAGTAGATCATGAAAAGAATGCTTTATGTGCTGGTTATATTGTTGGATTCATTCATGATGCTACTGAAAATTATTATGAGGGAGGAACATATGCTTGTAGGAATTGCAATGGTATCAAGTTTCCTTTCTATGTGTTGAAAATCTTGAAGCTATGCTTGTTTTGCTTTCCTATGCTAGTTGATTCTTGATCCCATAAGTTGTTTGCTCACAAAATACCTATGCATAGGAAGACTTAAATGTGCTAGTCATATGCTTCATGATGCTCCCGTTATGTTTCAATTCTTATCTTTTATGTGAGCATCATTGTCATCATCATGCCCAGCTAGGGGCATTAAACGTTAGCGCTTGTTGGGAGGCAACCCAATTTTATTTTTGTTCTTTGCTTTTTCTCCTATTTAGTAATAAATAATTCATATAGCCTCTGGTTAGATGTGGTTTTATGTTTTAATTAGTGTTTTTGCCAAGTAGAACCTTTGGGAAGACTTGGGTGAAGTCTTTGTGATCTTGCTGTAAAAAACAGAAACTTTAGCGCTCACGAGATTAGCTGCCATTTTTTTACTGGAGAATAATTTTAGGTTGACTCTTTTTGAAGATGATTAATAGACAAATTCCTCAGGTCCACCGATTTATTTCAGAATTTTTAGAGTTGCAGAAGTATTCGAATGATACAGATTACTACAGACTGTTCTGTTTTTGATAGATTCTGTTTTCTATGTGTTGTTTGCTTATTTTGATGAGTCTATGAGTAGTATCGGAGGGTATGAAATATATAGAAGTTGGAATACATTAGATATTACACCAATATGAATTTAGAATGAGTTCACAAAAGTACCTAAGTGGTGGTTTTATTTTCTTATACTAACGGAGCTTACGAGTTTTCTGTTGAAGTTTGTGTTGTGAAGTTGTCAAGTTTTGGGTAAAGATTCGATGGACTATGGAATAAGGAGTGGCAAGAGCCTAAGCTTGGGGATGCCCAAGGAAACCCAAGGTAATATTTAAGGACAAACAAAATCCTAAGCTTGGGGATGCCCTGGAAGGCATCCCCTCTTTCGTCTTCCTTCATCGGCAACTTTACTTGGAGCTATATTTTTATTCACCACATGATATGTGTTTTGCTTGGAGCGTCTTGTATGATATGAGTCTTTGCTTTTTAGTTTACCACAATAATACTTGCTGTACACACCTTTTGGGAGAGATACATATGATTCGGAATTTATTAGAATACTCTATGTGCTTCACTTATATCTTTTGAGCTAGACAATTTTGCTCTAAGTGCTTCACTTATATCTTTTAGAGCATGACGGTGGTTTTATTTTGAAGAAATAGATGAACTCTCATGCTTCACTTATATTATTTTGAGAGTCTTAAACAGCATGGTAATTTGCTTTGGTTATGAATATAGTCCTAATATGATGGGCATCCAAGTTGGATATAATAAAAACTATCATAGAAAGTGCATTGAATACTATGAGAAATTTGATACTTGATAATTGTTTTGAGATATAAAGGTGGCAATGTTAGAGTCATGCTAGTTGGGTAATTATGAAACTGAGAAATACCTTTATTGAAGTTGGCAAGTCTCGTAGCATGCACATATGGTAAACGTTGTGTGACAAATTTGTTGCATGGGGTGCTCTTTTGATTACCTTCCTTATGTGTGGAGGTCAGGATCGCGCGATGGTTAACTCCTACCAACCCTTCCCTAGGAGCATGCGTAGTAGTACTTTGCAATAAGTATGTGAGTTCTTTATGACTAATGTGAGTCCATGGATTATACGCACTCTTACCCTTCCATCATTGCTAGCCTTTACGGTACCGCGCATTGCCCTTTCTCACCTTGAGAGTTGGTGCAAACTACGCCGGTGCATCCAAACCCCGTGATACGATACGCTCTATCACACATAAACCTCCTTATATCTTCCTCAAAACAGCCACCATACCTACCTATTATGGCATTTCCATAGCCATTTCGAGATATATTGCCATGCAACTTTCCACCGTTCTGTTTATTATGACACGTTTCATTATTGTCATATTACCTTGCATGATCGTATAGTTGACATCGTATTTGTGGCAAAGCCACCATGCATAATTTTTCATACATGTCACTCTTGATTCATTTCCCATCCCGGTACACCGCCGGTGGCATTCATATAGTCATATCTTGTTCTAGTTTTGAGTTGTAATCCATGAGTTGTAAGTAAATAGAAGTGTGATGATCATCATTATTAGAGCATTGTCCCTTAAAAAAAGAAAGGAAAAAAACAAGAGAAAGGCCAAAAAAAAGGCCAAATAAAAAAGAAAGGCCCCCAAAAAAGAGGGGGACAATGTTACTATCCTTTTCCACACTTGTGCTTCAAAGTAGCACCATGATCTTCATGATAGAGAGTCTCCTATGTTGTCACTTTCATATACTAGTGGGAATTTTTATTATAGAACTTGGCTTGTATATTCCAATGATGGGCTTCCTCAAAATGCCCTAGGTCTTCGTGAGCAAGCAAGTTGGATGCACACCCACTTAGTTTCTTTTGATGAGCTTTCATACATTTATAGCTCTAGTGCATCCGTTGCATGGCAATCCCTACTCCTCGTATTGACATCAATTGATGGGCATCTCCATAGCCCATTGATTAGCCTCGTCAATATGAGACTTTCTCCTTTTTTGTCTTCTCCACAGAATCCCTATCATCATACTCTACTCCACCCACAGTGCTATATCCATGGCTTACGCTCATGTATTGCGTGAGGGTTAAAAAAGCTGAAGCGCGTTAAAAAGTAGGAACCAATTGCTTGGCTGAAACCGGGGTTGTGCATGATGGGAGTATTTTGTGTGACGAAAATGATGCATGGCCTAGCTATATGATTTTGTAGGGATAAGCTTTCTTTGGCTGTGTTATTTTGATAAGACATGATTACTTGTTAGTATGCTTGAAGTATTACTATTTTTATGTCAATATGAACTTTTATCTTGAATCATTTGGATCTGAACATTCATGCCACAAATAAAGAAAATTACATTGAGAAATATGCTAGGTAGCATTCCACATCAAAAATTCTGTTTTTATCATTTACCTACTCGAGGACAAGCAGGAATTAAGCTTGGGGATGCTTGATACGTCTCCAACGTATCTATAATTTTTTATTATTCCATGCTATTATATTACCTATTTTGGATGTTTATGGGCTTTACTATACACTTTTATATGATTTTTGGGACTAACCTATTAACCTAGAGCCCAGTGTCAGTTTCTGTTTTTTCCTTGTTTTTGAGTTTTACAGAAAAGGAATACCAAACGGAGTCCAATTGACGTGCCAATTTTTTGATTTATGGACCAAAAGAAGCCCCCGGAGTAAAAGAGTTGGGCCGGAAGAGTCTGAGCCGTCCACCAGGTGGAGGGCGAGCCCCTACCAGGCAAGCCCCTGCCTCGTGGACGACTCGGAGACCCCCTTGACGTGAGACCGATGCCAAAAATTCCTATAAATACCCAAACCTCCAGAAAATAACCTAGATCGGGAGTTCCGCCGCCGCAAGCCTCTGTAGCCACCAAAAACCAATCGGGACCCTGTTCCGGCACCCTGCCGGAGGGGGGATCCCTCACCGGTGGCCATCTTCATCATCTCGGCGCTCTCCATGACAAGGAGGGAGTAGTTCACCTTCGGGGCTGAGGGTATGTACCAGTAGCTATGTGTTTGATCTCTCTCTCTCTCTCTCCCACTCTCTCTCTCTCTCTCTCTCTCTCTCGTTCCTGATTTGGCACGATCCTGATGTATCGCGAGCTTCGCTATTATAGTTGGATATTATGATGTTTCTCCCCCTCTACTCTCTTGTAATGGATTGAGTTTTCCCTTTGAAGTTATCTTATCGGATTGAGTCTTTAAGGATTTGAGAACACTTGATGTATGTCTTGCATGTGCTTATCTATGGTGACAATGGGATATTCACGTGATCTACTTGATGTACATTTAGGTGATGAACTTGCGGGTTCAGCGACCTTGTGACTTATGCATAGGGGTTGGCACACGTTTTCGTCTTGACTCTCCGGTAGAAACTTTGGGGCACTCTTTGAAGTTCTTTGTGTTGGTTGAATAGATGAATCTGAGATTGTGTGATGCATATCATATAATCATGCCCACGGATACTTGAGGTGACATTGGAGTATCTATTAGGGTTTTGGTTGATTTGTGTGTTAAGGTGTTATTCTAGTACGAACTCTATGATAGACCGAATGGAAAGAATAGCTTCGTGTTATTTTACTACGGGCTCTTGAATAGATCAATTAGAAAGGATAACTTTGAGGTGGTTTCGTACCCTACAATAATCTCTTCGTCTGTTCTCTGCTATTAGTGACTTTGGAGTGACTCTTTGTTGCATGTTGAGGGATAGTTATATGATCTAGTTATGTTATTATTGTTGAGAGAACTTGCACTAGTGAGAATATGAACCCTAGGCCTTGTTTCCTAGCATTGCAATACCGTTTACGCTCACTTTTATCATTAGTTACCTATCTGTTTTTATAATTTCAGATTACAAAAACCTATATCTACCATCCATATTGCACTTGTATCACCATCACTTCGCCGAACTAGTGCACATATACAATTTACCATTGTATTGGGTGTGTTGGGGACACAAAAGACTCTTTGTTATTTGGTTGCAAGGTTGTTTGAAAGAGACCATCTTCATCCTACGCCTTCCACGGATTGATAACCCTTAGGTCATCCACTTGAGGGAAATTTGCTACTGTCCTACAAACCTCTGCACTTGGAGGCCCAACAACGTCTACAAGAAGAAGGTTGCGTAGTAGACATCAGCCGCCTTCCCCTGTGCGAGTCGCCGTCCCTGCGCTGGACTCGTCGGTGTCCATGCCGCCGCCGCCGGCCGACTTGGCCTCCAAGTCGGAGCCCCCCCCCGAGGACTTTATATACCCCGCCGCCGCCGCCCTCCTCTCCCCAAGCTGCCCGCCTCAGCAGCACCACTGCTTGCAGCCGTTCGCGCCCCTGAAACCGCCGCCGCTTGTCGCGCCTTCGCTGCTGCCCCTCGCCTTGCCGCCTTGCCACCCCAAGTCGCCCCCTCTGCCGGAATCCCGTCGCCGCCGTCGGATCTCGCTGTCGTTCAAACCCTGGTCAAACGGTAAAAATTGTTCGGTCTTTTCCGGGTTTTTTCGGTTTAGTCTATTCGGTAGTTAGATCGGTTTATTTTTTAGGTTAATCTTATTAACGAACGTTCGTTTGTTAGATTGTCTAACAAACAGTTTTCGTTAGATTAGTTCTGTTAACGAACGTTCACGTGGTACATTTTTCTTTTTAGTTTTATTTTCGGCCAGGTACCGATCCGCGAATAGTTTTATCGCGATTTAGCCCCTCATCTTAAAACTAGCGTAACTTTTTGCTCGTTTGTCCAAATTAGATGAAACCGGCGCCTAAATCTTCCTAACGATCTGTTCTTTCCCGTTAACCAACTTGAACATGATTTGGCAATTTAAAATTTGAGTTTAGTTCAGATTAGTAAACGATCTTGTTTCATTCGTATCTTGAGTTTTGTTTCCCGTTTGAGTTGTTTCTTTTTGCAAATCGTAGCTAATCACATGTACCTACTGTTAAGGTCTAATCCACATGATAATAATGCTATTAGGTTTTGTTTTGTGTTTAGTTTAGCCATTTGCTTGTTTCGTGTTTGATTTGGATCTTTTCTCATTTTCTCGTTGTTTCGTTTGAGTGGTTGCTTATGTATGGTACTGTTTGTCTATGCTAGATTACCCGGAGTGCGAAGCTTGTTACTATGAATCTCTAGAGTTTGCAGATCATCAGCAAGGCAAGTTACACATTGATCATACTCTTTTGTACCCAGTTTTTACTACGCATTAGTATTGCTCTTCAAATATTTGCATGAGTATGATTTGGGAACATGTGGTTTGGTTGTAGTACTTGAGGTAGGAACCTAATACCTTTTGATCACCCCGGGAATACACGTTATGCTTTATTATTGCTTAGCCACGCTCGTAGACGGGGATTGGATCGTGATTCACATGGAACTTATGAGAGTTATTAATTTTGGATAACATTAAGGTAGCAACTTTAATTCACTTCTGGGTGGATTGGTTGGGGCACTTGGGAACCCAGTGTTGTCCATTAAGGGAAATCCTGGGGTATCTGTGTGATTTTTCCTCGGTTCGTCACCCAGGCTCAAAGGGATCATATGATATTTCATGACTAGAAACTTCCGTGTGAAGCCACAAGCCAATATGGGCTCTGCCAAAAGTTGAGTAACTTGTATGAGCTCTCGAAGAGCTGGACTAGCAGATGTAGAGAAAAGTAGTTGTACCGGTCTGCCCGGAGTAGAGAGTTAATGCTTCAGAAAGACTATGTCTCGATCTTCCGATCATTGATGCGGTCGAGTCCTATGGGGAAAAGTGTGCAACCTCCGCAGAGTGTATAAACTAATCATGGTTAGCCGTGTCCCCAGTTATGGACATCTTGAGTATCTAGAATTGGATATTATTGTTGATCTCATATCACTCTTTAATTAATTGAATTGGGTTAATGATGATACTTGTTTAATTGGGATTTGAGTTGGGGGAACCATCTGAAATATTGGAACAACTTGGGAGTAGTTAAATAAATTTATTCCTTTGTTGTAGGGAAAAACTAGCTTTATGCAAAATCATAAACTTATAGCCTCCACCAGCCAAATATTGCATGTAGATATCGTTCTTGCATTCATTGCTTTATAGTGTAACTCTACTAGCATATTCAATGTGCTGACCTACACGGCTGCAACGTCTCATGTTGCAGACTACTCAGACGATGAATAAGGTGCGATAGGTCATTGTCTTGCACTCAGCTATGCCGTTGGAGTTGATGGACTCATTTACCTTTTAAGCTTCCACAATTATTAGTTTAGATGGCCTTCAGCCATGATATTTTTGTGTAATCATACTCTTTATGAGGACTCGATGTAATAAGTGTGTGATTTAACTCTGTTATAATTCCTCGAGTACTGTGTGTGCTAGCATTACCGATCCAAGGATGACACTGAAACACAGAGACTTTGGTCCACTGGGATCGTGGTCGCTACAATATAATAAAAACTTTCATATAAAGTGCTTTGTATACTATGATAAGTTTGATTCCTTATGATTGTTTTAAGATATAAAGATGGTGACATTAGAGTCATGCTAGTGGAGTAATTGTGAACTTGAGAAATATTTGTGTTGAGGTGTGCGAGTCCCGTAGCATGGACGTCTGGTGAACCGTTGTGTAACAAATTTGGAGCATGAGGTATTCATTAATTTTCTTCCTTATGAGTGGCGGTCGGGGACGAGCGATGGTCTTTTCCTACCAATCTATCCCCCTAGGAGCATGCGCGTAGTACTTTGTTCAATGACTAATAGATTTTTGCAATAAGTATGTGAGCTCTTTATGACTAATGTTGAGTCCATGGATTATACACACTCTCATCCTTCCACCATTGCTAGCCTCTCTTGTACCGCAAAAATTTCGCCGATACCATACACCCACCTTATACCTTCCTCAAAACATCCACCATACCTACCTATTATGGCATTTCCATATCCATTTCGAGATATATTGCCATGCAACTTTCCACCGCTCTGTTTATTCTGACACGCTTCATTTTTGTCATATTGCTTTGCATGATCATGTAGTTGGCATCGTATTTGTGGCAAAGCCACCATTCATAATTTTTTTCATGCATGTCACTCTTGAATCATTGCACATCTCGGTACACCGTCAGAGGCATTCATATAGAGTCATATTTTGTTCTAAGTATCGAGTTTTAATTCTTGAGTTGTAAGTAAATAAAAGTGTGATGATCATCATTATTAGAGCATGGTCCCATGTGAGGAAATAAAAAAAGAAGCCAAATAAGCCAATAAAAAAGGGGCCAAATAAGCCAATCCATAAAAAGTGTCCAAAGAAGCCAATCAAGAAAAATGAGATAAAAAGAGAGAAGGGGAAATGCTACTATCCTTTTACCACACTTGTGCTTCCAAGTAGCACCATGATCTTCATGATAGAGAGTCTCCAATGTTGTCACTTCCATATACTAGTGGGAATTTTTCATTATAGAACCTGGCTTCTATTCTCCAGCGATGAGCTTCCTCAAATGCCCTAGGTCTTCATGAGCAAGCAAGTTGGATGCACACCCACTTAGTTTCTTTTTGAGCTTTCATACACTTATAGCTCTAGTGCATCCGTTGCATGGCAATCCCTACTCACTCACATTGATATCTATTGATGGGCATCTCCATAGCCCGTTGATACGCCTAGTTGATGTGAGACTATCTCCCTCTTTTTGTCTTCTCCACAACCACCATTCTATTGCACCTATAGTGCTATGTACATGGCTCACGCTCATGTATTACGTGAAAGATGAAAAGGTTTGAGAACATCAAAGTATGAAACAATTGCTTGGCTTGTCAAAGGGGTTGTGCATGATTTGATTATTTTGTGTGACGAAGATGGAGCATAGCCAAACTATATGATTTTGTAGGGATAAGCTTTCTTTGGCCATGTTATTTTGAGAAGACATAATTTCTTTGTTAGTATGCTCGAAGTATTATTGTTTTTTTGTCGATATTACACTTTTGTTTTGAATCTTATGGATCTGAATATTCTTGCAACAATAGAGAAGATTACATGCATAAATATGTTAGGTAGCATTCGACATCAAAAATTCTATTTTTTATCATTTACCTACTCGAGGACGAGCAGGAATTAAGCCTGGGATGCTTGATACGTCTCCAACATATCTATAATTTTTGATTGTTCCATGCTATTATATTATCAATCTTGGATGTTTTATATGCATTTATATGATATTTTATATGATTTTTGGGACTAACCTATAAACCTAGAGCCTAGTGCGAGTTTTTGTTTTTTCCTTGTTTTTGAGTTTTACAGAAAAGGAATACCAAACGGAGTCCAATTGACCTGTCCATTTTTGTGGATTTTTTATGGACCAAAAGAAGCCCCCGAAGTAAAAGAGTTGGGCCAGAAGAGTCCCGAGCCATCCACGAGGGTGGAGGGCGTACTCTACCCCCTAGGGGCGCCCCCTATCTCGTGGATGACTCGGAGACCCCCCTGACATGAGACCGATGCCAAAAACTCCTATAAATATAGGAACCCTTGAAAAGAAACCTAGATCGGGAGTTCCACCGCCGCAAGCCTCTATAGCCACCAAAAACCAATCAGGACCCTGTTCCGGCACCCTGTCGGAGGGGAATCCATCACCTGTGGTCATCTTCGTCATCACGGCGCTCTCCATGACGAGGAGGGAGTACACCCTCGGGGCTGAGGGTATGTACCAGTAGCTATGTGTTTGATCTCTCTCTCTCTCTCTCTCTCTCTCTCTCTCTCTCGTGCTGTTGATATGGCACGATCTTGATGTATCGCGAGCTTTGTTATTATACGTTATGCTTTATTATTGCTTAGCCATGCTCGTAGATGGGGATCGGATCGTGATTCACATGGAAGTGATGAGAGTTATTAATTTTGGATAACATTAAGGTGGCAACTTTAATACACTTATGGGTGGATTGGTTGGGGCACCTGGGGAACCCAGTGTTGTCCATTAAGGGAAATCCCGGGGTATCCGTGTGATTTTTCCTCGGTTCGTCACCCAGGCTCAAAGGGATCATATGATATTTCATCACTAGAAACTTTTGTGTGCAGCCATAAGCCATTATGGGCCCTGGCATAGTTGAGTAAGTTGTATGAGCTCTCGAAGAGGTGGACTTGCAGATGTAGAGGGAAAGTAGATGTACCGGTTTGCCCGGAGTAGAGATTTAATGCTTCAGAAAGACTATGTCTCAATCTTCCGATCATGAATGCGGTCGAGTCTTGTGGGGAAAAGTGCGCAACCTCTGCAGAGTGTATAAACTAATCATGGTTAGCCATGTCCCCGGCTATGGACATCTTGAGTATCTGGAATTCGATATTATTGTTGATCTCATCACTCTTTAATTAATTGAATTGGGTTAATGATGATACTTGTTTAATTGGGATTTGAGTTGGGGGAACCATCTGAAATATTGGAACAACTTGGGAGTAGTTAAATAAATTTATTCCTTTGTTGTAGGGAAAAACTAGCTTTATGCAAAATCATAAACTTAGAGCCTCCACCAGCCAAATATTGCATGTAGATATAGTTCTTGCATTCGTTGCTTTATAGTGTAACTCTGCCAGCATATTCAATGTGCTGACCTACACGGCTGCAACGTCTCATGTTGCAGACTACTCAGACGACGAATAAGGTGCGATAGGTCATTGTCTTGCACTCAGCTATGCCGTTGGAGTTGATGGACTCATTTACCTTTTAAGCTTCCACAGTTATTAGTTTAGATGGCCTTCAGCCATGATATTTTTGTGTAATCATGCTCTTTATGAGGACTCGATGTAATAAGTGTGTGATTTAACTCTATTATAATTCCTCGAGTACTGTGTGTGCTAGCATTACCGATCCAGGGATGATACTGAAACACAGAGACTTCGGTCCATTGGGATCGTGGTCGCTACAATATAATAAAAACTTTCATATAAAGTGCATTGAATACTATGTTAAGTTTGATTCCTTATGATTGTTTTGAGATATGAAGATGGTGACATTAGAGTCATGCTAGTGGAGTAATTGTGAACTCGAGAAATATTTGTGTTGAGGTTTGCGAGTCCTGTAGCATGCACGTCTGGTGAACCGTTGTGTAACAAATTTGGAGCATGAGGTATTCATTGATTGTCTTCCTTATGAGTGGCGGTAAGGGACGAGCGATGGTCTTTTCCTACCAATCTATCCCCCTAGGAGCATGTGCGTAGTACTTCGTTCAATGACTAATAGATTTTTTCAATAAGTATGTGAGCTCTTTATGACTAATGCTGAGTCCATGGATTATACACACTCTCATCCTTCCACCATTGCTAGCCTCTCTTGTACCGCACAAATTTCGCCGATACCATACACCCACCTTATACCTTCCTCAAAACAGCCACCATACCTACCTATTATGGCATTTCCATAGCCATTCCGAGATATATTGCCATGCAACTTTCCACCGCTCTGTTTATTCTGACACGCTTCATTATGGTCATATTGCTTTGCATGATCATGTAGTTGGCATCGTATTTTTGGCAAAGCCACCATTCATAATTTTTTCATGCATGTCACTCTTGAATCATTGCACATCTCGGTACACCGTCAGAGGCATCCATATAGAGTCATATTTTGTTCTAAATATCCAGTTTTAATTCTTGAGTTGTAAGTAAATAAAAGTGTGATGATCATCATTATTAGAGCATGGTCCCATATGAGGAAATAAAAAAGAGGCCAAATAAGCCGATAAAAAAGGGGCCAAAGAAGCCAATCCAAAAAAAGAGGCCAAAGAAGCCAATCAAGAAAAATGAGATAAAGAGAGAGAAGGGGAAATGCTACTATCCTTTTACCACACTTGTGCTTCCAAGTAGCACCATGATCTTCATGATAGAGAGTCTCCTATGTTGTCACTTTCATATACTAGAACTTGGCTTCTATTCTCCAGCGATGGGCTTCCTCAAGTACCCGAGGTCTTCATGAGCAAGCAAGTTGGATGCACACCCACTTAGTTTCTTTTTGAGCTTTCATACACTTATAGCTCTAGTGCATCCGTTGCATGGCAATCCCTACTCACTCACATTGATATCTATTGATGGGCATCTCCATAGCCTATTGATACGCCTAGTTGATGTGAGACTATCTCCCTCTTTTTGTCTTCTCCACAACCACCATTCTATTGCACCTATAGTGCTATGTCCATGGCTCACGCTCATGTATTATTTGAAAGTTGAAAAGGTTTGAGAACATCAAAGTATGAAACAATTGCTTGGCTTGTCATCGGGGTTGTGCATGATTTGATTATTTTGTGTGACGAACATGGAGCATAGCCAAACTATATGATTTTGTAGGGATAAGCTTTCTTTGGCCATGTTATTTTGAGAAGACATAATTGCTTTGTTAGTATGCTTGAAGTATTATTGTTTTTATGTCAATATTAAACTTTTGTTTTGAATCTTATGGATCTGAATATTCTTGCAACAATAGAGAAGATTACATGCATAAATATGTTAGGTATCATTCGACATCAAAAATTCTGTTTTTTATCATTTACCTACTCGAGGACGAGCAGGAATTAAGCCTGGGGATGCTTGATACGTCTCCAACATATCTATAATTTTTTATTGTTCCATGCTATTATATTATCAATCTTGGATGTTTTATATGCATTTATATGATATTTTATATGATTTTTGGGACTAACCTATTAACCTAGAGCCTAGTGCGAGTTTTTGTTTTTTTCCTTGTTTTTGAGTTTTACAGAAAAGGAATACCAAACGGAGTCCACTTGACCTGTCCATTTTTGTGGATTTTTTATGGACCAAAAGAAGCCCCCGAAGTAAAAGAGTTGGGCCAGAAGAGTCCCGAGCCATACACGAGGGTGGAGGGCGCGCTCTACCCCCTAGGGGCGCCCCCCTATCTCGTGGATGACTCGGAGACCCCCCCTGACGTGAGACTGATGCCAAAAATTCCTATAAATACAGAAACCCCTGAAAAGGAACCTAGATCGGGAGTTCCACCGTCGCAAGCCTCTGTAGCCACCAAAAACCAATCAGGACCCTGTTCCGGCACCCTGTCGGAGGGGAATCCATCACCTGTGGCCATCTTCGTCATCCCGACGCTCTCCATGACGAGGTGGGAGTACACCCTCGGGGCTGAGGGTATGTACCAGTAGCTATGTGTTTGATCTCTCTCTCTCTCTCGTGCTCTTGATATGGCACCATCTTGATGAATCGTGAGTTTTGTTATTATACGTTATGCTTTATTATTTCTTAGCCATGCTCGTAGATGGGGATTGGATCGTGATTCACATGGAAGTTATGA
This sequence comes from Aegilops speltoides, assembly GCA_021437245.1. Taxonomy (NCBI): domain Eukaryota; kingdom Viridiplantae; phylum Streptophyta; class Magnoliopsida; order Poales; family Poaceae; genus Aegilops; species Aegilops speltoides. The sequence goes on from CM038147.1 coordinate 200,539,239, forward strand.
GAGTTATTAATTTTCGATAACATTAAGGTGGCAACTTTAATACACTTATGGGTGGATTGGTTGGGGCACCTAGGGAACCCAGTGTTGTCCATTAAGGGAAATCCCGGGGTATCCGTGTGAATTTTCCTCGGTTCGTCACCCAGGCTCAAAGGGATCATATGATATTTCATAACTAGAAACTTTTGTGTGCAGCCGTAAGCCATTATGGGCTCTGGCATAGTTTAGTAAGTTGTATGAGCTCTCGAAGAGGTGGACTTGCAGATGTAGAGGGAAAGTAGCTGTACCGGTTTTCCCGGAGTAGAGATTTAATGCTTCATAAAGACTATGTCTCGATCTTCCGATCATGGATGCGGTCGAGTCTTGTGGGGAAAAGTGTGCAACCTCTGAAGAGTGTATAAACTAATCATGGTTAGCCGTGTCCCCAGTTATGGACATCTTGAGTATCTAGAATTGTATATTATTGTTGATCTCATATCACTCTTTAATTAATTGAATTGGGTTAATGATGATACTTGTTTAATTGGGATTTGAGTTGGGGGAACCATCTGAAATATTGGAACAACTTGGGAGTAGTTAAATAAATTTATTCCTTTGTTGTAGGGAAAAACTAGCTTTATGCAAAATCATAAACTTAGAGCCTCCACCAGCCAAATATTGCATGTAGATATCGTTCTTGCATTCATTGCTTTACAGTGTAACTCTACCAGCATATTCAATGTGCTGACCTACACGGCTGCAACGTCTCATGTTGCAGACTACTCAGACGATGAATAAGGTGCGATAGGTCATTGTCTTGCACTCAGCTATGCCGTTGGAGTTGATGGACTCATTTACCTTAAAAGCTTCCGCAGTTATTAGTTTAGATGACCTTCAGCCATGATATTTTTGTGTAATCATACTCTTTATGAGGAATCGATGTAATAAGTGTGTGATTTAACTCTATTATAATTCCTCGAGTACTGTGTGTGCTAGCATTACCGATCCAGGGATGACACTGAAACACAAAGACTTCGGTCCATTGGGATCGTGGTCGCTACAATATGGTTTTAGAGCACACGCTGACTTTAGGACGTGACCAATAGAATAAGCCACGTGAATTCTCCTCTATTTCTACTCTATATATGGCGGACCCCAGGAACAAGTTCACTCGGCCGGATGACGACACCCCTTTCGGACGACACTTGAAGGAAGTCACTAAGTACCTGAACAGCGGACTACCAAGCTTCACTTGGACTTTCTCTGCAACTATACCGAAAGAGGAGTGCTGGAAGATCAAAGTCTGGGTACCTGGGAGTACATTTGCGCCAACAACGGAGCCTATTGATTTCTACCTAGATGCACCAAGCCGGAGTTTAGGGAAGAGCATGGCATCCCATATCACCTTTGGACGCATATGTGAGGTGTATCACAAGGAGCTAGAAAACACTATCTACCAAATATGTGGCCGCCGAGACGAAGAATGGGAGATGATTCGTACCAGGAGGGATGGATCAGTTACAGCTTACATTCGGGAGATAGGTTATCATATCTGTCGACAAGAGAATCAATTATGTTTCAACATGAAGAAGATCAAGAAGCTGAAGAAGAAGAAGAAGAAGAACGAGCTAGAAGTGGAACTCAAGTTCACACGCGATGGATATGAGGAAGAAATAGCCGTACTACTGGAGAAGCATGAAGATCTGAAGGGGAAGCTAGGACTACCAGTGGAGAGACACAAGCGAGAACCAGTGTAGGAGATCCGTTCGGAGGACTACATCATTTTGGACGACACCAACACGGATAGTGATGCAAATGATGACAGTGATGATGACTACATTGACGAAGCTAGAGCAGATATCATGGAGTCTTCCTCTGATCGAAATTTTTAGATGATGTGATAGCCTGATTTTTGGCCCTTTCTTTTTCTTTTTTTTTCCGAGGTTTTTGCTTGAGTTTTCTTTTTCCGTGGCTTTGTGGTCTGGAAACTGAAGAAGATGCCCTATTCTTTGCTTCCAGAGTGGCTTGTCATTCCCAAATACTTCCCTAGACCCTGTCATTTTCATCCTAGCCAAAATCCCAATATTCTTTTTATTGGGAATATTCCTTTTTCTATTAAAGGAATAACTCAAATTGCCCTAGGTTGTGAAGCAACCTATATTTCCCTCACTCCTAAAATTCCCAAATAATTCTCATAATCTTTTTGGGTCATATCTTGATCAAATATGGCAAAACTTTTCATTGCCATGTTCAAAAATGATCCTCAAATAATCCATTTCCTATTCTGCCCTAGATGGCACATTGTGAAGCAAGTGCTGTTTTCCTTTGCCCAATTGACCTCAAACTCCTTGGACATCTTTTCATGTCCATATCATTTCCACATGCCAAACTGCAACCTAATTTTCCTAGTAATTATTTAATTATGATTTTCCAAAGTTTCTGTCCAGAAAGAAGCTTTGTGAAGGAGGTACAAGCTAGGCATATCCAAATGAGTTGCCATTTTGCATGATCATTAATATCATCATATCATATCCCTCCACCAAAGTTGAGCTCATGTCATGCCTCCATGTGAGCTCATCTTCAATTCTTTAGATTTTGCCCAACATTTCAGTTTGTGAAGCAAGTATATTTTATCTTGCTCCATTATGGCTGCAAATTTTTCTAGGCCTTCTATTAGCTATATAACCTATCTCCAAACATTTTGGGCATATTTCATCAAGCCATTATTCCTCTAGAATATTTGAAAGTTTCTGTCCAGAGGAGATGTTTGTGAAGCAAGTACCATTTTGGCATTGCCAAATGGCATGAGACTTTTTGAGCATCTTCATAAGACCAAATAACCATGCCTTGACCAAATTGAGCTCAAGTTGACACTCCATGTGAGTGCATATTGTGGATCTAGTTTCTGGACCATTTTGGTCAGTTGCAAAGCAATTGTATTAAGCTTTGATCCATTTCTCCTCACACTCTCCAGTACTGTAGTCCTTACTAGCCTAAACACCCCAGACATAACATTTTACCCATAGCATCTCTCTGTTGATCACACTTAGTTGATCAAGTTTACTGCAGTAAACTTCAGAGGTTGCTTACCATTTAACCAGAGCAGTTTTCACCAAGCTACCACCGCAGTTGCAACCTTCCCGGGAAGGACAAACCCCAGACATCATTTGGCATAGCTTGTGGCACTGTGTGCACCAGTGCACGCGGTGACCACCGTTTTGGCATGCCATGAGCGTGTCCAGAATGTCGCTTTGCTCGGGTCCCTCCTCTGCTCATCATCCTAGCGCGCGTAAGCATGTCCCTTGGCTTCATCTCGTCGTTGTTGTTCCCCTGGACCCCTCTCCCCCTCCGTCCGCTTCCTCACCGACACTCGCCACCACGTGACCACGGGCGAACAGTGGCCATTTGGCTCTGTCCGTCACTGTCTTCTTCCTCCCCATGCTCCGTGGTCTCCCTCTGCCCTGTGGGCTCCACTCTGTGTTCCCCCGTTGCCTTCCCCTGAGCTCGAGCGCGCGCACACGCATCCGTGGCGCCGGCCACGTGTCCGTGGCGACGCCAGCGCGACACTCCTCGACCACGGCTATAAGTAGCCCCTCCCCTCGCAGCCCAAGCACTCCAGAAGCCTCGCCACCCTCCTCTTCCCCTGCCCAGCCTTTAGCCCGAGCTTGGGAAGCTCTTTGTGCTCGACAGCGCCGTCATGGCCGCCGCGAAGCTCGTCTTAAATCCGAGCCATCCGGTCCCCTCCTCCACCCACTAACCTCACCAGAGTCTTCCCCGTGCTCCAGCGAACCCCTCCCGAACCCTGCCTCTCCTGTCCTCCACCGTAGCCCCGACTCCATCACCACCCGAAGCTCCCCTCCGCCACAGCCGTACCTCCGCCCTTCCCCGTGCTCCCCGGCGACTGTTCTGTCCACATACGGGTGCGTCCCCCTCCCCTGAGCACGCCGGTAGGTCGAGCGTCATGAGAGGTGGCCGGAGTCACCGAGAATCCGCGTCGGGCCGCTGGCCTCGTCTCTACATAGCGGGCGAGCGGGAGGAGGAAGAAGGAGCCAGGCCAGGCGGGCCCCAGCTTCTCGCGGCCCCACCTGTCAGCGGGTAGGCGTTGACCCCGCTTGCCTAGCACGTGGGACCCGCACGTCAGCGACCCCAAGCCCCGGCGCCGCATCTGATGACGTGGATAAGTGGACACGTATTCTGGTAAGTACATTTTCAACTTCTAAAAACGTATTTCCTTATATGTGTTTCTGTCTTATCCACTCAGGGACCCGTCTGTGAATATTCTTTTTGCATAAAAGTCCCTGATCTTCTACACCTCATAACTCCGCAACCATAACTCTGTTTGAGGTGAATCCAACGCTCACTTCTTCGTCTCGTCGAGCCCTTTCTGTTGGCGTCACTTTCATTATGTTTTGGCATACTGAAAATGACCTTTCCGAGAGAGAACTGTTTCCAGCAAATCTTTCCGCGGCTTCACCGCACTTCTCCCCGGTGCCTTCTTCATCCCCAGGCAAGCCACAATACCCACTTGCATGATAGTCATGCAGTAGCCATGGTTTTCAACTCGAATATTTAATAAATGTTGGCTTGTTTAAAACATGGTTATCGTTATTCCGGTGATGCTTAGAGTTTCATGTTCACTCTCGTGCTATGTTGTCTTGCACTATGTTATCATATTCTACCTGCTAGTATTCCTTTCATATGCTTATGCTTGTTAGTACTACATGTTGATGCTAGTGATGGTCTTCGGTGCATGACTGCCGTCTGTCCCGAGTACCATTGTTATGCATGTTCCATTGCATCCAGTTGGTTAAATGCTTGCATGGTAGCATTATTGATATGTTCTTGCATGATATTTATTTTTGATGTTAGTGGTCATGCTAGGTTTCTATGAGTAGTGTTGTACTTGTGATATTCATGCACGTCATTATGCCATGCTCAGTTGGATATGATTCATTGTTGATATGGTCGAGAGTTATGTTGTACCCTCATGCTTATGTTGATATCATGCTCATGCATTGTAATTGCGTCATGTTATTTATCATGGCTCAGCATATTTGCATTCAAGTTTAACGGTATTAAATTGAACTTGAACAACTGTTGGCTGAGTCATGGTGCCACCATATCGAGCTGACCAGTGCAACCACGCTTACCTTTATGGGAGGGTCCTAACTGGGTATATTATTATGCCTCTCGTCGGTGCCTCCAATGAGGGAAGGTTATGCGCGGGTGCTACCCTGATCAGGTAGGACGGCATAAGCCTTGTGAGCCCGAGTTTGGTTATATGCGCATGTCCCCGTCTGGGACCGTTTTTGCCACGATGTGGCCGTTTTGCCACGACGGTGGTCGTTGGTGTCTGGGGTAGACACGGGGCCAGCCATGACTTAGAGTGAGTCGGAGTGACCGGGAGAGTGTCATGGCAGTAGGACGGCTTTGTCGGAACGCCATTGGTCCACCCGAATGGGAGTGCGAGGCCATGGGTTCCGTGGTGTGGGTACAGTGTGCTAACCTTTGCAGAGTGTGTGTTGAGTCTATCGATAGCCATGCCCGCGGATAAGGGCCCAGTTCGTGTCTCTCACACTATGGGTCAACAGTAATAATAATAGTGTGCTTAATAATAACCCCGGTTCAATGATGAGATAAGTTGGTTATGTGATCCATGAATGATCACCGTTTGGTTATGAGGTAACCTGTTGAACCAAGAATGGTTCCGTTTGTGATCCGTGAGTGATCACCGTGGTATCGAGGATACCGAGTTGTTGGATATTCGTGATGTTGTGCGAGAATCGTGGGTAAAGATCAAGCTTCTTGTGGTCATTGAATGATTACTGCAGTATTGTTTATACCAAGCTTGATTTAATCCTAAGATGATCATGTGATGTCCGAGGGTGGTAAGTGATGCATGTGATGGTTATGAGGTAGCCCGAGCAGAATAAATGGTGCATATAGTGTCATCATGTTGCATGCTAGTATCGTCAGATTCGTATGTTCATGCCATGCTCATATTGTGCTAGCTGTATCATGTTCATGTTGATGCCATGTTGCTATGATGATATCATGTTAATTCCTGCTTAACCTGTAATTGCCATGTTGTTGTTTGCCTTGAACGCTTATGGATTATTGTGAGCTTGCAAGTACATTCAATGTACTGACCTGGCGTGTCATGCCAGTTTGCAGGTCATGCCGGATTTGAATGCTTGTTTGCCGTGGATTCTTTGTTTGTGAGCTAGGATAAGTGTTCCAGTCAGAGTCCCTGTGGAGTGGAGTTCACCACCATTGTTGTTGTTTCGCTGCTAGAGTTATTCCGCTGCTTCGAGTTGTTCTGCTGCCTGCATAGAGCAATAGTGGCAGGCGTAGTGTCGCCGTGCCAATGTAACCCCTCATACCCAAATAGATTGTAATAAAGAGCTGGTTTGTTATATGCTAAGCAGTGCCATATTCCAGAAGACTTCATTCGATCTCTGGGCTGGAATACGGGGCGTTTCCAGTTTTCTCTGAGCCGGGGTGCCACAGATGACCACCATGTTACTAGTAGTATTCCTCCAAGTAGTTAGTAGCGATCGAGTTTGTAATCATAGTTAGGTCATTTGTGTGAATCTTGCGTGCTATTGAATGAAGTGAATTGATTGTGTTTGTCCCATGAGCATATTCTACTCTGTTTTCTCACCCCTTCTAACCATCAGATGCCTCCGAGACGTGACAACGTGTTCCCACCGGAGCTCACTCAGTTGATCCAGTAGCAGAATGCCTTGATGCAGATGCTAGTTCAGAACCAGAACCAAGGCAACAACAACAATAACAACAATCCACCACCACCACCCCCAGTAGACAACCTAGCCCGTTTTCTGAGGTTGAATCCGCTGGTGTTCTCTGTTGGGGAACGTAGTAATTTCAAAAAAATTCCTACGCACACGCAAGATCATGGTGATGCATAGCAACGAGAGGGGAGAGTGGTGTCCACGTACCCTCGTAGACCGTAAGCAGAAGCGTTATGACAACGCGGTTGATGTAGTCGTATGTCTTCACGATCCGACCGATCAAGTACTGAAAGTACGGCACCTCCGAGTTCAGCACATGTTCAGCTCGATGACGATCCCCGGACTCCGATCCAGCAGGGTGTCGGGGATGAGTTCCGTCAGCACGACGGTGTGGTGACGATGATGATGTTCTACCGACGCAGGGCTTCGCCTAAGCACCGCAACGATATGACCGAGGTGGAATATGGTGGAGGGGGCACCGACACTGCTAAGGAGCGATCACGATGATCAACTTGTGTGTCTATGGGGTGCCCCCTGCCCCCGTATATAAAGGAGTGGAGGAGGGGGAGGGCCGACCCTCTCTATGGCGCGCCCTAGGGGAGTCCTACTCCCACCGGGAATAGGATTCGCTCTTTCCTAGTAGAACTAGGAGCCCTTCCATGTAGTAGGAGTAGGAGAGAAGGAAAGGGAAGAGAGAAGGGAAGGAAGGTGGGGGCGCAGCCCCTCCCCCTAGTCCAATTCGGACTAGGCCTTGGGGGGCGCGCGGCCTGCCCTAGGCAGCCCCTCTCTCTTTCCCGTATGGCCCAATAAGGCCCAATACTTCTCCCGGCGAATTCCCGTAACTCTCCGATACTCCGAAAAATACCCGAATCACTCGGAACCTTTCCGAAGTCCGAATATAGTCGTCCAATATATCGATCTTTACGTCTCGACCATTTCGAGACTCCTCGTCATGTCCCCGATCTCATCCGGGACTCTGAACTCCTTCGGTACATCAAAACTCATAAACTCATAATAAAACTGTCATCGAAACCTTAAGCATGCGGACCCTACGGGTTCCAGAACTATGTAGACATGACCGAGACACGTCTCTAGTCAATAACCAATAGTGGAACCTGGATGCTCATATTGGCTCCCACATATTCTATGAAGATCTTTATCGGTCAAACCGCATAACAACATACATTGTTTCCTTTGTCATCGGTATGTTACTTGCCCGAGATTCGATCGTCGGTATCTCAATACCTAGTTCAATCTCGTTACCGGCAAGTCTCTTTACTCGTTACGTAATGCATCATCCTGCAACTAACTCATTAGCTACATTGCTTGCAAGGCTTATAGTGATGTGCATTACCGAGAGGGCCCAGAGATACCTCTCCGACAATCGCGATGACAAATCCTAATCTCAAATCGCCAACCCAACATGTACCTTTGGAGACACCTGTAGAGCTCCTTTATAATCATCCGATTACGTTGTGACGTTTGGTAGCACACAAAGTGTTCCTCCGATGGCAGGAGTTGCATAATCTCATAGTCATAGGAACATGTATAAGTCATGAAGAAAGCAATAGCAACATACTAAACGATCAAGTGCTAAGCTAACAGAATGGGTCAAGTCAATCACATCATTCTCCTAATGATTTGATCCCGTTAATCAAATGACAACTCATGTTTATGGCTAGGAAACTTAACCATCTTTGATTCAACAAGCTAGTCAAGTAGAGGCATACTAGTGACACTATGTTTGTCTATGTATTCACACATGTATTATGTTTCTGGTTAATACAATTCTAGCATGAATAATAAACATTTATCATGATATAAGGAAATAAATAATAACTTTATTATTGCCTCTAGGGCATATTTCCTTCAGTCTCCCACTTGCACTAGAGTCAATAATCTAGTTCACATCGCCATGTGATTTAACACCAATATTCATATCTGTATATGATTAACATAGTTCACATCGTTATGTGACCAATACCCAAAGGGGTTACTAGAGTCAATAATCTAGTTCACATGGCTATGTGATTAACACCCAAAGAGTACTAAGGTATGATCATGTTTTGCTTGTGAGAGAAGTTTAGTCAGCGGTGCATCACATTTGAGCCGTATGTATTTTACAAATATACTATGTCTACAATGCTCTGCTGGAGCTACTATAGCTAATTGCTCCCACTTTCAATATGTATGCAGATTAAGACTTAGAGTCATCGGATCGGTGCCAAAACTTGTATCGGCGTAACCGTTACGATGAACCTTTTGTCACCTCCATAATCGAGAAACATATCCTTATTCCACTAAGGATAATTTTGACCAATGTCCGATGATCTACTCCTAGATCACTATTGTACTCCTTGCCAAATCGAGGCGAGTATACAATAGGTCGGTCCATAGCATAGCATACTTTTATAGAACCTATGGTGATGCATAGGGAATGACTTTCATTCTCTTTCTATTTCTCTGCTTTGTGGTCGGGATTTGAGTCTTACTCAATTTCATACCTTTGCAACACAGGCAAGAACTCTTTCTTTGACTGTTCCATTTTGAACTACTTCAAAATCTTGTCAAGGTATGTACTCATTGAAAATCTTATCAAGCGTCTTGATCTATCTCAATAGATCTTGATGCTCAATATGTAAGTAGCTTTACTGAAGTCTTTTTTTAAAGAACTTCTTTCAAACACTCCTTTATGCTTTGCAGAATAATTCTACATTATTTTCGATCAACAATATGTCGTTCACATATACTTATCAGAAATGTTGTAGTGCTCCCACTCACTTTCTTGTAAATCTGAGGCTTCACCGTAAGTCTGCATGCAAAACTATATGCTTTGATCAACTTATCAAAGCGTATATTCAACTCGAGGTGCTTGCACAGTCCATAGATGGATTCTGGAGCTTGCACATTTTGTTAGCATCTTTAGGATTGACAAAACCTTCTGGTTGCATCATATACAACTCTTCTTTAAGAAAACCATTAAGGAATGCAGTTTTGACATCCACTTGCTAGATTTCATAAAATGTGGCAATTGCTAACATGATTCGGATAGACTTAACCATCGCTACAATTGAGAAAATCTCATTGTAGTCAACACCTTGAACTTGTCAAAAACCTTTTTGCGACAAGTCGAGCTTTGTAGATAGTAACACTACTATCAACGTCCGTCTTCCACTTGAAGATCCATTTATTTTCTATGGTTTGCCGATCATCGGGCAAGTCCACCAAAGTCCACACTTTGTTCTCATACATGGATCCTATCTCAGATTTCATGGCCTCCAGCCATTTTGCGGAATCTGGGCTCATCATCGCTTCCTCATAGTTCGTAGGTTTATCATGGTCTAGTAACATGACTTTTAGAACAGGATTACCGTACCACTCTGGTGCGGACCATATTCTGGAAGACCTACGAGGTTCTGTAGTAACTTGATCTGAAGTTTCATGATCATCATCATTAGCTTCCTCAATAATTGGTGTAGGAATCAGTGGAACTGATTTCAGTGATGAACTATCTTCCAATTCGGGAGAAGGTACAGTTACCTCATCAAGTTCTACTTTCCTCCCACTCACTTCTTTCGAGAGAAACTTCTTCTCTAGAAAGGACCCATTCTTGGCAACGAATGTTTTGCCTTCGGATCTGTGATAGAAGGTGTACCCAACAGTTTCCTTTGGGTATTCTATGAAGACGCACTTCTACGATTTGGGTTTGAGCTTATCAGGATGAAACTTTTTCACATAAGCATCGTAGCCCCAAACTTTAAGAAATGACAGCTTAGGTTTACTGCTAAACCATAGTTCATACGGTGTCGTTTCAACAGATTTAGATGGTGCCCTATTTAAAGTGAATGCAGTTGTCTCTAATGCATAACCCCAAAACGATAGTGGTAAACCGGTAAGAGACATCATAGATCGCACCATATCTAATAAAGTACGATTACGACATTCGGACACACCAAAACGTTGTGGTGTTCCAGGTGGTGTGAACTGTGAAACTATTCCACATTGTTTTATATGAAGGCCAAACTCGTAACTCAAATATTCCCCTCCACGATCAGATCGTAGAAACTTTATTTTCTTGTTACGATGATTCTCCACTTCAATCTGAAATTCTTTGAACTTTTCAAATGTTTAGACTTGTGTTTCATTAAAGTAGAATACCCATATCTGCTCAAATCATCTTGTGAAGGGTCAGAAAATAACGATACTTGCCACAAGCATCAACACTCATTGGATCGCATACATCGGTATGTATTATTTCCAATAAGTCAGTAGCTTGTTCCATTGTTCCGGAGAACGGAGTTTTAGTCATCTTGCCCAAAAGGCACGGTTCGCAAGCATCAAATGATTCATATACAAGTGATTCAGAAAATCCATCTTTATGGAGTTTCTTCATGCGCTATCATTATTAACTTTGCATCTTTTGGCATCAATATTATGGATATGTGTATCACTACGATCGAGATCCAATAAACTATTTTCATTGGGTGTATGACCATTTGATGGTTTTATTCATGTAAACAGAACAACAATTATTCTCTGACTTTAAATGAATAACCGTATTGCAATAAACATGATCAAATCATATTCATGCTCAACGCAAACTCTAAATAACATTTATTTAGGTTTAACACTAATCCCGAAAGTATAGGGAGTGTGCGATGATGATCATATCAATCTTGGAACTACTTCCAACACTCATCGTCACTTCCCCTTCAACTAGTCTCTGTTTATTACGTAACTCTGTTTGAGTTACTAATCTTAGCAACCGAACAAGTATCAAATACTCAGGGGCTACTATAAACACTAGTAAGGCACACATCAATAACCTATATATCAAATATACCCTTGTTCACTTTGCCATCCTTCTTATCCACCAAATATTCAGGGCATTTCTGCTTCAAGTGACCATTTCCTTTGCAGTGTATGCACTCAGTGTCAGGCTTTGGTCCAGCTTTGGTCTTCTTCACGGGAGTGACAACTTGTTTGCCATTCTACTCGAAGTTTCCCTTTCTTTTCCTTTACCCTTTTCTTGAAACTAGTGGTCTTGTCAATCATCAACACTTGATGCTCTTTCTTGATTTCTACCTTCGTTGATTTCAACATTACGAAGAGCTCGGGAATCGTTTTTGTCATCCCTTGCATACTATAGTTCATCACGAAGTTCTAGTAACTTAGTGATGGTGACTAGAGAATTTTGTCAATCACTACCTTATCTGGAAGATTAACTCCCACTTGATTCAAGCGATTGAAGTACCCAGACAATCTGAGAACATGCTCACTAGTTGAGCGATTCTCCTCCATCTTTTAGCTATAGAACTTGTTGGAGACTTCATATCTCTCAACTCGGGTATTTGCTTGAAATATTAACTTCAATTCCTGGAACATCTCATATGGTCCATGACGTTCAAAACGTCTTTGAAGTCCCGATTCTAAGCCGTTAAGCATGGTGCACTAAACTATCAAGTAGTCATCATATTGAGCTAGCCAAGCGTTCATAACGTCGCATATCCGCTCCTACAATAGGTCTGTCACCTAGCGGTGCATTAAGGACATAATTCTTACGTGCGGCAATGAGGATAAACCTCGGATCACGGATCCAATCCGCATCATTGCTACTAACATTTTTCAACACAACTTTCTCTAGGAACATATCAAAATAAACATATGAAAGCAACAATGCAAGCTATTGATCTACAACATAATTTGCAAAATACTACGGGACTAAGTTCATGATAAATTTAAGTTCAATTAATCATATTACTAAAGAACTCCCACTTAGATAGACATCCCTCTAATCCTCTAAGTGATTCGTGATCCATATCAACTACACCATGTCCGATCATCACGTGAGATGGAGTAGTTTCAATGGTGAACATCAATATGTTGATCATATCTACTATATGATTCACGCTCGACCTTCGGTCTCCGTGTTCGAGGCCATATCATTATATGCTAGGCTCGTCAAGTTTAACTTTGAGTATTCAGCGTGTGCAACTGTTTTGCACCGTTGTATTTGAGCGTAGAGCCTATCACACCCGATCATCACGTGGTGTCTCGGCACGAAGAACTTTCGCGGTGCATACACAGGAGAACACTTCTTGATAATTAGTGAGAGATCATCTTAAAATGCTACCGTCAAACTAAGCAAAATAAGATGTATAAAAGATAAACATCATATGCAATCAAAATATGTGACATGATATGGCCATGATCATCTTGCGCCTTTGATCTCCATCTCCAAAGTACTGTCATGATCTCTATCGTCACCGGCACGACACCATGATCTTCATCATCTTGATCTATATCAATGTGTCGTCACATGGTCGTCTCGCCAACTATTGCTCTTGCAACTATTGCTATCGTATAGCGATAAAGTAAAGCAATTATTTGGCACTTGCATCTTATGCAAAGAAGAGACAACCATAGGACTTCTGCCAGTTACCGATAACTTCAACAAAACATGATCATCTCATACAACAACTTATATCTCATCACGTCTTGACCATATCACATCACAACATGCCCTGCAAAAACAAGTTAGATGTCCTCTACTTTGTTGTTGCAAGTTTTACGTGGCTGCTAGCGGCTGAGCGAGAACCATTCTTACCTACGCATCAAAACCACAACGATAGTTCGTCAAGTTGGTGCTATTTTAACCTTCGCAAGGACGGGCGTAGCACACTCGGTTCAACTAAAGTTGGAGAAAGCAGACACCGCTAGTCACCGATTGTGCAAAGCACGGCGGTAAAACCAGTCTCGCGTAAGCGTCTGGCGTAATGTCGGTCCGGGCCGCTTCATCCAACAATACCGCTGAACCAAAGTATGACAAGCTGGTAAGCAGTATGACTTGTATCGCCCACAACTCACTTGTGTTCTACTCGTGCATATAACACCAACGCATAAAACCTGGCTTGGATACCACTGTTGGGGAACGTAGTAATCACTACAAGAAATATGTCAACTTATGACCTTCTGTCAGTGACCCTGGAAGAATTGGTCATAGATTTATGACCATTTGAGACCAATTGGTCAAAAGCTGTTCGAGGGGCTCCAAACCCTAAACCATTGTGACCATTTTGGTCAGAAAGGTCATAATTTCCTTACATGAAATGGTCATAAATCTACTTGCGCTAGTCCATTGCCTTATTTCTAGTTGTTAACGACCAATATAGATGGTCATAGCCTTGTAAATTGTGGTGGGTTGCTATGACTAGGCGCCACCTCATTAGTTTTGCCTATGTGTCATGTCCATGTGGCAGTTTTTGCCCTAGGTTGTGAAGCAACCTATATTTCTATCATTCCCAAAATTCCCAAAAAAATCTCATAAATTCTTTGGGTCATATCTTCGTCAAATATGTAAAAACCTTCCTTGCCTAGTTCAAAAATAATTCAAAAATATTCATTTTCCTATTCATTCAGAGTAACAGTTTGTGAAGGAAGTACCACTTTGGCATGTCCAAATAGTATCCATTTTCTCTGATACTTTCCTATGCCCAAATAACCATCCTCCACCAAATTCCAGCTCATTCCATTCATTATTTTGAGCGAGCTTCAACATTCAGTATTATGTCCGGTGTGGTGGTTTGCAAAGCAAGTACCACCTAGGCTCCTCCTTTTCACTGAAAATTTGTGAAGCGGTCTTCTTAATGGCTGATCACCCTCGGCCAAAACTCACGCCCATTAGCCATGTACATTTCCGTACCACTAATCAAACACTTGGCCGCTAATTCATGTTTGAGCATCGATCGGTCTCCTCGTGAGAATCTTATGTTGTAATTTTGTTCCTAGCACTTACCTAGGGAGTGCTCAACCCACTAGACATGCCTAGGCTGCCCAAAACACATGGCAAGCATACAGTCACGCTTGATGACCACGCGATGAGCATCTTGAGTTCTGGCAGCTCTAGAGTTGGGGCCCTCGGCCACCGCCCAAACCTCGACGTATCACCACCAAACAATGTATTTATGATTAAATAGGTACTTATGTAACTAGAAATGATTTTTGGAAAAAATAAATAGCAAACTATGAGGCAGCTGCAGTTCAAATTTGACCCGCTTCCAACTGAATCGGCGGGAATTTGTCTTTTTCACCAGAGGTGGATCAAAACTTTTGACACCCAACCATTTTGTCAATTGTGCATTAAATATGTCCTAATATTTTATAAAAATGATTTGGTACAATTTTGCAACAAATATATGGTAGGTCCTTCACAAAAAAATCTCATTTCGGGCACTCGAAAAATGGAAAATGAATTTTCCGCGCAAAGAAAATGAAAACTCCCTTTGGCAACATTGTTTGGAATTCCAAGATGCACCCTTGTGCACAATATGAGATCATTTCAACAAACTATGCCATGAATGTGACCATGAGATTGAGCGTTTGGGTTGAAATCCATGAATCTTCACACATGATAGCTCATTTATGAGAACAATTTTCTAAAATAATTTCTGTATTAGAAGATTATTATTTTTTCTGGAAACTTGGTCACACATAATGACACAATGCGAAGGTTTTCCAATTTTTGATTTTTTGAATTTTTATGCCCGTTTGAAAATGCGGTCAAAGCGGCGGGCTTGACCGTTCCTAGCTAGTGGTTGAATCTTGGAAAACTTTTGATGTTTCTCTGATTAAATAGATACTTATGTACCTAGAAATGATTTTTGGAAAAATAAATAGCAAACTATGAGGCATTTGCAGTTCAAATTTGACCGCTTCCACAGAATCGGCGGAAATTTGTCTTTTCACGAGAGGTGGATCAAAAAATTTACACCCAACCATTTTGTCAATTGTGCATTAAATATGGCCTAGTATTTTATAAAAATGATTTGGTCCAATTTTGCAACAATTATTTGGTAGTTCCTTCACAAAAAAACCTCCTTTCGGGCACTCGAAAAATGGAAAATGGTTTTTTCGTCCAACGAAAATGAAAACTTCCTTAGGCAACATTGTTTGCCATTCCAATATGCACCCTTGTGCACAATATGAGATCATTTGAACAAACTATGCCATGAATGTGGCCATAAGATTGATCATTTGGCTTGAAAGCCATTGATCTCCACACATGATAGCTCGTTTCTGAGAACACTTTTTTAAAATAATTGCCGTATTACAAGTTTGTTATTTTTCCTAGGAACTTGGCCACATATGATGACACAATGCGAAGGTTTCCCAATTTTCTGATTTTTTTTTGAATTTTTTATGCCCGTTCCAAAATGCGGTCAAAACGGCGGAAATGACCGTTCCTAGCTAGTGGTTGAATCTTGGAATTTTTTTGGTGTTTCTCTGATTAAATAGGTCCTTATGTAACTAGAAATGATTTTTGGAAAAAATAAATAGCAAACTATGAGGCATTGCGGTTCAAATTTGACCGCTTCGACTTGTCGATTGTACTAAAGTAGGGGGTACCTTAGTACCCCGAACTTGTCTGCAGGCGATCCCATGACACCAGCAGCAAGGCTTGCGGGCGCCGCATAAGACCCTCCGTCATTTCCTATTACTGCCATTCAAGAACAAAGTATCAAGCGAGAAGACAAAGATCCGGGCAAGAGAAGCTTGCGGAGAGGACAAAGGCCCGGCAAGAGGAGCTTGCCGGGAGGCCAACAAAGCGCTTCGGAAGACTTGCGCGGCGCCCGTAGCGTCCGACAAGGCCGACATCCGGCAAGCTTGCGGTATAGCGAGAGAAGGACCGCGGCAAGGCGTTTGCCGCGGCAAGGTTGCCACCCTACACCCAAACTCCAGCGCATCTAGCAACATGTCACCCCAGGGCCGTCCCAGGAGCACGTGACGAGGTGTTGCGCAGCCATGCGGAGCGAGGTGGCGAGCGGAGCTGACAGAGACGCCATCGTGGCAACCGGTGGCACACCTAATGGTCATTTCTTAGCACTGTTGGGGCGACCGGACGGGCATTAAATGCCCTTGTCCCCTGCCGTCAGAGTTAGGTAGGGGACCTTTGTTGATCCTTGTTGTACCAACCTGCGTTTTACCTTTTACCCGGCCCCTCTTCCTCGCTGCCACTGTGGGTACCCCTTGAGACTATAAAAGGAGGCCCATGCGCGCGTAGAAGAGGTTCGGCGGCTCGGAACTTTCCCACACTAGGGTTCCGCCGTTCGTAGATCCAACACCACCATACGCTCGCGCTCTCGAGCAAGAACGAATACAAACACAAAGCAGCAGTAGGGGTTTTATCTCTCCAGAGAGCCCCGAAGCTGGGTAAAAATCGCCCGTCTCCCCCGCGCGCCCGACCTCAATCCGCTCTGCGCACGCCCTCCGCTCCCTTGCCGGACTAGAAAGGGCCCCCCTGCCCCATAGGTGCTCGTGGCCACAGAGAGACCGCCCCGACATCTTTGGCGCGCCAGGTAGGGGCTGCGTCGAGGTCGTGAGCATCTGATCCGGTCTCCGCGCGCGCGACATCAACATATTCATCAACATGCCACCGAAGAAGAAGGCGTTGGAGGTGGCCGCTCCGTCTACATCGATTCTATCGCCACCGCCGGAGCAAACGGGCGGTGGAGTGGACGCCGGCGGAGGAGCGGGCGCCGACGGTGGGACTCACGTCGTCACCAGGTCCAAAAACAAGGCCCCGCAAGCGTCGGCGACCGTGCAGACACCACACCCCTCCTAGGAGGTGCAAGGTCGACAACGCCCCAGTGCTCCTAGCACCGTGCTCGCATTGGAGCAAGGCCAAGCTGGTGGGTCGTGGGACATTCGAGACCAGCATGCACTTGACATCTTTGGCGCGAGTGAGGTCTGATCGCCTAGGCGGGTGTTGCTCCTTCAATCGATTGGGTGTCCGAGCACATCCGCTGCTCGCGCGCTCGTCGCCACCGCCACCCAAGACAGCAGAGGAAGCGCGCGGCGAGCCCAGCTGCTTCTAGATTACCCTCGGCGCCACACAAGATTGGCGGCGGAGGATGACCATTACAGCCTCATCGGCCGCTAACGGCGACAAGCCCGGCAACGGCGCGCCGAAGCCCGGCGGTGCCCAGCGCAAGCCGACGTAACAAGACGGCTGGGGTGCCACCTCCGTGCACTCCCAGCCCGAAAGGCCAAGATCGCGGCTCGCCGAGCCAACCCGACGCCGACTCTACGCGTCGTCGGACCCGCGAACTTCGCCGTGATCAACGCCACGTTCTCCAAACGGCGTCACAAAACGCCTTCCTTTTCGCATCGGCGCGAAGGAAGCGAGTTAATCGACCAGGTGCGCTGGCCCACTGTCGATATGCATGCACCGGGGAACCAGCGACTTGCCGTCTGCGGTAGGTTGCCCTGCGTTCACACGTGAGCTGCGGCAAGTCGATGGCCCAAAACCAGAACTTCAAGCCAACCCGTGCCGAAATGCGATGGCGGGATACATCCGTCGGAGTTCCTCGGCATCTACACCATCGCGGTGCGGGCTGCGGAGGCGCGACGAGAAGATCCTTGCCAACTACTTCCGTGGTACTCAAGCCCAATGTCGAGATCTTGGCTCATGCACTTGCGGACGGCTCCATCTCTTCATGGGCGAACTGTGTCATCGGTTTGTTGGTGCCTTCACGGTGCCACAAACCCCATGGCGAGAGAGCGATTTGCATCTGCTTTCGTCGAAGGAGGAGAGCCCTGCGCAAGTACATCTGAAGATTCAGCCGGTGCAACGCAACATCGGATGTACACCACCGCCGCGATTATCGGTAGCGTTCCATCGAGCGTCGCGTAACCGCGAGATGAGGGGGGAGATGGCGATGTGCAAGATCGAGATGTCGTGAGCTCTATGCTCGCCGACAAGTGTGCGAAATTTGAGGAGGAGGAAAATCCCGAGAGATTGCGGGAGCGAAGGATCGGCGGTGAGGATGCCGCCCGGCAAGTAAGAACCGGGCGGAGCAACAGGAGAGAAAGGCTAAGGATGTGCTAGCCATTGAGCATTCCGCAACGAGGCGGTTCCGACAAGGCCAAAGCTGATGACTCGGCGAGGCTGTGGTAGCCGCCGACAAGCGGATAGCTCCGGCAAGCGGTATTGCAAGATTCACGCACCAAGGGCCATGACCTCCAAACCTGCAAG
Source organism: Aegilops speltoides (assembly GCA_021437245.1). Lineage (NCBI taxonomy): Eukaryota > Viridiplantae > Streptophyta > Magnoliopsida > Poales > Poaceae > Aegilops > Aegilops speltoides. The sequence goes on from CM038147.1 coordinate 200,558,004, forward strand.
AAAGTTGAGCAGATGGCGGACTCTGAAGGCTGAGTCGGCGCCGCGACAAGGAGAAACCACAGGAGGCGGCGGGGATCCGGCAAGAAGCTTCCCGCTTGGGAGGGCACGCGGCAATGCCAAGCCGTGGCAAGAGACGAGCCTCCCGTGGCGCGACAAGGACGAAGAGGAAGATGAGGATGATGAGATGGAGGAAGATGAAACCGATGACCAAGAGTTTGAGCAGCAGAGGTGTTGTGCATCGGCGGTGCCTCTCTGCACACCTCGCACCGCCAACTCAAGCGATGGGTGCGAAGTGAACGATCGGAGCCGTCCGTCGAGTCGTGCAAGCCTCTAAAATGGTCCAGCATGCCCATCGTCTTCGATGTTGAGGATCACCCTGATCGCACCACTGCGGTCGGGTGCTTGCCAATGTTGGTCTCACCAACAATCCGCAACCTCAAGGTCACGAAGATGTTGGTTGGCAATGAGGCCGACTGAATCGATCTGCTCCGCGATGCTCAAGAAGCTCCAGATCCCGACAATGAGCTCAAGAAGCTGGTACCTTTCAAGGGATAAATCCGGGAAGGAGCAAGCGAAGGGAAGATCACGCTGCTAGTGGCGTTTGGCAGCGAGCTGAATTTCGGCGAGAGAGGTCACGTTTGATGTTGCTGATTTCCCATTGCCCTACAATGGGATACTAGGCAAATCGGCGCTTCGCCAAGTTCATGGCAGCCTCTCACTACGCCTACAATGTGCTCAAGATGCCTGGTCCGATAAGTGTCATTTCTGTCCAAGGTGACAAGAAAGATGCACTTATCTGCACCGACAAGATCTACCGAGAAGCAGCAGCCGCAGCAGAGCGCGAGCCACTTGCCGCTGAAGCTCCCCGGAGGAAGAAGAATACCCAGCCCGGCAAAAGCAGCTCTGATGCCCACTCCGACAAGCGCGCCTCTCCAGAGTACTGTGCTGCCGTCGAGGACGCACCATCGAGCTCCACCGGCAAGCGCAAGAAGGCGAAGGCAGTTTCGCCAGAGACTAAGAAAGTGGCCGCCAAGGAGGACGGCACTGGTGGTACCTTCACCATCAGTGCCACGCTTGATCCTAAATAGGAAAGCGCGCTCGTCGCTTTCCTGCGGGCGAATGTCGATGTGTTTGCATGGCAACCATCGACATCCCGGTGTTCTGTGGAAGTGATTGAGCACCACCTTGCCGTCTGCCCTCACGCGCGGCCCGTCAAGCAAAGAGTCAGAAAGCAAGCAGTAGAGCGTCAAGAGTTCATAGCCAAAGAAATCAAGAAGTTGGAAGCAGCAGGCCTAGTCCGAGGAGTACTTCATCCGACGTGGCTAGCCAATCCAGTAGTCGTGCGCAAGGCAAATAGGAAGTGGAGGCTTTGTATCGACTTCACCGATGTTAATAAAGCCTGTCCCAAGGATCCATTTCCCTTGCCGCGCATTGACCAGATTGTTGACTCCACAGCAGGGTGTGATCTGGTTTCATTCCTTGATGCATACTCAGGGTATCATCAGATCTTCATGGCGGAAGAGGATGAGGAGAAAACCGCATTCATTACTCCATGTGGCACGTACTGCTTCGTACGGATGCCTTTCGGGCTAAAGAATGCTGGTTCAACATTTGCGAGGGTAGTCAGCCATGCTTTTGAACCACAGCTGCACAGGAATGTAGAAGCTTACATGGATGACATAGTGGTCAAGAGCAAGGACAAGGAGACTCTGATCCAAGATTTGGATGAGACTTTTGCAAATCTGCACAAAGTCAATCTCAAGTTGAACCCCAAGAAGTGTGTGTTCGGAGTTCCTTCCGGCAAGCTTCTCGGGTTCTTTGTGTCTCAGAGGGGGATTGAAGCCAATCCCGACAAGATCAAGGCCATTGAGCAAATTGAAGCACCAAAGCGCGTCAAGGATGTGCGAAGGCTTGCCAGTGCGTTGCTGCTCTCGATGAGGTTCATTTCAAGTCTGCGAGCGTGCCTTGCTATTTTCAAAATCTTGAAAAAGCGGGTCCCATGAAATGGACTCGGAGCGGAGGCTGCGCTGCGAGACCTAAAGAAATATTGTCCTCCACTCCAACGCTTGTCGCACCTAAGCCACAAGAGAAGTTTTGCTATACGGCGCAACCAATCAAGTGGTTAGTGCTGCGTTAGTGGCGGAAAAGGAGGCGGATGATGAGCGGCAGCCACGGCAAGCAAGTCCGGCTGACGAGTAGGGGCTTCTCCGACAAGCTCGGCGGCAAGTCTGATCCGACGAGTTACGGCTCCCCAAGGATGGATCTGCGATTGCGGAAGAAACACCAAAGAAAAAGGTGCGGCGCCAGTCTACTTTGTCAGTTCCGTTTTGCAGGGGGCTAGATCAAGGTACTCTGGTGTGCAGAAGTTGCTTTTCGGCCTACTCATGGCCTCAAGAAAGCTGCGCCATTATTTTCAAGCACATGAGATCACGGTTGTCACTCGCTTTCATTTGAAGAGGATCTGCGCAGAATCCGAAGCAGGCAGGATTGTCGAGTGGGCACTGGAATTGTCAAGCTTTGGCCTCAAGTTTGAAAGCACTTCAACTATTCAGAGCCGAGCTTTGGCAGAATTTATAGCAGAATGGACGCCATCACCGGACGAAAAAACTCCGGAGAAAAGCATCCCCGTCAAGGAAGCTAGCAAAGAATGGGTCATGTACTTTGATGGTGCCTTCTCGCTGCAAGGCGCCGGAGCAGGCGTGCTACTTGTCGCCCCTGCCGGAGAACACCTCAAGCATGTGGTCCAGATGCACTTTCCCAAGGAGCAAGCAACAAACAATACAGCAGAGTATGAAGGCCTGCTTGCCGGACTTAGGATAGCAGTAGAGCTTGGGATCAAGAAGCTTATTGTCAGGGGTGACTCGCAACCTGTCGTCCGCCAAGTCAACAAAGATTATCAAAGTCCGTTGATGGAAGCGTACATCGATGAAGTGAGGAAGCTAGAAGAACATTTTGATGGCCTGCAGATGGAACATGTTCCGAGAGCTCTGAATGACATCGCGGATGGCCTGTCAAAGTGTGCTGCGCTCAAGTTACCTATGGAACCAGGGATTTTTGTGCTCAAGCTGACTCAGCCAGCCGTCACACCATCAACTGGACAGAGCAAGAAGAGAAAATTGCCTGCTGGCGACCACTTCCTGGAAGAGCTCCCAGAAGCCGCCGTCAAGAAGGTTCCCAGGCTCAACACAGAAAGAGATGAGGAGCGATCTGCTCCGACAAGCCCCAAGGCTTGCCGTTGAAGCCGCTCCCGACAAAGCTGTGTCCCGACACGCTTGCCGGGAACATCACGCCTCGGCGGGATCCGATCCTTGCCGTCGGCGGATGTTCCTACAGCAACCTTTTGCGCCTTTAGTCCTCATTGTCGAGCCACAAGCTCCAGCTGGGCACAGCCAATAGTCCATTTCCTTCAAGCAGGAGAACTTCCGAGGAACAAGAAGAAGCGAAAAAGTAGCTCGGCAATCAAGTATGTACCAGTTTGTCGATGACATCTTGTCTGAAAAAGATTCAACGGAGTGAAATTGAAATGCATTTCCGGGAAGATGGACAAGAGCTGTTGGCGAGAGATACATGGAGGCATATGTGGTCACCACATTGGCGAAGAACACTTGCCGGCAAGGCTTTCCGGCAAGGTTTCTTTTGGCCGACAGCCCTCCGGATGCAGCTGCACAAGTAACCAAGTGCGAAGCGTGCGGTTCCATTCCAAGCAGATTCATCACCGCTCAAGCTCTCCAAACAATCCCTTTATCCCGGCATTTTCGGTGCAGGGGCTCGACATCCTCGGCCCTTTCCCGAAGCTATCGGGGCTTTGAGTACTTATGCGTTGCAATCGACAAGTTTACAAAGTGGCGGAAGTGGAACCGATGAGGAAGGTGACAAAGACGATCGGCGATCAAGTTCTTGGTCGATCGTTTGCCGTTTGGGATCCCTAACAGGTCATCACCGACAATGGCACACAATTCTGAGCCACACCTTCATGCAATCGCCCAAGATCTTGGCACCAAGATCGCCGCTCTGTTGCTCACCCGAGAAGCAGCGGTCAAGCGGAGAGGGCGGCGCTGAAGTCTTCTTGTGGCTCAAGACCGAACTTTCGACGAGGCTGCACAAGTCTGAAAGAATTGATCGGCGATTGCGGTGGTTCTTTGGTCGATTAGGGCGACGCCAAATCGAGCCATCGGCGGACACCTTTTGCTCTTGTCTATGGAGCGAAGCAGTTCTCCCCACGGAACTTCGTATCACGGATCGCCATGAGTGCTCGCTTATGATGAGTTTGAGCAAAACAAGCTGCGCCAAGATGATGCTTGCTCCTCGAGGAGGATCGTCTTGATTTCATGCGAGCTGCTCGCTACCGACAAGCTTTGCGCCGCTATCATAGCCGCAAAGTTAACACCGAAGCTTCAAGGAAGGCGACCTTGTTCTTGGCGCGTTCAATCCGCCAAGAATTCAAACAAGTTGACGCGAAGTGGGAGGGCCCTTATCGGGTGAAAGCAGTCACTAGGCCCGGCCTGTCCGCTTTGAGACCGAAGATGGCATTCGGTGAGCAACTCACGGAACATAGAACATCTTCGCAAGTTTTACCCATAAGGCGCGGTTGCCGGACCTGTTCCGGCAACCACCTTTTGTACAAGCCTTGCCGCTGTCGCATGTAACACTTTGTACAAAGCCGGGCGCAGCTCCCGTGCATAAATAAAGTTTATGTGCCCTACACATCTTGTCAAATTCAGTGCATCTTTCTTTTTCTTGCATATATATCTGACACTTTGTGCAGCACTTACCCCCGGTAAGCAATAAAGAACCTTAGGGTCCCATATCATTATTTTCTCTTCTTTCTTCTCAAAAAGAAGATTCCTCCGCCCACAAGTTCACCAGGGAGGGAGGAGGAGATAAAAGCCTGGACCGGGCGTTGTTCAAAGGAATCTAGCCTTGCCGGGACGAAGAAGACAGAAAAGCTAAGTAGCCAATGTTTGAGCCTAGTCAATTTTAAATTTTTCAAGTTATATTCCTTGAACGTTCGCGCCTTGTATGGAAAACCTGTGCGCGGAGGAATCGACTCGCGGCTAAGTTGCGCCCTTGCGTTGTTTTCGAGCCCGCTCAACAATACAAGTATGCAACTAGTCCCGACAAGATTTCTTGCCGGAGGCAGCACCGCCAGCGGGCTGCTGATGTTCCGCACTCAGCAAGTGTGCTTGCGCCGGCAAGGTCCCTCAAAGCGTAGGGTAAAAGCATACAAGGGATGCAACAGAGTAAAGGGAATAACATAACAAGCAGTACCCAGAATAAAGTTATATTACAAGAATGACTTATTGTGGCACTGACTAAATTGTTCTCGTAACCAAAACGACAGCAGCAAGAAAGATGGAGAAGAAGGGCAGCCTAATCCACGCGCCCGCCGTCGATCCTCCTGACCTCGTTCACCTTGTCCACGATGGGTGCGACGATGGCCCTGAGCTCTTCAAGATCAGCGCCCTCCGGCATCTTCTTGGTGACGCGGGAGAGGTTGATGCCCGGGTTGCGGAAGAGGACCTTCACCAACACCTTCTCCAAGACCCCGGCGCAGATCGCGCGCAACTCGTCGGCCAGCTGCTTCAGGATCCTTTCCGGAGCTGCCGGAGAGCCGTCACCAAATCCTTGAAGAAAAGCGTGAGCTTGGCGCTGGGCTGGAGATTCTCCTCAGTAGGGTACCCGAAGCCCGTCAAGTTCAGCTCCGCCAACTCCTCGTCGATGGCGGGCGATGTTAGCGAGCCCTCCGTCTAGAGCTCCACCGTGGTCTTGAAAGTGTTCTGGGCCTCGGCGGCCGTCGTCAGCAGCTCCACGTTGTCCTTGAGCTCCTTCCTCAAGTCGTCCTCTCGTTTCTTGGCGGCGTCCAGCGTCTCCGCCAAGGTAGCCAGTTTCAGCTCCAAATCGGCACTCGAGTCTTTGGCGGCGTTTAGCTCCTTGGTCTTCTCGGCAAGCTGGACTTGCAGCTCGCCATGGGAGCGTGCGTCCTTCTCGGCCTTCAGGCTGAGCGGCGAGCTTCGTCATTCTTCTTCCCCATATCCGCCTCGGCCGCGCCACCCTTTCTTCTAAATCCTTCTTGGCGGCCTCGGCAGCAGCTGGCTCGTCCTTTGCCTCCTTGAGTGTCCCGTAGCGATCGCTCTCGTGCCTCGAGCTCCTCCTCGTGATTGTCTAGACTGGCTTTCTTACGTGTCGGCTCACCTTCCCGCTGGACATCTCCTCGGTGGCGAGCCTCTGCTGCTCCTCGGCTTGGCCTTCTCGGGATGAACGCCTCCTTTGCCTCGCCGAGCTCGTCCTCTCCTCCGTAATGGATCGAGAGGGCCTCTTGGTTGCGGTTTGGAGCTCTTGTGCATGTTTCTCTATGTCAACTCCGCTGCTGCGACAAGCGCTTCCGGGACTCAAGCTTAGCTTGCGGGACGCAGTAAGTGACACCAGCTTCGGAGCAGCTGCTCCTCCTCGGACTTCGCCAGCTGCTGCTGCTTGGCACATCAGCCACTACCAGCCCGGCGAGGCAAGTACCTCCCGTCAAACTCCTCTCCTTCCGGCGCCTGAGGCTCGATGCCCGGGGAGCTTGATATATCGCCCTCGCCGGCCTTCAAGTAAGCGCTGGTGGGGTCCTCGAGCCCAGCGCTGCGTCGGCCGGCGGAGGGTCGGCGATCGATCTGGCGCCTCGCGCTCCTGCGTCCTCCGGGTCGTCGATCGATCGCGGACCCTCGCCAGCCCCTCGCCCGGCCTTGGCGGCCTCTTGGCCGGCCGGGCTCCTCGCGCCCGGCCTCTTCCTCATCGATGGCGACATCCCGGTGTTGCAGCAAGCGCTCCTCTCGCCGGTGGCCTCGGTTCCCATAGGGTCCCCATGAGGAAGATCTGAAGACAGGGAGAGGAAGGGAAAATCAAGCAGCTATCCAAAAGACAGAGAAAGAAGATTAGCAGAACCCAAGGGAAAGTTTTCGACAGGGAGGGTCACCTGTGCTGGGCTCTGTGATCATGGGCTCCGCCACTGGGGGCTCACCAGTTCCGCCCCTTGCCGGAGATCCCCTCCTTGCCGGGGAGTGCTCCCATATCGGGGAATCGGCCCTTGGCGGCGTAGTCGAGGCCGACGACACCTCCGGGTCGGCCTCCGACTGCTCCTGGTGGGCCTGTTCTGCTCCTGTATACAAAAGAGTCAACAATCAAGATGTTGGCAGAAGAAGAAGCGACCATGCGCGCCCCACAACAGGAAGCGAACCAAGGCACTTACGCTGAGGGCTGCGCTGGGAGCTGCTGCGAGGGGAAGGGACCGGGTCCGTCAAAGTGGTCTCGGACGTATCTTCTGCCGCCACAGCAGGATCGTCTTCGATGTTGACCACGGGGATCTTGGCCCTCTTCGCCGCCCTCTCCACCAAAGTCCTGAGACAGAACAGGGGTTTGGAGAGAAGCAGGTTAGATACAAGGCAAACAACAACAAGGATCAAAGAAAGACAAGTACAGTAAGAAGGAAGCCTTACTCCTCCTCCTCTTCCTCCTCTTCATCATCATCAGAGCTCAGCGCGGAGAGGTCAAACTCCGGTACCCTCTCGGCACGACGCGGCGGAGGAGTAGGATCCCTCCGGCGCTTGCCGAGGGCTGCGGCAGGATCAGGCGTGGCGGCCCGGGAAGACCCGCCTCGATTGCGGCGCGGCACTGGGACCCTCCAGCAGCGGTACTTGCCGCGGTGGAGCGTGTCCCACGGCGCCACGGCTGCTGGACGGCCTGCTCCTCTGCCAGCTCTCCAACTCGACGGAGGCGCCTTCTCGGTCGGAATTGGGGCTGCGCAGGGGGCTCCTCCTGCGGCAAGTTGCTCGAAGACGGCTGGCCGCTCGCGCCCTCGACGGGCTCGCCCGTTCCGGCCTCGGCCTCCCCTTCGCCATCGCCTTCTCCGGCAAGTTCTTCCCGGGCGGCAAGGCTTGCCGCCGCAGCTGCATCCGCCTCCGCCAGCGTGAAGCCAAACTCGCCTGCGGCAGCGGCTGCCGCCGCCTCTTTGGCCCTGCTAGCGATATACGCCAGCTCGTCGGCGGTGGTGGCACGGGTGAGGAGCTTCTGCTCGTCGGAATTGACTGCCACCTCCGACAAGTCGTCAAAGAATTGCTGCACGACCTCGGCAGCGGGCTCTATCCAATTGGCACTTATCCCGTGCGAATCGCACTCGGGCATCATTGCGCAGATGCGATCGTGTTGGGGGTTGTTACACAAGGGGACGACGCGCTGCGGCAACTGGAACCACTCTGGATGATTGGCGTCGTGCTTGAACATCTCCCTCAGCATCGCGTCAAGCTCCATGACCGTGAAGTTGAAGTTGAGGCCTGGGCGCAGCCTCATGAAATCCGCCGGGGCGCTAAATAGCCAGGCGGGCCTCCCTCTCGCCTGCAGAGGGGCGATGCGACGGCGAAGGAAATCCGCGCCGACCGCCCCTGTTGTGAGCCCGGCGTGCCTGAGCCGGAGGATTCGGGTGGTAGCGATCGTCAGCTTGGCATCATCCGGTGACAGAGTGCTCCAGTCGTTGCCACGCACCACCCGGGTCTTGCGCAGCTTGGTGAACGACGGCGGGTTGGCATCACAGATCTAGCACCACTCCGCCCTCCACTTGTCCCACTTGCTGCGGAGCTCGCCCGTCAAGTACACCTCCTTCATGCCCATCCGGGAGGTCAGGCGATTCCGCCCGACCGGTGGCTCCCTTTCTCGGCCCAAGGGAGAAATAATGACGAAAAAGGGCAACATTGGGGAGGATACCAACGAAGTTCTCACAGAGGTGTGCGAAAACCGCCATTGTCAGAACGGCGTTGGGGGTGAAATCAAGCAAATGAAACCCGTAGGTGTTCATGATGTCGCAAAAGAAATCGGAAAAGGTGGGCAGAGCCCGCAATAGAAGAACACGGGAAGAAGTAGTACCCTCGGGGCACTTCTTGATTTGGAAACCTCCGCGAGCACCGGCGTCGCGGATGTGCCCGCGTTTCCGTCGACCAGAAAAGGTAGAACTCCGCCCGCAACGCCTCCGGGGTGAGCTCGAGGAGGAAAAGCACATGTTTCTTGCACAGCGCCTCGAGCTCCAGCGCCTCGGCCGACTTCGCAGCCTTCGAAGCCTTCGCAGCCTTCGTAGCCTTCCCGGTCTTCGGAGCCATGGCGGAAGAAGCGGGGGAAAGCGAAGGCGAGGGCGGCGGCGGCGGCGAAGGGCGGCGGAGCACGGCTCTCTTTCGACTTGGGAAGCGGAGGGGAGCGGCGGAGCTTTCGGAGGAAGGAACTGCAAATGGCGGAAGTGGGGGAACGGCCCCGCTTCCTCTGCTTATAAACAGGGGATGCGAATGTTACGCATTTCCTGGAGATAAATATTGACCACGTTCTCTCCCACGACGCCGCAATCGACGCGTGCCATTGCGAGAGGATGCGGTGGACACAGAGTCCGATTGTGTGTGGACCCAGGCCGCGCATGCCCGTGCACTGTTTTGGGCCTGGCCCAACAACGCTCGGCACCGTGTATGGCCCAGGCCCGGGGGCTCCTGTCGGTGTACTAAAGTAGGGGGTACCTTAGTACCCCGAACTTGTCTGCAGGCGATCGCAGACACCAGCGGCAAGGCTTGCGGGCGCCCGCAAAGACCCTCCGTCATTTCCCATTACTGCCATTCAAGAACAAAGTATCAACTGAGAAGACAAAGATCCAGGCAAGAGAATCTTGCCGGAGAGGACAAAGGCCCCGGCAAGAGGAGCTTGCCGGGAATAACCAAGGCGCTTCGGAAGACTTGCGCGACGCCGTAGGCGTCCGGCAAGGCCCGACGTCCGGCAAGCTTGCCGGCGCAACGAGAGAAGGACCGCGGCAAGGCGTTTGCCACAGCAAGGTTGCCACCCTACACCCAAACTCCAGCGCATCTAGCAACGTGTCACCCCAGGGCTGTCCCAGAGCACGCGTGGCGGGCGCGCGCAGCCATGCTATGGCGAGGTGGCGGCGGAGTGACAGAGACGCCATCGTGGCAACCGGTGGCGCACCTATGATCGTTTCTTAGCCTTTGTTGGGGCGGCCGGACGGGCATTAAATGCCCTTGTCCCTGCCGTCGAGTTAGGTAGGGGACCTTTGTTAATCCTTCATTGTACCAACCTGCGTTTTACCTTTTACCCCTCTTCCTCGCTGCCACTGTGGGTACCCCTTGAGACTATAAAGGGAGGCCCATGCGACGTAGAAGAGGTTGGACTTCGGAACTTTCCCACACTAGGGTTCCGCCGTTCGTAGATCCAACACCACCATACGCTCGCGCTCACGAGCAAGAACGAATACAAACACAAAGCAGCAGTAGGGGTTTTATCTCTCCGGAGAGCCCCGAAGCTGGGTAAAAATCGCCCGTCTCCCCCGCCCGCCCGACCTCAATCCGCTCTGCGCATGCCCTCCGCTCCCTTGCCGGACTAGAAAGGGGCCCCCTGCCCCATAGGTGCTCGTGGCCACAGAGAGACCGCCCCGACACAGCTGAATCGAAGGAAATTTGTCTTTTTCACCAGATGTGGATCAAAACTTTTTACACCCAACCATTTGGTCAATTATGTGTTAAATATGACCTAGTATTTTAGAAAAATGATTTGGTGCAATTTTGAAATAATTATTTGGTAGGTTCTTCACAAAAAAACATCATTTGGGGCACTCGAAAAATGATTAAAAATAGCTAGAAAGATGAGAAATGCGTACAAATTGGTCCTTATCCATAAAATGTGGTCTAACTCTAGTGAAAATTTGTGTGGTGCCCTTTTGCAAAATATTTTTGATAGCTACTTCACAAAATCCCTCTAGTTTTTGTACTTGGAAACTCTTTTAAATCACTGATTTTCCGAACCAATCAGAACCATTCCCACGGATCGATGACATGGCACTCATCCATCCATCCATCCATCTCACCATCCCACATCCATCCGTCCATCCACCCCACCGCAGCACAAACCCTAGCTCACATCACACCCCTTCCCCCATCGCACCCTTCTCCCCCCATCTGCTCGCCACCGTAGCCACCTCCCGATCCAATCTCACTCCGCCGCCTCCCGATCCACCGCCGACCCCACCTTCCTCCTCACTCACCGCCGACCTTGCCGTCCTCCTCACCCACCGCTGCCGACCTCGTCCCTCCCTCCCCTCACCATCTCTCCCTCGTCTCACCTCACCGCGAGCCCCGCAACCCAATCCATCCCCGCCTCCCTTCCAGATCCATCGCCGCCACCGCCACCTCCCTCCAGCGGAGCTCGCCGTCGTTCATGGTCTCCCCCACGCCCCCCTCCTCTCGCCCCTCCCCTTCCCTCACCACCCAACCGAACCAACCAGCTCACCAACCCGAAGGGAAAAGCGAGCGGAGGCGAGATAGCCACCGGACGCGAGGCCAGCGAGGCGGCGCCGGGGGAGGAGGAGGAGCAGAGGGAGTGGGCGGATCTGACGCCGGTGTGCCTGGCAGAGGCGTTCTCACGGCTGGGCCTGGCTGACGCCGGTGTGCCCCGCCCCGCCCAGATCAAATCAGACACATCTGCGCCGCCTCCCTTCCAGATCCATCATCAGCACGGCTCCGGCGACTTTGGCAGCTCCTCCCCGACATCTGCCGCGCCCTCACACGTGGCTTAGCCCCTGGATGGTGCTATTCCGCCCGGTGGCCATGGGGTACTCGAGCTCTCCTCCAGTGACTCCATCCCCTCATCTTTCTCTCCCTCTCTCTCTCTCTCTAACTCTGCTCTGTTCTTCGATTGTAGGTATGCAGGAGGAAGGATGGATTGTAGATAGACTGGACAACAAGGATGGATGGCGCCTGGGGAGGGAGTGCTCGACCATGGCTGCTTGTCGGGATGTATCAGCCATGGATCTTATTCTGGCTGTAGGTGAGCTCGTCCTCTCCTCCTCTCTACTCGATTGAATTGCTGGTACTAGGATTCGGGGTTCAGATGGGTTGAGGCAGTAGACTGTTTTGGGCATCTCAGTTAGAACTTGTTTATTTCGTCCCCGTGCCGTGTCATGTTAATTTTGTTGCATCCTACTGTCATATCCAGCGGTTTTGTTTTCTGTTGCTGAGCTTGAATTACATAGCTAGGATGGAGTTACTGTCAAGTGTTTGCATCCTTTTAAGTTGGAAGATGTATGTTGATGAATGGTCCCTTACAGTAGTTCTTTCTGCAGTAATTTCATAGATTAAGATTACATATGTATGTTCATGAATGATGAGTAGTTTCAGTTATTTCCTTCTAAATGTGAATTCATGTACATCATCAAGCATTTGACATTTGCTGTCACAACATTCTATTAGCTAAAATGAAATCAGACTATGAGCTTTGTTTGTTCTTGTACTCTTTGTATGTTCCTTTGGTTCTTTTTTAATTTGATGACAATGAACCAAAATAACCAGTTACCAGTAGCTATGTGTGCATTGCCAAGTACAACTGTTCTACTATGCAGTGATGCCTGTTTTTTCTTTTGTGTTAGCAAGTAGAGAGAATAATCAGATTGTGGCTGTGAAAAAGGGGTAGCGTTAGGATGGAATCTCTAAATTGGATCAGGGACATCCACTTCATAACATACTGACTGTGCATCAATATATTTGTTGTAAATCCAGTTCTCTGCCATACAGTATAAGTACGAACTGCCCCTGCCGGGCCCCTGTCAAGGGTTCATCCCCGATGCTACTTTGAGTCATTTGCCACAGCGAGAGCTTAGTATGATGGTGCATCGCGTTATCACCCGGTCGCCAGCTCACGTGTGCTTGTGATTGCATACATGTGGTGCCTGGTGCCTGGCATTTGTCCTTTTATGTTAGTTAGTCACAGTTTTGTCTGTTCATGAAAAATTAAGGTAATGTGGTGCACCTATGATTGCTACTCTCTAGTACTTTTAGCTTGGACCACATGAAACTAATAATGAGATTGGTAGTGTACGTCTTATTACAATAGCAGCCGGCACTTGTTAGATGTGTAGGCGTGTATACGCTCTTGTAAGTATTTGATTGGATGATTTTGGATTTAATCGGTTATATATGAGATACTACCTCCTTTGCTTGTTTCGGTGTTGCCTTACATGTGCTCTATTGTTTCCTTTGATGCGGTACTTTGGAATACTGTCGGCATGCCCTCGATACATTCGAGTTTAGCACTAAGACTCTCACACGCAAGTTTGCCAACGACAGGAAGTCGGTCAAAATCAATTCTCCGTGATGTTTTTCTTGTGCATGTGCGGTGAGATAAATAATGGCAATCAGTATTACCTAAGCATATCGACTACCTAAGCTGTATGCATTGTTTGTGGAAGGCGATCTCTCGGATGTTGAGACCACGTTTAAGCCAATGTATATGATCTGCTTGCATTGCACTGTCACTTCTAATCTGCCATTAATTCAAATATGCTTGCGAGGGCTAGTCCTAGCTAGTATTTCTCCGACTAGGCTAAGTCGATCTGGTTGGCATGCTCTTACTCTCTGCTAGCAGACTGTTCCATTTGACTCATTCTAATTACTACTGCATATATGACAATTCAGACCTGGCATAAGTTACACTTGACAAGAGTATCTTGCCCACTTTCTGTGTTCTGTGTTACTATTCATTTCTATATCTGGTCTCAATTTCAAGCATGCTTTATAGTCTCATATACATTGTATTTATACATCTCTGTGGAGCTTAATTTGATCCTAAATAAAAGATGCTTGGACATTGGTGGAACTTTATCTAATGCTCTTGTTCTCCTGTGTTTACCAGCTTCAACTCTAGTTAATTTGGTCTATTATTATCCCAGAAGCTGCAATGATGGAGATCACACGCTCCTTCGACCAGCCACGGCTAGCCTCCGTCTTCGGCCCCTTCAACCTTGCCCCGACCTGCCGCTGCTCCTTGACCACATGCTCGGCTGCGAGGTGAGCTCCCCATCCTCTCCGCTCGATCCATGCGGATCCTCACTGGATACATGTGCGATGAATAGGTTATTTACGGGCACATGGCGGAGAGTCGACTTAGCTCTCTCATTCTCCATTAGTGAGCATGGTAATTGGGAAACACTATATAATGATAAACTGGTTTGCTTCGGTTTTGAAATAGAGTGACTATAGTTATGCATGAGCGAGAATATGCTTATAATCGGTGACAAATATGTTCTCACGACCAGCTTTGCGCTTTGTCACATTGGTGATGTAAATGCCCTAAATTATGATATCTTAGCAAGTGCTTTCTTCGATGTTTAACCTTGTTACTATCGTCCATAAGTATAGCCGTTGATTTTGGTATATGAGCACTAGTGTTTCTTGCTTCTGACAAGCTATGTATTGTACATGTGTCCATTTTACCTCTGTAAATAGTTTGTTTCAAACCTAGCAACATGTTTCCTCATAATGAATTATTCGTGTCATGTGAATCATTGCTGCTATCCTGCTACTAATGGAGACAAGGACGAAATGCAGTTTAAGTGTCAAGTAGTGTTTGCTCGGTGACGGGATGCTGTTTTTTCCTTCCAAGTATAATGCTCCATTCATGTTTATGCCTCTTCCGAAAATGTCTGCACCTACAAGAATCAATCTAACTTATCCATTTTATTTTATAGGCCTTCGAGTACAAGTGGTGACTCTGCGCCCCACGGTGACGCCTGCGCTCCTCCTAGCCCCGTTTCATGTGCGTTTTGTTCTGTAGTCGTCTTTCCGTTTGATTTTGAGCCATGGCCGCCATGGACAACACTCGTGATATATATGCCTTTCTTATCATATAATATATTGTCATTTCCCGCTGAAATAGTGTGCCTACTAGTATTATGTGATTTCTATCCCGCAATGCTATGGCGGTCTTGTAATTGTTGTTCTTTGTATTCTTATATTGTATGCAGATCCACCAATCAGCTAGCAATTAATTAATTCGTGAGTGGTATCCTCTACACCCATGTTCATTGTAGCTTCTAGTATGTGTGTATCTACAAAATCTGTATGGTCAAAATCTGTAGTTATTGTGGATAGCAATCATTCTTGAATTTACTTTATTTGTATGTATGGTCATCTACAGATGCATATCTTGTAGAAAAATATATCCTGTAGAAAAATAGCTTGTGAATGTCAATCTCATGTATCGTGGTCCTGTTCTTGTAAACCTTATGTAAAGCTAAAATTTTTGTGCGGGGTGACTAGTGATGCAACACACCAAGCGAAGAGGAGCAACCAAGCAGCAGCGGGGAGGGCTCTCTCGAACATCGCGCTGCCACTCATTGCTATCACACCGATTGATGATGGATGATCATTGTTAGTTTAGCTCGGTCGCTGTTCGCTTAGCTCCTTGGTAGTCCCTACTGCTGCTGGTAGAAATAGAAATGGTAGTTGTAGTCCCATGTAGTTGTAGTACCATGTAGTTCCTCTACTCGGGCTGCCCTTTGTTGCTTCATTTCTATGTTAATTTAGTCTGTTGAATGTATCTACTATCTACTTTGTGGATGTGGCTGTTGAAAGAAATAAAATGGTTTGGATACATGCGTACATGCTGATATGTCAAGCTGGAGTAGCTACCCTTGTGATGTCAAGCTTCTAAATGTATGTTGTGGAGGCCCAAAATAAATTGGATTGTAAAAGGGCTGAGGCCCAAAAAAGAAATGAATTATAGAAGGCCACGTCCTAGAAAATAAAATGGGCCAGGCCCATCTACCTAGCCAAATTTAATATGAGAGAAAAAATACATTAAAAGGCCGAATTGTTGGGCTAGGCCCATGTAGATAATCGAATCGGACCGGGCTGAATCTTGTGCCACGTCAGATTGCCACGCTGGATGCCTACGTGGCCTGGGGAGGTTGCTAGTGACCAAAACACCACAGTAGACGTATCTTGGTCATAAACGTTTGCGACCATTCCAGAAGAAAGGTCGCTATAGTCAGTTTACGACGGCCAGCTTTTGACCTTATGTTTTTGGTCACAAAAAGGTCATAAATGGAAATTTGTGACCTTTTAGTGACCAATAGTGGTGGTCATAAGTTGACATATTTCTTGTAGTGAATTTCAAAAAATTTCCTACGCACATGCAAGATCATGGTGATGCATAGCAACGAGAGGGGAGAGTGTTGTCGACGTACCCTCGTAGACCGTAAGCGGAAGCGTTATGACAACGCGGTTGATGTAGTCGTACGTCTTCACGATCCGACCAATCCAAGTACCGAACGTACGGCACCTCCGAGTTCAGCACATGTTCAGCTCGATGACGATCCCGGACCGATCCAGCAGGTGTCGGGATGAGTTCCACAAGACGACGGCGTGGTGACGATGATGATGTTCTACCAACGCAGGGCTTCGCCTAAGCACCGCAACGATATGACCGAGGTGGAATATGGTGGAGGGGGGCACCGCACACGGCTAAGGAACGATCACGATGATCAACTTGTGTGTCTATGGGGTGCCTTTGCCCGTATATAAAGGAGTGGAGAAGAGGGAGGGCGGCCCTCTCTATAGCGCGCCTAGGGGAGTCCTACTCCCCAGGGAGTAGGATTCCCTCTTCCTAGTAGAACTAGGAGCCCTTCCATGTAGTAAGAGTAGGAGAGAAGGAAAGGAAGAGAGAAAGGAAGGAAGGAGGGGCAGCCCTCCCTAGTCCAATTCAGACTAGGCCTTGGGGCGCGCGGCCTGCCCTAGGCAGCCCTCTCTCTTTCCCGTATGGCCCAATAAGGCCCAATACTTCTCCGGCGAATTCCGTAACTCTCCAGACTCCAAAAATATCCGAATCACTGGAACCTTTCCAAGTCGAATATAGTCGTCCAATATATCGATCTTTACGCCTCGACCATTTCGAGACTCCTCTTCATGTCCCCGGTCTCATCCGGGACTCCGAACTCCTTCGGTACATCAAAACTCATAAACTCATAATAAAACTGTCATCGAAACCTTAAGCGTGCGGACCCTACGGGTTCGAGAACTATGTAGACATGACCGAGACACATCTCTAGTCAATAACCAATAGCGAAACCTGGATGCTCATATTGGCTCCCACATATTCTACGAAGATCTTTATCGGTCAAACCGCATAACAACATACGTTGTTCCCTTTGTCATCGGTATGTACTTGCCCGAGATTCAATCGTCGGTATCTCAATACCTAGTTCAATCTCGTTACCGGCAAGTCTCTTTACTCGTTACGTAATGCATTATCCCGCAACTAACTCATTAGCTACATTGCTTGCAAGGCCTATAGTGATTACCGAGAGGGCCCAGAGATACCTGTCCGACAATCGGAGTGACAAATCCTAATCTCGAAATACGCCAACCCAACATGTACCTTCGGAGACACCTGTAGAGCTCCTTTATAATCACCCGATTCACGTTGTGACATTTGGTAGCACACAAAGTGTTCCTCCGAAGAACGGGAGTTGCATAATCTCATAGTCATAGGAACATGTATAAGTCATGAAGAAAGCAATAGCAACATACTAAACGATCAAGTGCTAAGCTAACGGAATGGGTCAAGTAAATCACATCATTCTCCTAATGATGTGATCCCGTTAATCAAATGACAACTCATGTCTATGGCTAGGAAACTTAACCATCTTTGATTCAATGAGCTAGTCAAGTAGAGGCATACTAGTGACACTATGTTTGTCTATGTATTCACACATGTATTATGTTTCCGGTTAATACAATTCTAGCACGAATAATAAACATTTATCATGATATAAGGAAATAAATAATAACTTTATTATTGCCTCTAGAGCATACTTCCTTTAGTAGCACCGAGCCGATTGTTGCAGATTATTGGCTCCGCAAGATTGGAAGAGAGCTGACCACTGCAGGATGCACAGATGAGAGAGTGCGCTTTGTCGCACACCAGCTTGATGGACCCGCATCATCTTGGTGGGAGAATTTCACCGCCACTTACCCCATTGATACATTTACATGGGATCAGTTTTAGCAGGCTTTCCGCACCGCCCATGTTTCAGCAGGAGCTATGAGCATGAAGAAGCGCGAGTTTCACAACTTGCGCCAAGGAGGCTGTACAGTGGGACAATATGTGGATGAGTTTAGCAAGTTAGCACGCTATGCCCCGGATGACGTGGTCATAGATGCCGCAAAGCAGGAGAAGTTTCTTGAGGGACTCAATGATGAGTTGAGCATGCAGTTGATGGTGGCAACATTCAACAACTACTAGGAGTTGGTAGACAGGGCCCTCATGATAAAAGGCAAGCAACATCAGATTAACAATCGCAAGAGGAATTAAGGACATGGGAGGAATACTTCTGGAGCTCAGCAGAAGCCCCGCCATACCCCGTATTCGGGAGGACATACTCATAACCATGGAGGCCATAACCATGGAGGACACACGCACAATGGAGGAAGTTCGCACAACCACAGTGGCCCTAGGAATGGCAATGGGAATGGAGGAAGCAACAGTCAGAACCATTCCAACCCTTCAACACCAGCCAAGAGGGATCTGAGCCACATTACTTGTTTCAAGTGCCAGAAGACCGGACATTATGCTAATGATTATCCTAAAGCCAACAATGGAAATGGCAATGGAGGTTCTGCCAAGAAGCCCAACCCCTTCACCAAAGGTCAGGTCAACCATGTCAGTGTGGAGGAGATTAAGGATCAACCCGACGAAGTTGTCGGTAAGTTATTGATTAATGCATTTACAACACTTGTTCTTTTCGATACTGGTGCATCACATTCGTTCATATCAAGGGGATTTGTGGATAAGTATAAGTTGCCAACAGTAGCCCTTAAGTTGCCTATGTTAATAAGTTCCCTAGGAGCAAAGTATATGGCTAGTAGGGGATGCTATCAGTTGCCAGTAACCATAGGTAGACATGTTTTCCCCACCGACCTAATTGTCCTGGAGTCACAAGGATTGGATGTGATACTAGGCATGGATTGGCTATTCAAGTTTGAGGGAAACATTGATTGTGCCAGTAAATCAATTCTTCTCACCACCCCGGAAGGAAAGAGGATCAAGTATGTATTAAGGGAAACCTGGGGAACCCAGTGTTGTCCATTAAGGGAAATCCTGGGGTATCCGTGTGATTTTTTCTCAGTTCGTCACCCAGGCTCAAAGGGATCATATGATATTTAATGACTAGAAACTTCCATGTGCAGCCACAAGCCATTATGGGCTCTGGCATAGTTGAGTAAGTTGTATGAGCTCTCGAAGAGGTGGACTAGCAGATGTAGAGGGAAAGTAGATGTACCGGTCTGCCCGGAGTAGAGAGCTAATGCTTCAGAAAGACTATGTCTCGATCTTCCGATCATGGATGTGGTCGAGTCTTGTGGGGAAAAGTGCGCAACCTCTGCAGAGTGTATAAACTAATCATGGTTAGCCATGTCCCCGGTTATGGACATCTTGAGTATCTGGAATTGGATATTATTGTTAATCTCATCACTCTTTAATTAATTGAATTGGGTTAATGATGATACTTGTTTAATTGGCATTTGAGTTGGGGGAACCATCTGAAATAATGGAACAACTTGGGAGTAGTTAAATAAATTTATTCCTTTGTTGTAGGGAAAAACTAGCTTTATACAAAATCATAAACTTAGAGCCTCCACCAGCCTAATATTGCATGTAGATATAGTTCTTGCATTCATTGCTTTACAGTGTAACTCTGCCAGCATATTCAATGTGCTGACCTACACACCAAGACTGCCTCATGTTGCAGACTACTCGCATTTATTTAATAACGTGCGATAGGTCATTGTCTTGCACTCAGCTATGCCATTGGAGTTGATGGACTCATTTACCTTTTAAGCTTCTACAGTTATTAGTTTAGATGGCCTTCAGCCATGATATTTTTGTGTAATCATACTCTTTATGAGGACTCGATGTAATAAGTGTGTGATTTAACTCTGTTAAAATTCCTCGAGTACTGTGTGTGCTAGCATTACCGATCCAGGGATGACACTGAAACACAGAGACTTCGGTCCATTGGGATCATGGTCGCTACAATATAATAAAAACTTTCATATAAAGTGCATTGAATACTATGATAAGTTTGATTCCTTATGATTGTTTTGAGATATAAAGATGGTGACATTAGAGTCATGCTAGTGGAGTAATTGTGAACTCGAGAAATATTTGTGTTGAGGTTTGCGAGTCCCGTAGCATGCACGTCTAGTGAACCGTTGTGTAACAAATTTGGAGCATGAGGTATTCATTGATTGTCTTCCTTATGAGTGGCGGTCGGGGACGAGCGATGGTCTTTTCCTACCAATCTATCCCCCTAGGAGCATGCGCGTAGTACTTCGTTCAATGACTAATAGATTTTTGCAATAAGTATGTGAGCTCTTTATGACTAATGTTGAGTCCATGGATTATACGCACTCTCATCCTTCCACCATTGCTAGCCTCTCTTGTACCGCACAACTTTCGCTGATACCATACACCCACCTTATACCTTCCTCAAAACAGCCACCATACCTACCTATTATGGCATTTCCATAGCCATTCCGAGATATATTGCCATGCAACTTTCCACCGCTCTGTTTATTCTGACACGCTTCATTATTGTCATATTGCTTTGCATGATCATGTAGTTGGCATCGTATTTGTGGCAAAGCCACCATTCATAATTTTTTCATGCATTTCACTCTTGAATCATTGCACATCTCGGTACACCGTCAGAGGCATTCATATAGAGTCATATTTTGTTCTAAATATCGAGTTTTAGTTCTTGAGTTGTAAGTAAATAAAAGTGTGATGATCATCATTATTAGAGCATGGTCCCATGTGAGGAAATAAAAAAAGAGGCCAAATAAGCCAATAAAAAAAGGGGCCAAAGAAGCCAATCCAAAAAAAGAGGCCAAAGAAGCCAATCAAGAAAAATGAGATAAAAAGAGAGAAGGGGAAATGCTACTATCCTTTTACCACACTTGTGCTTCCAAGTAGCACCATGATCTTCATGATAGAGAGTCTCCTATGTTGTCACTTTCATATACTAGTGGGAATTTTTCATTATAGAACTTGGCTTCTATTCTCCAGCGATGGGCTTCCTCAAATGCCCTAGGTCTTCATGAGCAAGCAAGTTGGATGCACACCCACTTAGTTTCTTTTTGAGCTTTCATACACTTATAGCTCTAGTGCATCCGTTGCATGGCAATCCCTACTCACTCACATTGATATCTATTGATGGGCATCTCCATAGCCCGTTGATACGCCTAGTTGATGTGAGACTATCTCCCTCTTTTTGTCTTCTCCCCAACCACAATTCTATTGCACCTATAGTGCTATGTCCATGGCTCACGCTCATGTATTACGTGAAAGTTGAAAAGGTTTGAGAACATCAAAGTATGAAACAATTACTTGGCTTGTCATCGGGGTTGTACATGATTTGAGTATTTTGTGTGACGAAGATGGAGCATAGCCAGACTGTTAGGTACCAGGTCGATCTACTACTAGCTCACGATTACAAGTCTGGATTCGAATTACAAATCGGGTCTCTCTATTCTTGAGGAAGAGGAAGGTAGGTAGGTGGGGAGAAGAAGGAAGCCGCCGTTTGTTCCTGATCCAGCCTGGATGCCAATCCCTTCGTAGCCTGGGGGTTAAGTAGCGAGCCGTCAGGCGAGCGGGCTCAACGGGCTCATTATGGCTTGACGAATCTTCTGTTGGGCTGTGCGATCCTCTTGGGCTGGCCGTTTACGCGTCTCAGTGTGAAGCCTTCGACTGCCTAGGCTGTTCGTGCGCTGACATCCCCTCCTCCTTGAGAGCTGGCTTGCCCCCAAGCCAGCAGAGTCGGAAAGTGCTCGCGCATGGACTTGGCATCTTCCCAGGTGGCGTCGAGGACAGACGGTCAGACCAGCGCACGAGTACTTGCTCATGCCGGCCTTGGGGAGTGTTGCGCCAGCGTATGTCGATGATCGCCACCGGCGACAGTGGTTCCTCCGGTGGAGTGGGCAGCTTGTCTTCCACCGTCGTGTGGTTGGAGAGTGCTCGCTGTAGCTAAGAGACGTGGAAGACGGGGTGGACCTTGGCCTCGGTGGGAAGATCCAGTTCGTACGCGATGGGGTTGACAACGCGGATGATCTTGAAGGGTACGAAGTAGCGGAAGGAGAGCTTGTGGTTTGCGCGACGCGCCATCGTCGTTTGCACGTAGGGTTGAAGCTTGACGAAGACCGCATCCCGACGACGAAGGAGCGATCAGTGCACCTCTTGTCAGCCTGCGCCTTCATGATGTTGCGCGCCCGGTGGAGGTGCTCGGCCAACACCTGCTGCATGTGCTTGCGCTCCTCGAGCCAGTCCTTGAGTGAGGGGAATGGAGCAAGTGGAGGCCGCCTCGATTCCCCAGTGGCGTGGTTCATGCCCATACAATGCAACAAAAGGTGAGGTGCCCAAGGAAGAATGAAAGGAAGAGTTGTACCAGAATTCTGCGAGTGCGAGGTACTGGTGCCATTTGCTTGGATAGGCATGCGTGAAGCACCGTAAGTATATCTTCAGGCACTGGTTGACGCGTTCTGACTGCCTGTCGGTCTGAGGCTGGTACGGTGTACTCATGTTGAGCTCGGATCCGATGATCTTGAACAACTCTTGCCAGAACTTGCTCGTGAAAACTGGGTCTTTGTCCGATACGATCGCCTCCGGAAGCCCATGGAGTTTATAAATGTTCTCCAAGTAGGCGTGCGCGACCTTGGCCGCTGTGAATGGGTGGCTCGGAGAGAGGAAATGACTGTAGCGGGTGAATTTGTCAACAACGACAAGTATGCAGTTGTACTTGCCTGAAGTGGGAAGACCGTCGATGAAATCCATGGTGACCACCTTCCAGGCGCGGTCTGGCACCGGTAGAGGCTCGAGAAGTCCCGGGTAGCGAACGCGCTCTGGTTTTGCTTGCTGGCAGACTGAGCAGGACTGGACGTACTGACGAGTGTGTTCTTTCATCTTGGGCCAGGCGAATAGGCAACACAAACGGCGATAAGTGACTGGCACGCCGGAGTGGCCGCCCATGGTGCTGTCGTGGAAGGCATGGAGCATCCGTTGTTGCAGGGTGGGAGAGCCGCCCAGCCATAGCCGATCGCGGAGTAGAGCAGGCCATCGCGCATGGAGAAACGCCCTTTTGGGTCCGGTCATTTGGACAAGTCTTCCAAGATCTTATGGACTTGTGGATTTGTGTTGTAGCTCGCCACGATGTCGTCCAGCCAAGCCGGGGAGCAGACAGACACTGCCGCAACGAGCTCATCAGGGGTGCGGCGCGAGAGTGCATCAGCAGCAGTGTTAGAAGATCCAGAGCGGTAGCAGATTTTGTAGTGCATCCCGAGCAGTTTGGTGAACGCCTTCTACTGCCACGGGGTGGACAAGTGTTGATCATCGAGGTGCACGAGGCTTCTTTGATCTGTACAGATGATGAATTCGTCGTTGTGCAGGTAAGGGCGCCATTGCTCGACGGCCATGAGAATGGCCATGCATTCTTTTTCATATGTGGAAAGACCACGGTTCTTGGGGCCGAGCGGCTTGCTCATGTAGGTGATCGGGTGCCCATCTTGCTGAAGGACAGCGCCAACACCGTAAGCGCAAGCATCGGTGTCGATCACGAACTTCTTGCTGAAATCGGGGAGTTGCAGCACGGGTGCTGTTGTGAGCTTCAGTTTCAGAGTATCGAACGCCTATTGCGTGTCACTTGTCCATACAAACTGGTGGTTTTTCTTGAGCAGGGTGAACAGAGGCCTTGCAATGATCCCAAAGTGTTGCACAAACTTCTGATAATATCCGGCGAGGCCGAGGAAACTGCGCACATCCTTGGCGCACCGAGGAACAGGCCACTGCTTGATCGTCAGGACCTTGTTGGGATCTGTAGAAACGCCACGTTCGTCGATCACATGCCCCAGGTAAGCAATCTGGCGCTGTGCGAAGGAGCATTTGGATTGCTTGACTTGCCAGTGGTCGTCTCTGAGCAGCTAAAGCACGCGCGCGATGTGTTGGATATGTTCTGACAGGGTTTTGCTGAAGATGAGGATGTCGTCGAAGAATGAGATGACACATTTGCGCATGACTGGGCACAGGGTGGTGTGCATGCCCCCGTTGAATGTGGGCGGGCCTCCCGTTACTCCGAAAGGCATGACACGGTATTCCCAGTGCCCGGAGTGTGTTTGGAAGGCCGTCTTGTACTCTTCGCCTTCCGCCATCCTTATCTGATGAAATCCAGCACGTAAGTCGAGCTTCGAGAACCACTTTGCACCGGCCAGTTCATCAAGGAGCTCGTCGATGATTGGGACTGGAAACTTGGCAACCACGGTCATGGAGTTGAGGCGACGGTAATCAACGCACAAGCGCCATGTACCATCCTTCTTCTTGACTAACAGCGCTGGGGATGAAAAGGGGCTAGAACTTTTCTGGATGATTCCTGCGTCGAGCATTTACTGAACCTGACGTTTGATTTATGTCTTTAATTCAGGTTTGTATCTGTACGGTCTGGAATTCACAGGCTGCGCACCGGCCATCAGAGGAATGCGATGGTCGCAATCGCAGCAAGGTGGCAAGGTCCGCGGGTCCTCAAAGACATCCGTGAACTGTTCCAGTAGGCGCAAGATCTCAACAGGAATCGGAGAATCTGCAGTGCTGGAGCTGTCAAGAGCGCTGAGGTGCACAATGTGCGCTACTGATCCTTGCTTGCAAGCCTTGAGGAGCTCTGGTGCGGAGATCATAGAGCATTGGGTTTGGTCTAAAGCAGTAGCAGATAGCGTCAGTTGGCCGGCTGGAGTTGTAACTGTTAAGAATTGCTCGATCCAGTCGATGTTCATGGGGTTGTGCTGCCTTAACCAGTCCATCCCGAGAATTGCATCGTACGAGCCCAGTTTGAGGATCTTCAAATCTGTTCTGAAATCATGCCCCTGGGTTGTCCACTGGCACTCTGGGATGTAGGTGGTGCAGGGGATGGTGTTGCCATTGGCGACGCGGACGCGGCATGGGCGCGGCAGTGGCTTGGCTCTGGTGAGATTTGCTGCCAGAGACCTGTCGACGAAGGACGTAGAACTACCGGAGTCGACGAGCAGCAGGATCTCGTGTCCTTGGAGCCAGGCGTGCAACTGTAGTACCCCTGGGTCTGACGAGCCATCTTTAGCCTGACGGGACAGAGTACAGAGGTTCTCCTCGACAGATATTGGTGAAGCTGGTGGTGATTCAGATTGCACATCGTCTTGGGGAAACATGGCGAGCAACTCTTCCACGATGTGCATTTGCACTATGGGCGGGCAGGTGTGGTCCTTCCCCCACCGTTCGCCACACTTGAAGCAGAGCCCCTTCGCGCGGCGAAAGGCGCGAAGAGCAGCAACCTTGCTGGCTTCAGGTGTCGCGCGAGCTGCTTCAGTTCCGCGGCGATCTTCCGAGATCATAGTTGGTGTAGCCGGGCGACTGAAGAAGGACGGCGGCGTTGATCGTCCCGCGTGACCGTGGCCTCGGGAAGCATTGGAGAGGCGCCTGAATGAGTGATCGTCGTCGGCCACTTCCTCCTGAAGTAGAGCCAGCGAGCACGCCGTGTCCAGGTCCGGTGGGCGTTGCACGAGCACCACCGCACGGATATTCGGTCGTGGTCCCTCCACTAAACGAGTCAGGAAAAAATATGGGTGAGTGGACTCGAAATAAGATATAAGATGATTCATCAAGGTCTCGAAACATTCAATGAAATCTGCTACTGTGGTAGTTTGTTTGACCGCGTAGAATTGGCGAATGAGCATTTGGTGTTTGTCACGACCAAATCGGGTGCAGAGGAGGGAGGTGAAGGACTCCCAATCCAATCCAGTTAACTTTTTCTGGACGGATTGTAGCCAGATGCCCGTGGGACCAGAGAAATTTAGGGTGGCCATGGGAACGCGATAGGCGTCGGGGATCGTGAACATCTGGAAGTATTGCTCGCAAAGAGTTTTCCAGAGCTGTGGATTTTCACCGGTGAACATCGGGAAATTCATGGATGGTGGTTGGCCCAAGTTGATCAGGATGGAAGAAGATAGGGGAGGAACAGGGGCCGACACGATCGGAAGAGAGGGCGTACCTATGACCGGAGGTGCCGCCAGTGACTCGCGGGTCACTGACGAGCCCCCTCCGGTGTGGTCGACGTCGCCGCGGCCATCGGGCCCGTGGAAGTCTCCCCGCGCTGGGAGCAGGGGAGGAAGATGTTGAGGAATCGCCGCTCCACTCGGCGTTGCGGTCGCTCGCAGCGCAGCGACTGTGGACTCCAACTTCACGAAGCGCGCCTCGAGATCTGGCTTCCAGTGAAGGAGGTCATCGATCTGCGAGGACTGCGCCTGCAGCTGCTTGAGGACGTGGGCGGAGTCGGCCTTGGCCTCCTGGTGGAGCTTGTCGAGGTACTCCTTGAGCGCTGGATCCATGGCGGCGACGAAGGCTTGCCGCGCTTGGATGCGCCAGCGGGTTTCCAGGTCGACACGGCGGAGAGGGTGGTGTTGGTCTCTGATACCAGGATGTTAGGTACCAGGTCGATCTACTACTAGCTCACGATTACAAGTCTGGATTCGAATTACAAATCGGGTCTCTCTGTTCTTGAGGAAGAGGAAGGTAGGTAGGTGGGGAGAAGAAGGAAGCCGCCGTTCCTGATCCAGCCTGGATGCCGATCCCTTCGTAGCCTGGGGGTTAAGTAGCGAGCCATCAGGCGAGCGGGCTCAACGGGCCCATTCTGGCCCGACGAATCTTCTGTTGGGCTGTGCGGTCCTCTTGGGCCGGCCGTTTACGTGTCTTGGTGTGAAGCCTTCGACTGTCTGGGTTGTTCGTGTGCTGACACAGACTATATGATTTTGTAGGGATAAGCGTTCTTTGGCCATGTTATTTTGAGAAGACATAATTGCTTTGTTAGTATGCTTGAAGTATTATTGTTTTTATGTCAATATTAAACTTTTGTTTTGAATCTTATGGATCTGAATATTCTTGCAACAATAGAGAAGATTGCATGCATAAATATGTTAGGTAGCATTCGACATCAAAAATTCTGTTTTTTATCATTTACCTACTCGAGGACGAGCAGGAATTAAGCTTGGGGATGCTTGATACGTATCCAACATATCTATAATTTTTTATTGTTCCATGCTATTATATTATCAATCTTGGATGTTTTACATGCTATTTTATATGATTTTTGGGACTAACCTATTAACCTAGAGCCCGGTGCCAGTTTCTGTTTTTTCCTTGTTTTTCAATTTTACAGAAAAGGACTACCAAACGGAGTCCAATTGACCTGTCCATTTTTGTGGATTTTTTATGGACCAAAAGAAGCCCCCGAAGTGAAAGAGTTGGGCCAGAAGAATCCCGAGCCATCCACGAGGGTGGAGGGCGCACCCTACCCCCTGGGGGCGCCCCCCTATCTCGTGAATGACTCGGAGACCCCCTTGCCGTGAGACCGATGCCAAAAATTCCTATAAATATAGAAACCCCTGAAAAGAAACCTAGATCGGGAGTTCCACTGCCGCAAACCTCTATAGCCACCAAAAACCAATCGGGACCCTGTTCCGGCACCCTGCCGGAGGGGGGATCTATCACCTGTGGCCATCTTCGTCATCCCAGCGCTCTCTATGACGAGGAGGGAGTACACCCTTGGGGTTGAGGGTATGTACCAGTAGCTATGCGTTTGATCTCTCTCTCTCGTATTCTTGATATGGCACGATCTTGATGTATCGCGAGCTTTGCTATTATAGCTGGATATTATGATGCTTCTCCTCCTCTACCTTCTTGTAATGGATTGAGTTTTCCCTTTGAAGTTATCTTACCGGATTGAGTCTTTAAGGATTTGAGAACACTTGATGTATGTCTTACGTGGGATACCCGTGGTGACAATGGGTATTCTATTGATTCACTCGATGTATGTTTTGGTGATCAACTTGCGGGTTCTGTGACCTTGGGAATCTATGCAAAGGGGTTGGCACACGTTTTTGTCTTGACTCTCCAGTAGAAACTTTGGGCCAGTCTATGAAGTTCTTTGTGTTGGTTGAATAGATGAATCAGAGATTGTGTGATGCATATCGTATAACCATACACACGGATACTTGTGGTGACATTGGAGTATCTAGGTGAAATTAGGGTTTTGGTTGATTTGTGTCTTATGGTGTTATTTTACTACAAACTCTAGGGTTGTTTAGGAATAGCCCAATGGATTGATCGGAAAGAGTAACTTTGAGGTGGTTTCGTACCCTACAATAATCTCTTCGCTTGTTCTCCTCTATGAGTGACTTTGGAGTGACTCTTTGTTGCATGGTGAGGGATTGTTATATGATCTAATTATGTTATCGTTGTTGAGAGAACTTGCACTAGTGAAAGTATGAACCCTAGGCCTTGTTTCGAGGCATTGCAATACCGTTTTCGCTCACTTTTATTACTAGTTACCTTGCTGTTTTTATAATTTCAGATTACAAAAGCTATATCTACCATCCATATTGCACATGTATCACCATATCTTCTCCGAACTAGTGCACCTATGCAATTTACCATTGTATTTACTATGTTGGGGACACAAGAGACTCTTTGTTATTTGGTTGCAGTGTAGTTTGAGAGAGACCATCTTCATCCTATGCCTCCCACGGATTGATAAACCTTAGGTCATCCACTTGAGGGAAATTTGCTACTGTCCTACAAACCTCTGCACTTGGAGGCCCAACAACGTCTACGAGAAGAAGGTTGCGTAGTAGACATCATCTTTCTAGCATTTGATCAATAAAAGGTAGAGGGTAATGATCTTTTCTAGTAGCTTTGTTTAATTTGCGAAAATCAATTACCATTCTATAACCTGCAACAACTCTTTGAGGGATCAATTCATTCTTATCATTAGGAACAACAGTAATACCTCCCTTCTTATGGATACAATGAACGGGACTCACCCAACTACTATCTACAATAGGATAAATTATACCTGCCTCCAGAAGCTTTAGTATTTCATTTCTTACCAGTTCTTTCATCTTAGGATTTAACCGTCGTTGATTATCAACAACTGGTTTAGCATCAGGCTCCATATTAATTTTGTGCTGACATAGAGTGGGACTAATGCCCTTAAGATCATCAAGAGTATATCCAATAGCGGCACAGTGCTTTTTCAGAGTTTTCAATAATCTCTTTTCTTCATGCTCTGAAAGGTTAGCACTAATAATAACATGATATATTTCCTTTTCATCAAGATAATCATATTTCAAAGTATCAGGTAATTGTTTAAGCTCAAACACGGGATCACCCTTGGGTGGAGGAGGATCCCCAAGGATTTCAACAGGCAAATTGTGTTTCCAAGTAGGCCCTTGATTAAAGAATATTTCATCTAATTCCTTTCTTTCATTCATAAACATATCATTTTCATGGTCTAACAAATATTGTTCTAATGGATCAGTAGGAGGCACAGCAATAGAAGCAAGACCAATAATTTCATCCTTACTAGGCAATTCTTTATCATGGGGTTGTCTACGAAATTTAGAGAAATTAAAGTCATGAGACATATCCCCAAAATTTACAGTGACAATTTCTTTCTCACAGTCTATCTTAGCATTAATAGTACTCAAGAAAGGTCTACCAAATATAATGGGACAAAAATCATCTTGTGGGGAACCAAGTACAAGAAAATCAGTAGGGTATTTTATTTTCCCACACAAGACTTCAACATCTCTAAAAATCCCAATTGGTGATATAGTATCTCTATTGGCAAGCTTAGTAGTAACATCAATATCTTCTATCTCAGCAGGTGCAATATCATTCATAATTTCTTGATATAAAGTAAAAGGAATTGCACTCACACTAGCACCCACATCACATTAGCCATGATAACAATGATATCCTATTTTAACAGAAACAACAGGCATGCCAACAACAGGTCTATGTTTATCTTTAATATCGGGTTTAGCAATTCTAGTAGCTTCATCACAGAAATAAATAACATGCCCATCAATATTATCGACCAAGAGATCTTTAACCATAACAATACTAGGTTCAACTTTAATTTTTTCAGGGGGTGTAGGTGTTGTAGTATAACTCTTACGAACTACAGTTGAAGCTTTAGCATGATCCTTTATTCAGCAGGAAAATGTGGTTTCTCAATATAAGCAGAAGGAACAACTAGATCAACATTATAAGTAATAGTTTCTTCTTCAACTTTAATAGGTTCTACTACTTTTACTTCAATGGGAGGATGATATTTAAACCACTTCTCCTTAGGGAGATCAACATGAGTAGCAAATGATTCACAGAAAGAAGCTACCATTTCAGAGTCAAGTCCATATTTAGTGCTAAATTCACGAAAAGCATCGGTATCCATAAAAGATTTAACACAATCAAACTTAAAGTTTATACATGACTCATTAGCTTCGTCGAGTTCCCAATCTTCAGAGTTGTGTTTAATTCTTTCCAATAAATCCCAATTGAGTTCAATAGTTTCTTCATAAAAGAACCAGTACAAGAAGTATCAAGCATGGATTGATCATTACGGGAAAGTCGAGCATAAAAATTATGAATAATAATTTTTCTTGAGAGCTCATGATTGGGGCTTGAATATAACATTGACTTAAGCCTCCCCCAAGCTTGAGCGATACTTTCTCCTTCACGAGGCCAAAAATTATATATATAATTCCGATCACGATGAACCAGATGCATAGGATAAAACTTCTGATGAAATTCATATTTCAATCAGTTGTAGTTCCATGATCCAATATCATCACATAGCCTATACCATGTCAATGCCTTTCCCTTCAAAGATAAAGGGAAGACTTTCTTCTTGACTTCATCCTTGGGAAAACCTGTAAGCTTAAATAATCCACAAACTTCATCCACATAGATTAGATGCATATCAGGGTGTAATGTTCCATCTCCTGCATAAGGATTAGCTACCAGTTTCTTATCATACCTGAAGTAATTTCATAGTAAATATTTTCAGTAGGTTGAGGGGCAACTCTTTGCTCTTCCAGTCGGGGTGAAAATACCCTGAACAAACCCCTCAAAGGATTATTTTCCATAGCAACAAGTGACAGTAAATTTCAGCACGTAATATAAATGTTTCCTTAGCAAATTCCACTCACCAAGGCGCTTCACTCCCCAGCAACGGCGCCAGAAAAGAGTCTTGATGACCCACAAGTATAGGGGATCTATCATAGTCCTTTAGATAAGTAAGAGTGCCGAACCCAATGAGGAGCAGAAGGAAATGACAAGCGGTTTTCAGTAAGGTATTATCTGCAAGCATTGAAATTATCGGTAACAGATAGTTTTGTGATAAGATAATTCGTAACGGGTAACAAGTAAGAAAAGTAACTAAGGTGCAGCAAGGTGGCCCAATCCTTTTTGTAGCAAAGTATAATCCTAGACTAACTCTTATATAAAGCAAAGCGCTCCCGAGGACGCATGGGAATTATTGTCAAGCTAGTTTTCATCATGCTCATATGATTCGCGTTCGTTACTTTGATAATTTGATATGTGGGTGGACTGGTGCTTGGGTGTTGTCCTTCCTTGGACAAGCCTCCCACTTATGATTAACCCCTCTCGCAAGTATCCGCAACTACGAAAGAAGAATTAAGATAAATCTAACCATATCATGAAACATATGGATCCAAATCAGCCCCTTACGAAGCAACGCATAAACTAGGGTTTAAGCTTCTGTCACTCTAGCAACCCATCATCTACTTATTACTTCCCAATGCCTTCCCATAGGCCCAAATCGTGGTGAAGTGTCATGTAGTCGACGTTCACATAACACCACTAGAGGAAAGACAATATACATCTCATCAAAATATCGAACGAATTCCAAATTCACATGATTACTTATAACAAGACTTCTCCCATGTCCTCGAGAACAAACGTAACTACTCACAAAGCATATTCATGTTCATAATCAGAGGAGTATTAATTATCATTAAGGAACTAAACATATGATCTTCCATCGAATAAACCAACTAGCATCAACTACAAGGAGTAATCAACACTACTAGCAACCCATGGGTACCAATCTAAGGTTTTGAGACAAAGATCAGATACAAGAGATGAACTAGGGTTTGAGAGGAGATGGTTCTAGTAAAGATGTTGATGGAGATTGACCCCCTCTTGATGAGAGGATCGCTGGTGATGACAATGGCTTCGATTTCCCCCTCCCGAAGGGAAGTTTCCCTAGCAGAACAGCTCCGCCGGAGCCCTAGATTGGTTCTGTCCAGGTTCCGCCTCGAGATGGCGGCGCTTCGTCCCGAAGCTTCCTTCTCATTTTTTCTAGGTCAAAACACACCATATAGCAGAAGATGGGCATCGGAGGCCTGACAGGGGGCCCACAAGGCAGGGGGCGCGCCCCCACCCTTGTGGATGGCTGGCGGCCCCCCTCTAGTGCTTTCTTCGCCCAATAATTTTTATTAATTCCAAATTGACTCTCCGTAAATTTTCAGGACTTTTGGAGTTGTGCAGAATAGATCTCCAATATTTGCTCATTTTCTAGTCCAGAATTCTAGTTGCCGGCATTCTCCCTCTTCATGTAAACCTTGTAAAATAAGAGAGAAAAGGCATAAGTATTGTGCTATAATGTGCAATAACATCCCATAATGCAATAAATATCAATATAGAAGCATGATGCAAGATGGACGTATCACGCGGTTAGTATGGAGTCCGGCTGAGGCGACTTGGCGGCCGAGCGATGGGGCGCTCCACCAACGGTGGAGCTTCCATCTGCACGTGGCGCGTCCCAACTTCGGCTTCAGCTCTTCTTTGTGGCTTGGCTCTGGCTCTTCTTTGCTGCTTGGCTCGGGCTTGCGGCAGGGCATCAAGGCAGCAAGTCGGCGGACTTCAGAGATATCAGAGCTGTGAGGCTCCATCTGGGTGATCCAATTTTTCTTGAATGAGCTTTTCAGGGCCGATGGGCTTGGATAGGGATTGGCGGGGAGTGTTGCTGATGGAGGCAGGGGATGCTATGCGATTGTGGTGGCTATGCGTGGTGGTGGCGCGCCTGCTGTGTCAAGGGTGTGCGGACCAGCGGAGGTGCTTGTCAGCCTTGGCCGGCTGCGTGGAAGTGATGATATGCTATAGGTGAAAGCTTTGTCGGCGCTTGCTGGCTGACGGCGGCGGCGCATTTTGGCGTCGCTATCCTCCTTGGGGGCACCACTGTGTTGTTGTGCATCATCTACTTCCGGATCGACCTATTCGGGCGAAAGCTTAAACCCATCTGGGTTGGGCAACGGCGTCGTCCCTGCGGTGTTTCCTCCTTTGGGGTGTTGCTTCGAAGACCAACAATCCTTCTTTGTGCTTCCTTGGGCTGGACGTGCAACGTATCACGGTTGGCAGGTGCCCAACCGGTGATGCAAGTGGTTGCGCTGTGACTCGTGCGGCAACAATGATAGTGACATGTGGAGATGGGTCGCGGCTTGTCCTTCTGATGTCGGCAGTCCGGTTATCCACGGGAGCGCCTATGCTTGTTTTTCATCGCGACAAAAAAGTAGGAGCTGCATGCGGCGGGGCCCTGCCGCAGTGATGACTCCATGATGGTGGTCTGGCAGACGGTGGTCTTTGGAGGTTGCGCTGGACAAGGTCGGTGCGAGGCTTGCAACTTTCTCATGCGGAGCGCATCAGCAAAATCGGAGCTGGTGGTCCTCAACGTATGTGGTCGATTGTTTGGCTATGGTCGGCGAGGTCCTCGTGTGTCCTTCGTTCGAAGGGGTCTTGAAGGTTGTCAGCGGCGAAGTCAGAGTCGCCTGCTCGGGGAGAGGTGATGACGTTGTCATTGTAGGCTACGTCGACGATGTCCTCTTTCCGGTGGTGTGCATGGTCTTGTAGGTTCTAGGTCGACCAGGGTGTCCTTTCTTGTGGACATGTTGTAACTTGATCCGGTTTTCCGTTAATTAACTGAACAACTCTATTATACCCTTTTTTTAATGAATCGGCCCTAAAAGATATAAAAATAAAAATATATAAATCACTTGCCTTCTCTAAACCAACTACTCCATGCTCAATCCAACAATTATAAGGCTTCAGAAACGTACAATTCCTCAAAGAAATGGTCTCTTGAGGATCTTGTGCTCCGGCCTCCTGTCCTGCTGCAAGGCCACTACCGTTGTGCGTGTTACCTGAGCCTCTCTGTCGTTGATATGATGTTTTTCCCGATTATTATCAGAATTAGGGGAGAGGAAGGAGTGCCTTTTGATTGTAGTGAACGGCGAAATTTAGGAGTTACAGCATATGTACAGTGACAGCCGAACTCGGTCGATGGACGCAATCCTGCATAAGATTGAACCTGAAAAAAAACTTACTTTGCTGCTTTCTCTTCACCTTTTGATCTCAAGAAAAACGAGAATCATGAATTTAATAATATATGGACTACACACATACATCATGTCCTCTATTCAGCGACCGTGTGTGGCATGAGCAAGAGGCAGCCCACATGGGTTGTGTGTGGGCGAACATTAGAATTGCCCACACGTGTGGGTGCAACTACTTCGTACCACACGCCCAACAAGTACTACTCATCCCCACCCTGCGCTCGTGTGGCATGAAGCAAATATGCCCACATGTTCTGGCGCAACTATGTTAGGTACCCGTGGGATGACGATTTAGTTGCCATCCGGAATGACAGATGTAGTTATCCGGAATGGCAAATGTAGTTGTAAAAGCATGACAACTCTCTCTGCTTTGGTTAACTATAGTTGTCATGTCTAATTTATGGTAGTTGTCGCGTAATCAAACCATAGTTGTCGTGTGTGATTAATTACTTGCCACATATGGTCAAACAATAGTTGTCATGTGTGTTTACCTAGTTCCCACGTGTGGTCCAATCATAGTTGTCATGTATGGTTAATCACAGTTGTCATGTGCGTTTATCTGGTTGTCACGTACGCGCAACTGCAGTTGCCGTCTAGCAACGAATCATAGTTGCCTGTGTTTATCTAGTTGCCACGTACGCGCAACTGCAGTTGCCATCCAACAACTTAAGATTGTTGTGTGGGCGAAAAGCAGTTCGCCCAAACGCCCGTGGACTAGGTGATGGCTGTGTGGGCAGAAACTAGTTCGCCCACACAGCGCAGCTAGCAAACCGCGTGCTGCGAGACGTGTGGGTGAACTCTCCAACGCCCACACACACGATGATGCCCACGTGACACTCAGATTCTAACAGATTCATTTACGATTCATGCAAAACAGAATCAACGTGGATCAAGGTGTGTGGACGATGCGCAAACATGCCACACGTGTGGACGTTACCATTTAGGTTTTTTTATAACCTTGTATGAGTAATTCAAGGCATCATGTCAAATTGTTTTATTTTTCGGTGTTTTCTAGAGTTTTCATGATAAAAAAAGGCCGATAAATGGCCGGACTAATCGCAATGTATAAGTGGTGCTGGAATTCGTTCAAACGCTCAGGCCTTGGCCCAACTAGGGGACGACATCCTGTCGGGCATGTGATGGGTCGGCTCAATTATTCGAGGATTTGAAAAAAGCTCATCCATTTGAAAAATATGTTCACGGATTTGAAAATGTTTACAGATATTCAAAAAAAGAAAAGAAAAAATTCACGACTTTAAAAGGTTCATGAATTTAAGAAGAATCTGTGATTTTAAAATAAAATTTGTGAATTATGAAAAAGGAAAAAAGGAAGAGAAACAGAAATAAAAACAGAAAACAAAAAACAAAAAACAGAAGAAAACCAAACAAGAAAGCCGCTATATGATTTCTACGGCGTCCCCTATTTGGCGCGTAGGTCGCTCGTTAGCGACCTAGCGCGTACCCTACAACGACCCATTTCAGACTCCTTCCCCATAGGTTCTATCGTTTTTCCTTTGTTTTCTTGAATTTTTATTTCATTTCCTTTTTATTTTTGCTTTATTTTATCGTCTTATTTTAATTTTCCGTTTTTAAATTTTCATTTCCGTTCTTTTTTATTTTTCTTTTCTTAGTTTTCTCTTTCTTTCTTTCTTTATTTATTTCTTTCCATTCCTTTCCTTTTTTGCGACAATCCTTGAAATTTGCGAACATATTTCTCAAGTTGTGAATGATTTTTTTAAATCATGAATTATTTTGAAATCGTCAATATTTTAGAAAATGTGTACATTTTTTTAATTTGTTAACATTTTTTAAAATTGTGACTATTTTTGTGAATTGAGGAACATTTTGTACAAATTCTCAAACATTAGGAAATTTTGAACATTTTTGTAAAGCCGTGAAAATTGTTTTTGAATCAGCGTTCATTTTGTGAAGTGACGAACATGTTTCTGAAATTGGGGGAACCATTTCTGAATTCATGAAAAAAATTATATTTTGCACGAACATTTTTAAAATGCAGGAGCATTTTGGAATCAGCAAACATTTTTGTAATTCATGAACAGTTTTAAAAATTCATGAACAATTTTTGAAGTTGCTAACATTTGTTCAATTTCATAATATTTTTTGAATGCACCAACATTTTTTGAATCCATGAATATTTATGAGTTTTTGATCATTTTCAAAATGCACAAATTTTTGAAATTTCGGAACTTCTTGAAATAGCAATTTTTTAAAAATAGAAACGAACAAAGATGGAAAAAAAGATAATGAAAGAAATGAACTTAATAAAACTGAGCGCGTCGTACATGGGTCAGCCGAAAAGTGCGCACTGTATAGGAGGTCCCTTTTTTTAGCATTGATTTGAATAAGAAAAAAGAACTAAACTAGGCATGTTGGGTTAGTTGTCCCACTTGATTAATACAGTTGCACTTAACCGGGAGTTCGAATCATGTTGCTGCACATATTTTTGTCTTTTAAGTCAAAAGAAAAAGAGTAAATGGGCCGGACCTCGAGTGATGTATTTTAAAAAAAAAAACCATCTCACCCTTTATTATGAAGGGTTATGGATATATCTTGTCCGTTAATGTGTTTAGGGTTTGTACCGAAGGGAAAATGCCTCGCTAAACCTGCATCACCAGTTGTTTTGATCTATATACTCTGTAGTAATTAATAATGCAAAATGAAGAGTTCATACTGCCCATCTATCATGGATCGAGACACAAAATCCTCCTCGCCTAATTAACCAACTATTTTTCTCCTCCATGCTCAATCCAACAATTGTAAGGCTTCAGAAACGTACAAGTCCTCAAAGAAATGATGGTCACTTGAGGACCTTGTGCTCCGGCCCCCTGTCCTGCCGCTGCCGTCGTGCGTGTTACCTGAGCGTCTCTATCGTTGATATGATGTTTCCCCCGATTATTACCAGAATTAGGGGAGAGGAAGGAGTGCCTTTAGATTGTAGTGAAAGGCAAATTCTATGAGTTACAGCATATGTACAGTAACAGTTGAACTCGGTCGATGGACGCAATCCTGCATATGATTGAACCTGAAAAGAAAACTTACTTTGCTGCTTTCTCTTCACCTTTTGATCTCAAAAAAACGAGAATCATGAATTTAATAATATATGGACTACACACATACATCAATTCCTCTATCCAGCGATCATGAATTCATGATACATCTAGTCAATTGCAGAGTTCTTAGTGCTAATGATCATGTTCATCAATTCCTCTGTCCAGCGATCTATCATGAATTCATAACAGACAACTAGTAGTAGAGAGAGCAAAGAAGCAAACCAGCTACTTCCCGAGAAAACTATAACTAAACGTAAACTGGTGGGCGCCCTCCATCGACCTTCGTCGTCATCGTCGCGCGGCGCAGCTTCAACGCAAACTCTGGATCGTGCTCCTCGTAGAATCGGCACAACGCGTCCATCGGGATCCCTTTGCCGACCCTCTTTTCCTTCTTGCAACAATCGCCGCCGCGCTCTGTCTGCTCCGGCGGTGGTGGTCTCTTGGAACTGGCCGGCGGTGCCGCGTCGGTGGCCGGGTGTGGCTGCGGTGGAGCGCGACGGGGCTCGCGGACGTCCCATGATGGCACTCGTGCGACACGGCTGGGTTTGCTGTTGATGGCGGGGTACTCGACGAGGTAGGACTCGGTGCCGGCCGAGGCGGAGACTACCTTGGCGCGGAGGTAGATCACCAGCTGCCTGTTGCCGGAGAAGACGACGTTCGTGCATAACCTGTTGCGCACCTCCACAGCATCCCCGCACGCGAATCGCAGTTGCCGGCGCGCCGCATCCACGGTGGACTTCTGAAGAACCTTCGCAGGCAAGCGGGGCGCGCTGTTCGACTTCTTGGCCGCTGCATCCACCCGAGGAACCTTCTCCGGCGAGCGGGGCGCGGCACTAGTTCTCTTGGCCACTGTCATCGCCGCAACTTTGCTTCTCTTGGGTGCCACTTTCAAGGCGACGGCGGGCGATGGCAGGACGGCGCGCGGCGGCAGCGACATTGCCTTAGATTGGTGTTGCAGTTTTCTCTCTCTCGATTGGACTCGGACGATTCCAAGCTGGTTGGGGGAAGAAAATTAACGCGAGCACAAGATTGCGTGTCGAAGCTATATATTGGCGTCACTCAATATCCGAATTCAGCTCCAAATTGCATTTTTTTGACACTCAATATCCGAATTCAGCTCAATGTCCGAATTCTGCTCCAAATTGGCTGGGTTTTTTTTTGAGGGGTAAATTGGCTGGGTTTTTTTTTTGAGGGGTAAATTGGCTGGTACATACAGTGTTTTCGCGATTCTCCAAACCAGCCAACAAAACAAGAAACAATTTCTGAAATTCCTGAACATTTTCTGAAACAACGAACATTTTTCTGAAATTGAGAACAAATTTGGAAATGATAACATATTTTCAAATTCTTGTACATTTTCTGAAACATGAACATTTTATGAACTAGATGGATACCCCGCACGTTGCTGCGGGACATCTAGTAGGCTTCTATATGCTAAATGGCTTGGTTTCAACAATCATTAAAATGCTGGCATATTTTGGGGTTGTTGGCAAAAAATTGTCATGCGGTCAAGTACGCACCAAATAAAAAACTACTTTGCAATTAGTGCTATAAGCATTGGTACCTATATACACAGATACCAAAGTTGATTTGATAAACATGAGTACTACCTCCGTCCAGGTTTATTGGTCCTCATTGTATTTCGTGCTAAATTTTGACCATAGATTAAACTAACAAAATGTTCATGCATGTCATCAAACATTATATTTTTGAAAACTATGTTTAAATACGAATCCAATGATATAATTTTTCTTGACATGCATTAACATTTTGTTAGTTAAATATTTAGTCAAAATTTGACACAAACTACAAAGGGGACCTATAAACCAGGACGGAGGTAGTATTTGTTAGAGCAGATGTTGTAGAGGTGATTTAATTTTGCAAGCTCAAGCTTGACGTAACCAATGAGTGGAGTTTGCATTTAATGAAATTGTAGATACAGCAAGCGAATGGAATTAGTTTTCAGCAAGAGGCTAGCTCCTTCATATTGCTTCAAAAAGTATTATTGCAAGCATGCACAAACAAAAATGAAATAAGCTACTAATTCTAGCATGTGAATTTTTAGAATACCGCTAGAAGTAGTTGACAACTATCAACGAAGACAACCAGTAGAGATTTACCTCATTCTTTCCTTTATGATGAATCAGACACAATTTTAAATCCAGTCAAGAACTCTGGAAAGATAAATACAGAGAATATCCACTTGGTCCAACGGAATCCTAGGATTTGTCCATACCTTGTTAAATCGAACTCTATTGCAAATAGTAATAAGCAACAACTAAGCTAGTTGATGTATTGGTCTCCATTTTAGTTGAAAGATCTCAAGCTGAAGCTGGGAGAGCTCGAGGAGACGCTATCGGGGGCCATGACCCGGGAGGGGATCCTGGCTAAGGAGCTGGAGACGGAGAGGCAGCTGCTGAAGAACGAGACCGCCAACCTCAACGACCACAAGGCGGGCGAGAAACGCTGGCTCGGGCGCCTTGCCGCCGTTGCAAACTCGGCCGCCGATCAGCTGGCCATTATGGGGATGCCGGAGATGGGTATGCCCCAGAAGCGAGCCTGAGCCCCAATGCCAACCTGACCATATATTTTGAGAAGGTCGTCGGCGCCCTGAAGCGGCTTCACTCCAACCGGGCGGCCTCCCTGGCCGAGGAATCCCGGATACCCCACCGGGGGACCATGACCAGGGTGCTCACCAAGATCGCGCACTGACACCCAAGCCTCGACTTTGGAGCTGTGCTGAAGAGCTTGCCGGAGGGTACCGACATCGCAGTGCTCAATGAGCGTATCCAGCCCATCCTCAGCCGCATCGACAAAATCAAGAGGGTGGAAGGCCAGCGCCGGGACTACGCATCCCGTTCTCCGTCGCCGCTGCAGGTTCATGACCAAGACAATACTATCTTTAGTTAGAACTGCGACGGCAATTTGTGTAATATAACTCTGTGATGCCCCTGAAACTATGCATGTTATTTTCCTGTTCGACTTTCCTTTGTATGTCCACCCTACGTCAATTGGGTAAGCTTGCCGGCACGTAAACCCAGGACGGCGCCTTGAGGACGGATCCTCATTAGCCTGTCGGGTGTGCTTGTTGCCGGACAAAGCACCTTGCCGCCCTTGGCGCGGCCGCTCGATCTGTCGAGCTTGACTCGAGTCAGAACCGAGAGCGTTGCCGATGGCGAAAGGCTTCCCTGCCGCTCTCGGCGCGGCCGCTTGAACTGTTGAGCGGACTCGAAACAGAACAAAGGCGTTGCCGACTGCAGGAGGACCCCTCTGTGTTCAAGCTTCCCATACATAGGCCGAACCGTCGAGGATAATAACCTTATATTTAAGGAGAAAAACTTAAAATTCAACATGACTTAGCTCTCTCGTCGCCGCCTTGGCGTCCTTCGGCCAATGGGCAGCGCCGCCTTCTCGGCCGGAACCATGGCGATGAAGGACAGCTAGGTCAACTGCTACGCCAGATCCTCATGATTGCGCGCCCCCTACCTGGCGCGCCAAAGATGTCGGTGGGAAACGACACCTATGGGATCACTGGAATCCCTTCTACGGTTGCGGGGCACGGGGATCGTGAGGAGAGCGGGACTAGCTGACAACATATAGGGATTTACCCAGGTTCGGGTCGCAAAGATGCGTAAAACCCTACGATCCTGCTTTGGTGGATGTATTAGTGTTCTTGAGCTCTCGAACTAGCTCTAGCTGCTGCGAGGTTCGAAAGAGCGAATCCTTTCTCCGTGTGCCACGGGCCTCCTTTTATAGACGAAAGGGGCTGCCACAGTGGCACACAGGAGGTGGAAAGTGCTACAGCATTGTGAGCTTATCGCTCGTATTACAGGACAAGATGCATTTAATGCGAGGCTTAGGTGTCCTTCGCTTTATCGGGGACGGGGGCGAGGCCCGTCCCGTCCGTCGCCGCTCCTCTTCGCTTCGACACACGCCCTAGGCAGCGATGCATGCGGTGCCATGTAGGCAGGCAGGCAGCTGAGGTGGCGCGGTGGTGGAGCCTCCACGAAGAGCTGGATGTTGCCACGCAGGTGCCTGCCCAGCTGGCTGGGTCGGCAGCTGCATGCGGACGGTGGCGAAGACTTGGCTGGCTCAGGGCCTGGCAGTGGCCCTGCCGGTGCGCTTGGCAAGGGTCTTGCCGGGTGGCCCGGCAAGGGTTTTGCCGTGGCGCGCTAGCCTCCCCGGCAAGGATCTTGCCGGGGGTCTTGTGGGTTCCTTCGGTGAGGATAGTTGCCTTCCTATCCTCTTTTGATCTTGAGCGTTTTATATCTTCACAAAGATCTGCATGCCACCACGTGCCTCCCGAGCCCTGTCCCAATGCTTTTGTCGAGCGCTAGTGGGTTCAAGGGTGGCTCACTTCGGTTGGCGTGGGTGAGCTGCCCCGGCAAGGGTCTTGCCGGGGCTGCTGAGGCTGCCCCAACAAGGGTCCTTGCCGGGGGAACCTACTACGCCTATCTGATCTTTGTGGCCTTGGTCCTTGTTGTTGCTTTGATTGTCCTTGTGGCTTCGGCTTTCCTCTGGCTTCCCTTTCCTGTCATGTTATGCATGGCCGTGGCGGGAGGCTCTGACTACCCGTGCACAAGTAAAGGGGTCAAAAGCAGAGCCCCTACTTTTGTACACCGACAGGGTTTGACAGTCTTACTTATCAAAAGTACTACGATTGATATCCTATACTTGTGGGTAATCAAAGGCCTTTATCAAGTCACTAGCAGACAAGTCATGATTCCTGAAGCGCAAATTGTTAGTCAACTCGGCCGTGTAATGGTGCATGAGTCGGCTTCTGAAACTAAGAGGTCGGATCCTACAGCTCATCCAGCACCGGGTCAAGTCGACCCTAGAAATACCATGAGCTATCAAAGGGTTAATCTTAGAGTAAAGGGTCTTCAGTGTCGCCCTCTCTTCAGCAGATGCATAAGCAATAAATAACTATGCAGAGTCAAGGCACTCTAACTGTAACCCGACAATCGGTGTTGTTTCAGCCGGGGATGTGTCTTTGCAGTAAAACCAGGTTTTGTGGCATCCTTTAGGCATTGTTTGGGTAGGGACGGGATTATATAGAACTGGGTTTTAGCCAATTTTTAGTAAAATCGGTTTTATCAATTGTTATATGTGTAACCAGTTTATGAAAAAAGATGTTTGTACTAGAAAGAACTTAGGATCGACTTGTCACATTTCTTGTTTGGTTTGGATAGGCTTTTCGCCCACAC
The DNA here is from genome assembly GCA_021437245.1 of Aegilops speltoides. NCBI lineage: Eukaryota > Viridiplantae > Streptophyta > Magnoliopsida > Poales > Poaceae > Aegilops > Aegilops speltoides. Next base: position 200,600,391 of record CM038147.1, read on the forward strand.
GCATCAACGAGTTTGTTGAGAAAAGGACGGGCATAGAGAAAAAGTTAGTGATCGAGTATATCCAGATCGCGTTTTTAGAAAAACAACTAGTCCTCGTTTTTCCATATACCCGAAATCCTGGATTATGGAAAACCAAATTTTCTATATTCACGGATTAGATAGAGTTGCCAAATAGGATTTTAGTTTGTTACATCGTTTTCCTGATTTATGGAGAACCAGTTCTCTACGTATCACGTATCCAAACAACGCCTTAGGATGACTCGCCAGCACCATTTCAGGGAAAGCTGAGTTCCTCCTTCGTTGAATTATGACCCTTCCACATCCCAGACTCGGCCCATTTTTGCATTCAGTTTGACGGTTGCAATAAAACAATTCTTGAAACAGGTTGGCAGTCGGCTCAATCTGGAGACACACTTCACAGAAGACTTGGAAGTTACTTAAAATGAGGACCGAGTTGGGAGCAAGGTCTTGTGGCCTGATACCAAAGTAGTGAGGAACGTCGCGAAATTTTTTGGAACCCGGAGGGCGAAAGCCTCTGTCCAAGTGATATGCGACGATAACTACTTCATTTTGACCCGGAGCTGGCCGAGTCTCTTCTTCAGCGGCTCGCCATTTGATCTGGCCCTTGGCCGGAAGTAACCCGATATTTACCAAGTCGTCGAGCATGAGCTCTGATATGCATGATTTGGTCCAGTTATAGGCTTTGCTCACTTTGGGGGCCATGGGTTCAGTTTGCAACAAAGATGAACTACAAAGGTGAAAAGGAAGGAAAATATAAGCCAAATTGGAGGCATAAAAGATTATATGACTAGGATGTTTGATAACTTAACAGTTTAAGTCGGTTAAAAGATCATAGTAAAACCCAGAACTGGTAAAGAAACGACACAAGTACGAGCCGGCTAGGAATTTGAGAGACGTCAAAACCATACCTAAAGGATGAGCTGACAAAGGTTATCAAGGCAATGTCCGGGTGATGGCAGCTACAAACAACTACTGTACAAATTGAGTATCAATACTGATCTGAAAAATGGCTACAAAAACGAAAAGCAAAAACCTAGGTTTGGTGATGAAGCAGTAACTGAGCTTATTAGGCGACAGAGGGGACCTACAATATGACTAGCTATGTGGCGGAGATACTTTAAACGCCATACACATAGCAGTTTATGGGCACTAGTAGAAAAACACCTATTAGTCCCGGTTCGTAAGGGCCTTTAGTCCTGGTTCATGAACCGGGACTAATGGGTCGTTACTAATACCTCCACCCATTAGTCCCGGTTCAAACACGAACCGGGACAGATGTGCCTCCACGTGGCGGTCCGCCGAGCCCGATCGAGGGCCTTTGGTCCCGGTTGGTGGCACCAACCGGGACCAAAAGTCCATGTTTTTTTTAGAAAAGTGGCTGCTTTAGGGGGTTTGGGGTTATTTTTAGGTTGTTATTAGCTAGCTAATAGAGAGAAGTTTCCTCTCTTATATTTTCGTCCTTGGTTTACCAACGCTGCTGCTATGTTCATTTCATCCGCTGATATAATAACTCATGCATGCTCGCATCATACATCATCATATATAATAACAAGTCCTACTAATCATGCATCATCATACAACTTCTACTCGTTATTAATAATAAGTCATACGATCATCATCCTCATAGTCATCGAACCCAACCCTACATAATTGTTCTTAGCACATGATCATCGAGATCGGTAGGACCTAAACACCCTTAAGGTAAAATAGCATAAAACAATATAGACCCCGACTCTCCATTATGAAGAATGGCGATCATCCTATCTCCAATTCTTTCCCTTCACGCCTTTTGCTTCCAAGAAGCACCTTACGACTGTCCATACATTTTTTCCATTCTTTGATTGTCATGTCTCCACTTCTTTTAGAAACCCGGTATGGACAGTTGAGATTCGTAGGAAGACCTGGTTGTATGTTCAAAACATGAAGGGTACTGTGCGTATACATCATATGAGGCACATAATCATTCAGGATTATCTGTTGAAAAACATAGTAATAACTTCGTAGTTAGCAATGATGTACTAGTTTTAGAAGTGTGCAAAAAGATGCACGGATGTCGTAATAGTAAAAAAATCTTACCAGGGTATCTCCATGTAGTTATCGTAGTTCAACATGTGCACTAGTGGCACGTATTGACCATAATGTTGAGGAGTTTGATTGTAGATATTGTAATTCTCAAGATCAGTACAAAATGCGACCAGATAATTTTTCTCCTGATAAGTTAATTCGGAGCCTTCGGTGTAGTAGGTTCTGTCTACCATCTTCTGCACATTCTTTGAAGAATGAAAATAAACTGTCAATGGAAATAAGTTGTCAACTATTTTGAAATAAACAATATAAATTACTTAATAACTATGTTAAGCTCACATGGGGAAGAATTGGAGGTGTATCCACAAGGACCCAAATCGAAGGTCTCTCTTGCTCGATTGTAGGATCACCAAGATCCATGGTGACAAGCATACCCCCATCAAAACCATACATCTTGCAAAGTGCTTCCCAATTTTTGCAACCAAAATGGGTTACACTCTGAGCATTGTACAGCTTTACTTGAAAATCCACACCATGATGGGTACTTAGGATAATTTTTTTGGTTTCCATACTTTCATGGTCTTCAAAACCCATTCTCTCCAAGACATAGCGTCTTGCAAAGCATGGGATAAGCTAGTCGAATTGGAAAAGATGAAAAATACACGTTAAAATAGTTAAAGTCGTGCTTAATTACGAAAAAACTATTGTAAATGCGTTGCATACCGTATGAACATCGAAGGTCTCCTCGAGCTTAATCTTTGAAGCGCCGATCTTCGTCCACTCAATGAACTCGTCAGACATACCTCGGCCGTCGTGGCACGATCACACTCCCCGGCGGTTTTAAATCGTCCGAGTACGACATTTCCGGCTTATGTTCATAATTCAAATATTAAACTAGATCATTATTATTAATCACGGGTTGACTATCGGTGATGTACGTAGCTCCTCCTTTCATTCCCGAGTGCATTATTACACCAAATTGTCTAGCACATGGGAATGAAGGAGAACTAATCCAATATGAGCATTCAATAAGCAAAACCAAATCATAAAATAAGCAAAACCAAATCATAAAATAAAGTAGTATTCAAATTAGCATGCATTCAATAATTATAAGCAGAAGTACATCATCTCTTGGTGTCCGTACATCGTCAATACTATCACTAAAATAGCATCACTAATACAACTAGAACCGTAGCGCCTGACGGGTATCGTCGCGGGCGGTGGACACCCAAAGATAAGGAACCATCACAGGATCATAGCTCCAGTGAGATCCCTGAAGAACCTGCTAGGTATTGTCAAACCTGCCCTCCAATGCAACTGTTGGTGTCAAAACCGGCGGATCTCGGGTAGGGGGTCCCGAACTGTGCGTCTAGGCGGATGGTAACAGGATACAAGGGACACGATGTTTTTACCCAGGTTCGGGCCCTCTCGGTGGAGGTAAAACCCTACTCCTGCTTGATTAATATTGATGATATGGGTAGTACAAGAGTAGATCTACCACAAGATCAGAGAGGCTAAAATCTAGAAGCTAGCCTATGGTATGATTGTTGTTCGTCCTACGGACTAAAACCCTCCGGTTTATATAGACACCGGAGAGGGCTGGGGTTACACAGAGTCGGTTACGATGGTAGGAGATCTACATATCCGTATCGCCAAGCTTGCCTTCCACGCCAAGGAAAGTCCCATCCGGACACGGGACGAAGTCTTCAATCTTGTATCTTCATAGTCTAGGAGTCCGGCCAAAGATGATAGTTCGGCTATCCAGACACCCCCTAGTGTAGGACTCCCTCAGTAGCCCCTGAACCAGGCTTCAATGACGACAAGTCCGGCGCACATATTGTCTTCGGCATTGCAAGGCGGGTTCCTCCTCCGAATACTTCATAGAAGATTCTGGACACCAGGCTAGTGTCCGGCTCTGCAAAATAAGTTCCACATATCATCGTAGAGAGAATAATATTTACACAAGTTCAATATGCTGACGTATTCCATGGCATGAAATCACACCATGGCCAAGCCTTTATTCGAATTGTTTTTATTGTTCCACCTCAGCGCGTTTAGCGAAGTGGTTTCCTTGGCACGTCTTGTCAAAGCAGAGATCGTGTCCCCTTATTCCGGGATTCTCATCAATACGGGTATTGACACACGAACACGTCGATGTGTGCCCGCGGCACCGAGGGAGATGCTCCACAACTCACAACGCGGGAGGCCGACTTCCAGCGCGATACGCAAGACAGCAAGCCGGCGCTTTTGGGACCAGACGCCCCGCTCGCCCGGGAGGGACCCCGTCAGGGCTCGCGGCAACGATTGGCTGCTCGAGGTCAGTCTTACCGCCCCTAGAGCCTCGTGGATTCGCAACCTCCAATCTTGAAGAACGACGAAGAACGAGAAGAAAGATACAAGGGGAGAGATAAAAGTAGATAAACACGGAAAAGTAGTAGATTGATTGATCGATTGTGTGTTGTTCAATCGGCCATCACCCCTTAGGTATATAAGAGGCGGCTGGACTTCCCGTGCAAGGAAAAGGCTTGGATTCACGTCCAAAACCCTAGTCAAATTCGGATTGGTTTTGTCCGAACTTTCCAAAACTGTTCGGTTTAAACTGGCTGCACCTTGTGGGTAACTTTTGAGGTGGTAAACAACCTCGGATGGAAACGAGCCCAAAAGCAATCTTGACTGTTTTGACGAGACGAACAACTTTTATGTTGAACGTTTTTTTATTAGAGTTCATTTTGAGGGTCAAATCGCTCGTGCAACACAGGCTGTTATTCGCGCTACCCATCGAGACGGGGTGGTGTCGGTGGGCGCGCCACTTTTGGCTCCTGATAGTGTTGTATTCGGATGGCTCTAACTTTTGCATACGTACTCGGATTGGAACGATTGTTATATCAGAATCGATCATTTCGACGAGACGAAGACAATCCATGTAGATCATTTTTCCATACGAGGCAGTCTTGGGGGCGTAATGTGCCGAATAGTGTTCTGAATACAAAATCTCAGTATTTCGAACACAACTTCGGCCTTCGAGATGAGATCAGATGGCGATGGCCTAAACTTGAAAGATGTTCGTATCGACAATACGAAACTTTTTCATGTAGAACACTTCTCCATTTGAGGCCATTTTAAATAAGTTCTTGACTGTGCCAAAATCTGGTGTCAACACATGCCCCCTATTTTTCGGCAAAGCCTGTGTGCCAAAAAATACCTTGCACATAGTTTGCTCTAAGTATGATGTCAACACTCCATCGGCCATTTTGGCATATTCTTAGGACGATAAGTTTATATCGGCCATTGCTTGTGTGAATATTTTGACGCAAGCTTGGGTGAAACTTTCTCAACTTCCTTAACAATCTGATGATAAACTCCCATAGATATGTATCTCAAGGTCATCCTCGGAACCATATTATTCACCCTTTTGCTAGGATTTTGCTGATAATCAATAATAAACTTTCTCCAATCCTTATTTTCGCCTGTATAAGAAAAATTCATTAGTGGCCGAAGCGGTGGACATCGGTTCGGCTTTACCTATTCTGAAGAGACTAAGCATCGGCTATTGATAGAAATGCAACACACCATGATTAACATAGTAGCCGGATGCTTGCTGTGCCAACTCTTTCAAATTGTCATGTCTAGAAATATGAACAATTTTATAGCAACCCAAGGTAATTTTGCATCTAGACATACCTTAAGATAAACTATAAGTGACTCGTCAAAACATTGATAACCCTTGGATATTTGTTGCACTACTTATAACGAATCACTGAAAGCCTCAATCTGTATAGCACCTATAGCAACCAAAAGCTCCAAACCAAATAAATTTCATATTCGGCTTTGATTATTGTGTAAAAATATTTTAAGTGGCATAAGGCTTGTTTTGGTCTCCAATTGAACTAATGACGATGTTAGGATACTACACCGGCCATGCTTTGACATATTCTTAGGGCAATAGATAAATATCAGCCATTAACATGAGGTCCATGTAGAATTCACCCACCAAAGTATGTATAGCCAAAATAAACAAATAAAATAGGAATAAAATATTTCAGCCCATTTGTATTAGCAACAATGTAACTAACCAAATGTATGGTAATTTTGTAATACTCTCTCATGATATAGAAAATTATGTTGCATCCATGGATCAAAATAAATCAATGGAGGGTAATTGATCATACCTAGGGATGAATTCCATGGCAAAGGCATCAACGACATGGTTGAAGAAAATGGATGATGTGCTAACCGAAGATTTTGATGTTGTGATGTGCACCTTCGGCTTAATTGTTTGTTGCTTTCATTATTTTCCTTCTTCACTTTTATTGTACTTGTTGCAACAGAAGCATGCACATCATTTTTGTGTTGATTGATCTTCTTGGGAACCCATGCCATGTTCTTCTTTTTCAGCTCTTGTGCACTAAGATTTTGTAATTTTTTCTTTTGCCAATATGATAAACCGAGTGGGCATCTCGGCTGTGATTTTGTTTCAACCAATGGCAACTCTTTTTGGGCCTTGTGCACCCTCAACTTCTTTTCTTCAGATTTGGCACTCTGATTTTTATCAGTTGATTGCTTCACTTCTTTGCCTTTTGTAGCCAATGTCAACACTTTAATTGGCTCTTTGTTATTTGATATCAAATCTGAAGCAGCACACTTACGACCATCTCTTTTCACGCGGTAAACTTGCTTTACCACCTCTTTCTTCTTTCTTGAGCTCTGGACCGATTCCTTATGATTGAAACGGTCTTTGACGCGTGATTGTTCAAATGTTGATCTCCTTGGAGCTGCATAGTATTGGTGAGATGGTCTAGAATAAGATGGAGAATGTACCCTTGTATCATACCTGTCCCTTGATGAATATGTATCTATATGAGCATAGGGAGGTATCCACGGCATTGGCATCGGCGGCCCAAAATAAGGATATGAATATGTTGCATTAAAATTATCACTTTGCCAATACTGATCCTCATATTTGCGCCTTGGGGGTGATCTTGGTTTCTTTGCATGATTTGGCCGATAAGCATTCTTCTCTTCACTCTTCTTTTGATATTTATCTAATAGTTTAGCAAAGGTGATTTTTGATCTCTTACACTTGCGCTTATTCCGGCCTTTATTTTCTTTTGGTTTGCTTTCATCGATCATTAGATTTTCTTGCTGCCCCCCAGTCCTTGGCGTCTCCATTGTAGCTTCGATGGAACTCCCACCCTCAAGATTATGCTCGTTATGCTCTTCAACAACTTCTTTACTTGAAAGCTTGATCCCATCACCTGCAGCTTTTACATTCTTTTTAAATGGATCGGCTTGAAGCAGCCGATGTAAAAACTTTTTGCCATCGGGACCAATCAAAATAGACTGGTCATCTCTTGGTGTTTCAACAAACTTTAATCGTCCTTTTTCAATGGCCGATTTAACTATTTGACGAAACATATTGCAATCCTCAAAATTATGCTTGGACGAATCATGCAACTTACAATACATTCGTCCTTGGATTGATGGCTTAACATGGTGATCAAGAATTGTAATGTAATTATTTTTCAGCAACAAATCAAATATTTTATCACACATGCTTGAATTGAAAGTGTACTTCTTGTTTCCTAGCCGATCTTGTTGTTTGAACGGCTTTGGAGATAAGCAAACGAATGGTTCAGATTTGGTATCTCCCCATTCGGCTATGCATTGTGTTTTCCACTCTATCTCCGATGTCTTTGGATATGATATTATATTAGCATCGGTTTTCTCAATAGAATTTAATCTTGGCTTTAAATTTCTGAAACGAAGATATTTGGAACATACATGTCTCAGTTGAGACCAAGTGTAAGCCAAGTAAGAAATAAGCAAAGCTACCCAACTAGATATGAACTTTAGAGAAAGCAACGGGAAAAGCTTTGGCTGTAACAATAAGTCAATACCGGTCTTTATAAATGGTGCAATGGGTTGACCGATATGTTCCATAATAATTTTACTGCTAACAAGTAAATTACCCTTCCTCATTGGTCTTTCAAAATTACTTATGAGAATATTTCTTATAGATGCATCAATAATGAAGTTGCGACCAAATCTGAAAATAGGTAAATTACTCGCTATGCATACCTCTTCAAATATGTTGGGAGAGCATGATAGTGGTGTCATTTGAAGAACATCTTGCTCCGTCTTTGGATGGCTCCCCAACACCTTGTCATCATCTTTTCTTGAATCCGTGCATCATTGCTTTGAAGATTTTTGTCGGCGAACTTTGTTCGCTACTTGTTCTTGTCCTTGAAGCTTGTCAATTTCTACGGCACGGAACTCATAGGGCGTAAGTAGGTTCCATTAACTTCGAAAAATCAAGCACCGTTGTTTTCCTATGCTTGCCATGCCCTTTCTCAATAATGCTTGCCTCGTTGGATTTGATGGATTCGAATATATACTACTTGATACGGCTTTTTCAACCGAAGCACTTTCATGTTCGAATCATCCTTCTTTTCATTGATAGTATCAATTGGCAATGCTTCTTTTATCTCGAGCCAATTCTTTTCTATTTGTTTCGACGGCGGCAAAATTAGCTTTAAGCTTTTCTCAATTTCAGCCCACTCGGATATGATTGCCCCCAATGCTTTTAGATTCTTTCGACAATGACACACGGTGTTGCGAAATTTCGCAATTGTGTAGGGGTGTATAATATGATGTAGTACTAGGTGAAGGCATATGCAGTGTTGTAAGACCATACTTTTGCTCGCCAATTTTATCAATTGGCAAAGATTCATCTTCTTGCAAAACTCTAGCTTTTATTGCGGCATAATCAGGAAATAGCCCCTTTTCATGTTGTTCAAGGAAAAGAGCACTAATTCTCTTATTTTTGGCAAACTCTTCAATGCAGCCACCACTACCTCATCTTCTACAAGGTTGGGCACAACCGCTCCTGTAAAATTTACATTCATTTGGCTGTAACCAGGAAGGTGTGAAGCCGAATTATGAGCATCTACAGTTGTGTATGCTGCCGAAGAATTACTAACATGAGGTGTAGCATATGACGGTTGAGAGTAACTGGCCAAATAGCCATTAGTAGCATGGTCAATTCTCTTATTCATCGGCATGGTTCGATTACTATATTGCACATTAGCTACCGATGAATAAAAGGGTGAAACACTTTCTTGTATGGCATTGGAAATTCTAACTTGGGGTGTTTCAAATTGATTAATCGAACTCATCATGTTGCTCATTGGCATATGAATTTGTGGGGTTACCGATGCATGGGAGTTGGGATACATATGTTGCATGTTGCTAAATTTATAAGAATTTGAAACATGAAGATTGTTTTGCATCGGCCCTTGCACATAATTAGATGCATGATTGATAAAACTAGGGCTAGCCGATACATTATGCTCAATAGGTGATCCAACAACAACATATGGATTATTTGCATCTACAAAGGGGAATTGGGTATTCATATTACCTTTGTAGATTGCAGCAACTTGATGACGATCTCTTCGTAGCAAGAACGGGCTGGAGACCGTTCAAAGCTTCGTCCCCAGCGGAGTCGCCAAAAAGTGTGTTGACACACGAACACGGCGATGTGTACCCGCGGCGCCGAGGGAGATGCTCCACAACTCACACCGCAGGAGGCCGACTTCCAGCGCGATACGCAAGACAGCAAGCCGGCGCTTTTGGGACCAGACGCCGCTTCGCCGGGAGGGACCCGTCGGGTTTCATGGCGGCGATTGGCTGCTCGAGGTCGGTCTTACCGCCGCAAGAGCCTCGTGGATTCGCAGCCTCCAATCTTGAAGAACGATGAAGAACGAGAAGAAAGATACAAGGGGAGAGATAAAAGTAGATAAACACGGAAAAGTAGTAGATTGATTGATCGATTGTGTGTTGTTCAATCGGCCATCACCCCTTAGGTATATAAGAGGCGGCTGGACTTCCGTGCAAGGAAAAGGCTTGGATTCACGTCCAAAACCCTAGTCAAATTCGGATTGGTTTTGTCCGAACTTTCCAAAACTGTTCGGTTTAAATCGGCTGCACCTTGCGGGTAACTTTTGAGGTGGTAAAGCGACCTCGGATGGAAACGAGCCCAAAAGCAATCTTGACCGTTTCGACAAGACAAACAACTTTTATGTTGAGCGTTTTTGATTAGAGTTCCTCTTGAGGTAAAATCGCTCGTGCAACACAGGTTGTTATTCGCGCTACCCATCGACGGGGTGTGCGGTGGGCGCGCACCACTGGCTCTGATAGTGCTGTATTCGGATGGCTCTAATTTTTGTATAAGAACTCGGATTGGAACGATTCTTATATCAAAATCGATCGTTTCGACGAGACGAAGACAATCCATGTAGATCATTTTTCCATACGAGGCAGTCTTGGGGGCGTAATGTGCCGAATAGTGTTTTGAATACAAAATCTCAGTATTTCAAACACAACTTCGGCCTTCGAGATGAGATCAGATGGCGATGGCCCAAACTTCAAATATGTTCGTATCGACAATACGAAACTTTTTCATGTAGAACACTTCTCCATTTGAGGCCATTTTAAATAAGTTCTTGACTGTGCCAAAATCCGGTGTCAACAACGGGCGTGGGTAACCCAACCGCGCCATTGTTTAGGGCGCTTGGGAGATAAGCGAGTTTTACCAGGCTGGTGGAGACGCATAGTTTCGTCCGTCCATATAAGGGGATAAGGATCTACCTTTTTACCTACGCCTTCTTCCTCCTTTGCTTATCCATTTCCGCGTACTCGAGCTCCAGCGCCCAAGTCCGCACATCTCGCCTCAACCTTCTCCAGCCATGTCCGGAGCGGGAGGCAAGTGGATGGCCTCCTCCGTCACGGAGGGACACATCAAGAGGCTGCGAAAGGCCGGATACTTGTCCAGCGACATCGCGCCTCGGCTTCCCGACAAGGGGCAGCTCATCCCCACCCCCGGGCCCCATGAGAGGGTGGTGTTCCCCACCCACTTCCTCCGCGGACTAGGGTTTCCACTTCACCCATTTGTCCGGGGGCTCATGTTCTACTGTGGCCTGGATTTCCATGATCTGGCCCCGAATTTTATCCTCAACATCTCAGCGTTTATCGTTGTGTGCAAGGCCTTCCTCCGCATCACACCCCACTTCGGCTTATGGCTGAAGACTTTCAATGTCAAGCCGAAGGTAGTGGGCGGCCAGCAGGCAGAGTGCGGAGGCGCCATGGTGGGCAAGATGCCCAATGTCACATGGCTCGAGGGCGCCTTCGTGGAAACCATCAAAGGGTGGCAATCGGGGTGGTTCTACATCACCGAGCCGCGTGACCCTGAATGGGCAGCGGCCCCCGAATTCAGATCTGGCATCCCCACACGGCTCACCTCCTGGAAAGAGAAGGGCCTGACATGAGGTGATTCGGAAGAGCTGACCGGACTCCAAACCTGTGTCCAAAACCTTGTGAACAAGAAGATCAAGCTCGTCAACGTGGTCCAGGTCATGCTCATCCGCCGGATCCTCCCGTGCCAACAACGAGCTTTTAATTTGTGGGCGTTTGATCCGGCACAACACCAGACCTTGAGCAGGCTCTTTGACACTACGTACGAAGGCGCTTGGAGGGTGCTGTTCAAGGGCGCCGAGGCTCCCACATCCGCAACTGAAGACCGCGGATTCAGCTCGCAGCGTCAAGCCAGCGAGGTAAGCTATTCTACCCTTTACGGGACACTTTTTTTTCATAGTTTAACTCTATGCGGGATCTAAACTCCCTTTGTCTTTGACAGGCCTGGCAAAAGACGTCCGGACAGGTTAACTGTCCGGCTCCCTTGCCAGAAGACCCAGAGACGCCCAATTAATGGGGCTGCTGGTTCCGGCGCCTTACGTGGTGCCGGAGAAGAAGGCCAAGAATAAGGCCACGAGAACTCGGAGGAGTTCCCGGCGCCAGGTGTTATCGGACTCATCGTCTGATGACTCCGAGGCGGACTCCTCTCGTGAAGACAAGGAGGAGAAAAAAGAGACCTCTCCCCCAGCGGGGGGAGAGAAGAAAAGGAAGGCCTCCCCAAGCTGGGGAGGCCGGAGAATCAGAAGGAAGGACGATGGCGGAAAATGGCGGGCGTGAGAACACGCGTCCACGTCATTGATCTGAGTGAAATGTAAATGCATAAAATAAAAATAGAATCAAACATTGCGGTACATTATTTCCAGAACTCTTACATTTACATAAAAATACTGTTAATTACATCTCGAAGAAAACCCCGATTAAGAATTCCAACATATCTATTACATAGGATTGCATCACATTCCTATTACAACATTCTACAAGAGAGATCCTCCTCGTGGTCGACGACGAACTCCTGCTTGGTGAGCTTGAAGTTTGGTTCCATGCAAGTACTCCTCTATGATTTTATGTGTGATGTTTGGGAATATATTTCCTAGCATGCAACCATTTTTGTGTGTTCAACCTCATTTATATGCGGAATGCAGGTTGATTTTGGCAAGGCATAGTTTTATCCTACTTTTGGCACATAGGATATGAGTATGTATTTTCCTTTAGGATTTTTATATGACCTTTTTGGTTTTGGTGGCATATATATATATATGACATGCCAATTTTAATAAGTTTTGCATCATCACATTACTACTATCGCCGTGCGACACCGATGTGGAGCCCGTGTATAGCATAACGGATTGAAGCTTTCTGACACAATCTTGATGCTTTTTTATGGTGCATGTGATATGTGCCATATTTTGTTGACTCTGAGTCCGCCCAGTATCGAGCCTGACCTGAGTGGAGTTTGCTTATGATATTTTGTTTGTTTAAAGCCTATCTGGGCTACATGGAATATCCCTTATCATGTATTTTGCATGAATTTTGTATGCATATGTGGATGTGGAGTGAACCTATTTTTATTAAGTTCTGCTTTACCTGTATTACTACTAACACCGCGTAGCACTAATATAATGCCCGCGTGCAGCGTAACCAAGTAAAGGTTTGTGGAGCAGTTATGGCGTTGCATGATCATATGACATATATAATTTTTTGTTTATGTTTGTACCTTACATAGTATTAGCACTAACTCCACATAGCGTCATTTCATTGGCGCTCGTGTGTAGCATAACCCACGTAAAGTAAGTTTGTGATATCCATTTGTGATGATGCTAATAGTTTAGGCTCTTATAGCATTGGAGCATTTTTATGACATGTTTAATTTGACTTTGGCCAAAATATGTGGCCTGAATGTTTTGTTTAATTTTCTCTCACTTGTATTACTACTAACACCGCGTAGCATTAAGATAATATCCGCGTGTAGCGTAACCAGGTAAGCTTAGTTTTTATGATGCAACATAATTTATAATTTATCTTGCATGATTTTGGTCTTTGCGTATGTAGCATGAACGTATTTTTTAATTAAGTTTTACCTTGCTTGTATTACTACTAACACCGAGTAGCATTAAGATAATGCCCTCGTGTAGCCTAACCAAGTGAAAGTTTGTTTTCATATATTCCTGTCCGTATTACGGCTAGCGTGACACATAATGTCCGTACCGTAACCAAACAAGATTTTACTATGAACTCAGCTTAACATTTTTGTGATTTGGCTCTGACTTAGTCATATGAGTTTCATTTATGATGACCAAACCAAGACAATTTTTATGAGGTTTTCGTACCTATGATACTCTCTTGATTTGTATCCGCGTATAGGGACCAAACCAAGGAGCGAGTCGATCATCCTGGCTTGTATCACCAAGGGGACCGAACCAAGAAGGAGATCATTAGGACGAAGCATATGCAACATGTAAAAGAAACATGCATGCTCATTGGCTCGTACCGCGATGGCCGAACCAAGGAGAGATTTTTATGTAGATTAAACATGCACTTTGGTTTGTACCGCGAGGGCCGAACCAAAGGCAAGAATTTTAGGGAGATGAAACATGCTTCTTGATTTGTACCGCGATGGCCAAACCAAGAACAAGAATTTTGAGAAGATGAAATATGCCTCTTGATTTGTACCATGATGGCCGAACCAAGGGTTAGAGTTTTGGGAGAGGAGGAAGAAGAAAGCTCCATGATCTGTACCACAATGGCCAAATCAGGGGCTAGGGAAGAACCATGAATCTCACCTTCAACCTCCTGTAAGCGTCACGCCTGCCTCTTTCTCTATGTGCTCTTATGTGTTGTACGTGTGTGTGTAATTTTAGCAGCGCGAGAAAACGATCTAAGGGCCGAGGAGCCAAACAATGAGTATTAAATCAGTGGAACCCCTTATACGCTGGACGAGCAGGTATTTATAGGGAGGGAGGCGTGCAGCGCTGCGGCTAGACGCACGCACCCACGCTCCAGATCATGGGATCATGCTGATGGATCGTGGGAGTGGGGCTGCTCCTTCCTTTTTTATTTTTTAATCACTAATTAACCCGGCAGCGTCCCATCGGCTAGCTACTTTGCATGATTGGGCTTGGGCCCATTGAGCCTAATACTACACATGCATGCAAGTCTATGCATGGATGAAGAAAAGGACTCCATTACGTATGTGGCTTTACAAGCTATCTCATGTACGGACAACTTATACATGTCTGTACGTATGCATTGTTACCCAATGAATCAATGATATCTATTTAGTTAATACACAATGGTATTTCGGTGGAGCGGCACTCGTACGTGTTATATTTTGCCGATACTGCCGGGATTTTATGTTGGCATTAGAATTCTACCGTCGGTGACAGTACACGTACGCGAGCTATCTGTCCTCTATAATTTCCTTAGGACAACAACTTGATGATTATTATTTTTTCCGTCACATTTTATAATTACGGCTCTTTTTGATGTCCGTAATATCAACATTCAGCAATGTATCATACCATTATTTTCATCAGCCATTGCTTTGAACGATCGATTATTTTTAAATTGTTTCCTTTCATTATTAAATGGATTTTTGCCATTTGTATTTATCTAACTTTTGGTACAGTATTTGCACTCTATTTTGTTTTGGTCAAAAACCATGTCAACAGGACCCTTCCTCCGGACTGTTCCACCAACGCCGACGACGGCAAAGAGGAGTGGCCTTCGAGGGCCAAGCCCCTGGCGAGATCATAAGTGTCCAGATTCCAGAATAACTCATGATTTTTCTTTTGTCGCATAGTGTCTTCTAACGCCGAATACAACCATGTAGCCCGCCCAAGGACGATCTCCCCGCTTCGTCGAGCGGCTCCCTGGATTCGTCGGATGTGAATAGCACTTCACTTCCGAACGCCTCCTCCCCCCGTGACGCAGACGACGCCGAGGTGGGGTCCCAGAAGGGGCCCAACCAGGAGGAGGAGGTTCCGGAGGTGCCGCAGGGCAACCTCTTCGGACTTTGGGCACGAGGGGAGTCAACCCCCAAAGGGTTCTGAGTTCGGCCCTGGACCGGACTCCGCACCGGAACCCTTAGTGGTTCCGGAGTCCGGCAGACGGCCCCTTCGTAAGAAGGGCGAGACTGCGACGCCGGTGACCTCCGTCCAATCGGAGGCGCCGGATAATTTTTTGGAGGCGCTCAATGGCGCCTCCATCGACGAGGAGCACCGCACCGTTATGAGTGCGGTGATCCGAAAGTTCGATCCGCCAAGAGCGGGCTGATGAAGCTCGTACCAGCCTTCTAACGAGGCTTTGAGGTAAGTTTTAAGAATAGTACCACATAGGCGGTAGTTTTCGATGCTCGGTTTGGTGTTGAGAAAGAAAAGCCAAACCGAGGATCTAAAAGATATCTGCAGGAGTTTAACATAAGCATGTCAATATGGGAATGCAGTGTCTTCTTGACCTCTGCCAGACCGACTGCGGAGGTCAATGCGTTGAAGCGAGCCTCGGCGGTCCTGAACAAGCTCGGCCGTGCCAAGAAGCAGCTCGAGGACAAGGAAGGTAAGTAATACCTTGTTAAAGTAATACCTTATAAAAGGTTTTGGTTGCAAAAATGGCAGAATAACGTGAGTATTGCAGGGGCCACGAACGAGGTGGCGACCCTGAAGGAAGCGGTGTCCAAGGCCGAAAGTAATGCGGCCGCGGAATGCACCGAGTGAGAGAAGCAGGAGGCGCGGGTGGCGGAGGTGCGGCAAGAGCTCCAGGTGAAAGAACATGCGGTGCCCCCATGTTTGGTTTTGGCAATTGATGACAATCTCTATAGACTAATGGTTGCCTTGAGTTATATTTGAAGGGTTTTTCCATAGGCTTTTCTTGGAGTCCATTTGTTGGTCTCAAGGAGAGTTTGTGATGACCACGGTGCTATTAAAGAATTATCCAAAGATCGGTCATGTGAGTGTTGAGCTTATTGCAAGCATGTCTTGAAGAAGAAGATTGTGTGATCATTCATGTTTACCTTCAAGACATCATCCAAATGAAGAGAGTTGGAAAGATTCAAGGTTGATCAAGACTAAGTCAAAGAATGAATCAAGTTGATCAACACACAAAGCATAGAAGATGAACCGAGAGGGATCAAGCGATCCCATGGTATGGTAAGCATGGTCAATTACGCTTTGTGTACTAACCCATGGTCTTCGTGAGAGTTCTTTGTGGGGTTAGGTTGCGGTGTGCAAGTTCAAGTAGGATCATCACGAAGAGATCATATGCTTGAAGCTTGCCGTCCATTGTGGCGACAATGGACTTATGAAGATGTGCAGAAGAGTGGCTCACCCTTAGTGGAGTTTGGGGGAGCAATCAACTAGTCTTCATTGAGCCAACACAATCAAGAAAGGTGGTCCAACTTGAGGGAGTCAAGACCGTCATCATCTAGCTCAAGTGGACCATGTGCAAGGCAAAGGTTTGCCCTTGATAGGTTTTCTATTTTACCGGTCTCACGGTAGTTGTGGGAGACCGGGTTATAGGATCGATTGTCGTACTATCAAGGGGAGCTCTCGATGAGTTGCTTGATCGTATCGTTCGTAGAGAGCTCAAACCATTGCATCCTTGCATCGTCTTTATTAGTTCTTATTTGGCTCTTCTCCTTGTGAGTTTTGGAGCTTATGGTCATTTTTTGACAAGCTTGAGTTCATCGAAAACGGAGTTCACATGCATCTTCTATGATGTTTTCAATGTTGGAGGGTATGTCGGTTCTTCTCTGTTGGAGGTTTCGCTGTTTTGATGCTACTCGTCTTCCTCTATCCAACAAGCTTGAGTTTGCTCAAATCGGAGCTCATTTGAAGAAGTTATGGCAGTTCTGGTTTTCCTTGGAGTATACTTTGTTTTCGTGGTAGTGGCTTGAGGGTGGCGCCAGCGGTAGTACCGCAGTCCTCAGCGATAGTACCGCCGAAGCTCTCAAGCGGTAGTACCGCTCCACGAAGCGATAGTACCGCTCTCAGCGGTAGTACCGCTCCAAGAGCGGTAGTACCGCTTGTGGGCTTCGGCCGTAGTACCGTAGTGGTTCCGGGCTACTACCGCCTCGATTCTAGAACGATGTTTTTCGTGTCGGGTTTTGCGGTACTAGGAGCGGTAGTAGTGGCGGTAGTACCGCTCCAAGCGGTAGTACTGCTCTTACTCCCGCGGTAGTACCGCTCTAGGGCCAGGACCGTGTCTTCCTCGTCAGCGCGGTAGTACCGCTGGGTGGGAGCGGTAGTACCGCTCTGTGCGGGGATGTTCAGTGGGGTAACGGTTGGATTGGTTCCCCCACTATATAAAGGTGTCTTCTTCCCCATTGAACCTTATCCTTTGAGCTCGTGTTCTTCCCCCATAGTTGACCCTCTTCGAGCTTGCTAACTCTCAATCCCTCCAATGATTCTTGCTAGTTCTTGAGGGAAAAGAGAGAGGAGATCTAGATCCACGTTTCCACCAATCACTTTCTCCTCTAAGTGAGGGGGAACCCCTTGGATCTAGATCTTGGAGTTCTCGTGTTCTTCTTTCATTCTTCCTCTCATTTTCCTCCCTAGCATTAGTTGCTTTGGTGGGATTTGGGAGAGAAGGACTTGGGCATTCCGTGTGCCCTTGCCATTGCATTTGGTGCATCGGTTTGAGTTCTCCACGTGATACATGGAAGTTACAAGTTGAGAAGCTTATTACTCTTGGATGCTTGGTGCCCTTGAGCTTGTTCCTCTTGGGTGCTTGGGCGCCCTAGACGGTTGGTGGTGTTCGGAGCTCAATCATTGTGGTGTAAAGCTCCGGGCAAGCGTCGGGGTCTCCAATTAGGTTGTGGAGATCGCCCCGAGCAATTTGACGGGTACTGATGACCGCCCCCAAGGGTTGCTAAAGTGTACGGGTCCGGTGACCGCCCCCAAGGGTTTCCATTTGTACGGGTTCGGTGACCGGCCTCAAGGGTCCCTTAGTGGATTCACGGCATCTTGCATTGTGCGAGGGCGTGAGGAGATTACGGTGGCCCTAGTGGCTTCTTGGGGAGCATTGTGCCTCCACACCGCTCCAAACAGAGATTAGCATCTGCAAGGGTGTGAACTTCGGGATACATCGTTGTCTCCGCGTGCCTCGGTTATCTCTTACCCGAGCCCTTTACTTATGCACTTTACTTTGTGATAGCCATATTGTTCTTTGTCATATATCTTGCTATCACATAGTTGCTTATCTTGCTTAGCATAAGTTGTTGGTGCACATAGGTGAGCCTAGTTGTTTTAGGTTTTGTGCTTGTCAAATTAACCGTTAGGTTTATTCCGCATTTGTTCAAGCCTAAACCATAATTATTTTAAAGCGCCTATTCACCCCCCCTCTAGGCGACATCCTCGATCTTTCACCAGGCTCTCGTGGAAAAACACGAGAGTTTGGAGCATGACTCGAAGACTCGAGAGTCCGAGCTTGCCTCGGCCCTTGAGAGTGCCAAAGCCACTAAGGCCGAAGCCCAAAAAGCCCTCAAGGAAATTGAGGCAATAAAGAAGATAGCGGCGGGTAAGGCATTCTTCATGCAAGCAAGCATGTAAAAGTGAATTACTTGTTACTTACCCGAATTCGGAGTTCTCCTGGAGCGTTCTGCCCCGCAATGTGTCCAACGCTGCCGCATTCTACCGAGCCGAGGAAGGGAGCTCGACGGAAAAGGTGTTCTGGTCTCAATATGCTGAGGCCGGACATCCGGTGCCCCTGAGCGACCAGCTGAAGCAGCTAGTCGAGCTCCACAAGGTGGCCGAACAGGCCATGAAGGGCTTTATAGTTCGGCTGTGGCCTAAAGAAGCCATGCCTGGGAGCTACTTCGGTTTGGTGCGGCGGCTGGTGGACGCCTGTCCATGGATTGAAGTCATCAAGCACTCCGTCTGCATTGAAGGTGCCCGTCGGGCCCTTGCCCGTGCTAAAGTGCACTGGGGCAAGATGGACGCCGAGAAGCTTGTGACGGACGCGCCACCGCCGGGCAAGGAGTATCGCACGCCCGAGATGTACTATAAGGGTGTCCTGAAGGGTGCCCGCCTTATAGCGGGTGAATGCTCCAAAGATGTGATTTTTGAGTAGACTCGCATTTGTTATCCTGTGCGCTGAAAACTTTGTTCATATGCACTAAGCAACGCTTGTTAATTTAAAATATTACCTTCTGTACGGCCGTTTATCAAATTTGAGAGATGGCAAGTCGTTGGCTTCAGCCCCCATGCCACAAGTGCTGGGGTGTTCGGGATAAACTTGAGCTCTCTTGTTCCCATTTTTGGGTCCTTCGAGGGAGGCTCTCAACACAACGAACGAGGCAACCGGACTTATAATGCTTGAACACTCCCACTTAGCCATAGAATTCTATAATTTTAAATTTCGGCGAAGCCCCTAGTGTTCGGAAGACCGAATTCGGTGCGCTATCCATGCCTGGGCCGGACAACGTCGGCTCTTCGCTCTAAGCGGCATAAGTCTTTAGGGACTCGAAAAAACCTCTCGAATAGCGACCGGCTCTCACCCTATCATGACGGTCAGTTTTAGCTTTCTCCATCGAGGTGCTCAACCCAGCTCAAGCTGGGCACAATCGCGATGGTTCTCCAGCCTACCTTAGCCGATATAACGGAACGTAAGGTACCAAAACATGGGAGCAGGCAAACCCAACTATTGACCCAAGACATGATTGAAGCCGATGCATATAATTCTATAAGTTCGGGTGCCGCACTTGTGAAAGTGTTCGGACTTATCACACCATATTTTGGGGAACTTAAGTCCTGGTGTATTTGGCCGTACCAGAGCGTACGGGTGCAACATGTCATAAGTGAACATGTATAGATAAAAAAAGGAATGCAATAATAGGCAAAAAGCGATGCATTGTTTATTCATAAAATACTGCAATGAAAGCAGAACGATGCAAATAGTGCGATAAGCAAGGGATGGGACTATTTAACATGTCCCCCTCCAGGGGTAGGCTGCGGGATGGTATGTAAAACAGGTATGCTGCTCGTAACAGAGACCACCTGGATACTCGACGTAGCTTTTCTGCTTCCCTGGCTATTGCATCGTGAGTTCGGCGATTCCGCTGCCGGACAGGGCTTCTTGAAAACGGAGTCCTGCGAATAAGAGAAAAAAAAGAATGACACAATTGGGAGCCCCTGGTACGGTTGAGCCGCTCTCTGGGCATGCCGTGGTCGTGCCCCTACCCCTATGCCCATGGTATCTCTAGAGCGTAGTTATGTACGCGTGGTACTAGTCTCGCGATTTCGCGAGGGCTGGGGTTGGGGTCGCATTGCTACGCGTGCTCGGAACGTGCCAGGCGGTCTTGTTGTAGGTTACTCGGGCGCTTAGCGGTGTCCGCCGCTAATGGCCGGACTCGAGAATTGCCTTAAGAGGCTGCTTTGTACTTCCGCCGCGAGAGCAGTATGCTCCTCCGTTCGGAGAGAGCGTTCGGTGTTCCGTTGACCGTAATGACTCCTCGAGGGCTGGCATCTTGAGCTTGAGGTATCGTAGTGCGGCACCGCATTGAACTTTGCAAATGCGGTTCGTCCGAAGCGATGCATGATAGCCGCTGCATGAGCGGGACTATGTTGAAGATTAACTCCTCGCCGGAAGTTATCCGGGATCCGAAGACCACTTCAAGTGTGGTGAGCTGTGCAGTTGGCCTCTACACGGTATGGCGCCTTTGAAGGTCGTCTTTGTGGGTTTAATCCTTGAGGGGTCTATGCCCATCTTGCGCACTGTATCCTGATAAAGCAGGTTCAGGCTGCTGCCGCCGTCCATCAGGACTCTAGTGAGGTGAAATCCGTCGACGATTGGGTCTAGAACCAATGCGGTGAATCCGCCGTGGCAAATGCTAGTGGGGTGGCCCCTTCGATCAAAAGTGATCGGGCAGGAGGACCACGGATTGAACTTCGGGGCGACTGGCTCCATCGCATATACGTCCCTGAGTGCATGCTTCCGCTCCCTTTGGGTATGTGCGTTGCGTATATCATGTTCACCGTCCGCACTTGTGGGGGGAAACCCTTCTGTCCTCTATTGTTCGGCGGCCAGGTCTCCTCCTCGTCATCGCTATGCAGCCCCTTGTCATTGTTTTCGGCAATTAACTTACCTGCCTGCTTGAACACCCAACAATCCCTGTTGGTGTGGTTGGCTGGCTTTTCAGGGGTGCCGTGTATCTGACACGAGCGATCGAGTATTTGGTCCAAATTGGACGGGCCCGGGGTATTTCTTTTGAATGGCTTTTTCCGCTGACCAAGTTTAGAGCCTCTGAATCCGGCATTGACTGTCGTATCTTCAGCATTATCGCCGTTAATGCGGCGCTTGTGCTTGTTGTGACGTGACCTGCCACTGCTGTCCTTGGTATCCGAACTACCGGGGTTTTTGGTCAGGTTATTCTGCGAGCTAGCTACTGTCCTCTCCCGCCTGAAGCGGGTCATGAGTGATGTGAGGGCTGTCATGGATTTCGCTTTTCTGTCCTAGGTGCGGCAAGCCACTCGTCGCGGATGTTATGTTTGAAGGCTGCAAGGGCCTCTGCATCCGGACGGTCGGCGATTTGATTTTCTTGGTTAAGAACCTTGTCCGAATTGTCCGCCAATTCGTCAGTTGCTGAATTATGTGGCTTAGGTCATCGGCGTCGGTGGTCGCACATATGTGCCTGGAAGTTATCAAGGAATGCGGCTTCGTGTCTTCCCAACACCCAATTGATTCTGCTGGCAAGCTATTGAGCCAATGCCGAGCTGGTCCTTTAAGCTTGAGTGGGAGGTATTTGATGGCGTGTAGATCATCACCGCGGGCCATGTGGATGTGAAGGAGATAGTCCTCGATCCAAACCGCAGGATCTGTTGTGCTGTCGTATGATTCAATGTTTACGGGTTTGAAACCCTCGGGGATTTGATGATCCATTACTTCGTCTGTGAAGCATAGTGGGTGTGTGGCGCCTCCGTATTGGGCTATATCACGACGCAACTCAAATGAGCTTTGTCTTCTGTGTTCGGCCCGGCCAGAATTGTTGTATCCGGCGTGACGATTGTCATCATGTATCGTGGGGCGCCCACGCGATCCGTAGATCGATCTTGTTTGTCTTGCCTTGTCCTCCAATATGTCTCGCAAGTCTGGCGCATTCCCCCGTGGCTTTGTACTTTTCGAGCGATGCCGGGGTGCGGCTTTAGTGGAGGGCCTAGAGGCCTCTCTGTCGCGGCCACGAGGTGGCTGGTCAGCCGTATTGTGCGCTGGTGATGTAGGTTTAGGTGCTTCCTCCTCTAATCGGGGTAGCAGCCTGCATTTTGGGTAGCTCTTGGAGGGGCGTTTGAGTTCATACTCTTCGGCCTCAAGGACTTCAGTCCATTTGTCGGCTAGCAAGTCTTGGTCAGCTCTAAGCTGTTGCTGCTTTTTCTTGAGGCTGCTTGCCGTGGCCATAAGCCTGCGTTTGAAACGCTCTTGTTCAACGGGATCCTTAGGCACGACAAATTCGTCGTCGTCGAGGCTTGCCTCGTCTTCGGAGGGAGGCGTATAACTATCGTCCTCTACCTCTTTGTCTGTCGCTCTCTCATGAGGGCTGGCTTCTCCGTCCTCCTGCGCTGAATCCTGCTGGAGGGGGTTGTCTTCGGCACTGTCCGGGGTGTTATTGTCTCCGGTGCCAGAATCTCCATTTTTGCTGTGGCGGGATTTAGAGCGGCGCCGCTGACACCGGCGCTTAGGCTGTTTCTTGGAGGGGTCGTCCTCCAATTGTTCCATCGCCATTCCCATCCTTTGGGATGTCCATCATGTATATGTCGTATGACGAGGTGGCCTTCCAGTGCCCTGTAGGCGCTGGTTCTTGGTCGTCTCCTGCATCGTCGTCCATACCGTCGATGTCTTCGGAGTCGAAGTCTAGCATGTCAGTTAAGTCATCGACAGTGGCTACGAAGTGGGTGGTGGGTGGGCTCGGAATTTCTTCGTCGTCCGCATCCCAACCGTCCTGACCATAATCCGGCCAGGGCTCTCCTGATAAAGAGAGACACTTTAGCGAATTGAGGATGTTGCCAAAGGGTGAGTGCTGAAAGATGTCCACAGCGGTGAACTCCATGATCGGCGCCCAATCGGATTCGATTGGCAGGGGCGCGGAAGGTTCGGAGTCCGGAGAGGAGTCCGGCACCTTGGAGTCACGAGCTTCACAAAGGACAAGGTTGGTATTCGGCTCTATCGCCGTAGAGGTGGCAGCCCCCGAGGCGGTGTCCAACCACCCATCCTCGATCAGCGCAGTCGGCTCCGAGCTAAGGGTTGGAGCGGACACTTGTGCGGCCTCCAGGGCACTGTCCGGCGGCAGAGCTAGATCATGCCCATCGTGATAAAGTCGGGCGCGCTCGGTGTGGCTCGAACCGTCGAACATCATGTCTCCGCGACGTCGACCATATAGTTCAAACTTCCAAATCGACTGATGGCGGGCGTAGCTTTCAATTTGCTCGGATGGCCAAGTGAATTGGCCCGCGATTGCAAAGCCGCCGAATCTGCAGATCTGTCCGGGAGAAAAGTCTCACCACTGGACGCGCCGTTCTTGATGATCAAAGGAGCCATCGGGCCTATAGGTGACAAAGACAGAGGAACTCTCAATGAAAGCACCAATGTCGGTGTCAAAACCGGCGGATCTCGGTAGGGGGTCCCGAACTATGTGTCTAGGCGAATGGTAACAGGAGACAAGGGACACGATGTTTTTACCAGTTGGGCCCTCTCGGTGGAGGTAAAACCCTACTCTGCTTGATTAATATTGATGATATGGGTAGTACAAGAGTAGATCTACCACGAGATCAGAGAGGCTAAACCCTAGAAGCTAGCCTATGGTATGATTGTTGTTCGTCCTATGGACTAAAACCCTCCGGTTTATATAGACACCGGAGAGGGCTAGGGTTACACAGAGTCGATTACAATGGTAGGATATCTACATATCCGTATCGCCAAGCTTGCCTTCCACGCCAAGGAAAGTCCCATCCGGACAGGGGACAAAGTCTTCAATCTTGTATCTTCATAATCTAGGAGTCCGGCCAAAGATGATAGTTCGGCTATCCGGACACCCCCTAGTCCAGGACTCCCTCAGCAACCATGTAGCGACGGACGTGTTCGTCCTCCTCGCTGACACGGTGACGTACCACCTTCGCGGTGTCCGGAAGCCTCAGCACCGTCACTGGCCCACGCGACCGCCACCAAATAAGGATCGGGTCAACAACGGGCTGCCTCCTCACCAACCTACGTCCCCCGGAAGGTAGCACCTCCCAATACCATCCCGGTGGAGCCCAGTCCCGAACATGGCCCTGATCAAGCAGACCTCCACCACCGAGTCGACGACGACGAGGATGCGGGATAGGCATCGCCGACGTCGATGCGGGAACTACTTCTATATATAGTTAAATAAAGTAGTTTTATTAATTAAATCAACTATCTAGTTCAACTACTAAGCACTTACTATAAATAAATAAAGTAAGACTTACTAAAAACAAACTACTTCTATATATAGTAAAACAAATTAGTTTATTAAATCAACTAGCTAGTTCAACTATATATGAAGCACTTACTATAAATAAAATAAAATAGTACTTATTACTAAAAATAAACTAGTATTTTTCTAACTAATTATATTAAACACTTTCTCTTCTTATTTTTTCCTTTTCTAAATACTATGAATAAAAAATCATTAAAATTCTATGAACAAAATTAATTACACAATCTAAATATCACCAAAAAATCTATTAACAATAATATCACCAAACATGCATATTCAAAATAATATCACCAAAAAATCTATTAACAGAAAAATAATCTAACACAATATGAACAAATTAATTACACAATCTAAATTAAGATACTATGAACTACATATCTAAATTACTACACATCTAATCTAACAAAAAAAACTATGAACTACAAAAAAAATCTAAAAAAAATCTAACAAAAATAATAAAAAGTTGCTCACGGTGGCGAGGTCTTGGTGAGGGTGACGACGTCAGGCAGTCTTGGGCAGGCGGCGACGTTAGGCGGGTATGGGCGGCGGCAGGTGGGCGGGCGGTGGCGCGGCGGTGGAGGCGAGGCGGCGGCAAGCGTCGGGCGGGCAATGACGAGCGAGGTGGCGAGGGGACACAAGGCGTCGGGAGAGGAGGAGGAGAGATCGAAGTGGGGATACGGTTCTCAAATTTTGCTAAGTGCTACTTATATAGCAAAGGCTTTGGTCGGTTAGTGCCTGGCGGGACCAATGCCTTTAGTCGGTTGGTGCCACCAACGGGACCAAAAGCCTCTTTTCAGAGCCCAAAGGCGGAAGCGAAGACCTTTGGTCGGTTGGTGGCTCCAACCGGGACAAAGAGGGCATTGGTCCCGCTTGGTGCCACCAACGGGACCAAGAGAACGATTGGTACCGGTTGGTGCCACCAACCGTACCAATGCACCTGTCTAATTACTTATTTATTTTCTGCAGCTGTTTTTTAGTTGATTCTTTCTGCAGCTGTTTTAATTAGTCCCACCTCGCCAAGCGAAGGCACTCGCAGCGGTTTATAAGCCCGAGTGCAGAGCGATGAAGAAGAGGCTCAATGCTCACCAAGACGTTGCTTAGCTTCAAGCTTTGAGGATTAGGGTAGACCGCACTTGAGCTATGTGCGGTGCGGTTTACACTATTCAAAGGCTTGAAGCTAATTAACGAAACATTGTGCCTCTTTTTATTTTTAATGACTTATTACAACTCGAAATAAAAAAAAAAAAATAAAATAGCGAAAAGAAAAAAACTATATAAAAACTACTCGAAATAAATAGAAAAAATAGTTGTTATTAACTTTACTAAAAATGAGCATAGATGCTTATTTTAATGACTTATTACAACTCGAAATAAATAGAAGAAAAATACTTGTGATTAACGTTACTAAAAAATGAGCATAGATGCTTATTTTTAATGACTTATTACAACTCAGAAATAAATAGAAGAAAAAATAGTTGTGATTAACTTTACTAAAAAATGAGCATAGATGCCTATTTTTAATGACTTATTACAACGCAGAAATAAAAAAAAAAAAAATAAATATAGCAGAAAAGAAAAAAAACTATATAAAAACTACTCAGAAATAAATAGAAGAAAAAATAGTTGTGATTAACTTTACTAAAAAATGAGCATAGATGCTTATTTTAATGACTTATTACAACTCGAAATAAATAGAAGAAAAATAGTTGTGATTAACTTTACTAAAAAATGAGCATAGATGCTTATTTTTAATGACTTATTACAACGCAGAAATAAAAAGAAAAAAAATAAATATAGCAGAAAATAAAAAACTATATAAAAAACTACTCAGAAATAAATAGAAGAAAAAATAGTTGTGATTAACTTTACTAAAAAATGAGCATAGATGCTTATTTTTGGTGACTTATTACAACTCAGAAATAAATAGAAGAAAAATAGTTGTGATTAACTTTACTAAAAAAATGAGCATAGATGCTTATTTTAATGACTTATTATAACTCAGAAATAAAAAATATAGCAGAAAAAAAATAATATAAAACTACTCAGAAATAAATAGAAGAAAAAATAGTTGTGATTAACTTTACTAAAAAAATGAGCATAGATGCGCTTATAGAAAAAATTCAACCTAAATTCATAATAAATTTCTACTAACTTCAGAGAAATTCAGTATGAATTTAGGTCAAATTCCCTGTATAAGAGCATCTATTTTCATTTCGAGAGGAGCTAAACAAGGCAGAGAGGGAGGGGCTTATAAACCGGTGTGAGCCCCCTTCGGTTGGCAAGGTGGGACTAAACTCTGGCCGCAACGAGGACCAACCCTTTAGTCCCGGTTGGAGGTATGAACCGGGACTAATAGGCAGCCTTTAGTCCCGGTTCATGCCTCCAACCGGGACCAATAGTGGTGGGCCAGGAGCGAGGACCATTGGTCCCGGTTCGTCCCACCAACCGGGACCAAAAGGTCCAGACAAACCGGGACCGATGGCCCACGTGGTCCGGCCGGCCCCCGGGGCTCACGAACCGGGTCCAATGCCCCCATTGGTCCCAGTTCTGGACTGAACCGGGACTAATGGGATGGCCCTGCCTGGACCATTGCCCCCTTTTCTACTAGTGGGGTAAACTAGATCTACAACCATATTTTGCGAAGAACACCAACGAACTAGAAAGAACTACGGCGAAGAAGAATGTCATGGATGAACGATGTGCTTATAGATCTGTGAAGAGGAGCTTGAAGGTCTTCAGGGTCGCGAGCATGGCCGTAATGTTTCTGACGAGCCCCGGCAACGGTGCTGTGGTTGAGGTTGTTGTTCTTGGGGTCGGCAAGCACGAGGCGGCACAATGACGTCAGGGGCGAGAGGAAGAAGAAGGGCGCACAACAGACAAGGTAAAAAGTAAATCCGAAGACCCGTTGGCCTATTTATAAGGGAGTGGAACCCGAAGAGGTAGGGCGAGACCGCAGGAGGCGTAGTAAATTTTGGATACAGGGACGCCTCCATTCTCGCGTTAACAAGATTTTGACATATCCACTCAAAGATCTATTATGATGTCATGCGCATATGCCGGAACGGATAAAGGCGATGTCATGATAAGAAGTTGCAAAAAATGACATGTGTGGAGAAGAACCATGAGAGCCGGCAACATTTTTTACCCAGCCGGGAAGATTAAAAGGGAGATAATAACGAGGAAGGAAGAATGGAGCAGGTTTCGACTTAAGAAAATCCAGACCAAAGCACAACCTTTCACGTTTTTCTTTGTTTTACTTACAGTATAAAGTTTAACATGGATAAATCCAAGCTAAACTGGGGGCTAATGTTGGGGATGTTCCCCACGATTGAGACTTGGCATGAGTGTGCCCCGACCCTGAGCTTTGGGGCTATGTGAGTCACATCAACTACCGAGTCATAATGAAGACGATCCAGGAAGGCTAGAAGCCCAGAGCGAGACTCAGCGGGAGGCCGACTCTCACGAAACCTATGGGTCGGCTCACGAAGAAGGCCAGGGAGGGGAAATTTTCCTAACTTAGAGGACAGAATAAATAAGAGTTAGAGTAGGATACGAGTTGGGAGTACAACCCGAAATCTTCTTTAAGTCTAGGGACTCAACCTATTTTATAAAGGGGAGCCCCTAGGACCAAAAGACTAAGTTGCAATCTCTCGAGAGCTAGGTTAGCGAATCCACATCCTTGTAATCGAGATCATCGTCAATATCAATCAAGCAGGAGTAGGATTTTTACCTCCACCATGAGGAGCCGAACCTGGGTAAAGACGTGTCTTTCATTCCCGATCAACCCCATTCAAGCAACCACCTAGTTGTGATGGCCTCGAGACTTAGTCCTTTCACGAGGACATCTGACATGACAAAACCATGACAAAGGGCCTTTGTCAGTTAACTTCATCCAATCACCCATGCAGGAACACTGGATCGTAAAGAGATTTTCATTTACCGATGTGGTCTTGATCTCCTTCGTTGGGTTCCATGCAATATCCATATTCGTAATTAAATCCTGGGTAGTGAATTGGTTGGTTGTGTGAACCTTCGCAATCGCTATTCACTTGATCCCTTCCCTGACCATGTCGGGGTATTCTTCAAACACCCGCATCATCGAAATCCTCTTCCTCAAATTTATGCTTTTCTTTGTCCGATTCACCAATTACCTTCACCCCAAAATACACACAGGCTCTAGGTCCAGGTCTACGTTTCTTTAACCTAATTGCTACCAAAGCCGGGCACGCATGTGAGGGCACCCCCTTTATCAATTCGAGAAACCAAACCATGGAGGAGAGGAAATCGTGGTTGAGAACTAGTAGAACACACGCCGGAGAAGGTCTTCGTCGAGGGGATAAGAAAGCTCTAGATGGGAGCCACCAAGGATTTTCTTTTAATAATACTATATGTTTAATGATCTAGATAGGAAACTACAATACACATAAAGCATGCGATATGGAAATTCTATCAGTATAATACTAGTTAGATCGAGATACTAAACAATAACACATGGCTAGAGAAGAATACATCTTGTGAGATATGGAGAAGATTTTTTTCATTAATTTTTGTTCATCCATATTTATTGCACTCAACCATATCTTGACCTAGTATTATATCTATATCTTCTTGTGACCATTCGTCGAATGCACGATCAACTTTGGAGCTCATTCATATATTGGCTCCGTGTCGTTACAACACCACATAAATTAATATTGATCCTTTTGACTCGACTATTGTATGTTAAGATCGAAAACTCTTAGAGTTGAAAAGCCATGATTAGAATTGAGCATCCAAGGCCGGAAAGAGGATAGATCAATCTCGCTTCTCTCATTAAGGAAATTAGGTATCTCTTGTCTCTTGGTGATTCTTGTATTACTCATGTTAATCATACTCAGAATATTGTTAGTGATAGTTTAACCTAGTTTGCTAGAGGTGAGGGTAGAACTATGACTTGGTTAGGGTCTGGCCCTGAAGTTGCTTTGTCTTTAGCTTTTGATGATTATAAGGATCCTGTGATTGCGTAATACAAGTTTTCACTCGCAAAAAAAAATAAAAAAAATAAAAACCATGATTAGAATTGAGCATCCATTCGCAAGGTATTTCACACCGGAAAACACATAGGCGCACGTGTTTCTTAGTCGGCCCACACAACATGTTATACGGGATGAATCCAATGTGTCCAATTTTGCGCTTTGGTTTCCCGCTATTCAACCTAGCTTGCTTGTCGTGCTCCGAAGGTTTCCAACACACCCAACCCATCTTATTCTTTTCTACAAAATCCCATCGTCTCACCACGCGTGCATGTTTCTATTAATCGCAAAGCTTTCTTAATATTAGATATCATCTATCATACTGGATTTGCTTGCGTATGTCACTCAATTCGCCACATGGCCGTGCGTCTCCATTATTTTTAAGTATGTTTTTAATATTTTACTATGACATATCTGTCGAGCAATTTTTAATATATTACTAATCATGGATGTACCCTTTAATTGATTTCCAAATGTACCAAAATCATCTGTGTTCACATCTAGACGTGTTCAAATTACAAATCAATATAAAAAGGAGTATAGAGATTGAAAGCAGAAACCACATTCACCCTTGCTCTTCTATCTTGCCTCCCTCCGAAAACTTCTCCCTACAGGTAGCGGTCCACCGTCCGTAGGAATGGATCCCTTCGTTTCTGACCCCACCGATCCTGTGACAACCAGCCCCAAAACGCAGGGACAAGAGGAAGAGGGCCTTGGAGCCGACCCCTCCTTCAATTCCCTTACCACTGAGTCCGTCGTCGCGAGCCCCGACGTGGAGGGCGGCGCCGCCGCCACACAGGCGGACGATGAGGCGGAGAGTGGGGCGCCCGGCTCCTCTTCCCCGCCCCGACCCCCGCCGAGCATCTCCGGGCGCCGCGATCCTCTCAGGGCCGCGTGCTTCCGGAGGCTGGCCGCCTCCTGCGAAGCCCGCCGACTCCGCGAGGCGGAGCTCCTCCGTGCGTCTAAACCGCCCGCGGAGAAGGCCGAGGACCCCGACGAGCCAATCTGGCCACCAAAAAGCCGCCATTGGTGGCGCTTCGTGTATGTATACCTAGCCTTCCACCCCCTTTTGCTCATGAATGCATGATTAGATTGTTCCTTCAAAATAATTTAGGTTTAGATAGATTACCATGCTAGGGCTTTGGGAGAACATATCGCTAAGGCGTTCGCTTTCAGAGATTTTACACGTAGTAGATTCAGCAATTTTACATGTGGAATAGTAGATTTTATTTATCCCGTCCCAACTTAGTTTTCATTTTGGAGAAGTATGAAGTTAATATGTTTCGTGCCTAACGGGGATGGTGAGAAGAATCATGGTTCCGTTTTTGTATAATAACTGTGATTTAGTTTGATTACCATGCTAGGGCTGTTTGAGGAGTAGGGATATCTGCAATTGAAATCGGTACATTCGATTTACTATTGCTACACTAGGTCATGTTTCTAATGCTGATGGCATCTCGGTCAGTGTCTAGCCTAGGGTTCTGGAGCGTTACGTTAGCTCAAGCTGTTAAATATATATTTGCGAGTTCGAATGCACCGATACGGATACGGGTATCAGTATCGGGCCGATACGGATTCGTAAATTCGTCATTTTCAAAAAGTGCCAATACGGATACGTTGTAGGTACTCAAAGCCATCTGGAGGAGATGAGAATGATAGATCTTCAGAGATCAGAGAAGAAAGAAGAGGAGATGAGCTTGGCTGGGCAGGAGAAATGGAGAAGAGAAGTGTCCATACATGGCTGTTGCGTGAGAGGGGACGTTGGTGAGTAGGAGGAGGAGCTCGTCGCCGGCTAGCCGCCACTGCTGCTGGCCCTGGGACCTGTGTGAGCAGCTGCTGGCGACACAGCTGCCACCTGGTGTGAGCATGGGTGGGAGGAAAGACGCTGCGAGGGAAAGGATGGGGGCATCGGGGCACTAGGGTTGCTGGTTGCTTCTTAACTGGGCTGAGCGGGCTCTTACCTGGGCGGGAAAAGTATCCAAAACGTACTGGCGAAGTATCCTTAGAGTATCGTCATTGTTTTAAATCATTTATTCTTGGATACTCCAGCGATACGTATCGGGGGCATATCGGAGGAGTATCGATATCGGATACGGTATCCGATACGGATTCGCTGGTCGGCTGAAGTATCCGTGCATTCGAGTTTGCGAGTTATGTCCTTACTTTTGTGAACTGGATTGTTGATGCCCCAACTAGTGATGAGGCGTTAAGTTCCGCCTTTCTGTTCCTAACGGAATCTTTGAAACTAGCCTAGGGATCTCAAAACATTATGTAAGCCCTAGTTACCTAATTAAGCTGTTCAAAATGTTAGAGATTTATGGCGTTACCATAATGAACCTGATTTATGGGAGAACCATACTGCTTTAATGCCAGCGATATCTTGATATCTAGCCTGAGAAATCAAAGATTTACTATAAGTAGCCTTTGTCTTCACCCTCTTTTCATGTTTATGGTGGCGTATCCCTTCTGTTTTAATCTTACATTCACGTTTCTTTTGTTTCTCTATCAAGCATTTTGCCTTTCCCAGTCTGAAACTTTTGCAATTACCTCCAACAGGGAACTAAAAACTATGGGGTCCAGCCCGGCTAATCCTGTGCCCAACCCTGATGAGAGTTCATTATCTCATATCAAGAGCCAAGATATGTTAGCTGACAAGGTTGTGGACCAATGGGATGACAGTGACACTGAAAACTCCTCTGGAAGTGCATCATATCAAGTTGTTCCTTACAAGAATGCCCAAGGAGAAAACACCTTACCTGTGCTGTCTAAAAAAAGGAAATTCATTATTAGTACATATTCTGTGCAATGTAGTACTTGCCAGAAATGGAGAGTTGTACCATCCAAACTGAAATATGAGCAAATCCGAGAGAATATTATACAAGTTCCTTTTTCTTGCAAATATGTCCATGGGTGGAAGCCACAAGTTACATGCCATGATCCAACTGATATATCTGAGGATAATGGCATGGCATGGGCAATTGATATCCCATGCATCCCTCAGACCCCTCTTGGGTGGGAAAGGAATATTACTCTAAGGAATGAACAGAGCACGAGATTCGCTGATGTGTGAGTATTACTTGTTTTGCACAACATTGTAGTTAATTTGCTTCCCAGCTTTTTGTATTTATTTCTGAGCAAATGATGTTGCAGTTGTTTTCTAACGTCCCTGGGTCGTAACTCTTGAGAGCTCAGAATGCTCATTTATGATTTAGGAACTTAATGCTGTTCATATTTGATCAATGGTTAAACATTCATTCCTGTGGTCTGCTAAACACCTTACACACCTATATAAAAGGATGTGCTTACCATTCCGTGTATGTATTGTATGACTGTTTCGTAACACTTATATACATCCTTTCAGGTACTATATCTCTCCCGCAGGCAGAAAAGTAAGATCCATGAAAGATGTTGAAAGGTAAGCTAACTTTCTTCTGGTCAACTTCTCTTCAATATTGTTACTTTCTTAAGCATATTAGTGCCCAGATGCAGTTTTCCCTTCATCTAGCATGTTGATAACCGCATCTGAATGGTATCCACTTTATTGTGAAGTTGTTACAAAGTGTTATTATTGTACTTTCACTACCTCAATGGCTCAATGATCATATGAAGCACACAACCAGCATATGATAGTGGCCCTACTATCCTATACAGCTTTGTTGGGGCTTATTTTCAGAAATCTTGCCTGTTCTTACAATTGAACGTTGGAAACACAGAATACATGTGTACACTATGTGAAGTTGTGAACTTCTCCATGTGGTTCAATCTGCCTAGTTGTGAACTTCTCCATGTGTACACTATGTGAAGTTGTGAACTTCTCCATGTGGTTCAATCTGCCTAGATGTTTATCTTATTCGTCATATGTTATACTTTGATAGGTATCTTGAAGACAGCCCGGACTATGCTGCCCGCTTACAGTTATCTCAGTTTTCGTTCAGGGTACCTAAACCTCCAAATTGCCCTCGTCAGTCAGAGCTTATTGAACCAACTGAAGGTATATTTATGCACAACTTTTAACATGGTTACTTTAACTGGCATGCTAAATGGATTGCTGGTTGGACAAGCATCTCTCTTCTGGTTGAACAATGGCCACTATTGCTTCAAATTTATGTCAGTGATAAAATGGTTTTCGGATTGCTTTGTCAACTGAGAATGCATTACAAGTTTGTGTACTTGTATATTGTGATACTTAATGGAACTATTTAAGTGGTAGGACAGGTGGTGAGCTGGGGTGTACAGGATAGCAGGGCATGCATGTAAGCAAAGTTCCACACGTGCCACTCATATTTTAAATGATCATAACAGGTTGAGATGTCGTAAATTGGATTTTACTTTATTGTTTATTAATTTCTGTAAATTGGATGGCACACCTGATAACATAACGTAGACCATTGCATGCACTAGTGGCTGATGGATTATATCCCCTTTACATGAATATGAAACTAAATGAGAGTTCTGTTAATGCATGCTGCCTATATGTAGTTGCATAACATGAGACAGGCAGGTGGGTGAATTCTAGTACCCTTGTTGATTATAGCACCACTACTAGAGTAAGTTCTTGCAACTAGCTAGCGATTTAGGGATCTTGTAGCAGCGGTTAGAAATTTAGAATCACTGTCTGTTTCCATCTATTAGTATACTTACATACAATGACCCTTGCACAACGGACGACATCTTGATGTGATTAGCTTGCTTGTCTTCTCTTCTGGCTGAAGTGATTAATGGCGTTCTATTCACTCTTTGTGTTTGTGCAACCATCTGATAATTTGACACATGATTTGTTATTTATCTGATGGCATGCTCTTATTTTCAGTGCCACCTCCGGTTCACGAGGATCCCGTGCACAACTACATGCCGGTCCTTCATGGAGAAGCCAATCATTTAACTCATATACCAGTTATACTAGCTCTACAAGTACCAGTGATGCTCTCCAAAAAGAGAAAACTAAACCAGTGATGCTCTCCAGAAAGAAAGAAAAATGCTCTATCAGTGATGTTCAAGTTTCAGACTTGAAATGTGCTAGTTTGCTGTATTATGTTACTGTTAATGTTCTACCTTAGCTAAGCTTGCTCCCCTTGTGCCGTACTTTGCTCCAGCTTGGTTGGAACTGAGAGTTTTTGGGACATCGACATCAACAGAGGAATGTTGTTGTAGAAAGTTATTGAAACTGCCACATTGCTTTGACCTCACTCTGTTCGTGTGCTGTGACAAATGACAAAAGCCATTAAACTATGCATCATATTGATCTGCATCTCAAAAGAAAAACAAACAAGGTGTGATCTATGTTGGGATTCTTATAGAACTAAAAAAATACTGTAGATATGCATTCCAAGGAAAGAGTGCGCTCCATTCTATGATCAAAGAGTTTACAAACTGGCATGACAAAATTTCAGCTGGGCTGCCACCTTTATTAGCCTGACATGACAAAATGTTACACAGCGACCTCTGGTTAAGGGCCTCTTTGGATGACAAGTCTTTTTTTTTTGAATTTTCACCCCCGGGGGGGCTCCACCACCTGAATATATTACCCAAAAAAGGACCGCGGCCCTGAGTACGCAGAAGTGAGATGTACATAGCGAAAGAGAGAGAGGGAGGGGAGGGGGCCGAAACCAACCCCTAAGAACAGACAGCCACACGTCAATATGAGCGCGGTCACCGGAGGGCAGCCTCGCCTGCCAGAGGACGGCATCGTGATCATTGCGGAAGACGACCGCATTCCGACGTTTCCAAAGCCTCATTGCAAGAAAAATTCTATATGAGGTCAAATAGCCCTTGTACCAATTATTTCTAATGGCTGAAGTTCTCCAAAACTTACTGAAAATCCTACGGATCATTTGCCCATTATATACTTTCTCTTGACATAATGACGGGAGCATTCTAGGGGTTTAGTGATTCTCACAAAACAAAACCCAGATAATGATCGCATGGTCCATACGTACTGTCTCAAAATTTGCTTTCTCTTTGCCTTTTGATCTCAAGAAGAATAAAACCCCAAAATAAAAAAACTTGCTGCTTTCTCTTCACCTTTTGATCTCAAGAAAAACGAGAATCTTGAATTTAATATATATTGACTACGCACATACATCAATTCCTCTCTCCAGCTGTCATGAATTCATGATACATCTATTCAATTGTCATCAATTCCTCTCTCCAGCGATCGATCATGAATTCATAACAGACAACTAGTAGAGAGAGCAGAAAAGAAAACTACTTCCCGACTCCCGAGAGAACTATAACTAAACGTAAACTGGTGGGCGCCCTCCATCGACCTTCGTCGTCATCGTCGCGCGGCGCAGCTTCGACGCAAACTCTGGATCGTGCTCCTCGCAGAATCGGCACAGCGCGTCCATCGGGATCCCTTTGCCGACCCTCTTCTCCTTCTTGCAACAATCGCCGCCGCGCTCTGTCTGCTCCGGCGGTGGTGGTCTCTTGGAACTGGCCGGCGGTGCCGCGTCGGCGGCCGGGTGGGGTGGAGCGCGACGGGGCTCGCGGACGTCCCATGATGGCACTCGTGCGACACGGCTGGGTTTGCTGTTGATGGCGGGGTACTCGACGAGGTAGGACTCGGTGCCGGCCGAGGCGGAGACTACCTTGGCGCGGAGGTAGATCACCAGCTGCCTGTTGCCGGAGAAGACGACGTTCGTGCATAACCTGTTGCGCACCTCCACAGCATCCCCGCACGCGAATCGCAGTTGCCGGCGCGCCGCATCCACGGTGGACTTCTGAAGAACCTTCGCAGGCAAGCGGGGCGCGCTGTTCGACTTCTTGGCCGCTGCATCCACCCGAGGAACCTTCTCCGGCGAGCAGGGCGCGCCACTAGTTCTCTTGGCCGCTGTCATCGCCGCAACTTTGCTTCTCTTGGGTGCCACTTTCGAGGCGACGGCGGGCGATGGCAGGACGGCGCGCGGCGGCAGCGGCATTGCCTTAGATTGGTGTTGCAGTTTCTCTCTCTCGATTGGACTCGGACGATTCCAAGCTGGTTGGGGGAAGAAAATTAATGCGAGCCCAATATTGGGTGTCGAAGCTATATATTGGCATCACTCCATATCCGAATTCAGCTCCAATTTGCATTTTTTTTGACACTCCATGTCCGAATTCAGCCCCAAATTGCGTGTTACATACAGTGTTTTCGCGATTCTCCAAACCAGCCAACAAAGCGAGTTCCTTATTTTCTCCTCGCAGGCCGACTGAGGCCTGCGGTGGGCCGGTCAAGCTATCTATTCAGCTGTAAAAAAAACCAATTGAGAGAGAATATCCGGCTGTAAGTGGGTGCATGAGTTACGAATCATCTATATTTGGACAGAGCTACACGCAAAAAGGAAAAAAAGGTTAGAAAGAGCTGCTAAAAGAACGTAAAACAAATAATTTGTTTAAGAAAAATATTTCATAATTTCATACAAGTTGGTTTTGGTAGCAACATATTATCATATAGAAATAATGGTCAATGGTCGTAATTTGGAGACCATATATACATGTTAAAAAATTTAAGTGTCATGTTTCTCTAATGATGTTTTTCAACCGAAGTAAGTAAACGAGACGATGAAATACCACATGTAAGATTTTATCTCGGATGCATGCCAGTGTGGACATTTTTCCCGTGTTTACCTTAACAAGTTGCTTTCTTTTTATTCCATTAAGAATATAATCTAGATCTTTTTTAGGGTTCTATAGGGACCTGAAAATGCATTCCATAAATTCACTTAAACAACATCTTAACATTGATCTAGTCCTTACAATTACTAAGCTCCCTAGGAATAGAGGCCTATGAGAACTCCAATGTTTTTCCTTGGAGTGGACACTGTCTGTAAGGGTCTAGTCGGATCTTGGCTCCCGCATTGCACTATCAGAGCTGACATTGTACTAAAACACTTTTTATACAAATTCAATTTTTTTGGAATTTTAGATTTTTGTGAATTTTCAAAAAAGTTCACAAACTTTAAAATGCATTCATGTATTTAAAATGTTCCTAATTTAAAATTTCTTCACAATTATGGAAAAATACTTGGGAATTCTAAAAAATAGTTCACGAGTTCATAATTGTTCACGATTTTTAAAAAGGGTCACGGATTTTTGAAAAATATTATCAAGGATTTAAAATTATTAGTAAATTTAAAATAGGTTCACAAATTTGAAAAGAGTTCACGGCATTTTGTTAATGTTGGGGAACGTAGTAATTTCAAAAAATTTCCTACGCACACGCAAGATCATGGTGATGTATAGCAACGAGAGGGGAGAGTGTTGTCTACGTACCCTCGAGACCAAGCGAAGCGATCACAGCGTAGAGGAAGTAGTCGACGTTCTCCTCGCGATCCGACCGATCCGGCGCCGTTACTCGGCGCCCAATTCTTGACACGCGACAGCTCGATGGCGTCCCTCGAACTCCGATCCAGCCAAGTGTCGAGGGAGAGTTTCACGTCGACGACGGCGTGGTGACGATCTTGATGTTCTACGGCGCAGAGCTTCGCCTAAGCTTAGCATGACGATATGACCGAGGTGGAATATGGTGGAAGGGGGCACCGCACACGGCTAAGGAACGATCCGTAGATCAACTTGTGTGTCTATGGGGTGCCCCCTGCCCCCGTATATAAAGGAGCAAGGGAGGGAGGAGGCCGGCCTAGGATTGGGCGCCAGGGAGTCCTACTCCCACCGGGAGTAGGATTCCTCTTTCCTAGTCCAACTAGGAGTCCTTCCTTGTAGGGGAGTAGGAGAGAAGGAAAGGGAAGAGAGAAGGAGAAGGAAGGAAGAGGCGCCCCTTCCCTAGTCCAATCGGACTAGAGCAAGGGGGCGCGGCCACCTTTTGGCTCTTTCTCTCCTTTTCCCGTATGGCCCAATGAGGCCCAATACGAATTCCGTAACTCTCCCGGTACTCCAAAAATACCGAATCACTCGGAACCTTTCCAAACTCGAATATAGTCGACCAATATATCGATCTTTACGTCTCGACCATTTCGAGACTCCTCGTCATGTCCCCGATCTCATCCGGGACTCCGAACTCCTTCGGTACATCAAAACTCATAAACTCATAATATAAGCATCATCGAAACCTTAAGCGTGCGGACCCTACGGTTCGAGAACAATGTAGACATGACCGAGACCGTCTCGGTCAATAACCAATAGCGGGACCTGGATGCCCATATTGGTTCCTACATATTCTCGAAGATCTTTATCGGTCGGACCGCATAACAACATCGTTGTTCCTTTGTCATCGGTATGTTACTTGCCCGAGATTCGATCGTCGGTATCCAATACCTAGTTCAATCTCGTTACCGGCAAGTCTCTTGACTCGTTCCGTAATACATCATCTCTCAACTAACTCATTAGTTGTAATGCTTGCAAGGCTTAAGTGATGTGCATTACCGAGAGGGCCAGAGATACCTCTCCGACAATCGGAGTGACAAATCCTAATCTCAAATCGCCAACCCAACATCTGCCTTTGGAGACACCTGTAGTACTCCTTTATAATCACCCAGTTACGTTGTGACGTTTGGTAGTACCCAAAGTGTTCCTCCAGTAAACGGGAGTTGCATAATCTCATAGTTATAGGAACATGTATAAGTCATGGATAAAAGCAGTAGCAACATACTAAACGATCGTGTGCTAAGCTAATGGAATGGGTCATGTCAATCAGATCATTCAACTAATGATGTGACCTTGTTAATCAAATAACAACTCTTTGTTCATGGTTAGGAAACATAACCATCTTTGATTAACAAGCTAGTCAAGTAGAGGCATACTAGTGACACTCTGTTTGTCTATATATTCACACATGTATTATGTTTCCGGTTAATACAATTCTAGCATGAATAATAAACATTTATCATGATATAAGGAAATAAATAATAACTTTATTATTGCCTCTAGGGCATATTTCCTTCATCTCCCACTTGCACTAGAGTCAATAATCTAGATCACATCACCATGTGATTAACATCGATAGTTCACATCATCATGTGATTAACACCCATAGTTCACATCGCCATGTGACCAACACCCAAAGGGTTTACTAGATTCAGTAATCTAGTTCATATCGCTATGTGATTAACACCCAAAGAGTACTAAGGTGTGATCATGTTTTGCTTGTGAGAGAGTCTTAGTCAACGGGTCTTTCACATTCAGATCCGTTATGTATTTTGCAATTTTCTATGTCTACAATGCTCTGCACGGAGCTACTTTAGCTAATTGCTCCCACTTTCAATATGTATCTAGATCGAGACTTAGAGTCATCCAGATCGATGTCAAAACTTGCATCGACGTACCCTTTACGACGAACCTTTTGTCACTTCCATAATCGAGAAACATATCCTTATTCCACTAAGGATAAATTTTGACTGCTGTCCAGTGATCTACTCCTAGATTACTATTGTACTCCCTTGCGAAACTCAGTGCAGGGTATACAATAGATCTGGTACACAGCATGGCATACTTTATAGAAACTATGGCCAAGGCATAGTGAATGAGTTTCATTTTCTTTCTATCTTCTGCCGTGGTCGGGTTTTGAGTCTTACTCAATTTCACACCTTGTAACACAGGCAAGAACTCTTTCTTTGACTGTTCCATTTTGAACTACTTCAAAATCTTGTCAAGGTATGTACTCATTGAAAAAACTTATCAAGCGTCTTGATCTATCTCTATAGATCTTGATGCTCAATATGTAAGCAGCTTCACCGAGGTCTTTCTTTGAAAAACTCCTTTCAAACACTCCTTTATGCTTTACAGAATAATTCTACATTACTTCTAATCAACAATATGTCATTCACATATACTTATCAGAAATGTTGTAGTGCTCCCACTCACTTTCTAGTAAATACAGGCTTCACCGCAAGTCTGTATAAAACTATATGCTTTGATCAACTTATCAAAGCGTATATTCCAATTCTGAGATGCTTGCACCAGTCCATAGATGCACATTTTGTTAACACCTTTAGGATTGACAAAACCTCTTGGTTGCATCACATACAACTCTTCTT
Organism: Aegilops speltoides; assembly: GCA_021437245.1. Classification (NCBI taxonomy): domain Eukaryota; kingdom Viridiplantae; phylum Streptophyta; class Magnoliopsida; order Poales; family Poaceae; genus Aegilops; species Aegilops speltoides. The sequence goes on from CM038147.1 coordinate 200,641,103, forward strand.
TAATAACTCCATTAAGGAATGCAGTTTTGTTTATCCATTTGCCAGATTTCATAAAATGCGGCAATTGCTAACATGATTCGGACAGACTTAAGCATCGATACGAGTGAGAAAATCTCATCGTATTCAACCCCTTGAACTTGTTGAAAACCTTTTGCAACAAGTCGAGCTTAGTGGATAGTAACACTACTATCAGTGTCCGTCTTCCTCTTAAAGATCCATTTATTTAACATGGCTTGCTGATCATCGAGCAAGTCAATCAAAGTCGATACTTTGTTCTCATACATGGATCATATCTTAGATTTTATGGCCTCAAGCCATTTCGTGGAATCTGGGCTCATCATCGCTTCCTCATAGTTCGTAGGTTCATCATGGTCTAGTAACATGACTTCCAGAATAGTATTACCGTACTACTCTGGTGCGGACTGTACTTTGGTTTACCTACGAGATTCGTTAGTAACTTGATCTGAAGTTACATGATCATCATCATCAGCTTCCTCACTAATTGGTGTAGTAGTCACGAGAACAGATTTACGTGATGAACTACTTTCAATAAGGAGAAGGTACAATTACCTCATCAAGTTCTACTTTCCTCCCACTCACTTCTTTCGAGAGAAACTCCTTCTCTTAGAAAGGATCCATTTATAAGCAACGAATGTTTTGCCTTCGGATCTGTGATAGAAGGTGTACCCAACAATTTCCTTTGGGTATTCTATGAAGACGCACTTCTCCGATTTGGGTTTGAGCTTATCAGGATGAAACTTTTCACATAAGCATCGCAGCCCCAAACTTTTAAGAAACGACAACTTTGGTTTCTTGCTAAACCACAGTTCGTATAGTGTCGTCTCAATGGATTTAGATGGTGCCCTATTTAACGTGAATGCAGCTGTCTCTAATGCATGATCCCAAAATGATATTGGTAAATCGGTAAGAAACATCATAGATTGTACTATATCCAATAAAGTACGGTTATGACATTCGGACACACCATTATGATGTGGTGTTCCAGGTGGCATGAATTTGTGAAACTATTCCACATTGTTTTAATTGAAGACCAAACTCGTAACTCAAATATTTGTCTCCGCGATCAGATCGTAGAAAACTTATTTTCTTGTCACGATGATTTTTCCACTTCACTCTGAAATTCTTTTAACCTTTCAACTATTTCAGACTTATGTTTCATCAAGTAGATATACCCATATCTGCTCAAATCATCTGTGAAGGTCAGAAAATAACGATACCCGCCGCGAGCCTTAACACTTATTGGATTGCATACATCAGTATGTATTATTTCCAATAAGTCAGTTGCTCGCTCCACTGTTCCGGAGAACGGAGTCTTAGTCATCTTGCCCATGAGGCATGGTTCGCAAGCATCAAGTGATTCCAAAATCCCATCAGCATGGAGTTTCTTCATGCGCTTTACACCATTATGACTTAAACGGTAGTGCCACAAATAAGTTGCACTATCATTATTAACTTTGCATCTTTTGGTTTCAATATTATGAATATGTGTATCACTACAATCGAGATCCAATGAACCATTTTCATTGGGTGTGTAACCATATAAGGTTTTATTCATGTAAACAGAATAACAGTTTATTCTTTTACTTAAATGAATAACCGTATTGCAATAAACACGATCAAATCATATTCATGCTCAACGCAAACACCAAATAACATTTATTTAGGTTCAACACTAATCCCGAAAGTATAGGGAGTGTGCAATGATGATCATATCAATCTTGAAACTACTTTCAACACACATCGTCACTTCATCCTTAACTAGTTTACATTTATTCGCAACTCCGTTTGAGTTACTACTCTAGTAATGGCGAACCAGTACCAAATACCGAGGGGTTGCTATAAACACTAGTAAAGTACACATCAATAACATGTATATCAAATATACCTTTGTTTACTTTGCCATCCTTCTTATCCGCCAAATACTTGGGGTAGTTACGCTTCGATAACCAGTCCCTTTGCAGTAGAAGCACTTAGTCTCAGGCTTAGGTCCAGACTTGGGATTCTTCACTTGAGCAGCAACTTGCTTGCCGTTCTTCTTGAAGTTCCCTTCTATCCCTTTGCCCTTTTCTTGAAACTAGTGGTCTTGTTAACCATCAACACTTGATGTTCTTTCTTGATTTCTACCTTCATCAATTTCATCATCATGAAAAACTCGGGAATTATTTTCTTCATCCCTTGCATACTATAGTTCATCACGAAGTTCTACTAACTTGGTGATGGTGACTAGAAATTCATCAATCACTATCTTATCCGGAAGATTAACTCCCACTTGATTCAAGCGATTGAAATACCCAGACAATCTGAGCACATGCTCACTAGTTGAGCGATTCTCCTCCATCTTTTAGCTATAGAACTTGTTGGAGACTTCATATCTCTCAACTCGGGTATTTGCTTGAAATATTAACTTCAATTCTGGAACATCTCATATGGTCCATGATGTTCAAAACATCTTTGAAGTCCCGATTCTAAGCCATAAAGCATGGTGCACAAAACTATCAAGTAGTCATCGTCTTGAGCTAGCCAAACGTTCATAACGCCCGCAGACTGCTCCTGCAATAGGTCATCACCTAGCGGTGCATTAAGGACATAATTCTTACGTGCAGCAATGAGGATAAACCTCAGATCACGGATCCAATCCGCATCATTGCTACTAACATTTTCAACACAGTTTTCTCTAGGAACATATCAAAATAAACATATGAAAGCAATCAATGCAAGCTATTGATCTTACAACATAATTTGCAAAATACTACCAGGACTAAGTTCATGATAAATTTAAGTTCAATTAATCATATTACTTAAGAACTCCCACTTAGATAGACATCTCTCTAGTCATCTAAGTGATCACGTGATCCAAATCAACTAAACCATAACCAATCATCACGTGAGATGGAGTAGTTTTCAATGGTGAACATCTTATGTTGATCATATCTACTATACGATTCACGCTCGACCTTTCGGTCTCTATGTTCTGAGGCCATATCTGCATATGCTAGGCTCGTCAAGTATAACCTGAGTATTCCGCGTGTGCAAAACTGGCTTGCACCCGTTGTAGATGGACGTAGAGCTTATCACACCCGATCATCACGTGGTGTCTGGGCACGACGAACTTTGGCAACGGTGCATACTCAGGGAGAACACTTCTTGATAATTTAGTGAGAGATCATCTTAAAATGCTACCGTCAATCAAAGCAAGATAAGATGCATAAAGGATAAACATCACATGCAATCAATATAGGTGATATGATATGGCCATCATCATCTTGTGCTTGTGATCTCCATCTCCGAAGCACCGTCGTGATCACCATCGTCACCGGCGCGACACCTTGATCTCCATCGTAGCATCGTTGTCGTCTCGCCAATCTTATGCTTCTCGACTATCGCTACCGCTTAGTGATAAAGTAAAGCATTACGTAGCGATTGCATTTCATACAATAAGCGACAACCATATGGCTCTGCCGATTGCCGATAACCGGTTACAAAACATGATCATCTCATACAATAAAATATAGCATCACGTCTTGACCATATCACATCACAACATGCCCTGCAAAAACAAGTTAGACGTCCTCTACTTTGTTGTTGCAAATTTTACGTGGCTGCTACGGGCTTAGCAAGAACCGTTCTTACCTACGCATCAAAACCACAACGATACTTCGTCAAATAGACTCCGTTTTAACCTTCTCAAGGACCGGGCGTAGCCACACTCGGTTCAACTAAAGTGAGAGAGACAGACACCCACCAGTCACCTTTAAGCAATGAGTGCTCGTAGCGGTGAAACCAGTCTCGCGTAAGTGTACGCGTAATGTCGGTCTGGGCCGCTTCATCTCACAATACCGCTGAACCAAAGTATGACATGCTGGTAGGTAGTATGACTTGTATCGCCCACAACTCACTTGTGTTCTACTCGTGCAAAACATCAAACCATAAAAACCTAGGCTCGGATGCCACTGTTGGGGAACGTAGTAATTTCAAAAATTTCCTACGCACGCAAGATCATGGTGATGTATAGCAACGAGAGGGGAGAGTGTTGTCTCGTACCCTCGTGAGACCAAGCGAAGCGATCTGGCGTAGAGGAAGTAGTCGTACATTCTCCTCGCGATCCGACCGATCCCGGCGCCGTTACTCCGGCGCCCCCGAATTCTTGACACACGTACAGCTCGATGACGTCCCTCGAACTCCGATCCAGCCAAGTGTCGAGGGAGAGTTTCGTCAGCACGACGGCGTGGTGACGATCTTGATGTTCTACCGGCGCAGAGCTTCGCCTAAGCTTCGCGACGATATGACCGAGGTGGAATATGGTGGAAGGGGGCACCGCACACGGCTAAGGAACGATCCGTAGATCAACTTGTGTGTCTATGGGGTGCCCCCTGCCCCCGTATATAAAGGAGCAAGGGAGGGAGGAGGCCGGCCTAGGATTGGGCGCGCCAAGGGGAGTCCTACTCCCACCGGGAGTAGGATTCCTCTTTTCCTAGTCCAACTAGGAGTCCTTCCTTGTAGGGGGAGTAGGAGAGAAGGAAAGGGAAGAGAGAAGGAGAAGGAAGGAAGGGGGCGCCCCCTTCCCTAGTCCAATTCGGACTAGAGCAAGGGGAGGGGCGCGGCCACCTTTTGGCTCTTTCTCTCCTTTTCCCGTATGGCCCAATGAGGCCCAATACGAATTCCCGTAACTCTCCGGTACTCGAAAAATACCCGAATCACTCGGAACCTTTCCAAACTCCGAATATAGTCGACCAATATATCGATCTTTACGTCTCGACCATTTCGAGACTCCTCGTCATGTCCCCGATCTCATCCGGGACTCCGAACTCCTTCGGTACATCAAAACTCATAAACTCATAATATAACTGTCATCGAAACCTTAAGCGTGCGGACCCTACGGTTCGAGAACAATGTAGACATGACCGAGACACGTCTCCGGTCAATAACCAATAGCGGGACCTGGATGCCCATATTGGTTCCTACATATTCTACGAAGATCTTTATCGGTCGGACCGCATAACAACATCGTTGTTCCTTTGTCATCGGTATGTTACTTGCCGAGATTCGATCGTCGGTATCCAATACCTAGTTCAATCTCGTTACCGCAAGTCTCTTTACTCGTTCCGTAATACATCATCTCTCAACTAACTCATTAGTTGTAATGCTTGCAAGGCTTAAGTGATGTGCATTACCGAGAGGGCCCAGAGATACCTCTCCGACAATCGGAGTGACAAATCCTAATCTCGAAATCGCCAACCCAACATCGCCTTTGGAGACACTGTAGTACTCCTTTATAATCACCCGATTACGTTGTGACGTTTGGTAGTACCCAAAGTGTTCCTCACGTAAGCGGAGTTGCATAATCTCATAGTTATAGGAACATGTATAAGTCATGGATAAAAGCAGTAGCAACATACTAAACGATCGTGTGCTAAGCTAATGGAATGGGTCATGTCAATAAGATCATTCAACTAATGATGTGACCTTGTTAATCAAATAACAACTCTTTGTTCATGGTTAGGAAACATAACCATCTTTGATTAACAAGCTAGTCAAGTAGAGGCATACTAGTGACACTCTGTTTGTCTATATATTCACACATGTATTATGTTTCCGGTTAATACAATTCTAGCATGAATAATAAACATTTATCATGATATAAGGAAATAAATAATAACTTTATTATTGCCTCTAGGGCATATTTCCTTCAGTTAAATGTACAAAATTAAAAAAACATTTATGAATCTGATTTTTTTTACAAGAATTAGATTATTGGTACAAGGGTTATTTGACCTCATAAAGAATTTTCTTGTTCCTGCATCTTGTAAGACTTGCCATCAAAAGATGCCCTTAACCAGAACTATGACATTATGTCATGTCAGGCTAATAAAGGTGCAGAACAGCTAAAATTTTCTCATGCCAGTTTGTAAACTCTTTGATCATAGAATGGTGCTCACTCTTTCCATGAAATGCATTTTATGTTTCTAGTTCTATAAGAATCCTTGTTTGTTTTTCTTTTGAGATGCAGATCAATATGATACATAGTTTCACGGCTTTTGTCATTTGTATGTTTGAACTTAAAAAGGTCTAAAATGCTATGGGCTTGCGCGTTTACGCAATTCGTCACATAAACATGAAATAGATAGATGTATATAATGTGATCTTTGGTCATAGAATGGAGGTGGCAGAAACTTCTGTTATCCAAGAGATTATGATGTGCAACACACATAAACTTAAAGTTATAGGCATTCACAGCACACGAACAGAGTGAGGTAAAAGCAATGTGACAGTTTTTTTTGAAACGGAGGCAAAAGCTTTGCCTCATCCATTAATTAAGATAGAAAAGAGTTTTTTACAGGACACCCACAAACACGGCATGCGGATTATTCGCGTGAAATAAAAGACCCTAACTTCTTTGCGCCGGCGATGACCCAAAGGTTGGCCTCGGCAGAGATGGAGGAGAGCAAGATTGGCGGTGGAGCACTCTTATGCTTAAACACTCTTGCATTACGCTCGTTCCAAATCGTCCATGAGACGAGCATAGTGAGGGAGGCCTTGGCTTGGCGGTTCGGCGTACCATCGGCGCAGGTGCTTGCCCACCACTCGTCCACCGAGTCGAACAGGGGCCAAGCGGAAGTGTCAAGCCCGTGCATGAGGAATTTCTCAATGACCAAAGACCAAAGACGCCGGGTGTAGCGGCACTTGTAGAAGAGGTGAGGTCCGCATTCTTGCACCATCCTGCAAAGAGGGCAGAGGTCGCAATTTGTCCACCCACGCTTTGCCAATCTATCTGCCGTCCAAACTCTGTCTTGAAGGGCCAACCAAGCAAAAAATTTGACTTTGGGGGGGCCCAAACCTTCCAAACAATTTTGTCCAAGGGAGAAAGGACCATCCCTAGGAACTATGCCCTATACGCGGAGGCCGCTGAGTATTGCCCACAGGTCGTGTGTTTCCAAAGGATATCATCTTCGTTGAGCTCGTCAAGCTGGACCTCATTTAGTATCAACCATAGAGCGAAGAATTGTGTGATGTGCTCGACAGAGACATTGGTAGGGGGGTTTATCTTGAGAATCCAAGCGTTGTGCTTCATGGCCTCCCTCACCTTCCAATTCTTTCTCTTGGAAGCTTCATAGATGAGCGGCGCAATGTCTTTAGGCTTTCGCCCAAGGAGCCAAGGAGAGTCCCAAAAGGGGGTCCTCGCACCGTTACCAACGGTGATGGTGGTGGAAGCATAGAAAAAGTTGAGGTCCTCCTCATTATATGGGTTTCCCGTTCCCACCCACATCTTGGTGGGCTCCTTCCATTCGTACCACGGCCATCGCAAACGGAGAGCCCTCGTAAACTTGTCAGCGTTGAGTACCCCAAGGCCTCCGTACTCAAGTGGCCGGCAAACATACTCCCAATTCACCTTGCATTTGGCCCCCGTTGTCTTGTCCGAACCGGACCGAAGGAAAGCTCTCTCCAGCTTGTTGACCCTGTGAAGTATGGTTGGTGGGATGACCAACGGGGTGGTGGCGTAGACCACTTGGGAAGTGATCACGGACTTGACAAGGGTCGTACGTCCAATGGTGGTGATGTTTTGGCCATCATACGTTGATAATTTGCTTGCAACTTTGTCCACGAGAAATTGGAGATCCACCAACTTTAGCTTCCAAACAGAGAGGGGGAGCCCCAAGTATCGCAATGGGAAAGAGGTCCGTGCAGCCGGCAAACTTTGAGTTAGGCGACCCAAATCCAGGTGGTTGCAACGAATGGGCACCACCGAGCTTTTTTGGAAATTGGTGCAAAGGCCTGTGACCTCCCCGAACCCCTTCAAAATGCTTGCCAGGTTGTCAACATCCTTTTTCATCGGAGCCAAGAAGACAGCCGCATCGTCCGCATAGAGGGAGGTCCTCAACATGGCTCCCCGCCCCCTGATTCTATGTAGGAGACCCCTCCGAGTTGCCACATCTAAGATTTTTTGTAGTGGATCGATGGCGATGACGAATAGGAGCGGGGACACGGGGTCTCCCTGCCGAAGGCCCTGCCCATGCTTGATGGGGCTGCCGGCAATGCCATTGAGGACGATCCTCGAGGAAGAGGTGATAAGGAGGGCTGCGATCCAATCCCTAAATTTGCTCGGGAATCCTCGCCTTTGGAGGAGATCAAGCAAGTATTCCCACTTAACGGAGTCGAAGGCCTTCCGAATATCAAGCTTGAAGAGGAGTGAGGGGGTCTTCCTCGCATGGAGGCGTCAAGCAAGATTGCGAACATACAGAAAATTGTCATGGATGCTTCTTGTTTTGATGAAGGCGCTTTGGGCGTTGGAGACGAGATTTTTCATATGGGGGCCAAGTCTCAAGGCGAGCACTTTCGCAATAATCTTCGCGATCGCATGGATGAGGCTAATGGGTCTATAGTCGGCGATTCCCTCCGCCCCATCCTTTTTAGGCAAGAGGACCACATTTGCGGAGTTGAGCCACTAGAGATTTGTCGTTTGCAGGGAGTCAAAATGTGAAATGACCGTCATTAGGTTGGTTTTGATAATGCCCCAACATTTCTTGAAGAAGAGGCCTGTGAAGCCATCCGGCCCCGGCGCCTTGTCGCTAGGCATGTCATTGATCGCTTCAAGAACCTCACACTCGGCCATTGAGCGCCAAGGCCATGCAAGTCAAGTGGTTCCAAATTAAGCTCTTCCCAATTGAAATCTTTGCGACTACAGGGGCCTCTCTTCATGACCTTGGAGAAGTGCTCGTGGATTAGCTTTTCTTTGGTGCCGTGCTCGGTGACCCACCCATGCGCACTCTTGATCCTATGAATATGATTTTTCCTCCTCCTTGCATTAACTCGACGGTGAAAGAATTTGGTATTTGCATCACCTTCTTTAAGATTGGAAATTCTTGCACATTGCTTTGTACGCGATCTTTCTAGCATAGCCAAGGCAATGACCCTTCTCTTGAGCCTAGCCTGGAGCTCAAGTTCGTCGGCGGAGAGGAGTCTATTCTCTTGAGCGATGTCAAGGCGAAGGATCACCAAAAGCGCGGCCTGGTGGTGAATTTTTCCTTCGAGAAAAGGCCCCTACTCCATTCGGAGAGTCGGAGTGCAGTCTTTTTGAGTTTGTGGTAAAGCACTTGGTATGGCTCGGTGTGGTCAATCCTCTCATTCCACGCCTTTTGGACCACCTCTTCAAACCCGGGCATGGATGCCCAAAAGTTTTCAAACATAAAGACCCGAGGTCTTCTTGGCCCCTTGTCATCGGCAAGTAGAAGCGGACAATGGTCGGAGAGGGAGGATGAAAGTGCATTAAGTACATGGGCGTTGAAGGTTGTGTCCCAATCGGCGTTGCAGAAAAAGGAGTCTAGCTTGCACAAGGTTGGGTTCGTCCTCTCATTGCTCCAAGTGAAACGCCGGTTCTGGAGGTGGATTTCTTTGAGCTCACAACTCTGGAGTGTTGCCCTGAAACGGTTTATCCTGCTTCGGTTGACATTTCTCTCATTTTTATCTCGCGCCCGATAGATTTGGTTAAAATCACTGGTGGCAAGCCAGGCCGCCCCTAACGGTGGCTTCTCAGCCAGCAACTCGGCAAAGAAAGCATCTTTGCAAGAGTGGTCCGTGGGGCCATAGATGGTCGTGTTTCAATAACTTTATGCAACAACATTCCTCTGTTGATGTCGATGCCCAAAAACTTTCTCAGTTCCAGCCAAGCTGGAGCAACGTACGGCATAAGGGGAGCGAGCTTAGCTAAGGTAGAACACATACAGTAAGATGGTGCAGCAAAATAGCACATTTCAAGTCTGACGTTTGAACATCACTGATAGAGCATTTTTCTTTCTTTCTGGAGAGCATCACTGGTTTAGTTTTCTCTTTTTGGAGAGCATCACTGGTACTTGTAGAGCTAGTGTCACTGGTATGTGAGTTACAGGATTGGCTTCTCCATGAGGGACCGACATGTAGTTGTGCACGGGATCCTCGTGAATCGGAGGTGGCACTGAAAATAAGAGCATGCCATCAGATAAATAACAAATCATGTGTGACAAATTATCAGATGGTTGCACAGACACAAAGAGTGAATAGAACGCCATTCACTTGAGCCAGAAGAGAAGACAAGCAAGCTAATCACATCAAGACGTCGTCTGTTGTGCAAGGGTCATTGTATGCAAGTATACTAATAGATGGAAACAGCAGACATCACCAACCACCAATGAACCCCACACAGTGATTCTAAATTTCCAACAGCTGCTACAAGATCCCTAAATCGCTAGCTAGTTGCAAGAACTTAGTCTAGGAGTGGTGCTATAATCAACATGGGTACTAGAAGTCACCCACCTGGCTGTCTGTGTTATGCAACTATATATAGGCAGCATGCATTAACAAAACTCTCATATAGTTTATATTCATGTAAAGGGGATATAATCCATCAGCCACTAGTGCGTGCAATGGTCTACGTTATGTTATCAGGTTTGCCATCCAATTTACAGAAATTTAAAAACAATAATGTAAAATCCAATTTATGACATCTCAACCTGTTATGATCATTTAAAATATGAGTGGCATGTGTGAAACTTCGCTTACATGAATGCCCTACTATCATGTACACCCCAGCTCACCACTTGTCCTACCACTTAAATAGTTCCATTAAGTACCACAATATTAAAGTACACAAACTTGTAACGCATTCTCAGTTGACAAGGCAATCTGAAAACCATTTTATCACTGATACAAATTTCAAGCAATAGTGGCTATTGTTCAAACAGAAGAGAGAGGCTAGTCCAACCAGCAATTCATTTAGCATGCCAGTTAAAATTGTGCATAAATACCTTCAGTTGGTTCAATAAGCTCTGAATGACGAGGGCAATTTGGAGGTTTAGGTACCTTAGAACGAAAACTGAGATAAATGTAAATTGGCAGCATAGTCTGGGTTGTCTTCAAGATACCTATCAAAGTATAACATATGAAGAATAAGATAAACATCTAGACAGAGTGAACCACATGGAGAAGTTCACAACTTCACATAGTATACGCATGTATTCTGTGTTGTTTCCAACGTTCAAATTGCAAGAACAGGCGAGATTTCTGAAAATAGGCCCCAACAAAGCTAAGCCTGAATGCTGGTTGTGTGATCATTGAGCAATTGAGGTAGTGAAAGTACAATAATAACACTTTGTAACAATTATGACAATAATAGTGGATACCAGTCAGATGCGGTTATCAATATGCTAGATGAATGAAAAACTGCATATGAGCATTATAATATGCTTAAGAAAGTAACGATATTGAAGAGAAGTTGACCAAACAAAAGTTAGCTTACCTTTCGACCTCTTTCTAGGATCTTATTTTTATGCCTGCGGGAGAGATATAGTACCTAAAAGGATGTATAAGTGTCACGAAATAGTCATACAATACATACACGGAACGGCAAGCACATCCTTTTATATAGGTGTGTAAGGTGTGTAACCACAGGATTGAATGGTTAACCAGATCAAATATGAACAACATTATGTTCCTAAACCATAAATGAGCATTCTGAGCTCTCAAGAGTTACGACCCAGGGACGTTAGAAAACAACTGCAACATCATTTGCTCAGAAATAAATACAAAAAGCTGGGAAACAAATTAACTACGATGTTGTGCAAAACAAGTAATACTCACACATCAGCGAATCTCGTGCTCTGTTCATTCCTTAGAGTAATATTCCTTTCCCACCCAAGAGGGGTCTGAGGGATGCATGGGATATCAATTGCCCATGCCATGCCATTATCCTTAGATATATCAGTTGGATCATGGCATGTAACTTGTGGCTTCCACCCATGGACATATTTGCAAGAAAAAGGAACTCGTATAATATTCTCTCGGATTTGCCCATATTCCAGTTTGGTGGTACAACTCTCCATTTCGCAAGTACTACATTGCACGAATATGTAATCGATAATGAATTTTCTTTTTTAGACAAAGAGATAAGTTGTTTTCTCCTGGACATTCTTGTAAGGAACAACTTGATATGATGCACTTCCAGAGGAGTTTTCATTGTCCTTTGTCATCCCATTGGTCCACAACCTTGTCACTAACATATCTTGGCTCTTGATATGAGATAATGAACTCTCATCGGGGTTGGGCACAGGATTAGCCGGGCTGGAACCCATAGTTTTAGTTCCTGTTGGAGGTAATTGCAAAAGTTTCAGATTGGGAAAGGCAAAATGCTTGATAGAGAAACAAAAGAAACGTGAATATAAGATTAAAAGCAGAAGGATACACCACCATGAACATGAAAAGAGGGTGAAGACAAAGGCTACTTATAGTAAATCTTTGATTTCTCAGGCTAGATATCAAGATATCGCTGGCATTAAAGCAGTATGGTTCTCCCATAAATCAGGTTCATTATGGTAATGCCATAAATCTCTAACATTTTGAACAGCTTAATTCGGTAACTAGGGCTTACGTAATGTTATGAGATCCCTAGGCTAGATTCAAAGATTCCGTTAGGAACAGAAAGGCAGAACTTAACGCCTCATCACTAGTTGGGGCATCAACAATCCAGTTCACAAAAGTAAGGACATAACTCGCAAATATATATTTATAAGCTTGAGCTAATGTAACGCTCCAGAACCCTAGGCTAGACACTGACCGAGATGCCATCAGCATTATAAACATGACCTAGTGTAGCAATAGTAAATCGAATGTACCGATTTCAATTGCAGATATCCCTACTCCTCAAACAGCCCTAGCATGGTAATCAAACTAAATCATAGTTATTACACAAAACCGGAATCATGATTCTTCTCACCATCCCCGTTAGGCACGAAACATATTACCTCATACTTCTCCAAAATGAAAACTAAGTTGGGACGGGATAAATAAAATCTACTATTCCACATGTAAAATTGCTGAATCTACTACGTGTAAAATCTCTGAAAGTGAACGCCTTAGCGATATGTTCTCCGAAAGCCCTAGCATGGTAATCTATCTAAACCTAAATCATTTTGAAGGAACAATCTAATCATGCATTCATGAGCAAAAGGGGGTGGAAGGCGAGGTATCATACATGAAGCGCCACCAATGGCGGCTTTTTGGTGGCAGATTGGCTCGTCGGGGTCCTCGGCCTTCTCATGGGCGGTTTAGACGACGGAAGAGCTCCGCCTCATGAGTCGGCGGGCTTCGCAGAGGCGGCCAGCCTCGGGAAGCACGCTGACCCGAGAGGATCGCGGCGCCGGAGATGCTCGGCGGCGGTCGGGCGGGAAGGGGCAGGCGCCCACTCTCCGCCTCATCATCCGCCTGTGTGGCGGCGCCGCCGCCCTCCGCGTCGGGGCTCGCGCCGACGGACTCAGTGGTAAGGGAATTTAAGGAGAGGTCGGCTCCAAGGCCCTCTTCCTCTTGTCCCTGCGTTTTGGGGCTGGTTGTCACAGGATCGGTGGAGTCAGAAACGAAGGGATCCATTCCTACGGACGGTGGACCGCTACCTGTAGGGGAGAGGATTTTCGGAGGGAGGCAAGATAGAAGAGCAAGGGTGAATGTGGTTTCTGCTTTCGATCTCTACTCCTTTTTACATTGATTTGTAATTTGAACACGTCTAGATGTGAACACGAATGATTTTGGTATATTTGGAAATCAATTAAAGGGTACATCCATGATTAGTAATATATTAAAAATTGCTCGACAAATATGTCATTGGAAAATATTAAAAACATACTTAAAAATAATGGAGACACATGGCCACGGGGCGAATTGAGTGGCGTACGCAAGTAAATCTAATATGATAGATGATGTCTTATATTAAGAAAGCTTTGCGGTTAACAGAAACATGCACGCGAGGTGAGCCGATGGAATTTTTTAGAAAAGAATAAGATGGATTGGATGTGCTGAAAACCTTTGAAGCACGACAAGCAAGCTAGGTTGAATAGCGCGAAACCAAAGCGCAAAATTGAACACATTGGATTCATCTCCGGCGTGTGTTCTACTTGTTCTCAACCACGATTTTGTCTCCTCCATGGTTTGGTTACTCGAGTTGATAAAGGGGGTGTCCTCACATGCGTGCCCAGCTTTGGTAGCAATTAGGTTAAAGAAACGTAGACCTAGATCTAGAGCCTGTGTGTATTTTGAGGTGAAGGTAATTGGTGGATCGGACAAAGAAAAAGAGGAATTTGAGGAAGAGGATTTCGATGATGCGGGTGTTTGAAGAAGACCCCGACATGGTCAAGGAAGGGATCAAGTGAATGTTGATTGCGAAGGTTCACACAACCAACCAATTCACTACCCAGGCTTTAATTATGAATATGCATATTGCATGGAACCCAACAAAGGAGATCAAGACCACATCAGTAAACAAAAATCTCTTTACGATCCAGTGTTCCTGCATGGGTGATTGGATGAAGTTAACTGACAAAGGCCCTTTGTCGTGGTTTTGTCACGTCAAATGTCCTCATGAAAGGACTAAGTCTCGAGGCCATCACAACTAGGTGGTTGCTTGAACAGGGTTGATCGGGAATGAAAGACACGGGTTTACCCAGGTTTGGCTCCTCACGGTGGAGGTAAAAAGCCTACTCCTGCTTGATTGATATTGACGATGATCTCGATTACTAGGATGCGGATTCGCTAACCTAGCTTTCGAGAGATTGCAACTTAGTCTTTGTGCCCTAGGGGCTCCCCTTTATAAAATAGGTTGGGTCCCTAGACTTACAGAAGATTTCAGGTTGTACTCCCAACTCGCATCCTACTATAACTCTTATTTATCCTGTCCTCTAAGTTAGGAAAATTTCCCCTCCCTGGCCTTCTTCGTGAGCCGGCCCATAGGGTTCGTGAGAGTCGGCCTCCCGCCGAGTTTCGCTCTGGGCTTCTAGCCTTCCTGGATCGTCTTCGTTATGACCCGGTAGTTGATGTGACTCACAGAGCCCCAAAGCTCAGGGTCGGCTCACACTCATGCCAAGTCTCAATCGTGGGGAACATCCCCAACATTAGCCCCCTGTTTTGCTTGGATTTATCCATGTTAAACTTCATCTTGTAAGTAAAACAAAGAAAAACGTGAAAGGTTGTGCTTTGGTCCGGATTTTCTTAAGCCGGAACCTGCTCCATTCCCCCTTCCTCGTTATTATCTCTCTTTTAATCTTCCCGGCCGAGTCAAAATTGTTGCCCGCTTTCATGGTTCTTCTCCACACTTGTCAATTTTTGCAACTTCTTATCATGACATCGCCTTTATCCGTTCCGGCATATGCGCAAGACATCATAACGGATCTTTGAGTGGATATGTCAAAATCTTGTTAACGCGAGAATGGAGGCGTCCCTGTAGCCAAAATTTACTACGCCACCTGCGGTCTCGCCCTACCTCTTCGGGTTCCATTGCCTTATAAATAGGCCAACGGGTCTTCAGATTTACTTTTTACCTTGTCTGCTCTGCACCCTTCTTCTTCCTCTCGCCCCTGACGTCGTTGTGCCGCCTCGTGCTCGCCGACCCCAAGAACAACAACCTCAATCGCAGCACCGTCACCGGGGCTCGTCAAAAACACTGCAGCTTTGCTCGCGACCCTCAACACCTTCAAGCTCCTCTTCACAGATCTGTAAGCACATTGTTCATCCATGTCGTTCTTCTTCGTCATAGTTCTTTCTAGTTCATTGGTGTGCGTCACAAGATATGGTTGTAGATCTAGTTTACCCATAAACTGCTATCTGTATGGCATTTAAAGTATCTCCGCCACATAGCTAGTCATATTGTAGATCCCCTCTATCGCCTAATAAGCTCCATTACTGCTTCATCACCAAACCTAGGTTTTTGCCTTTCATTTTTGTAGCTATTTTTCAGATCAATATTGATACTCAATCTGTATAGTAGTTGTTTGTAGCTGCCATGACCTGGACATTGTCTTGATAACCTTTGTCAGCTCATGCTTTAGGTATAGTTTTGAAGGCTCTCGGATTCCTAGCCAGCTCGTACTTGTGTCATTTCTTAACAGTTCTGGGTTTTATTATGATCTTTTAACCGGCTTAAACTGTTAAGTTATCAAACATCCCAGTCATATAATCTTTTACACCTCCAATTCGGCTTATATTTTCCTTCCTTTTCACCTTTGTAGTTCATCTTTGTTGCAAACCGAACCCATGGCCCCAAAGTGAGCAAAGCCTATAACTGGAGTAAATCATGCATATTAGAGCTCATGCTTGACAACTTGGTAAATATCGGGTTACTTCCGGCCAAGGACCAGATCAAATGGCGAGCCGCTGAAGAAGAGACGCGGCCAGCTCCGGGTCAAAATGACGTAGTTATCTTCGCAGATCACTTGGACATAGGCTTTCGCCCTCCGGGTTCCAAATTTTTTCGTGACGTTCTTCACTACTTTGGTATCAGGCCACAAGACCTTGCTCCCAACTCTGTTCTCATTTTAAGTAACTTCTGAGTCTTCTTCGAAGTGTGTCTCCAGATTGTGCCGATTGCCAACCTGTTTCAAGAATTGTTTTATTGCAACCGTCAAACTGAATGCAAAAATGGGCCGAGTCTGGGATGTGGAGGGGTCATAATTCAAAGAAGGAGGAACTCAGCTTTCCCTGAAATGGCGCTGGCGAGTCATCCTAAAGGATGGCACAAAACCTGGTTTTACTGCAAAGACACATCCCCCGGCTGAACAACACCGATTGTCGGGTTACAGATTAGAGTGCCTTGACTCTGCATTGTTATTTATTGCTTATGCATCTGCTGAAGAGAGGGCGGCACTAAAGACCCTTTACTCTAAGATTAACGCTTTGATAGCTCATGGTATTTCTAGGGTCGACTTGACCCGGTGTTGGATGAGCTGCAGGATCCGACCTCTTAGTTTGAGAAGCCGACTCATGCACCAGTACACGGGCAAGTTGACTAATAATTTGCGCTTCAGGAATCATGACTTCTCCGCTAGTGACTTGATAAAGGCCATTGATTACCCACAAGTATAGGGGATCAATCATAGTACTTTTGATAAGTGAGACTGTCGAACCCAACGAGGAGCAGAAGGAAATGACAAGCGGTTTTCAACAAGGTATTTTCTGCAAGCACTGAAATTGTCGGTAACAGATAGTTTGATATCAAGATAATTTGTAACGAGCAATAAGTTGTAACGGTAAAAAAATTTCCGCAAGGTAGCCCAATCCTTTTTGTATCAAAGGATAGGACGAAATAGTCTCTTATAATAAGTAAAGCGTTCTTGAGGACAGACGAGAATTTCATCTAGTCACTTTCATCATATTTGTTTGATTTGCGTTTGCTGCTTTGATAATTTGATATGTGGGTGGACCGGTGCTTGGGTGATGTTCTTACTTGAACAAGACTCCTACTTATGATTACCCCCTCTCGCAAGCATCCGCAACTAAGAAAGAATAATTAAGATAAATCTAACCATAACATGAAATATATGGATCCAAATCAGCCCCTTACGGAATAACGCATAAACTAGGATTTAAGTTTCTGCCACTCTAGCAACCCATCATCTAATAACTACTCCACAATGCATTCCCTTAGGCCCAAATATGGTGAAGTGTCATGTAGTCGATGTTCACATAACAACACTAAGGGAAACAACAACATACATATCATCAAAATATCAAAAGAATACCAAATTCACATGATTACTTATGACAAGACTTCTTCCATGTCCTCAAGAACAAAAGCAACTACTCACACATCATATTCATGTCTAGGATCACAAGGATATTGAATAGAATAATGGATCTGAACATATAATCTTCCACCAAATAAACCAACTAGCATCAACTACAAGATGTACTCAATGATGGAATATGCCCTAGAGGCAATAATAAAATGGTTATTATTATATTTCCTAAATCATGATAAAGGTTTATTATTCATGCTAGAATTGTATTGATCGGAAACTTAGATACATGTGTGAATACATAAACAAATATTGTGTCCCTAGTAAGCCTCTACTAGACTAGTTCGTTGATTAAAGATGGTTAAGGTGTCCAAAACAAAGACATGTGTTTTCATTTGATAACTGGATCACATCATTAGGAGAATGATGTGATGGACAAGACCGATCCGTTAGCTTAGCATATTGATCGTTCAGTTTACTGGTATTGCTTTCTTCATGTCAAATACATATTCCTTCGACTATGAGATTATGCAACTCCCGGATACCGGAGGAATAACTTGTGTGCTATCAAACGTCACAACGTAACTGGATGATCATAAAGATGCTCTACAGGTATCTCCGAAGGTGTTTGTTGAGTTGGCATAGATCGAGATTAGGATTTGTCACTCCGAGTATCGAAGAGGTATCTCTGGGCCCTCTCGGTAATACACATCATAAGAAGCCTTGCAAGCAAAGTGATTAATGAATTAGTTGCAAGATGATGTATTACGGAACGAGTAAAGAGACTTGCCGGTAATGAGATTGAACTAGGTATGAAGATGCCGACGGTCGAATCTCGAGCAAGTAACATAACGATAGACAAAGGGAATTACGTATGTTGTCATAATGGTTCGACCGATAAAGGTCTTCGTAGAATATGTAGGAGCCAATATGGGCATCCAGGTTCCTCTATTGGTTATTGATCAGAGAGGTGTATCGGTCATGTCTACATAGTTCTTGAACCATAGGGTCCGCACGCTTAACGTTCGTTGATGATATAGTGTTATATGAGTTATGTGATTTGGTGACCGAATGTTGTTCAGGGTCCCGGTTGAGATCACGGAGATGACGAGGAGTCTCAAAGTGGTTGAGAGGTAAAGATTTATATATAGGACAATGGTATTCGGACACCGGAAGTGTTTCTGAGGGTATCGGGTACTTATCGGGTCACCGGGAGGGAGTTTCGGGCACCGCCGGCAAACATATGGGCCTTATGGGCCAAGAGAGGGAACACACCAGCCCATAAGGGGCTGGTGCGCCCCTATAGTGGCCGATCCTATGTGGAGGAGAAGGAAAGAGGGGAGGGAAAGGAAAGTGTGGAGTAGGACTCCCCCTTCCTTCCCTCTCCCCCCTCTTTCCTTCCCCCTTCTTTATACAAGGAAAGGGGGCACAGGGCAAGGCAGGGGCCCTAGGGGGCGGCGGCCTGCCCTAGGGCGTGCCTGACTGCCTCCCTACCCCTCCCACCTATATATATGGGGCGCCACACAAGGACACACAACATTGTCTTAGTCGTGTGCGGCGCCCCCGTCCACCGTTTACTCCATCGGTCATATTTTCATAGAGCTTAGGCAAAGCCCTACAGAGATCACATCACCATCACCGTCACCACGCCATCGTGCTGTTGGAACTCATACACTACCTCCCCATCTTACTGGATCAAGAAGGCGTGGACGTCACCGAGCTGAAGTGTGTTGAATGCGGAGGTGTTGTACGATTGGTACTCGATCGGTTGGATTGCGAAGAAAGTTCGACTACATCAACCGCGTTGTGAAATGCTTCCGCTTATGGTCTACGAGGGTACGTAGACACACTCTCGCCCTATCGTTTTTATGCATCTCCTTGATAGATCTTGCGCGTGCGTAGAATTTTTTTGTTTTCCATGCAACATTCCCCAACAATGGCATCATGAGCCAGGTCTATGTGTAGATGATATGCACGAGTAGAATACAAAGAGTTGTGGGTGGTGATAGTCATACTGCTTACCACCAACGTCTTATTTTGATTCGATGGTATTGTGGGATGAAGCGGCCCGGACCAACCTTACATGTCCATGTACATGAGACCGGTTCCACCGACATACATGCAACTAGTTTTGCATAAAGGTGGCTGGCGAGTGTCTGTTTCTCCTACTTTAGTTGAATCGAATTTGACTGCGGACGGTCCTTGAAGAAGGTTAAAACAAAAAACTTGATAAATCACCGTTGTGGTTTTTGCGTAGGTAAGAACGGTTCTTGCTAGAAGCCCATAGGAGCCACGTAAAACTTGCAACAACAAAGTAGAGGACGTCTAACTTGTTTTTGTAGGGCATGTTCTGATGTGATATGGTCAAGACATGATGTGATATACATTGTTGTATGAGATGATCATGTTTTGTAATATTGACAACGGACAGGAGCCTTAGGATTGTCTCTTTATTGTATGAAGTGCAAACGCCATGTAATTGCTTTACTTTATTGCTATGCGTTAGCAATAGTTGTAGAAGCAATAGTTGGCGAGATGACCCCGACACAGCGATGGAGATCAAGGTGTCGAGCCGGTGACTATGGAGATCATGACGATGTTTTGGAGATGGAGATCAAAAGCACAAGATGATGATGGCCATATCATGTCACTTATTTTGATTGCAAGTGATGTTTATCTTTTATGCATCTTATTTTTGCTTAGAATGGCGGTAGCATTATAAGATGATCGATTCACTAAATTTCAAGATAAAAGTGTTCTCCCTGAGTATGCATCATTGCCAAAGTTCATCGTTTCGAAGCACCACGTGATGATCGGGTGTGGTAGCACTACAAAAAAGACACATCCGTGACATTTTGGACCAAACGAATTTTTTTCTGTCATGCTTATGACACTTCTATGACGATAATTGTGACAAAACCCAGTATCATCATAGATGTGGTGGGCTCCTACTTCTATGACAAAAAATCATGATAGAAAATGGGTTTTTCGTCCTGGGTGGGATGGAGATGCAGCTGTATGACATTCTTTGGGCCGTCCATGACGGAAAAAACCGTGGTAGAAGCAAGGGTGAGGAAAATATCAGGGAGTTCCCGGTTACGGTGGGTGGTCGGGGGCCGAGCGATGCGAGTTTCTCTCGTACACGTACGCGCTTGGGTGTGAGGCGTTGGGCTAACTGAACCCGAGCAAGGCGTTTGCCTACTGAACGCGAGTGAATGCACTACAGGCTACACATTACTGAACCCGAGCGATCGATCGATCTGGTTGTTAACTGAACCCGATCGAGCGATTCCTTCGCTACTGCTGCTAACTAAAGCCGATCGAACATGTTGCCTCCTTCCCTTGATGAACAGTGAGCGTTGTTGGGGGGGGGGGGGTGGATGAACAGTTCCCGGTGGGGGTTGAATGAACAGGACCCCGTGGTAGTAGAGGTCATTGCCGCTGGATGAACAGGACCCCGATCGAGCCGGTTGGGGGTGGATGAACAGGACTCCATGGAGGCCTGGATGAACATGATCCCATGGAGGACTAGTTGAACAGTAGCTGGTGGAGGGCTGGATGAACAGTAGCCCGTGGAGGGGTGGTTGAACAGGACCCCATGGAGAGGGCTGGATGAACAGTAGCCGGTGGAGGAGCAGTGGAGGCTGGATGAACAGGAGCCTGTGGATGAACAGTGGCTGGTGGAGGCAGGAGGGGAGACACCATGGATGAATAGTCGCAGGTGGAGGATGGAGGAGGTCGATGGTGGATGAACAGTAGCCCATGGAGGCAGTCGACGATGGAGATGAACAGTAGCCCGTGGAGTCCCGTTTTGCGGTACGCCACACCCCTCTCGATGAACAGGACCCCTTGTTTCGACCATAGCGCTCCAACACAAGTCCGTTTCCTCCATTTTGCGGTACGCCACACCCCTCCCAATCAACAGGACCCTGCTTCGACCGTAGGCACTCGAACACAAGTCCATTTCCTCCATTTGGCGGTATGCCAAACCCCTCCCGATGAACAGGATCCTGTTTCGACCATGGCCGGTCGAACAAAAGGCCGTTTCCTCTGTTCTGCGGTACGCCATGCCTCGTTTCGATGGCTGTTCCGTCCAAGCCGGTTGGCTCCCGATGAACACGACGCAGTTTCTCCGTTCCGACCCAGCCGGTTGGCTACCGATGAACACGACGTCGTCGTTGCCTCTCCATGTACACGAGCTCTGGCCGTATGTATGCGCAAGTAGGCGTTTGAGACCCCGCCTGTATGTATCGTACGTGGCCGTATTTACTTTCTTGCACCTGGCTGTACGTACATGTACATGCTACGTGCGCGCCTCTACTATGACACGTGCCCTTCCTTACTCGGCCACAGTTCATCGCTGCAGCCTATGTACAGATCGATCGACCAGTATGTACGTACATGTTCGCGACCAGAATGACAACGCTACGTACGCTTTGACCAGGTGGGTCCCGACTGTCAGACACTTCCTTGCGTGCGAAGATGTAGAATGTGGGTCCCAGCAGTCAGGGGGAATTTTTTTTTCATGAAATATGGTGGCCCGTCAGGTGGGCCCCTCCTGTCAGGTGGAAGAATCATTATTTTGCGCGTAATAAGGAGGCACTTCCTTGTTGCAGCCTTGAACCCAGCTGTCAGCCTCTCCACGTACAGTACTCTTCCGATGGAAGTCATTCCTTGACCACATTCCATGCCACGCCGAGAGCACCAAGGCGGTGGACGATGGCGAGGCCTAGGAAGGTGATGATACGGAGCCAGGGAAGACGCGGCAGTGGATGCCCACGCAGAGAGGAGTACGAGGGTTCACTAGTTCGGCTGCAGTGTGAGGCTACTCTCGCCGCAGAATAATAGGGGATGTGGGTGATTAGAGGGATGGCCTGGCCAGTGGTGGGAGTAGTAGGGGAGATGAGGCCTCCGCAGAAGCACAGCCGGCCACGAGAGGCAGGAGCACGCGGCATGACCCGCGCTGGTTTGAGTGGCTGGAGCAAGAAGACCAAAGGTTGAAGAAGCACTACAGCCGTTGGATGGACATCATATGGTCACTGGAGCTAGAATAGTTCATACTGACTAAGTTGACAAAGCCCTCCGTTTGCGTCAACTTAGTAGGCCCACAAGTCAGCCTCCCGCTATGGTGGGTCCTAGCTAGCAGGGGGTATTATTTTTTATGCGTAATAAGGGGGCACTTCCTTGCGCGCGAAGATATAGCTGGTGGGTCCGAGCTGTCAGCGGGAGGAACATTTTTTTCACGAAATACAGAGGCCCTTCCAGTGGGTCCCAGCTGTCGGTGGAGGAATCATTATTTTGCGCGTAATAAGGAGGCATTTCCTTGTGTGCGGCCATAGACCCAGCTGTCAGTATCTCCACGTATAGTCCACTTCTGATGGATGTCGTTCGTTGACCACGTTGACCATGCCGCGCCGAGAGCACCAGGGCGGTGGACGATGGCGAGGCCTAGGAAGGGAACGACGCGGAGCCGGGGAAGACTCGGCAGTGGTTGCCCACGCGGTGGGGAGTACGAGGGTTGACTGGTTCAGCTGCCATCACCGAAAAATAACAGGAGGTGTGGGTGAGTAGAGGGATAGCCAGACCAAGGATGCGAGTATGGTAGGGCCATGAGGCCTACCTGATAGCACATCTGGCCACGGGAGGCGGGAGCAGGCGGTTCCGTCGGTGCTGCTTTGGGCGGCTGGAGCAGGAAGATCAGAGACTAAAGAAGCAAGATTGCTGTTAGATTACATCTAACGGTCTGACGCTGGTAGAGTCGATTGTTGACTAAGTTTCTTTTTTTGAGAAACCTTGTGTACGCATGAACTTAGTAGGCCCACAAGTCAGCCTCCAAATCTGTGGCAGACAACATAGAGCCCATTTGCTATTTTTTTAATAATTTTCACCCCATTTGCTAATTTTTAAGGAATTTATTACAACCCATTTTTTGCCCAGGACCACGGTAAAAAATTTCAACTTTTTTTTGCATATTTTAGTGGAGTCCGAACTGTTGTAATCCCGAAATGATAAGCATTTATTTTTTAAGAACTTATTGATTTGCCAAAAAACATTTTGTTTTTGTAAGAAAATAAGATGTGGGACAATTGAGTTGGTTTAAGGGAAAACCAGTGGTAAAAAAATCAGCGCTGGGAGGGAAAACAAAAAAAATAAGGATGTAAATTTGAAAAGGGAACTTTATGTATTTTCAATATAATGATATGTGTATATGAACTAGTAAAACTATAGGTAGAGATTAGAAAACAGAAGTAGGACATAGCGTTTCAAGAGGAAAATAGAACTAGGTTGTGTGTTTGATTCAGTACCCCCGATGTGGTACTGGTGCATCACCCAGTTGGTCCTCTGCTGGTCGAAGTTCTTGTTGATGTGCAACACCAGAACCTTTTTGCTGCTCGTCTGTTGACCGTTGACCATCACCGACAAGGTATTGCCGGTCTTGTGCCACATCGCGCGCATGCCGCACTTCGGCTGTATCTTGCAATACGTCCACGTGCCTTTTGAACGCCCTAGAGTTGCGCTGGAAGAAATGCTTGCTTAGGCCACTCAGTGTGATACCTGCAGTATTGTCGAATACAAGTTTTAGTGTACGTAGTTGGCATTTTCGTAACATCTTTGGCATGTTGCAGTCACTTGTTTCACTTTTTATTAACTGTCAAATTGTAATTGCTTCACGAGGTCTGTGTCTAAAAAGAAAATAGAGCTATAAACAAAGGAATATGTTTGTGCAAGTAGACGGTCGATCGGTGTCTCACCTGCAAGTTTCTCGGGATGGGTGTAGAATATGCCGTGCTCACTGTCGATGGTTGGTATGACAAATCGATGAGAGGGTGATATCTCGCGCTGTCAGCACTCACTTTGGCCTCAAGGTGCTCGATCAGCTCCTTATCCGTGGGATCGAACTTGACGCTAGCCGGCAACACCGGCCAATCCTTCTTGGACTTGCATCGGTTAATTCCAGTTATATAATACTCAATGTATGATCAATCGACTGTTTTAAGTGAATGATGAAAGATTTCGACAGATAAGTGGTACTCCAAATCTAAAGTCTACAATACCCGAACACGCCGCCGACACTCTTTTGTCACCTCACGCGCAGCGTGTTGTCACATCAATTCAATGTGAGGACATGATGAATAATTTGATCGACGTATACTAGTACTACTACTATACTGTACTTACTAGTCATATTTAGTGTCACATTTTAACCATAGGTTTAACTAACAAAATGTCAATGCATGTCACTGAAAATTCTACCATTGGAAACTATGTTCAAATATGAATCAAACGATATAATTTTTTGTGACATGCATTAACATTTAGTTAGTGAAATTTCTGGTCAAAATTTGACATAAATTATGAAGGGGACCAATAAACAAGGAGGGAGGTAGTAGTACGAGTAGCGCAATATACGGTATAGAGGACTAGTACAAATTTAGAAATGGAGTAAGAAGTTACAAGGCTGTGTGACAGACTTTGTAGGCTACATGAGTAATACAAAATATAATTCCCATTGGACAACACTTTCACCAACAAGTATGCACATGAAGCCTAATATTTACCTAATAATAAAGAAAATTGGGTTTCTGGTCGTCTGTCATACATTTTGCAAAAAAGCCCCTCTATTTTTCATAAATAAACACGCGGTACACATTTATGTCACCCCCGAACTGTTTTTTGCATTTTCTCGGAAACCCCCCAAATGTTTTAGGTAATCAACCCGCCATCCATATTTAAGTCAACCAAATCAGTTTTTTTCGTTTTAATATAAAACCCCCTGACTTTTTGGTTAATCAATCCGCAGTTTATCTAAAACAAAATTATCAATATCTTTTAAACCGTAACTCCGATTTTAACATGTTATATATGAAACTTGATTAGAAAATGTGTAGAATCTAAATATGATGCTATTTTTAGCTGTTAAATATTTCTAAAATATTGTTTTGGTGTGAACTTAATCTATAATGTACGATCCGTTTTTCTTTCTTGCTGATAGAGAGGAAAGAAAACATCGATAACCACGCATGCACACGTGTGAAAAACCTCGCGGGGAAAAAGAACATATTTCTCTTTTTATTTCGAGCGAGTGTGCGCGAGAGAGAGACGCCTTAGAACTGACCATATTCAAACACACTTTCTTCATGTGAGCATTGAGACCACCATCAACAACACAAATGTGATGCCATGTGAAAATAAAGGACGTGAACACATTAGGGTCTTGAGTCATGGTTAGTGGGTTAAGAACGTGTGTTATTTACTCTCCCGTTGCAACGCACAGGCTCTTTTGCTTGTTGATATATATATTATCAGAACATCCTACGCAGATGAGTTAGGATGCACTTGATCCCAGAAAGGTATCTATATCCTTCAAACCAGAGGAGTGCTTCAAACTAACAAAAGTACATAATATCCAACAAAAGAGGGTCATGCTACAGCAGCCTGATACATAGTTTTTAGTAGTTGGGTAGGGTTGTTCTGGTCTGGACCTGGATTCGTGGTGGTTTCGTTAATGAAATTGGAGGGGGAGCCCCCCTCTTTTGCTCAAAAAATGGCTTAGCCAAGATATTAGTATGAATCAAGTTGTGCATATTTGCTGTTGGCATGAACCACATCGCCGCATGTTGGGTTTGCAAAAGCCATCCATCACATGGAAGCTTGATGCCTTTCACACACTGAAGATTATCTGGCAACAAGTTGTGTCGACGAATCTCTGGATATGGTGATTCATGAAACCCACGGTATGATGTGTAAACATAGTTCCCCCTGGCGAATGGAAGTTGCATAGCACGGTAATCTGAAGGAAATATGCCCTAGAGGCGATAATAAAGTTATTATTTATTTCCTTAACTCATGATATATGTTTATTATTCATGCTAGAATTGTATTTACCGGAAACTTAGTACCTAGTATGCCTCTACTTGACTAGCTCGTTAATCAAAGATGGTTGTGTTTCCTAACCATAGACATGTGTTGTCATTTGATGAACGGGATCACATCATTAGGAGAATGATGTGATGGACATGACCCGTCCGTTAGCTTAGCATTATGATCGTGTCAGTTTCATTGCTATTGCTTTCTTCATGACTTATACAAGTTCCTCAGACTATGAGATTATGCAACTCCCGAATACCAGAGGAACACTTTGTGTGCTACCAAACGTCACAACGTAAAAGGGTGATTATAAAGGTGCTCTACAGGTGTCTATGAAGGTTTTTATTGGGTTGGCATATATCGAGATTAGGATTTGTCACTCCGTGTTTCGGAGAGGTATCTCTGGGCCCTCTCGGTAATACTCATCACTATAAGCCTTGAAAGCATTGTAACTATGTAACACCCCAGATCCGATGCGCCAGGTGTCCGCCAGTTATTCGCCGTTGTTGCCATGTCATGTGCTTGCGTGTTGCACTTTGCCATGTCATCATCTGCATTTCATATCATGTCATCATGTGCATCTCATTTTGCATACGTGTTCGTGTCATGCATCCGAGCTTTTTCCCCGTTGTCCGTTTTGCAATCCGGCACTCCTATGTTCCCCGGCGCCCTCTTTTACCTCTTTTCGTGTGCGGGTATTAAACTTTCTCGGAATGGCCCGAGATTTGCCAAGCGGCCTTGGTATAGCACCGGTAGACCGCCTGTCAAGTTTCGTGCCATTTGGAGGTCGTTTGATACTCCAACGGTTAACCGGGTAACCGTATATCCCTCTTTTGTTGCAGCCCAACACCCCTTCCAAAGTGGCCCAAAACCCACCAAACTCCCCTCCATGCTATCGGTCGTTCGATCACGATCGCGTGGCCGAAAACCGCACCTCATTTGGACACTCCTAGCTCCCTCTACCTATATAAACACCTCTCCCGTCCAAATCCCGGGTCCAAACCCTAGCAGTTTTCCTCTCAGACCACGGACGCGTCGCCAGCGCCGGGACACGTCCGCCCGCCACGCCGCCCGGCGAATCAGAGCCGCCGTCAGCCGGCCGCCGCCCACGGCCAACCGGAGAGCGCAGCATGGCCTCCCGCAGCAGCCTGCCGCCGCAGCCCATGAGGCAGGTCGGGTCCGCCCGCCAGCTCAAGGCCCGCCCACACCGCCGGCCGCGCCGCGCTGACCCGCCGCCCGGCGCCAGCGCGCCGCCGCCGCCCGTCCGTCCTCGCCGGAGCCTCCGGCGCCATGAAGCTTCCGCCGCTCGCGCCTACGCCGCCCGGCCAAGCGCGCCTCCTCGCGCCGGCCCGCGTCCCGTCACCGAGCTTCGCTGCCGCCTCCCGCCGCCGCCCGGCCGGCCGAGCCAGCCGGCCCAGATCCTGCCTGCCGCCCCTCGCCCGCCGCGCCGGGCTCCGCCCGCTCGGCGTCCGCGCCTCCTCTCCCCCGCCTCCGGCCAGATCCGAGGAAGGAGGCCCCGGATCCGCCATCTCCGGCCACCCCGGCGCCGTCCCCATCGTCTCCGGCGACAATTCCGACGTGCATCGTTTTCCGTGCAGGTTGACCCCCTGAGATTTGACTAAGTCCCCGACATATTTTGACATGAACATGCCATGTTCATGCCATCACATCTCTGCATCCGTAGCTCCGTTTCGTGCGTATAATATGTCAAATTGTTCGCCTCGATGAGTAGATCATTTCATTCCATTGCATCATTTTCATTTGAGCTCATCTTGATGCCCGAAATGCTGTTGGAAGATTGCATGTTGATGTTAATCTGCTGAAACTGTTATAACTTGCTCATTTATCATTTTTGCCATGATTGATGTGTGCATCCTATGAGGTTGATGTCTACATGAATGTTGATCTATGCCATGCCATCTTTCCAGGGGTGTCAACCATGTATTTTTGTGATTTGTGTCTTTGAGTGCATCGAGCTTGTTAAGTAGGGTAGTTCTTTGTTGTTGTTGTCTGACAGATTCTGTTATATTTTGTTGCTATGTTAACATGCTTCTACTAATCATTCTATGCATAATCTGGAGATGCTCTATAAACATGTTTTGATCTACATGTCATGCTCTATCCATTTATGCCCTTGTTTGCAATTATAGCCTGCTGGAACATGTTGTAATCTTGCCCTAAAGTTGCTTGAAAATGTTGCTGTCAGCCTCTTAACATTTAAGTTCACTTGTTCCCATGTGTTTTGCTAGTGATCCATGCATCCTATGAACTTGCTCTTGCCATGTATAGCTTCACAAACATGCCTTCTTACTGTTGGGTGCCTTGCCATGCCATGTATTGCTCTGTAGTGAGTGGTTCAAGCTCACGAACATGCCTACTTATTGTTGTTCCTGCCATGTTTAAATCTGTAATATAACTTGCCATGTTTACATGGGTGCCATCATATTTTCTATGCCTTTTTGGCTTATGGTCAGTAAGGGTCTTTTGATCTATGCTATTAGTAGATTCATGCCATGCCTTTGTTTCCATGATAAGCTTCTGTAACATGTTGTTTGATAGCTCTAAACATTGCAACATGATGTTATTTCTGCTAAAGTCTGAAACTGTTATTATTTGCAATCTTACCATGTGTTTTTGAGCATGTTCTAGTGATTTCTGGAGATAGCTCAGTGTTCATGTTTTGTTATGCTTTACCTGTACTTCATGCCCATGCCTTTTGTTATTATGTTGGGGTGCTGTAGCTTATTGTTTTGATGCTTGCAAGATGACCGCTACCTTGGATCTCACTACTATCATTGCTATGCTAGTTGCTTCGCTGTATCGCTATGCTGCGCTGCCTATCACCTGTTTATCAAGCCATCCCATATTGCCATGAACCCCTAACCTTTGACACCTTTCCTATGCAAACCGTTGTTTGGCTATGTTACCGCTTTGCTCATCCCCTCTTATAGCGTTGCTAGTTGCGGTGAAGTTGAAGATTTCTCCATGGTGGGATGTGGTTTTGTTGGGATATCACAATATCTCTTATATTATTAATGCATCTATATACTTGGTAAAGGGTGGAAGGCTCGGCCTTATGCAGTGTTTTGTTCCACTCTTGCCGCCCTAGTTTCCGTCATACCGGTGTTATGTTCCCGGATTTTGCATTCCTAACGCGGTCGGGTGATTTATGGGACCCCCTGACGGTTCGCTTTGAATAAAACTTGTCCAAGAAGGCCCAACCTTGGTTTTACCATTTGCCTCACCACCACCTACTTTTTTCCCTTGGGAGTTGCTCTCTCGGGTCATCTTTATTATAGCCCCGGGCGATTGCTTGTCTAAGCGTTGGTCCAAACTAGAGCACCGTCTTGGGACCATTCCTTGGCAACTTGGATTCGTTCGGTACCAGACGCTTCGCTTATCCGGTGTTGCCACGAGAACGAGATATGTGCAGCTCCTATCGGGATTGTCGGCGATCGGGCGGCTTTGCTGGTCTTGTTTTACCATTGTCGAAATGTCTTGATGTAGGGATTCCGAGACTGATCGGGTCTTCCCGGAGAAGGTCTATTCTTCGCTGATCGCGAGAGCTTGTCATGGGCTAAGTTGGGACACCCCTGCAGGGTATAAACTTTCGAGAGCCGTGCCCGCGGTTATGTGGCAGATGGGAATTTGTTAATGTACGGTTGTAGATAACTTGACACCAGATCCAAATTAAAATGCATCAACCGAGTGTGTAGCCGTGATGGTCTCTTCTCGGCGGAGTCCGGGAAGTGAACACGATTTCTGTGTTACGATTGACGTAAGTAGGAGTTCAGGATCACCTCTTGATCATTGCTAGCTTCACGACTGTTCCTTTGTTTCTCTTCTCGCTCTCATTTGCGTATGTTAGCCACCATATCATTGCTTAGTCGTTGCTGCAACCTCACCACTTTACCCCTTCCTTTCCCATTAAGCTTTGCTAGTCTTGATACCCATGGTAATGGGATTGCTGAGTCCTCGTGGCTCTCCAGATACTTCCAAAACCAGTTTGCGGTGCCTATGTTACCGGCGGTGTGACGCAACCAAGCTCAAGGAGGAGCTCGATGAAGATCTTGCCCTTTGTGTTGTTTCGTTATAGTTGATCAAGAGTGGAGCCCGGTTGGGGTCGATCGGGGACCTTTGTCGATTTGGGGTTCTTCTTTTATTTTGGTTCCGTAGTCGGACCTTGATTGTATCTGGATGATGTAATGCTTTATTCATGTATTTGTGTGAAGTGGCGATTGTAAGCCAACTATGTATCTCTTTCCCTTATGTATTACATGGGTTGTGTGAGGATTACCTCACTTGCGACATTGCCTTCAATGCGGTTATGCCTTTAAGTCGTGCTTCGACACGTGGGGGATATAGCCGCATCGAGGGTGTTACAAGTTGGTAATCAGAGCCTTCCCCGACCTTAGGAGCCCCACTGCTTGATCGTTTTTAGCGGCCGAGTTGTGTCTAGAAAAATGTTTTGAGTCATTTAGGATTATATATATCGAGAGTTAGGAATTCTTTTTACTCCCGGTCTCTTCATCGCTCTGGTAAGGCATCCTGACGTAGAGTTTTGACTCTTCTCTTCTCAAATTTCACTAAAAATTTTTTAGGATCATGCGGGTATCTTGGAATCGTTCTGATGGTTTTATGATGAGAACATTGTCTTGGTGCCTCCTGTCAGGGGTTTAGTGGAAGTGTCCTGAGGAGTTGAGCTCTAAGGTGTTGTCGTCATAATTTTATCGTTGCAGTTCTGGAATACCTGAGTTTAGTACGCCGACATCGAAAATCTCTTTCATGCAGTTGTTGGTGAGATAACCCGATAACCCAAAGATCGAGGTGAGTACGGAGTATTGCCATGACTCGTATAACGGATGCTTTTCAAGGTTGAGGTACATGATTTCCGAAGGTTTCTTGGTTATGTGTTGACGGATGGATACATCTTGGATGTAGGTATTGTTAGTTTGGGTGAGATATATTGCTTCCCCTGTATCCCCAACACCAGATTGCATAACCAGAAAGTTTCGGGAGTTTTATAGGTGGGAATTCAAGTAGCTCCTAGTATATCTTTCCGACAGATGCATGATATGGGATTGGGTAAATCTCTATCATATGTGTTTGTTCCGGCTTATTCTGCAAGCCATTCCTTTGTTTTTGTTTTGAGTTGTGGTATTCGAGTTGCTTCAAAGTCAAATGTTGATTCCATACCTTTCCGAAATGGTGTTCTCATACTCCGATGTGAATACCAATCCTTCTCGACAATCGAGATTGTCATGTCAATCCTTTTCAACCGGCGTGTTTCTCTTCAAGTGGATCCGATCACTTCAACATCAGCAAGACCAATTATCATTTCTTCTCAACGGTGTTTGTTTCATCCGTCTCCAAGTTGCCTTTGTTTGTCCCGCCCACCCACCCTTTTTCCTCAAGGACTAAGATTTCTTTACCAAGTATCCTTTTATTTTTTGTGTAGTTTCTCCATTCTTTTCCATCAATGTTCTTACCCGATGGTTCTCAAGAAGATGTCCTACTAGTTCGTCATTCCTCATTCCTTTCTCTTCTCCGGTGGATTCAAGTCAAGTTTTGTTGATCATACCTTTTTCCTCATTTCAATGTCTTCTCATACCGGTGCAGCTCATTATCATTCTACTTCTCGCTATTTGTTATTCCGGAGTGCTCAAGATATCTCGAAGATTCGTGTTTCCACTCTGCATTCGTTCAAGCTCTTTCGAGATTGGTATCTCATTCAAGTCATTTAATTCAACCGGTGCAACATCTCTTTTAAATCATTTCAACGGTGTTTCTTTTCAGTGGGCCCTAACCCACAAGATTTTTCCCAGGATCTTACCTGACTCTTCTAATTATTCCGGAGCCATTCCAAATTCTTTTCAGAGTTTGACGTAAGAATGAATTTTCATCAGTCACATGCCTTCTCCAAGATCTTTCAAATTATTTTTCATTGTTGGCTCAACAACCTTGTTTTTTTTCATTCTCCCGGAGTATCTCAACAATTCATGGTGGTTATCATCATCATTCTCAACATTTGAAGACCGAAGAAGGATTTCTCTTAAATCTTGGTCCATTCTCTTGAAGATTCATGGTGCAAGTTTGTTGCCATCCTCTCATAATTGTTTTCGACAGAGAATCTTTTCACCCATCGAGATATTCAAGAGTCTTCTCGGTTCGTCATCCGAGTCCATCAATTCAGGTTTATTCATTCTCACTATCGGTTATCATTCTCCTATCTTGCGGTGCATCAATCGAATATCCTCTAATCAGTTCTTGATCTCTTTGTTCTCATGTATCTAGTTTGTCTCAAGCACCTTCGTTCATTTGCTAATTCTTACCGGTGATGCACCCCTACTTCGATCATTTTCAATTCTTACGGTGGTTCGTTCAAGATTTCACTTCCTTCATTATCATATCAATTCATTCGTTGTTTCGAAATCCCACCGGTGGTCCCATCAATACCTTCTCAAGTTTACGCTATATCTCTCTTAATCCTTTTTTTCAATGGGAATAAGTAGTATGCCAAATCCATAGCTTGTCATCAATTTAATTTGATGAAGGATAAGCATACAATAAATCTTATTCTTATTTCCTCGAGGTGATTCAATTCTTTTCTTCCGAAGATTGTTCATGATGAAGTAATTCTCGGTTCTAGTGTTCATCTTTTCTTTCCGGAGTTCCAAGTTTTCTTGGATGTCTCGTCACGAAGCTCCATCTATATCATTGCAAGGCTTCAATCTTGTTTGCTTCAACCTTCAATTCTTTTATGTTATCATTGTAACGCCCCGGATCCGATGCGCCAGGTGTCCGTCAGTTATTCGCCGTCGTTGCCATGTCATTTGCTTGCGTGTTGCACTTTGCCATGTCATCATCTGCATTTCATATCATGTCATCATGTGCATCTCATTTTGCATACGTGTTCGTCTCATGCATCCGAGCATTTTCCCCGTTGTCCGTTTCGCAATCCGGCACTCCTATGTCCTCCGGCGTCCCCCTTTTGCCTCTTCTCTTGTGCGGGTGTTAAACTTTCTCGGAATGGCCCGAGGTTTGCCAAGCGGCCTTGGTATAGCACCGGTAGACCGCCTGTCAAGTTTCGTGCCATTCAGAGGTCATTTGATACTCCAACGGTTAACCGGGTAACCGTAAAAGCCTCTTTTGTTGCAGCCCAACACCCCTTCCAAAGTGGCCCAAAACCCACCAAACTCCCCTCCATGCTCTCGGTCGTTCGATCACGATCGCGTGGCCGAAAACCGCACCTCATTTGGACTCTCCTAGCTCCCTCTACCTATATATATGTGTCCCTCCCCGTCCAAAACGCAGATGAAACCCTAAAAATTCCCTCTCCGCGCACCGGACATGTCCATTTCCACGGACAAAGCTCAAGGCCGCCGCACATCGGCTAATCGGCGCCCGCCACGTCGCTCCGCCGCCGTCTCGCCGCCAGGCCCATGGAGCCCATCCGGGCTCAAGGGCCTGATCCGCGCCGCCACCCATGGGCTGCCGCTGCCCTTCCGGCCAAGCCGCCACATGATGCCTCCCGGCTCGCGCCCCAGCGTCTCGGCCTCCGCGGTCCCCTGGCCCGGCCGGGTGCCTCGCCGCCGCCGCCGGACCGTGCCCCCGCCGCCGTGCCGCCTCCTCGGCGGCGACCGTGCCCCGCCGTCGCCAAGCAGAGCCTCCCGCCGCCTCCATCCGCGCCAGCCGGAGCCGAGCTCCTCCGGCGCCCCGGAGCTCGCTCCGCCTCCCTCCGGCCTCCCTCCGGCGCGGATCCGGCGCCCCGACCTCTCTCCGGCAAACCCCGGCGCCATCTCCGGCGAGATCCAGCGTGCCTCGTTAACCGTGCCCGTGGTTGACTTTTTCCCCGAGGTCCATTTTTTCCCACTAAGTCCCAGAATTCTATCATTTTCATGTCATATTCATCGCATCACATCTCTGCACTCGTAGCTCCATTTTGTGCGTATATTATGTCAAATTGTTCGCCTCGACGAGTACATCATTTCATTTCATTGCATCATTTTCATTTGAGATCATCTTGATGCCCGAAATGCTGTTGGAAGAGTGCTTCATGATGTTAATCTGCTGAAACTGTTATAACTTGCTGTTTTATCATTTTTGCCATGATTTATGTGTTCATCCTATGAGTATGAGCTCTACATGAATGTTGAACTATGCCATGCCATATTTCCAAAGGTGTTGACCTTGTATTTTTGTGAGTTGTGTGCTGAGTGTATCAAGCTTGTAAAGTAGGGTAGTTGCTGTTGCTGTTTTCCTGACAGATTCTGTTATATTTTGTTGCTATGTTAACATGCTTCTAGTAATCAATCCATGCATAATCTGGAGATGCTCTATAAACATGTTTTGATATACATGTCATGCTCTATCCATTCATGCCCTTGGTTGCAATTATATCCTGCTGGAACATGTTCATTTCTTGCTCCAAAGTTGCTTGAAAATGTTGTTTGTCAGCCTGATTAACATTAAGTTCACTTGTTCCCATGTGTTTTCCTAGTGATCCATGTACCCTATGAACTTGCTCTTGACATGCTTAGCTTCATAAACATGCCTTCTTACTGTTGGTTGCCTTGCCATGCCATGTATTGCTCTGTAGTGAGTGGTTCGAGCTCACGAACATGCCTACTTATCGTTGTTTCTGCCATGTTCAAATCTGTAATATAACTTGCCATGTTTACATGGGTGCCATCATATTTTCCGTGCCCTTTTGGCTCATGGTCAGTAAGGGACTTTTGATATATGCTATTAGTAGATTCATGCCATGCCTTTGTTTGCCATGATAAGTTTCTGTAACATGTTGTTTGCTTGCTTTAAACATTGCAACCTGATGTTATTTCTGCAAAGTCTGAAACTGTTATTATTTGCAATATCTCCATGTCATTTTGAGCATGTTCTAGTGATTTCTGGAGATAGCTCAGTGTTCATGTTTTGTTATGCTTTACGTGTACTTCATGCCCATACCTTTTGTTATTATGTTGGGATGTTGTAGCTTGTTTTTTTTATGCTTGCAAGATGCCTAGTTGCTGTTTTGGACAGATTGTTGCTATGACTTGTATAGTGTGCATGTTTTTCCCCGTTGCTCCGTTTTGAGTGTGCTCTATATGAAACTTGCTTGATTTTGCATGTAGCTTCATATTACCATGTTGCATCCTTGTTTTGGTGTGTTTGCTTGATGTTTGGGTGCATTTTGCATCAATGCCATGTTTAACTTGTTTTGCTCATATCTTCTAGGCCGTAGCTCCGAATCTAATGAACTTTATATGTAACTTGACTAGAATTTCGTGTAGATCATCTTGGTGCATCTTAACTTGCTGTTTAACAACTCGAACATAAGGTTTATTCAGTTCTGGTCCAATTTCGAAATTTGCATATGAGGACTTACCGGAATTGTTATATGTTG
Organism: Aegilops speltoides; assembly: GCA_021437245.1. Classification (NCBI taxonomy): domain Eukaryota; kingdom Viridiplantae; phylum Streptophyta; class Magnoliopsida; order Poales; family Poaceae; genus Aegilops; species Aegilops speltoides. The sequence continues at coordinate 200,676,917 of CM038147.1, forward strand.
TTTCCGGCCTCATTTAAACTTGCCTTGATGTGTTGTTCTTGTTTGCATCATCTCTTGCCATGAGTAGCTTCATGTAGCATTGTCATGCATCATGCTTGTTGTGCATCATGTCTTGTTCATGTGTGGTGTGTTTACCATGTTGTGTGCTTCTTCTTGTTAGTTCTGTTTGCTATGACCGTGAGGATCCGTTCGTCTTCTTCATGGACTCGTTCTTCTTCCTTGCGGGATCTCAGGCAAGATGACCGCTACCCTGGATCTCACTACTATCATTGCTATGCTAGTTGCTTCGTTCTATCGCTATGCTGCGCTACCTATTACCTGTTTGTCAAGCCATCCCATATTGCCATGAACCTCTAACCTTTGACACCAATCCTATGCAAAACGTTGTTTGGCTATGTGACCGCTTTGCTCAGCCCCTCTTATAGCGTTGCTAGTTGCAGGTGAAGTTGAAGATTTCTCCTTGGTGGACAGGGATTATGTTGGGATATCACAATATCTCTTATATTATTAATGCATCTATATATTTGGTAAAGGGTGGAAGGCTCGGCCTTATGCCTGGTGTTTTGTTCCACTCTTGCCGCCCTAGTTTCCGTCATACCGGTGTTATGTTCCCGGATTTTATGCTCCTAACGCGGTCGGGTGATTTATGGGACCCCCGACAGTTCGCTTTGAATAAAACTTGTCCAAAGAAGGCCCAACATTGACTTTTACCATTTGCCTCACCACCACCTATTTTTCCCTTGGGAGTCACTCTCTCGAGGGTCATCTTTATTATAGCCCCCGGCCGTTGCTTGTCTAAGCGTTGGTCCAAACTAGAGCACCGTATGGGACCATCCCTTGGCAACTTGGGTTACGTCCGACCAGACGCTTCGCTTATCCGGTGTTGCCTCGAGAACGAGATATGTGCAGCTCCTATCGGGATTGTCAAGATCGGGCGGCTTTGCTGGTCTTGTTTTACCATTGTCGAAATGTCTTGATGTACCGGATTCCGAGACCGATCGGGTCTTCCGGAGAAGGTCTATTCCTTCATTGATCGCAAGAGCTTGTCATGGGCTGTTGGGACACCCTGCAGGGTTTAAACTTTTGAGAGCCGTGCCTGCGGTTATGTGGTAGATGGAATTTGTTAATGTCCGGTTGTAGACAACTTGACACTTGATCCGAATTAAAACGCATCAACCGTGTGTGTAGCCGTGATGGTCTCTTCTCGGCGGAGTCCGGAAGTGAACACGGTTTCGGGTTATGTTTGACGAAGTAGGTGTTCAGGATCACCTCTTGATCATTGCTAGCTTCACGACCGCTCCGCTTGTTTCTCTTCTCGCCTCATTTGCGTATGTTAGCCACCATATATGCTTAGTCTGCTGCAACCTCACCACTTTACCCCTTCCTTTCCCACTAAGCTTTGCTAGTCTTGATACCCATGGTAATGGGATTGTTGAGTCCTCGTGGCTCACCAGATACTTCCAAAACCAGTTTGCGTGTGCCTATGTTATCGAAAGCAGGTGACGAACCAAGCTCAAGGAGGAGCTCGATGAAGATCTTGTCCTTTGTGTTGTTCCGCTCTAGTTGATCAAGAGTGGAGCCCGGTTGGGGTCGATCGGGACCTTTGTCGATTTGGGGTTCTTCTTTTATTTTGGTTCCGTAGTCGGACCTTGATTGTATCTGGATGATGTAATGCTTAATTCATGTAATTGTGTGAAGTGGCGATTGTAAGCCAACTATGTATCTTTTTCCTTATGTATTACTTGGGTTGTGTGAAGATTACCTCACTTGCGACATTGCTTTCAATGCGGTTATGCCTCTAAGTCGTGCTTCGACACGTGGGAGATATAGCCGCATCGAGGCGCTACAAGTTGGTAATCGAGCCTTCCCGACCTTAGGAGCCCCATTGCTTGATCGCTTTTAGTGCCGAGTTGTGTCTAGAAAAATGTTTTGAGTCATTTAGGATTATATATATATCGGAGAGTTAGAATTTTTTTACTCCCCAGTCCTTCGACCTTACGGTGAGGTATCTGGCGAGAGTTTTGACTCTTCTCTTCTCAAATTTCACTAAATTTTTTTTAGGATCACGCTGGTATCTTGGAATCGTTCGATGGTTTTATGATGACAACATTGTCTTGGTGCCTCCCGTCGGCAGGGTTTTTTAGTGGAGGTGTCCGGGGAGTTGAGCTGTGAGGTGTTGTCGCCATAACTTTATCGTTGCAGTTCTCGAATACCCGAGTTTAGTGCGCCGACATCGAAAATCTCTTTTATGCAGTTGTTGGTGAGATAACCCCGCTAACCCAAAGATCGAGGTGAGTACGGAGTATTGCCATGACTCGTATAACGGATGCTTTTCGAAGGTTGAGGTACACGATTTCCGAAGGTTTCTTGGTTATGTGTTGACGGATGGATACAGCTGGATGTAGGGATTGTTAGTTTGGGTGAGATATATTGCTTCCCCTATATCCCCAACACCAGATTGCATAACCAGAAAGTTTCGGGAGTTTTATAGGTGGGAATTCAAGTAGCTCCTAGAATATCTTTTCGACAGATGCATGATATGGGATTGGGTAAATCTCTATCATATGTTTGTTTCCGGCTTATTCTGCAAGCCAAATCCTTTGTTTTGTTTTATTTGGGGTATTCGGGTTGCTTCAATGTCAAGTGTTGATTCTATACCTTTCCTAAATGGTGTTCTCATATTGGTATGTGAATACTAATCCTTTTTAATCATTGAGGTTGTCATGTTAATCCTTTTCCAACCGGTGCGTTTCTCTTCAAGTGGATCCCATCATTTTCCCATCCGCAAGATCAAATCTAAGCTTTCTCAACGGTGTTTGTTTCATCCGTCCCAAGTTGCCTTTGTTTTTCCCGCCCTCCCACCCTTTTCTTCAAGGAATCATTTATTTTAATCAAGTATCCATTTATTCATGTGAAGTCTCATTATTCTTTTCTTTCAATGTTCTTATTCGGTGATTTCCCATGAAGATGCTCAACAGTTTCAAGTTCATCATCCTTCATAATTTTTCTTCTTTTCCGGTGGATCCAACTCAAGCTTTCGGTGTTGATCATATCTCTTCCTTTTGTTTCACATATCTTCCCATGTGAATTTCTTATCCAAGTCTCTCTTATTCACCTCTCCTAGTTCATATCCGGAGTGTTGAAGATATCTCAGAAGATTTGTGTGTCCATTCTTAATCCGTTCAAGTTATTTGGAGATTGTTATCTCATTCAAGCCATTTAATTCTACCGGTGCAATCTTTATTTCAAGCAATCCTTCAACGAAGTTTTCTTTTGAGTGGGCCCTAACCCACAGGTCTTTTCCCAGGATCTTACCTGACTCTTCTAATTTTCCCAGAGCTATCCTAAATTCTTCTCCAAGTTTGACGTAAGAATGAGTTATCATCAGTCAAATGCTTTTCTCCAAGATCTTTCAAATTCTTTTCATAGTTGGCTCAACCTCTTCGCTTTTGATTCTTCCGGTGTGCCTCAATAATTGATTGTGGTGTTTCTCCTTGTCATTCTCAGCTTTGAAGACTGAAGAAGAGTTTTCCCTCTAAATCTTGTTCGTTCTTCCGAAGATTCATGGTTCTAGCTTCATGCTATCCTCATAAATTGTTTTGATTGTGACAATTCTTTTCTTACCATCCGGAGCATTTCATGAGTTGTTTCCATTTTATTCCTACGAAGGCCATCATGTCATAATTCTTCATTCTCAGCGTGTAGCTATCATTCTGCAAATCTTACCGGTGCATCATTCAAATATCCTCTAATCAGCTCATGATCTCTTCGTCCACTTGTATCTAAATCCTCTCAAGTATCTTCATTCGTTTTCCAATTCTTCTTGGTGAATTGTGCCGTTGCTACTTTCATTTTCAATTTTTACGGTGGTTCGTTCAAGATTCTTTTCCTTGATTATCTTTTTAATCCATTCGTTCTTTTCAATCCTACCGGTGATTCATGAAGACCTTCTCAAGTTTAAGCTATATCTCTTTTAATCCTTTCTACGGGAATAAGTAGTATGCCAAATCCGTTGATTGTCATCAATTTAATTGGTGAAGGATAAGCATAACATAATTCTTATTCTTGTTCATCCAAGTGATTAATTCTTTATTCCGGAGGTCCTTAAAATTCTTGGTTTCATTTGTTTCATCTTCTATTTTTCCCGGAGTTCCAAGCTCTAATTATCATGGAGATCCATCTAAATCATTGCAAGGATTCACCTTGTGTTTTCAATTTCTCTTTCTTTTCATTCCTTTTGTTTACCGGAGTTCTTCATGGAGGCTCTACATGGTGGTTCGTCAAGGATTCTTTTCATTCTTCAATTGTTCTTCAAGATTTCTCTTGAAGTTAAGATCAGCCAAGCTATACTCTAAAATAAACATGGTGCTCAACACATATTTTGTTTTGAGAAGCTCAAGTATTCTTCATCTTGCATTTCGGAGTGCAATTCTTTCTACCTTATCTTTTGAGGTGGTGTTATGTCACTCTTGACAATTTCCTTCATGTTTCACGAGTCACATGTTGTCAAGAACGAGGTATATTAAATCCATCAATCTCTTCGTTGGAGTTATCTTGGTATAGATTTCACCTAAAGCCTTCCCTAAGGAATGTTGCTATTTTGGTGCTTATTAATGACCCAAGTTATTTTCCATCTTGATGGAACAAGCTTTCATCTCTTCGTTAATCTCAAGCAATCAATGATTTCCATTAGTGGCCGGTTGTCACCTCATCATTTTGAGATGTGTTCCATAAGCCCACAACAAGCTTGTTCTTTTCGTTGTTGGTTTTCCAACAACTCCATTCTAACCGTCTTGGAAGGGTGCTTTCCGAGCCCATTTGTGGCAGAAGTTGACATTTTGTGCTCCATTCTTTTATAGCAATGATTTATCTTCTATTCTTTCTTCCGAAGACATTGTGATGTTGATCCCTTCACTCATCATCTCGAATTGTGAAGATCATGTTCTTTTCTTGCTTAACCATTTAACCGGAGTGTTGGGTCATCTCTTCAAGTTCTTTGCATCTTATCAAGTGTTCTTCTCTTTTCTACCGGAGTGTTGTCCAGATTCTGTCATTCTTGTTCCTTGGCTATCTCATTATACCAAGGTGATCATATTCTTTTCGTTCGTGAAGCTCTTATTTCCATGTCTTTCAACCTTCAAGTCCTCGTAATGTTCCTTGTTCCTCTTTTTTAACGGATTGTTTGCAATCTCGTTCATCTCTGTTGTACTCTTTCTGTTAAATTGCTCAACCTCTCAAGGTTGTTGGTTTCACTCATTGGTCAAAGAAGCAACTTAGTTTTACCTCTTCTCTTCCTCTTCCGTTTTCCCTCCGGTGCCATCCTAGATCTCGGGACGAGATCCTCTCGTAGTGGTGGAGAGTTGTAACGCCCCGGATCCGATGCGCCAGGTGTCCGTCAGTTATTCGCCGTCGTTGCCATGTCATTTGCTTGCGTGTTGAACTTTGCCATGTCATCATCTGCATTTCATATCATGTCATCATGTGCATCTCATTTTGCATACGTGTTTGTCTCATGCATCCGAGCATTTTCCCCGTTGTCCGTTTCGCAATCCGGCACTCCTATGTCCTCCGGCGTCCCCCTTTTGCCTCTTCTCTTGTGCGGGTGTTAAACTTTCTCGGAATGGCCCGAGGTTTGCCAAGCGGCCTTGGTATAGCACCGGTAGACCGCCTGTCAAGTTTCGTGCCATTCGGAGGTCATTTGATACTCCAACGGTTAACCGGGTAACCGTAATAGCCTCTTTTGTTGCAGCCCAACACCCCTTCCAAAGTGGCCCAAAACCCACCAAACTCCCCTCCATGCTCTCGGTCGTTCGATCACGATCGCGTGGCCGAAAACCGCACCTCATTTGGACTCTCCTAGCTCCCTCTACCTATATATATGTGTCCCTCCCCGTCCAAAACGCAGATGAAACCCTAAAATTCCCTCTCCACAAGACCGGACATGTCCATTTTCACGGACAAAGCCAGCGCCGCCGCCCTCGCAATTGGCGCGCCACGTCGCTTCCCTGGCCGCCGCCGTCCCCGCCGCTAGGGTTCGCAGGCGGGTCCGATCCGCGCCGCCGCCCCCGGCATGGGCGCGCTGCTGCCCGGCCGGCGCCACATGACGCCTGGCCGGCAAGCGCCCAAGCGTCCGGCCTCTCATGGTCCCGCCCCGCCGGGTGCCTCGCCGCCGCCGCGCTCCGGACCGTGCCCTCGCCAGGCGTGCCGCCTCCTTCTGGCTGGCGATCGCGGCCATTGTCGCCGGAGCAGAGCCCTCCGCCGCCTCCATCCGCAGGCTTCCGAGGCCGAGCTCTCCGGCGCCTGAGCTTCGCTCCGCCTCCCTCCGCCTCCCTCCGCGCGGATCCGGCTGGGATCCGCGGATCCGCGCCCGACCTCTCTCCGGCGAACCCGGCGCCATCTCGGCGAGATCCAGCGTGCCTCGTTAACTGTGCCTGTGGTTGATTTTTTTCCCGAGGTCCATTTTTTCCCACCAAGTCCCAGAATTCTATCATTTTCATGCCATATTCATCGCATCACATCTCTGCACTCGTAGCTCCGTTTTGTGCGTATAATATGTCAAATTGTTCGCCTCGACGAGTACATCATTTCATTTCATTGCATCATTTTCATTTGGGATCATCTTGATGCCCGAAATGCTGTTGGAAGAGTGCATCATGATGTTAATCTGCTGAAACTGTTATAACTTGCTGTTTTATCATTTTTGCCATGATTTATGTGTGCATCCTATGAGTATGAGCTCTACATGAATGTTGAACTATGCCATGCCATCTTTCCAGAGGTGTTGACCTTGTATTTTTGTGAGTTGTGTGCTGAGTGTATCAAGCTTGTAAAGTAGGGTAGTTGCTGTTGCTGTTTTCCTGACAGATTCTGTTATATTTTGTTGCTATGTTAACATGTTTCTAGTAATCAATCCATGCATAATATGGAGATGCTCTATAAACATGTTTTGATATACATGTCAAGATCTATCCATTAATGCCCTTGGTTGCAATTATAGCCTGCTGGAACATGTTCATTTCTTGCTCCAAAGTTGCTTAAAAATGTTGTTTGTCAGCCTGATTAACATTAAGTTCACTTGTTCCCATGTGTTTTCCTAGTGATCCATGTACCCTATGAACTTGCTCTTGCCATGCTTAGCTTCATAAACATGCCTTCTTACTGTTGGTTGCCTTGCCATGCCATGTATTGCTCTGTAGTGAGTGGTTCGAGCTCACGAACATGCCTACTTATCGTTGTTTCTGCCATGTTCAAATCTGTAATATAACTTGCCATGTTTACATGGGTGCCATCATATTTTCCGTGCCCTTTTGGCTCATGGTCAGTAAGGGACTTTTGATATATGCTATTAGTAGATTCATGCCATGCCTTTGTTTGCCATGATAAGTTTCTGTAACATGTTGTTTGCTTGCTCTAAACATTGCAACCTGATGTTATTTCTGCAAAGTCTGAAACTGTTATTATTTGCAATATCTCCATGTCATTTTGAGCATGTTCTAGTGATTTCTGGAGATAGCTCAGTGTTCATGTTTTGTTATGCTTTACGTGTACTTCATGCCGATACCTTTTGTTATTATGTTGGGATGTTGTAGCTTGTTTTTGTGATGCTTGCAAGATGCCTAGTTGCTGTTTTGAACAGATTGTTGCTATGACTTGTATAGTGTGCATGTGTTGCCCCGTTGCTCCGTTTTGAGTGTGCTCTATATGAAACTTGCTTGATTTTGCATGTAGCTTCATATTACCATGTTGCATCCTTATTTTGGTGTGTTTGCTTGATGTTTGGGTGCATTTTGCATCAATGCCATGTTTAACTTGTTTTGCTCATATCTTCTAGGCCGTAGCTCCGAATCTAATGAACTTTATATGTAACTTGACTAGAATTTCGTGTAGATCATCTTGGTGCATCTTAACTTGCTGTTTAACAACTTGAACATAAGGTTTATTCAGTTCTGGACCAATTTCAAAATTTGCATATGAGGACTTACCGGAATTGTTATAGGTTGTTTCCGGCCTCATTTAAACTTGCCTTGATGTGTTGTTCTTGTTTGCATCATCTCTTGCCATGAGTAGCTTCATGTAGCATTGTCATGCATCATGCTTGTTGTGCATCATGTCTTGTTCATGTGTGGTGTGTTTACCATGTTGTGTGCTTCTTCTTGTTAGTTCCTGTTTCGTTGCGACCATGAGGATCCGTTCGTCTTCTTCATGGACTCGTTCTTCTTCCTTGCGGGATCTCAGGCAAGATGACCGCTACCCTGGATCTCACTACTATCATTGCTATGCTAGTTGCTTCGTTCTATCGCTATGCTGCGCTACCTATTACCTGTTTGTCAAGCCATCCCATATTGCCATGAACCTCTAACCTTTGACACCAATCCTATGCAAACCGTTGTTTGGCTATGTGACCGCTTTGCTCAGCCCCTCTTATAGCGTTGCTAGTTGCAGGTGAAGTTGAAGATTTCTCCTTGGTGGACAGGGATTATGTTGGGATATCACGATATCTCTTATATTATTAATGCATCTATATATTTGGTAAAGGGTGGAAGGCTCGGCCTTATGCCTGGTGTTTTGTTCCACTCTTGCCGCCTCTAGTTTCCGTCATACCGGTGTTATGTTCCGGATTTTATGCTCCTAACGCGGTCGGGTGATTTATGGACCCCCGACAGTTCGCTTTGAATAAAACTTGTCCAAGAAGGCCCAACATTGACTTTTACCATTTGCCTCACCACCACCTATTTTTCCCTTGGGAGTCGCTCTCTCGAGGGTCATCTTTATTATAGCCCCCCCGGGCCAGTGCTTGTCTAAGCGTTGGTCCAAACTAGAGCACCGTATGGGACCATCCTTGGCAACTTGGGTTACGCTTCGGTACCAGACGCTTCGCTTATCCGGTGTTGCCTCGAGAACGAGATATGTGCAGCTCCTATCGGGATTGTCGGCGATCGGGCGGCTTTGCTGGTCTTGTTTTACCATTGTCGAAATGTCTTGATGTACCGGATTCCGAGACGATCGGGTCTTCCGGAGAAGGTCTATTCTTCGCTGATCGCGAGAGCTTGTCATGGGCTTGTTGGGACACCCCGCAGGGTTTAAACTTCGAGAGCCGTGCCCGCGGTTATGTGGCAGATGGGAATTTGTTAATGTCCGGTTGTAGACAACTTGACACTTGATCCGAATTAAAACGCATCAACCGTGTGTGTAGCCGTGATGGTCTCTTCTCGCGGAGTCCGGAAGTGAACACGGTTTCGGGTTATGTTTGACGAAGTAGGTGTTCGGATCACCTCTTGATCATTGCTAGCTTCACGACTGCTCCGCTTGTTTCTCTTCTCGCCTCATTTGCGTATGTTAGCCACCATATATGCTTAGTCGCTGCTGCAACCTCACCACTTTACCCCTTCCTTTCCCACTAAGCTTTGCTAGTCTTGATACCCATGGTAATGGGATTCTTTGAGTCCTCGTGGCTCACCAGATACTTCCAAAACCAGTTTGCGGTGCCTATGTTATCGAAAGGGTGACACAACCAAGCTCAAGGAGGAGCTCGATGAAGATCTTGTCCTTTGTGTTGTTCCGCTCTAGTTGATCAAGAGTGGAGCCCAGTTGGGGTCGATCGGGGACCTTTGTCGCATTTGGGGTTCTTCTTTTATTTTGGTTCCGTAGTCGGACCTTGATTGTATCTGGATGATGTAATGCTTAATTCATGTTATTGTGTGAAGTGGCGATTGTAAGCCAACTATGTATCTTTTTCCCTTATGTATTACTTGGGTTGTGTGAAGATTACCTCACTTGCGACATTGCTTTCAATGCGGTTATGCCTCTAAGTCGTGCTTCGACACGTGGGAGATATAGCCGCATCGAGGGCGTTACAATCATTTCCTATCCGGAGTTCTTCATGGAGGCAACATGGTGATTCGTCAAGGATTCTTTTCATTCTTCAATTGTTCTTCAAGATTTCTCTTGAAGTTATGATCCGCCAAGCTATACTCTAAAAATAAAGATGATGCTCAACACATGTTTTGTTTTGAGGCATTCAAGTATTCTTTGTCTTGCATTCCGAAGTGCAATTCTCTCTACATTATCTTTTGAGGTGGTGTTATGTCACTCTTGACAATTTTCCTTCATGTTTCATGATTCATATGTTGTCAAGAATGAGGTATTTTAAATCCATCAATCCCTTTGTTGGAGTTATCTTGGTATAGATTTCACCTAAAGCTTTCACTAAGGAATGTTGTATTGTGGTGCTTATCAATGACCCAAGTTCTTCTTTATCCTCCCGGTGATATAGCTTTCTCGTCTCCTTGTTCGTATCAATGAAATTCTTTTCCCGTGCTTGGCAGGTTGTCACCTCATAATTTGGGATGCATGCCTTAAGACCATATCAAGCTTATTCTTTTCGTTGTTGGTTTTTCCAACAACTCCGTTCTAATCTTCTTGAAAGGGTGCTTTCCAAGCTCATTCGTGGCAGAAGTTGGCATTTCCTTCTTCGTTCTCTTATTCCGATGATCTATCTTCTATTCACCGTCCCGGAGGCATTGTGAAGTTGCTCCCTTCGTCCAATAGTCTCGTTTTGAAGATCATGTTCCTTTTTCCTTGGTTATCCATTTAACCGGAGTGTTGTGTCATCTCTTCAAGTGCTTTTCATCTTATCAAGTTTTCCTTCTTCTTTCAGTCGGAGTGCTGCCCAAGTTATATCAATCTTATTCCTTCTCTATCTAGTTTTAACCGGAGTGGTTTCAATATCTATCTTTGTTGGGGAACGTAGTAATTTCAAAAAATTTCCTACGCACACGCAAGATCATGGTGATGATATAGCAACGAGGGAGAGTGTTGTCACGCACCCTCGTGAGACCAAGCGAAGCGTTGACACAACGTAGAGGAAGTAGGCATACGCCCTCCGGTCCGACCGATCCAAGCACCGTTACTCGCACCTCCGAGTTCTTGACACGCCAGACAGCTTGATGACGCACCTCGATCTCCAATCCAAGAGAGGTTCCGAGGGGAGTTCCACAAGACGACGGCGTGGTGACGATCTTGATGTTCTCTGTCCGCAGGCTTCGCCTAAGCACCGCTACAATATGACCGAGGTGTAATATCGTGGAGGGGGGCACCGCACACGGCTAAGGAGCGATCAATGATCAACTTGTGTGCTCTAGGGTGCCCCCCTACCCCCGTATATAAAGGAGGGAGGGAGGAGGTGGCCGGCCCAAGGGGGGGCGCGCCATAGGGAGGTTTCCCCTCCTTTTCCTAATCCAACATGGAGGGGGAAGGAAGGAGTAGTACAAGTAGGAAGGAGAAGGGGGAAGGAGAAAGGAAAGGGGGGGGCCCCCACCCACCCGGATTGGGCTTGGGGGCGCCCTCTCTGCTCCTTCTCCTCCTTTCTACTAGGGCCCAATAAGGCCCATATACTTTCGGGGTTCGGTAACCTCCGAACTCGGTATATTCCCAAACTCTCCGGAACCTTTCCGGTGTCCAAATAATCATCACCATAATTCTTATGTTCATCACCATTCCAACAATCAACTTTATCTTTCGTCATCCTTACATGAATTATAAGAGTAGTTCAATACTAAACCATCAAGTGCTGCTAACGGATGGGTCATGTCAATCACATCATTCTCCTAATGATGTGATCCCATTTAATCAAATGACAACACATGTCTATGGTTAGCAAACATAACTATCTTTGATTAATGAGTTAGAGGCATTAGACTATATGTTTGTCTATGTATTCACACATGTATCATGTTTCCGTTAATACAATTCTAGCATGAATAATAAACATTTATCATGATATGAGGAAATAAATAATAACTTTATTATTACGTCTAGTGAAGGAAATATGCCCTAGAGGCAATAACAAAGTTATTATTTATTTCCTTATTTCATGATAAATGTTTATCATTCATGCTAGAATTGTATCAACCGGAAACATGATACATGTGTGAATGCATAGACAAACAATATGTCACTAGTATGCCTCTACTAGACTAGCTTGTTAATCAAAGATGGTTATGTTTCCTAACCATGAACAAAGAGTTGTTATTTGATTAACAAGGTCACATCATTAGTTGAATGATCTGATTGACATGACCCATTCCATTAGCTTAGCACACGATCGCTTAGTATGTTGCTACCGCTTTTATCCATGACTTATACATGTTCCTATAACTATGAGATTATGCAACTCCTGCTATCGGAGGAACACTTTGGTGCTACCAAACGTCACAACGAATCGGGTGATTATAAAGGAGTACTACAGTGTCTCCAAAGGCGTATGTTGGGTTGGCGATTTCGAGATTAGGTTTTGTCACTCCGATTGTCGGAGAGGTATCTCTCGGTCTCTCTCGGTAATACACATCATCAAGCCTTGCAAGCATTACAACTAATGAGTTAGCTGTGAGATGATGTATTACGGAACGAGTAAAGAGACTTGCCGGTAACGAGATTGAACTAGGTATTGATACCGACGATCAATCTCGCAAGTAACATACCGATGACAAAGGAACAACGATGTTGTTATGCGGTCCGACCGATAAAGATCTTCAGAGAATATGTAGGAGCCAATATGGGCATCCGTGTCCCGCTTATTGGTTATTGACCGTAGACGTGTCTCGTCATGTCTACATTGTTCTCGAACCGTAGGGTCCGCACGCTAAGGTTTCAATGACGGTTATATTATGAGTTTATGTATTTTGATGTACCAAGAAGTTCGAGTCCCTGATGTGATCACGGACATGACGAGGAGTCGCGAAATGGTCGAGACATAAAGATTGATATATTGAAGCCTATATTTGAGTTCGAATGGTTCCGGTGAAATCGGATTTTACCGAACACCGGGGTTACTGAACCTCCCGGGGTTATTGGGCCTTAGTGGGCCATGAGGGAGAAGAGGAAGGGCGGCCAGGCAGGCCGCGCGCCCCCCCTAGTCCGAATAGGACAGGAGAGGGGGCGGCGCCTCTTCCCTCTTCCCTCCCCCAATCCTACTCCAACTAGGAGGGGGAGTCCTACTCCTGGGAGTAGGACTCCTCTGGCGCGCCTCCTCCAAGGGCCGGCCGCACCCCTTGCTCTTTTTATATACGGGCAGGGGCACCCTAGAACACACAAGTTGATCTACGGATCGTTTCTTAGCCGCAGTGCGGTGCCCCCTCCACCATATTCCACCTCGGTCATATCGCCGCAAAGCTTAGGCGAAGCCCGCACCGTAGAACATCAAGATCGCCACCATGCCGTCAGGCCGACGGAATTCTCCTCCCAAGCTTCCATTGGATTGGAGCCCGAGGAGCGCCATCGAGCTGTACGCTGTCAAGAACTCGGGGCGCCGGAGTAACGGCGCTTAGGATCGGTTGGATCGCGAGGAGATCGTGACGACTACTTCCTCTACGTTGTGATCGCTTCCGCTTCGGTTCACGAGGGTACATAGACAACACTCTCCCTCTCGCTGTTATGCATCACCATGATCTTGCGTGTGCGTAGGAAAATTTTGAAATTACTACGTTCCCCAACATCTAGGGCATATTTCCTTCAGTCTCCCACTTGCACTAGAGTCAATAATCTAGATTACATAGTAATGATTCTAACACCCATGGAGTCTTGGTGCTGATCATGTTTTGCTCGTGAGAGAGGCTTAGTCAACGGGTCTGCAACATTCAGATCCGTGTGTATCTTGCAAATCTCTATGTCTCCCACTTGGACTTGGTCCCGAATGAAATTGAAGCGTCTCTTGATGTGCTTGGTCCTCTTGTGAAATCTGGATTCCTTTGCCAAGGCAATTGCACCAAGATTGTCACGGAAGATCTTCATTGGTCCCGACGCACTAGGTATGACACCTAGATCGGAAATGAACTCCTTCATCCAGATCCTTCATTTGCTGCTTCGTAAGCAGCTATGTACTCCGCTTCACATGTAGATCCCGCCACGATGCTTTGTTTAGAACTCGCACCAACTCACAGCTCCACTGCTTAATATAAACACGATCCGGTTTGCGATTTAGAATCGTCCGGATCGTGTCAAAGCTTGCATCAACGTAACCATTTACGACTAGCTCTTTGTCACCTCCATATACGAGAAACATATCCTTAGTCCTTTTCGTATTTCAGATGTTCTTGACGCTGCCTAGTGATCCACTCGATTACTTTGGTACCTACCGCCAAGCTTATTGCTACATACGCCAGTGTCCGTACATAGCATTGCATACATGATAGAGCCTATGGCTGAAGCATAGGAACACCTTTCATTTTCTCTATCTTCTCGCTGTGGTCGGGCATTGAGTTTGACTCAACTTCACACCTTGTAGCACGTGCAAGAATCCTTTCTTTGCTCGATCCATTTTGAACTTTTTCAAAATTTTGTCAAGGTATGTGCTTTGTGAAAGTCCTATTAAGCCGCCTTGATCTATCTCTATAGATCTTGATGCCCAATATGTAAGCAGCTTCACCGAGGTCTTTCATTGAAAAACTTTTATTCAAGTATCCCTTTATGCTATCCAAAAATTATATATCATTTCCAATTAATAATATGTCATCAACATATAAAACTAGAAATGCTACAGAGCTCCCACTCACTTTCTTGTAAATACAAAGCTTCTCCAAAAGTCTCAGATAAAACCATATGCTTTGATCACATCACAAAGCGCTTATTCCAACTCCGAGATGCTTGCACCAGTCCATAAATGGAACGCTGGAGCTTGCACACTTTGTTAGCACCTTTTGATCAACAAAACCTTCAGCTGCATCATATACAACTCTTCTTCTAGAAATCCATTCAAGAATGCAGTCTTGACATCCATTTGCCAAATTTCATAATCATGAAATGCATCAATAGCTAACATGATTCGGACAGACTTAAGCATCGCTACAGGTGAGAAAGTCTCATCGTAGTCAACCCCTTGAACTTGTCAAAACCTTTCGCAACAAGTCGAGCTTTGTAGACAAGAATATTACCATCGCCGGTCTTCTTCTTAAAGATCCATTTATTCTCAATGGCTTGTCGATCATCGGGCAAGTCAACCAAAGTCCATACTTTGTTTTTATACATGGATCCCATCTCGATTTCATGGCCTCTAGCCATTTTATGAATCTGGCTCATCATCGCTTCCTCATAGTTCGAGGTTCATCATGGTCAAGTAACATGACTTCCGAATAGGATTACCATACCACTGTGTGGATCTTACTCGTAGACCCACGAGGTTCAAGAGAAACTTGATCTCAAGTTTCATGATCAATATCATTAGCTTCCTCACTAATTGGTGTAGTTGTCACAGAACCGGTTCTTGTGATGAACTACCTTCCAATAAGGGAGTAGATACTGCTTATCTCATCAAGTTCTACTTTCCTCCCACTCACTTCTTTCGAGAGAAACTCCTTCTCTAGAAAGGATCCGAATTTAGCAACGAAAATCTTGCCCTCGATCTGTGATAGAAGGTGTACCCAATAGTCTCCTTTGGGTATCCTATGAAGACACATTCTCCGATTTGGGTTCGAGCTTATCCGGTTGAAGTTTCTTCACATAAGCATCGCAGCCCCAAACTTTAAGAAACGACAACTTTGGTTTCTTACCAAACCATAGTTCATAAGGCGCCGTCTCAACGGATTTTGATGGTGCCCTATTTAACGTGAATGCGCCGCCTCTAAAGCATAACCCCAAAATGATAGCGTAAATCGGTAAGAGACATCATAGATCGTACCATATCAAGTAAAGTACGACATGACGCTCGACACACCATTTCGCTGTGGTGTTCGGTGGCGTGAGTTGCTAAACTATTCCGCATTGTTTCAAATGTAAACCAAACTCGAACTCAAATATTCTCCTCCACGATCAGATCGTAGAAACTTTATTTTCTTGTTACGATGATTTTCTACTTCACTCTGAAATTCTTTGAACTTTTCAAATGTTTCAGACTTGTGCTTCATCAAGTAGATATACCCATATCTGCTCAAATCATCTGTGAAGGTGAGAAAATAACGATATCCACCACAAGCCTCAACATTCATTGGGCCACATACATCTGTATGTATGATTTCCAACAAATCTTTTGCTCTCTCCATAGATCCGGAGAACGGTGTTTTGGTCATCTTGCCCATGAGGCACGGTTCGCAAGTACCAAGTGATTCATAATCAAGTGATTCCAGAAGTCCATCAGTATGGAGTTTCTTCATGCGTTTTACACCGATATGACCTAAACGGCAGTGCCACAAATATGTTGCACTATCATTATCAACTCTGCATCTTTTGGCTTCAACATTATGAATATGTGTATCACTACTATCGAGATTCAATAAAATAGACCACTCTTCAAGGGTGCATGACCATAAAAGATATTACTCATATAAATAGAACAACCACTATTCTCGATTTAAATGAATAACCGTCTCGCATCAAACAAGATCCAGATATAATGTTCATGCTCAACGCAGCACCAAATAACAATTATTCAGGTCTAAAACTAATCCCGATGGTAGATGTAGAGGTAGCGCGGTCGATCGCGATCACATCGACTTTGGAACCATTTCCCACGCGATCGTCACCTCGCCCTTAGCTAACCTTCGCTCAATCCGTAGTCCCTGCTTCGAGTTGCAAATGTTAGCAATGTAACCAAGATCAAATACCTGGTGCTATCTGCGAGCATTAGTAAGGTACACATCAATAACATGTATATCACATATACCTTTGTTCACTTTGCCATCCTTCTTATCCGCCAAATACTTGGGGCAGTTCCACTTCCAAAGGTCCACCGCTTGCAAGAGAAGCACTCAGCCAGTGCTTAGGTCCGACTTGGGTTTCTTCTCTTGAGCAGAACTTGTTTGCTGTTCTTTTGAAGTTCCCTTCTTCTTCCCTTTGCCCTTCTTCTTGAAACTAGTGGTCTTGTCGACCATCAACACTTGATGCTCCTTCTGATTTCTACCTCCATGCTTTCAAAGATCGCTAAGAGCTCGAATAGTCTTGTTCATCCCTTGCATATTATAGTTCATCACAAAGCTCTTGTAGCTTGGTGGCGTGATTGGAGAATTCATCAATGACGCTATCATCCGAAGATTAACTCCCAGTTGAATCAAGTGATTATTATACCTGCACATTTTGAGTATGTGCTCACCGACAGAATCGTTCTCCTCCATCTTGCAGTCAGAGAATTTATTGAGACTTCATATCTCTCAATCCGGCATTTGCTTGAAATATTAACTTCAACTCCGAACATCTCATATGCTCCATGACGCTCAAAACGTCGTTGAAGACCCGAATCTAAGCCGTAAAGCATGGCACATCGAACTATAGAGTAGTCATCGCTTTGCTCGCCAGACGTTTAACGCCGCTCGGCCACATCAAGAAGGTTCGCACCCAGCGGTGCTTCCAGACGTAACTCTTACGGCAGAATGAGGATAATCCTCGTTACGGACCCAATCCCGTAATTGCTACCATCATCTTTCTACTTTGCTTTCAAGGAACGCATTAAAATTCAACTAACAACAAAGACGAGCCATCTATCTACAAACAAACATAGACAAGCAAAATACTATCAGTACTAAGTTCATGATAAATTTAAGTTCAATTAATCATATTATTAAAGAACTCCCACTTAGACAGACATCTCTAGTCATCTAAGTGATCACGTGATCCAAATCAACTAAACCATGTCCGATCATCACGTGAGATGGATTAGTTTCAATGGTGAACATCTCTATGTTGATCATATCTACTATATGATTCACGCCGACCTTTCGGTCTCCGTGTTCCGAGGCCATATCTCAGATATGCTAGGCTCGTCAAGTATAACTCGAGTATTCGCGGTGCAACTGTTTTGCACCCGCTGTATTCGAACGTAGAGCCTATCACACCCGATCATCACGTGGTGTCTCAAAGACGAAGAACTTTCACAACGGTGCATACTGTGGAGAACACTTCTTGATAATTAGTGAGAGATCATCTTAAAATGCTACCGCCAATCAAAGCAAGATAAGATGCATAAAGGATAAACATCACATGCAATCAATATAAGTGATATGATATGACCATCATCATCTTGTGCTTGTGATCTCCATCTCCAAGCACCGTCGTGATCACCATCGCCACCGCGCGACACCTTGATCTCCATCGTAGCATCGTTGTCGTTACGCCATCTATTGCTTCTACGACTATCGCTACCGCTTAGAGATAAAGTAAAGCAATTATGTATGCTTGCATTTCATACAATAAAGCGACAACCATATGGCTCTCGCCATTGCCGATAACTTCGTTACAAAACATGATCATCTCATACAATAAAATATAGCATCACGCCTTGGCCATATCACATCACAACATGCGCTGCAAAACAAGTTAGATGTCCTCTACTTTGTTGTTGCAAATTTTACGTGGCTGCTACGGGCTTAGCAAGAACCGTTTTACCTACGCATCAAAACCACAATGATAGTTTGTCAAATAGACTTCGCTTTAACCTTCACAAGGACCGGCGAGCCACACTCGGTTCAACTAAAGTTGGAGAAACAGACACCGCTAGTCACCGTGTGCAAAGCACGGCGGTAAAACCAGTCTCGCAGAAGCGCACGCGTAATGTCGGTCCAGCCGCTTCATCCAACAATACCGCTGAACCAAAGTATGACATGCTGGTAGGCAAGATGACTTATATCGTCCACAACTCATTTGTGTTCTATTCGTGCATATAACATCAACGCGATAAAACCTAGGCTTTGATGCCATGTTGGGGAACGAGTAATTTCAAAAAATTCCTACGCACACGCAAGATCATGGTGATGATATAGCAACGAGGGAGAGTGTTGTCTACGCACTCGTGAGACCAAGCGGAAGCGCTGACACAACGTAGAGGAAGTAGTCGACGTCCTCCCGGTCCGACCGATCCAAGCACCGCATTCGCACCTCCGAGTTCTTGACACGCCAGACAGCTTGATGACGCACCTCGATCTCCAATCCAAGAGAGGTTCCGAGGGGAGTTCCACAAGACGACGGCGTGGTGACGATCTTGATGTTCTCTCGTCGCAGGCTTCGCCTAAGCACCGCCACAATATGACCGAGGTGTAATATCGTGGAGGGGGCACGCACACGGCTAAGGAGCGATCAATGATCAACTTGTGTGTTCTAGGGTGCCCCTACCCCAGATATAAAGGAGGAAGGGAGGAGGTGGCGGCCCAAGGGGGCGCCATAGGGAGAGGGAAACCTACTCCAAGTAGGTTTCCCCTCCTTTTCCTAATCCAACATGGAGGGGGAAGGAAGGAGTAGTACTAGTAGGAAGGAGAAGGGGGAAGGAGAAAAGGAAAGGGGGGCCGGCCCCCCACCCAATTCGGATTGGGCTTGGGGGGGCCCTCTCTTGCTCCTTCTCCCTCCCTTCTACTAGGGCCCAATAAGGCCCATATACTTACCGTGGGGTTCCAGTAACCTCCGGAGCTCCGGATATTCCCAAACTCTCCCGGAACCTTTCCGGTGTCCAAATATATCCGTCCAATATATCAATCTTTATGTCTCGACCATTTCGAGACTCCTCGTCACGTCCGTGATCATATCCGGGACTCCAAACAACCTTCGGTACATCAAAATACATAAACTCATAATATAACTGTCATCGAAACCTTAAGCGTGCGGACCCTACGGTTCGAGAACAATGTAGACATGACCGAGACACGCCTCTCGTCAATAACCAATAGCGGACCTGGATGCCCATATTGGTTCCTACATATTCCACGAAGATCTTTATCGGTCAAACCTCATAACAACATACATTGTTCCTTTGTCATCGGTATGTTACTTGCCCGAGATTTGATCGTCGGTATCCAATACCTAGTTCAATCTCGCTACGCAAGTCTCTTTACTCGCTCAATACGCCATCTCATAACTAACTCATTAGTTACATGCTTGCAAGGCTTAGGTGATGAGTATTACCGAGAGGGCCCAGAGATACCTCTCCGACAATCGGAGTGACAAATCCTAATCTCGAATTATGCCAACTCAACATGTACCTTCGAAACACCTGTAGTACTCTTTTATAATCACCCGATTACGTTGTGACGCTTGGTAGTACCCAAAGTGTTCCTCCGTAAACGGAGTTACACAAGTCTCATAGTTACAGGAACATGTATAAGTCATGAAGGAAGCAATAGCGAATACTAAACGATCAAGTGCTAAGCTAACAGATGGGTCATGTCAATCACATCATTCTCCTAATGATGTGATCCCATTTAATCAAATGACAACACATGTCTATGGTTAGAAACATAACCATCTTTGATTAATGAGCTAGTCAAGTAGAGGCATACTAGTGACTATATGTTTGTCTATGTATTCACACATGTATCATGTTTCCGGTTAATACAATTCTAGCATGAATAATAAACATTTATCATGATATGAGGAAATAAATAATAACTTTATTATTGCCTCTAGGGCATATTTCCTTCAATCTTATCACTAAATCTCTTGGTTCTCATCATATTCCTTGTTCCTCTTGGCCAACGAATTGTTTGCAATCTTGGTCATCTCCGTTATTTTGTTTCTTTCAATGTGTTCAACCTCTCAAGGTTCTTTGGTTTCACTCATTGCTCAAAGAAGCAACTTAGTTTTACCTCTTCTCTTCCTCTTCCGTTTTCCCTCCGGTGCCATCCTAGATCACGGGACGAGATCCTCTCATAGTGGTGGAGTGTTGTAACGCCCCGGATCCGATGCGCCAGGTGTCCGCCAGTTATTCGCCGTTGTTGCCATATCATGTGCTTGCGTGTTGCACTTTGCCATGTCATCATCTGCATTTCATATCATGTCATCATGTGCATCTCATTTTGCATACGTGTTCGTCTCATGCATCCGAGCTTTTTCCCGTTGTCCGGTTTTGCAATCCGGCACTCCTATGTTCCCCGGCGCCCTCTTTTACCTCTTTTCGTGTGCGGGTATTAAACTTTCTCGGAATGGCCCGAGATTTGCCAAGCGGCCTTGGTATAGCACCGGTAGACCGCCTGTCAAGTTCCGTGCCATTTGGAGGTCGTTTGATACTCCAACGGTTAACCGGGTAACCGTATAGCCCTCTTTTGTTGCAGCCCAACACCCCTTACAAAGTGGCCCAAAACCCACCAAACTCCCCTCCATGCTCTCGGTCGTTCGATCACGATCGCGTGGCCGAAAACCGCACCTCATTTGGACACTCCTAGCTCCCTCTACCTATATAAACACCTCTCCCGTCCAAATCCCGGGTCCAAACCCTAGCAGTTTTCCTCCTCGCGCCCGACGCGCTCGCCTGGCAGGCTGACACGCCTGCTGCCACGCCGCCCCGGCGAATCAGAGCCGCCACGCCAGCGGCCGCCGCCACGGCCAACCGGAGAGCGCCGTGGTGGCCTCGCAGAGCCCGCCGCCGCAGCCATGAGGTCCGGTCGGGCCCGCCAGAAGCCAGCGCCCGCCTCCAGCGCAGGCCGCCGACCCTGGCCACGGCGCCCTCGCCGCCGGCGCCGGCGGCCGCCGCCGACCGACCTGCCTCGCTGAGCCTCCGGCGCATGAAGCTTCCGCCGGCAGCGCCCGCCGCCACCGAGGATCGCCTGCGCTCGCGCCGGGCCAAGGCGTCCCCTGCTGCCGAGCTTCGCCGCCGCCTCCTCGCCGCTTTTTGCCGCCGAGCCAGCCTGCCCAGATCCTGCCCTGCCCCTCGCCAGACACGACCGCAGAGAGCTCGCCCCTTCAAGGCCCCAAGGCCTCCTCTCCCCGCCCGCCAGATCCGGGAAGGAGGCCCCAACCGCCATCTCCGCCACCCGGCGCCGTCCCCCGCTGCCTCGGCGACAATTCCGACGTGCATCATTTTCCGTGCAGGTTGACCCCTGAGATTTGACTAAGTCCCCGACATATTTTGACATAAACATGCCATGTTCATGCCATCACATCTCTGCATCCGTAGCTCTGTTTCATGCGTATAATATGTCAAATTGTTTGCCTCGACGAGTAGATCATTTCATTCCATTGCATCATTTTCATTTGAGCTCATCTTGATGCCCGAAATATTGTTGGAAGAGTGCATGTTGATGTTAATCTGCTGAAACTGTTATAACTTGCTCAATTATCATTTTTGCCATGATTGATGTGTGCATCCTATGAGGTTGATGTCTACATGAATGTTGATCTATGCCATGCCATCTTTCCAGGGGTGTCAACCATGTATTTTTGTGATTTGTGTGCTGAGTGCATCGAGCTTGTTAAGTAGGGTAGTTGCTGTTGCTGTTGTCCTGACAGATTCTGTTATATTTTGTTGCTATGTGAACATGCTTCTACTAATCATTCTATGCATAATCTGGAGATGCTCTATAAACATGTTTTGATCTACATGTCATGCTCTATCCATTTATGCCCTTGTTTGCAATTATAGCCTGCTGGAACATGTTGTAATCTTGCTCTAAAGTTGCTTGAAAATGTTGATGTCAGCCTGTTAACATTTAAGTTCACTTGTTCCCATGTGTTTTGCTAGTGATCCATGCATCCTATGAACTTGCTCTTGCCATGTATAGCTTCACAAACATGCCTTCTTACTGTTGGGTGCCTTGCCATGCCATGTATTGCTCTGTAGTGAGTGGTTCAAGCTCACGAACATGCCTACTTATTGTTGTTCCTGCCATGTTTAAATCTGTAATATAACTTGCCATGTTTACATGGGTGCCATCATATTTTCTATGCCTTTTTGGCTTATGGTCAGTAAGGGTCTTTTGATCTATGCTATTAGTAGATTCATGCCATGCCTTTGATTCCATGATAAGCTTCTGTAACATGTTGTTTGATAGCTCTAAACATTGCAACGTGATGTTATTTCTGCTAAAGTCTGAAACTGTTATTATTTGCAATCTTACCATGTGTTTTGAGCATGTTCTAGTGATTTCGGAGATAGCTCGTTGTTCATGTTTTGTTATGCTTTACCTGTACTTCATGCCCATGCCTTTTGTTATTATGTTGGGGTGCTGTAGCTTATTGTTTTGATGCTTGCAAGATGACCGCTACCTTGGATCTCACTACTATCATTGCTATGCTAGTTGCTTCGCTCTATCGCTATGTCATACCGCTTATCACTGCTTACCAAGCCATCCCATATTGCCATGAACCCCTAACCTTTGACACCTTTCCTATGCAAACCGTTGTTTGGCTATGTTACCGCTTTGCTCAGCCCTCTTATAGCGCTGCTAGTTGCGGTGAAGTTGAAGATTTCTCCATGGTGGATGTGGCTTTGTTGGGATATCACAATATCTCTTATATTATTAATGCATCTATATACTTGGTAAAGGGTGGAAGGCTCGGCCTTATGCCTGGTGTTTTGTTCCACTCTTGCCGCCCCTAGTTTCCGTCATACCGGTGTTATGTTCCGGATTTTGGGTTCCTAACACGGTCGGGTGATTTATGGGACCCCCCTGACAGTTCGCTTTGAATAAAACTTGTCCAGCAAGGCCCAACCTTGGTTTTACCATTTGCCTCACCACCACCTACTTTTTCCCTTGGGAGTCGCTCTCTCGAGGGTCATCTTTTTATAGCCCCCGGCCGTTGCTTGTCTAAGCGCTGGTCCAAACTAGAGCACCGTATGGGACCATTCCTTGGCAACTTGGATTCGTTTGACCAGACGCTTCGCTTATCCGTGTTGCCTCGAGAACGAGATATGTGCAGCTCCTATCGGGATTGTCGGCGATCGGGCGGCTTTGCTGGTCTTGTTTTACCATTGTCGAAATGTCTTGATGTACCGGATTCCGAGATCGATCGGGTCTTCCCGGAGAAGGTCTATTCTTCGTTGATCGCGAGAGCTTGTCATGGGCTAAGTTGGGACACCCCTGCAGGGTATAAACTTTCGAGAG
This sequence comes from Aegilops speltoides, assembly GCA_021437245.1. Classification (NCBI taxonomy): domain Eukaryota; kingdom Viridiplantae; phylum Streptophyta; class Magnoliopsida; order Poales; family Poaceae; genus Aegilops; species Aegilops speltoides. The sequence continues at coordinate 200,700,703 of CM038147.1, forward strand.
CCGTGCCCGCGGTTATGTGGCAGATGGGAATTTGTTAATGGCCGGTTGTAGATAACTTGACACCAGATCCGAATTAAAATGCATCAACCGAGTGTGTACCCATGATGGTCTCTTCTCGGCGGAGTCCGGGAAGTGAACACGGTTTCTGTGTTATGATTGACGTAAGTAGGAGTTCAGGATCACCTCTTGATCATTGCTAGCTTCATGACCGTTCCTTTGTTTCTCTTCTCGCTCTCATTTGCGTATGTTAGCCACCATATCATTGCTTAGTCACTGCTGCAACCTCACCACTTTACCCCTTCCTTTCCCATTAAGCTTTGCTAGTCTTGATACCCATGGTAATGGGATTGCTGAGTCCTCGTGGCTCACCAGATACTTCCAAAACCAGTTTATGGGTGCCTATGTTATCGAAAAAGGTGACGAACTAAGCTCAAGGAGGAGCTCGATGAAGATCTTGCCCTTTGTGTTGTTTCGTTATAGTTGATCAAGAGTGGAGCCTAGTTGGGGTCGATCGGGACCTTTGTCGATTTGGGGTTCTTCTTTATTTTGGTTCCGTAGTCGGACCTTGATTGTATCTGGATGATGTAATGCTTTATTCATGTATTTGTGTGAAGTGGCGATTGTAAGCCAACTATGTATCTCTTTCCCTAATGTATTACATGGGTTGTGTGAAGATTACCTCACTTGCGACATTGCCTTCAATGCGGTTATGCCTTTAAGTCGTGCTTCGACACGTGGGAGATATAGCCGCACCGAGGGTGTTACAAACTAATTAGTTAGTTGTGGGATGAAGTACTACAGAACGTGTAAAGAGACTTGTTTGCAACGAGATTGAACTAGGTATTGAGATACCGACGATCGAATCTCGGGCAAGTAACATACCGGTGACAAAGGGAACAACATATGTTGTTATGCGGGTTGACCGATAAAGATCTTCGTAGAATATGTAGGAGCCAATATGAGCATCCAGGTTCTGCTATTGGTTATTGATCGGAGATATGTCTCGGTCTTGTCTACATAGTTCTCGAACCCGTAGGGTCCGCACGCTTAACGTTCGATGACGATTTGTATTATGAGTTATGTGTTTTTGATGACCACAGTTTTTTCGGAGTCCTGGATGAGATCACAGACATGACGAGGAGTCTCGGAATGGTCGAGACATATAGATTGATATATTGGAAGGTTATATTCGGACATCGGAATGGTTCTAGAGTGATTCGGGTATTTTCTGGAGTACCGGGAGGTTACCGGAACCCCCGGGAAGTTAACGGGCCTTAGTGGGCTTTAGTGGAGAGAGGGAAGAAGGGCCACAAGGTGGCGCACGCCTCCCCCTGCCCAAACCAAATTAGACAAGGAGTTCTAAAAAAACAAATTATACAAGGGGTATGATACGTCTCCAACGCATCTACTTTTCCAAACACTTTTGCCCTTGTTTTGGACTCTAACTTGCATGATTTGAATGAAACTAACCCGGACTGACACTGTTTTTAGCAGAACTGCCATGATGTTGTTTTATGTGTAGAAAACAAAAGTTCTCGGAATGTCCTGAAAATCCACGGAGGCACGTTTTGGAAAATATAAAAAATAATGGCGAAAGAATCAAGACCAGGGGGCCCACACCCTGTTCACGAGGGTGGGGGGCGCGCCCACCCACCCTGGGTGCGCCCCCTGTCTCGTGGGCCCCCTGAGGCTCCACTGACCTCAACTCCAACTCCATATATTCCGTTTCGCGGAGAAAAATTCAGAGAGAAAGTTTCATCGCGTTTTACGATACGGAGCCGCCGCCAAGCCCTAATCTCTCTTAGGAGGGCTGACCCGGAGTCTGTTCGGGGCTCCAGAAAGGGGAATTCATCGCCGTCATCATCATCAACCATCCTCCATCACCAATTTCATGATGTTCACCGCCGTGCATGAGTAATTCCGTCGTAGGCTTGCTGGACGGTGATGGGTTGGATGAGATTTACCATGTAATCAAGTTAGTTTTGTTAGGGTTTGATCCCTAGTATCCACTTTGTTCTGAGATTGATGTTGCTATGACTTTGCTATGCTTAATGCTTGTCACTAGGGCCCGAGTGCCATGATTTCAGATATGAACCTATTATGTTTTCATGAATATATGTGTGTTCTTGATCCTATCTTGCAAGTCTATAGCCACTTATTATGTGTTATGATCCGACAACCCCGAAGTGACAATAATCGGGATACTTCTCGGTGATAACCGTAGTTTGAGGAGTTCATGTATTCACTATGTGTTAATGCTTTGTTCCGGTTCTCTATTAAAAGGAGGCCTTAATATCCCTTAGTTTCCACTAGGACCCCGCTGCCACAGGAGGGTAGGACAAAAGATGTCATGCAAGTTCTTTTCCATAAGCACGTATGACTATATACGGAGTACATGCCTACATTACATTGATGAACTGGAGCTAGTTCTATGTCACCCTATGTTATAGCTATTACATGAGGAATCACATACGACATAATTATCCATCACTGATCCAATGCCTATGAGCTTTTCACATCTTGTGTTTCGCTTATTTACTTTTCCATTGCTATTGTTACAATCACTACAAAACCCAAAAATATTACTTTTGCTACCGTTACCTTTATTATCATACTATTTTGCTACTAAATACTTTGCTGCAGATACTAAGTTATCCAGGTGTGGTTGAGTTGACAACTAAACTGCTAATACTCAATAATATTCTTTGGCTCCCCTTGTGTCGAATCAATAAATTTGGGTTGAATACTTTACCCTCGAAAGCTGTTGCGATCACCTACACTTGTGGGTTATCAAGACTAATTTCTGGCGCCGTTGCCGGGGAGCATAGCTCTATTCTCTGAGTCACTTGGGATTTATATCTGTTGACCACTATGAGGAACTTGAAAGACGAAAGAACCAAGATTTTGCCCTCAACTATGAGTGGAGGTAAGGAACTGCCATATAGCTATGCACTAGATTCTCCTTCCGTTATTAGTAAGCTTGCGACACCTAAACCTGCTACTGCTATGAATTCTGATATGTCGCATGTTATTGATGATGCCACTTCTGCTATGAATGATACTTATGATGAAACTACTTCTGTGCGTGATACTACTTTGCCATTAGGTGAATTTCTTGATGAACAACTTGCTAGGGCTAGAGAGAATGAAATTATTGAAGATGCTATTATTGATGATAGTGATGATGAAAGTTCTCCCCCTGATTATGAATTACCTGTTGTTCCTGAGGGTTATGTTATGGAAGAGGAAGCTGCTAGAGCTATCTTTGCTTGTAAAGATAGATATGATCTTAAAAAGTTATTAGCTAAATGGAAGCAGCAATCTCTTAATGCTAGAATGAAACCTCACCCTGCTTTTGCTACTTCACCTATCTGTGTTACTGATAAGGATTATGAATTCTCTGTTGATCCTGAGATTATTATTTTAGTTGAATCTGATCCTTTTTATGGCCTTGAATCTGAAACTGTTGTGGCACATCTTACCAAGTTAAATGATATAGCCACCCTATTTACTAATGATGAGAAGTCTCGCTATTATTATATTCTTAAGATATTTTCGTTCTCATTGAAGGGTGATGCTAAAACTTGGTTTAATTCTCTTGATCTTGGTTGTGTGCGTAGTCCCCAGGATATGATTTATTACTTCTCTGCTAAATATTTCCTGCTCATAAGAAACAAGCTGCCTTATGGAAATATATAATTTTGTGCAAATCAAAGAAGAGAGTCTCCCACAAGCTTGGGGAGGCTTCTCCGATTACTTAATGCTTATGTGATCATCCTCTTAAGAAAAATGAAATACTTGATATCTTTTATAATGGACTAACCGATGCTTCCAAGGACTACTTGGATAGTTGTGCTGGTTGTGTTTTCAGGAAAGAACAATCGATTTAAGCTGAATTACTATTGAATAATATGTTGACTAATGAAACTAATTGGACTCTTCCCGAGCCAATTCCCGAGGCAATTCTGAACCAATTGAGCCAACTCGAGCCTATTCCTAAACCCATTCAAGAAGAGAGGTGTTTTATTTCTCATCCCAAGATATGCAAGAGGCAAAGAAATCAATGAAAGAAAAAGGTATTAAAGTTGAAGATGTTAAGAATTTACCACCTATCGAAGAAATACATGGTCTTAATATACCGCCTGTTGAAGAACCACATTGTCTTGATAACCCGACACAGGTAGTAAAGGTAAATTCTCTCTATAGATATGATAAAGTTGAAATTCCGTCTACTAAATTTCATAGCCCATGCTTAGATGAATTTGATGACTTTATGGCTAGACAAGAAAGTTTTAATGCTTATGTTGGTAGAGAATTAAAGAATAATGCTTTCGAGATAGGACGCATGAGCGATTATATGGCTATAGTTAAAGGTGAACTTAAACTCATTAGCAAATATGCTTCTATGGTTGCTACTCAAGCTGAGCAAGTACTTAAAGCTCAAAGTGATTTGCTTGATGAATTAAATAATAAAAATGACTTTGCTGTTAGAGTGGCTACTAGAACTGGTAGAATGACCCAAGAACCTCTGTATCCTGAAGGCCACCCTAAGAGAATTGAGCAAGATTCTCAGAGAAATAATTTAGAGGCACCTAGTTCTTCCAAAAAGAAGAAAAAGAAAAATGATAGGACTTTGCATGCTTCTAGTGAACCTGTCATAGACACACCTGAGAATCCCAATGATATCTCTCTTTCTGATGCTGAAACACAATCAGGTGATGAATGAATCTAGTGATAATGTTAATGATAATGTTCATGTTGATGCTCAACCTAGCAAAAATAATGATGTAGAGATTGAACCTGTTGTTGATCTTGATAACCCACAATCAAAGAATCAACGTTATGATAAGAGAGATTTTGTTGCTAGGAAGCACGTTAGAGAAAGAGAACCATGGGTTCAAAAACCCATGCCCTTTCCTCCGAAACCATCCAAGACAAAGGATGATGAGGATTTTGAGCGCTTTGCTGAAATGATTAGACCTATCTTCTTACGTATGCGCTTAACTGATATGCTTAAAGTAAATCCTTATGCTAAGTATATGAAGGATATCATTACAAAAGAAAGATACCGGAAGCTGAAATTTCCACCATGCTTGCTAATTACACTTTTAAGGGTGGAATACCAAAGAAACTTGGAGATCCAGGGGTACCAACTATACCATGCTCCATTAAAAGAAACTATGTTAGAACTGCTTTGTGTGATCTTGGAGACGGTGTTAGTGTTATGCCTCTCTCTTTATATCGTAGACTTGAATTGAATAAGTTGACACCTACTGAAATATATTTGCAAATGGCTGATAAATCAACTACTATACCTGTCGGTATTTGTGAGGATGTGCCTGTTGTGGTTGCAAATGTCACTATCTTAACGGACTTTGTTATTCTTGATATTCCCGAGGACAATAGTATGTTGATTATCCTTGGTAGACCCTTTTTGAATACTGCAGGGGCTGTTATTGATTGCAACAAAGGCAATGTCACTTTTCATGTTAATGGTAATGAGCATATGGTACACTTTCCGAGGAAACAATCTCAAGTTCATAGCATCAATTCTATTGGAAAAATTCCAACTATTATCATTGGAGGGTTTGAATTTCCTCTTCCTACTGTCAAGAAAAAGTATGATATTCTTATTATTGGGGATGTTCATATCCCCGTTGAGGTACTTAGTGTTGTTCGAAATTTCGCTGGCTCCGTGTTATTCGGAATGAGTTTGTTAACAAGACTTGATCAACCTTGTTAGTGGATTCATTTTGATGATCACGAGATGGATGAAACTAGAAGGCACAACCTTCTGTACCCTCTTTTTACTTTCAGTTATTTAGAATAAATAAAGCAAAAATAGTATTATCCGTCTGTTTTCTGAATTATTTATTGCAATAAAAAATATCCCGAAAATAGAAGTGCTCCAAATGCCCTGCAAATTTATTATGATTTTTTATGGAATATTTGAAGATTTTTTGCACTGAAATCACTGCAGGAGGGGCAAGCACCAGGCCACAAGAGTGGAGGGCGCGCCCACCCCCCTGGGCGCCCCCCTGTCTCGTGGGCCCCTGGTGGCCCCCCTCCACTTATGCCAGCACCCACACACTCCATCTTCTTCCCAAAAAAATCCCCATCCAGCTCAAGCACGAGTTCTAGCTCATTTTACTGCGATTTTCGATCTCCTTGCTCAAAGCTCCATTCACAAAACTGCTTTGGGAGATTGTTGCTTGGTATGTGACTCCTCCATTGGTTGAATTAGTTTTTGTTCTAGTGCTTTATTCATTGCAAATTTTTGATACATAGGTGACCATGTTCTTGAGCTTGCATGTTAAATTTTTGAGGTCCGAAGTAATTCTAATGCATGATATAGGCTCTAGGCACTTGTAGGAGTAGTTGCTACCAATCTTGTTTAGTTTTATTCACTTTTATTTTGAAGTTACCAAAATTTTAGAAATTTTTCAGAAAAAGAATTATGTCTAGGAGAATGTACCAAGGTGGTTCTTCGGTAAGGACCCAGGATTGCTATATGTGAACAAGACGATGAACTACCGAGGGACGCAGAAGTACGAGCTTGTGAGTGGCCATCCGACAATTTTATGGTCGAAGCAGGCTTTAAGGAGGAATTTGACGCGTATGTGCGTAATGCTGATCTGGAGGACTTCTTACAAGATAAGTGTCCTTAGTACTATCAATTGACTAATTCATTTGTGCGAAGGTTTAAATATAAATGTACATGTAGTTCTCCGAGTGTCCTTTTTTATATCTATGATACATCTTATACCATGGACTTAGAGGATTTTATAACTGCTTGCAAACTTCCACAGTGGGGCAATATTAATGATCCCCACAAATCTGAATTTAGAGATTTCCTTGCTAGTATCACTGTGGGAGAATCTAGGGACATTGCACAAGCTACCATAGGGAGCATTCATTTTCCTGCTATACATTATTTTGCTCTCTTTATTGGTAGATGCATTAACGGTAAGGACGAGGCATGTCATATGTGTGTCCCTGATCTTAGTGTCCTCAAGAGTGCCGTGTTAGGTAATAAAGATTACAACTTGGGGGCAGTAGTTGCACGTAGGTTGCATAATAATGGTAGGGCTGGAGATTTATTTGGAGAAATTTATGCGACCTGTGTGGCTAATTATCTTGGTATAGCCCCACGAGAGGGGATATGATTTTACCTCCTGCTTATTTAGATTATGACGCTATGGTCCAACATCATTTTCTTAAGAGGAATGAACAATTCCTCCAATATTGACTAATCTATGACAGACGCAACGCTATCCATGTTACTCTTCCTGCTCCTCTCCTTTTTGATTACCAGGCAAAAAGGAAGATATGATGTTACCAGGGAGGAAGCAGCTGAACACGAGGGGAGAGCGGAGGCGGCTCGCCAGCATGCCGCAGCTCAGGAGGCATTTGCTGTTGCATCTCAGTACGACCCTAGTTACAACTATGGATATCAGCCAGGCTACCCTTGGCACTAGACCAACTTAGGCTAAAAGCCTAAGCTTGGGGGAGTACGTATTTCCCACTGACTTTACATTCATGTTCACACACTATTCTAGTCGTCGGTGCTCATACTCTTTCATTGTATTATCCATGCTAGTTTAAATTTCTTTTTCTAGCTTTCTTCTTGTGTGTTTGATAAACCTTAAGAAAAACCAAAAAAATAGTTAGTTTAATTTCCATGCTTGTAGTAGAAATTAAAATGAAAACCCCAAAAAGATCTTTCGTTCTTCTTCTTACTTGTTGGGAGCTTTCCCGTGTAAATAGTTTTATTTTCTTTTCTTTCCTTTGGGGGTCGAGAGTAGAAGACCATATTGAAAATGTTTAGTGGCTCTCATATGCATGATTGTTTATTTAACTTAGAGCCCATATTACTTTGTCTTCTCTCTTGAGTTGAATGCTTGCAGATTCCAGCTTAGTCCAATGCACGTGCACTATTATTATTATACACATTGTTCGGTCGTGCAAGTGAAAGGCAATAATGACGGTATATGATGGACTAGTTGAGATGAGAGAAGCTGGTATGAACTCGACCTCTCTTGTTTTTGTAAATATGATGAGTTCATTGTTCATGGTTCATCCTATTATGAAGTAAACATATTTGCAATGACATTTAGAGATTATAGTTGCTTGTGCCATGCTTGATTAGCTATGAGTTATAATGGTTTACCTTGCATGCCAACATGTTATTAGAATGATTATGATGTGGTATGATGGGATGGTATCCTTGTTTGAATGAATTGAGTGACTCGACTTGGCACATGTTCACGCATGTAGTTGAAACAAATCAACATAGCCTTCACGATATTTATGTTCATGGTGGATTATATCCTACTCATGCTTGTATTCGGTGTGAATTAATTTTAATGCATGTTTATGACTGTTGTCGCTCTCTCAGTTGGTCGCTTCCCAGTCTTTTTCTAGCCTTCCCTTGTACTAAGCGGGAATACTGCTTGTGCATCCAAACTCCTCAAACCCCAAAGTTGTTCCATATGAGTCCACCATACCTGCCTATATGCGGTAATTACCTGTCGTTCCAAGTAAATTTGTATGTGCCAAACTCCAAACCTTCAAATGAAATTCTGTTTTGTATACTTGAGCAGCTCATGTTTCAACTAGGGCTGCCTATATCTTCCATGCTAGGTGGGTTATTCTCAAGAGGAGTGGACTCCGCTCCTCATTCACGAGAAAGGGCTGGTAACCGGGATGCCCAGTCCCATGGTCCAAAAAGATCAAAGCAAATCAATATAATTAAACAAAACTCCCCCAGGGTTGTTGTTAGTTGGAGGCACTCGTTGTTTCGAGCAAGCCATGGATTGATGCTTGTTGGTGGTTGGGGGAGTATAAACCTTTACCATTCTGTTTGGGAACTGCCTATAATGCATGTAGTATGGAAGATACAACCATCTCATAGTTGTTGCATTGACAGTGAAAGTATGCCACTCAAAATGTTATTCAATCTCTATTTTAAAATCGAGCTCTGGCACCTCTACAAATCCTTGCTTCCCTCCGCGAAGGGCCTATCTATTTACTTTTATGTTGAGTCATCACCTTCTTATTAAAAAAGCACCTGCTGGAGAGCACACTGTCATTTGCATTCATTACTATTAGTTTATATTGGGTATGACTTGACTGGATCTCTTTTACCATGAATTACAATGTTAAGTCAGTCCTTGATCTTTAAATATGCTCTGCATTTATGTTTCGCGGTCTTAGAAAGGGCTAGCGAGATACCATTTTGTTATATCATGTTATGATTGTTCTGAGAAAGTGTTGTCATCCGAGTTTTATTATTATGGCTCGCTAGCTGATTATGCTATTGATATGAGTAATTGTGAGACCAAGGTGTTATTGTGAGTATGGTTAGTTCATAATATTTGCTAAAACCTGAATGCTGGCTTTGCATGTTTACAACAACGAGAGCAAACAAAGTTTGTAAAAGTTTTTCTTTATCACTTTTAGTTTATCAACTGAATTGCTTGAGGACAAGCAAAGGTTTAAGCTTGGGGTAGTTGATACGTCTCCAACGTATCTACTTTTCCAAACACTTTTGCCCTTGTTTTGGACTCTAACTTGCATGATTTGAATGAAACTAACCCGGACTGACGTTGTTTTCAGCAGAACTACCATGATGTTGTTTTATATGTAGAAAACAAAAGTTCTCGGAATGTCCTGAAAATCCATGGAGGCACGTTTTGGAAAATATAAAAATCTTGGCAAAGAATCAAGACCAGGGGCCCACACCTGCCCACGAGGGTGGGGCGCCACCCCGGGCGCGCCTGTCTCGTGGGCCCCCGAGGCTCCACCGACCTCAACTCCAACTCCATATATTCTGTTTCACGGAGAAAAAAATCAGAGAGAAAGTTTCATCGCGTTTTACGATACAGAGCCGCCGCCAAGCCCTAATCTCTCTCAGGAGGGCTGATCTGGAGTCTGTTCGGGGCTCCGGAGAGGGGGATTCATCGCCGTCGTCATCATCAACCATCCTCCATCACCAATTTCATGATGGTCACCGCCGTGCGTGAGTAATTCCATCGTAGGCTTGCTGGATGGTGATGGGTTGGATGAGATTTACCACGTAATCAAGTTAGTTTTGTTAGGGTTTGATCCCTAGTATCCACTATGTTATGAGATTGATGTTGCTATGACTTTGCTATGCTTAATGCTTGTCACTAGGGCCCAATTGCCATGATTTCATATCTGAACCTATTATGTTTTCATGAATATATGTGTGTTCTTGATCCTATCTTGCAAGTCTATAGTCACCTATTATGTGTTATGATCCGACAACCCCGAAGTGACAATAATCGGGATACTTGTCGGTGATGACCGTAGTTTGAGGAGTTCATGTATTCACTATGTGCTAATGCTTTGCTCCGGTTCTCTATTAAAAGGAGGCCTTAATATCCCTTTGTTTCCACTAGGACCCCGCTGCCACGGGAGGGTAGGACAAAAGATGCCATGCAAGTTCTTTTCCATAAGCACATATGACTATATACGGAATACATGTCTACATTACATTGATGAACTGGAGCTAGTTCTGTGTCACCCTATGTTATAGCTATTACATGAGGAATCACATCCGACATAATTATCCATCACTGATCCAATGCCTACGAGCTTTTCACATCTTGTGTTTCGCTTATTTACTTTTCCGTTGCTATTGTTACAATCACTACAAAACCCAAAAATATTACTTTTGCTACCATTGCCTTTATTATCATACTACTTTGCTACTAAATACTTTGTTGCAGATACTAAGTTATCCAAGTGTGGTCGAATTGACAACTCAACTGCTAATACTCACTAATATTCTTTGGCTCCCCTTGTGTCGAATCAATAAATTTGGGTTGAATACTTTACCCTCGAAAGCTGTTGCGATCCCCTACACTTGTGGGTTATCAGGGTGGAGGGCGTGGCCCCTCCTTCCTTCTCCTTCTCCCCTTCTTCCTTTTGCTCCGGGGAAAAACAGGAAAGGTGGGGGCCGAATCCTACTAGGTTAAGAGTCCTAGTAGGACTCCCCCCTATGGCGCGCCTCCCCTCTTGGCCGACCTCCTCCTCCCCCTCCTTTATATACGTGGCCAAGGGACACGCCATAGACACACAAGTTGATCTTTTAGCCGTGTGCGATGCCCCCCTCCACAGTTACACACCTCAGTCATATCATCGTAGTGCTTAGGCGAAGCCCTGCGCTGGTAACTTCATCATCACCGTCACCACGCCATCATGCTGACGAAACTCTCCCTCGGCGTCAACTGGATCAAGAGTACGAGGGACATCACCGAGCTAAACGTGTGCAGATCGCGGAGGTGCCGTGCGTTTGGTACTTGATCGGTTGGATCGCGAAGACGTTCGACTACATCAACCGTGTTACTTAATGCTTCTGCTTTTGGTCTACGAGGGTATATGGACACACTCTCCCCTCTTGTTGCTATGAATAACCTAGATAGATCTTGCGTGATCATAGGAAATTTTTGAAATTTCTATGTTCCCCAACATAATCATCGCCGGTGATATGATCGATGATTGGTTGGATGATCGGATAATTGAGCCCAAGGAACATAAGTGGTTGCCGAGGCTGTAAACCTGCCTTTACTTGAATACGCTTGGCCCAACAGAGTTGGGATCTTTCTCGAACACGAAGCAATCATAGCCATCACAGTCACGAACACCCCAGACATTGTACTGCGTGTGGTTTGGTGTAATGGTTTGGTCAATTTGGTACGTGCGAATGAGCATCAAATGACCGTTGTCAGCTGAACGAGCGATAAACCACCACCCGTCGACTGTTATGATTCCAGGTCCTGGAATCATGAAGGCCAGCGCATTTGCGTCTGCTGCAACAAATCAAATTGGAGACCAAAAGGACAAAAATATACAATCATGTTCAGAGTATGTGTGGAATTAAGATTATTATAACAGTGACACATATCATAGACAGAGAATTGCAATGCTGTGGTCATAATCATACCCCAAGTTAAAAAATAAGCCAACGGCTTTCATATTCTAGCAATATGCCATGGTTCAAACATCATGTAACAATGAGAGGAAAACAACTATGACAGGGCCTACTCATATTCTACGATAGCACTTACTACTATTCTCATATCAACTCTAAGCAATAACATGCATTGTTATAAAAATCTTGGAAACGAGAGTAACATATAGCAATCATGAGGTTATACTCACAATATCTATTCTAACATTCATTAGATGCCAACTGTTCTCATAATAACTCTAACAATAACATGTGTGGTCATAAAAATCTAGGAAATGAGAGGAACATATAACAATGATGTGGTTATAGACATACTATCTATTCTAATTTGTAACAATCAACAGGTAGTCGTATTCATAAGGTAAAGATGATATGAGATATAACAATTACACGACGATAGATTCCACCAGTATAGGCAGCCAACTGTAAGGCCGATCGTAAACGATGCCATCATGCACTATAGCATCAGACAGAAATGTTGGCTCAACAGGATTGACGATGAGCCATAACCATGTATGGCGACCGGATTCCAGATAGACTAATCCCATATTGAACAAGGCAATGAGCTTGTAATCCATGTAGTCTTTTGATGGTGTGGGCACTTCGCAGATTACAACCTTCAGCAAACAGAGGTCGAGCCAAAAGCTCGACGAGTCCTGTGCGTAGTAGGCAGGAGTGCCCGGCGGGCCACGAGGCTCGATGGTGATGGTATCCAATGATGGAAGGGTGATCTCTCGCTGGGTGTAGATATCCACGAGACGCCACGGACTACTGGATTGGTGGATGAGGACGATCCAGTTGGCCTTCAGGCCCGCCCACTAGTGGCTGCGCATGAAGGACAGGTGGACGAGTGGTGGTAGCATGTCGAGGGGCACCACGACAACCTCCGTAGGATCGTCAGGTCGGTGTCTGGGCCACCTGCAAGGATCAGCCATCAACAAGCAGGGTGTCTTGAAAAGGGCAGGCTGGTTGGAGATGAGTAGATGGTACAAAGACACCGAGCATGCCGCCAGACGGACGGTGCTGAGCAGGTCCATATGATTACTGATCCGCTCCAAGAAAACATCGGGGAGGGAATTCCAATCGCGGTTCTGTGTGTCAGTCGGTTCTGCCATAGGTTTTTTTAGGGCGCTGAGTGATTGCTTTTTCGGTGCTTGCGAGCCAGCGGGGAAGTGGATTCGGGCGGGCAAGCAAAGAAGATGGCGTGTGTGGCCGAGCAGTGAGCGGGGGGATATGGTACGCGCGAGGTACCAAGGAAGATGGCACGGGCGGGCGAGCAGTGAGCAGGGGGAAATGGTGTGTGGCCAACAATGGGGAAGAGAGGAGGAAGAAGAAGAGAGGAGGAAGGAGAGTGAAAGACGGGAAAGAAAGTGCATTAAGTCTCAATTCTACTAGTACTACTACCAGGATATACCGTCCTTCGGAGTGTAAATAGTTATGCTAATGACATGTGGGTCTACCTCAAGAGGGCCCATATGTCAGTTAATGGAGCAGAGAGGCGCGTAGGCGTATTTGCGGAAGTGTGCTCCACTGGCAAACATGATGGCAGTACTGGGTAAGGCTGATTTAGTAACACCAACATGTTGGTTCAACTTATTAATTAAGTGCCCCATCTGCTGCAGCGTGTATTATCACTTCACTGTGAAGACTAGTTGAATAGTTCTCTCTGATTGAGATGAAGAATAATGGATCGCTAAGACTTCCTATCTACAGTATCCCTATGCCTCTACGCTCATCCTGTCCAACAAGATGAAACATTGGCCAAGGCACCCGACGCCAATGATGTAGGAGTACCAGTACTACCTTCTTTCCGGTTTATAGGGCTCAATTCAAAAATCTCATCAACCAAGGTAGATGGTGAGTGGTGGAATAATTTTTGTAGTTTGCAAAAACACTCAATTAATACACCTGTTTTCCTTAAAAAATTATGTTTACCAATGCATTAATTTTGTGTCAAACTTTGACCATCTACTCACCAAAAATCATATCACTGGATTCGTATTTGAACATAGTTTTAATGGTATAGTTTTTTATGACATGCATTGACACTTTGTTAGTTAAACTCACAGTCAAAATTTTACACTAAGTACGAAGGGGACCATTAAACCAGGACGGAGGTTTATATACAGGTCAATAAAAAATCATCAACCAATGTAGTAGTAAATGATGAGTGCCCGAAGATTTTTTGTTCCGAAAGTACTCAATAATGGGCTCTTTTTCCTCAAGCAAATTGTGTTTACGAACGTATTAATTGGAATGCATTCATGAGGAACAAATGACCAGAACTTTTACACGCATTGGTGAGTTATCTCTTAATTCTTGCATGCAATGTTTTAATGAAGCTTGAAATATGAACATGTCAATGGGAGGGAGTAAAAGCCTCATGCATGCATGCATGCATGCATGCATGCAACATGCAACACTCACACGTACACATGGATGCACGCAACACTCACGCACCCATGCGGCACACAGCACACGACGCAATACACACGCTCACGCTCAAGTGCTCAACCTACTCCCTATGTCCGTGAAAGACTATACATACAGAGATTTACACATTGACCAGGGCATAATTAATGCCCAAAAGTAGCAGACTTATGTGTGCATGCGACCATTGAGAGAAGAAGATTAAATAAAGGTTGTTGCATGCTGTAATTAAGGATAGGCATGTAGCCTATAGCTAGAGTGCAAGTTAGTGCATTAGTCAATCAATATCGATTAGATTAAAGGCTAAATGCACTGGAAGTGTAGATATACACTCTTTGTTTTTGAGCCTATGTACACTCTTTGTTGGAAGACCGAGGGAGTACACTGTTGGGGAACGCAGCAGAAATTCAAAAAATTTTCTACGCATCACCAAAATCAATCTATGGAGTAACTAGCAACGAGAGAGAGGGCAGTGCATCTTCATACCCTTGAAGATCGCGATGCGGAAGCGTTGCAAGAACGCGGTCGGTGGGGTCGTTCACTAAGCGATTCAGATCGCGGCCGAATCCGATCTAAGCACGGAACAACGGTGCCTCCGCGTTCAACACGTGTACAGCTCGGGGACGTCTCCTCCTTCTTGATCCAGCAAGGAGAGAGCAGAAGTTGAGGAAGAGCTCCGGCAGCACGACGGCGTGGTGGTGGAGCTTGCAGTTCTCCGGCAGAGCTTCGCCAAGCACTACGGAGGAGGAGGAGGTGTTGGGGAGGGAGAGGGCTGCTCCAGGGGAAGGGTGAAGCTCCCATGCGCCTCCCCACTATATATAGGGGTGGAGAGGGCTTGCCCTCCAAGTCCATTGGGACGTTGGCAAAGGTGGGAGGAAAGAAATCCCATCATTTCCTTCCCCACCGATTGTTATCCCCCTTTTTTAGGGATCTTGAGCTTATCCCTTCGGGATATGATCTTATTCCTTCTAAGGGAGGATCTTGGTGCGCCTTGACCAGGGGTGTGGGGCCTGGCCCCCACTACGCACGTTCATGTGGGTCCCCCATGCAGGTAGGCCCCACTCCGGAACCTTCTAGAACCTTCCCGATACAATACCGAAAAATCCCGAACATTTTCCGGTGGCCAAAATAGGACTTCCCATATATAAATCTTTACCTCCGGACCATTCGAAACTCCTCATGACGTCCGGGATCTCATCCGGACTCAACAACATTCGTAATCGCACAAGAATTCCTATAACAACTCTAGCGCCACCAAACCTTATGTGTAGACCCTACGGGTTCGGGAATCATGCGCATATGACCGAGACAACTCTCCGCCAATAACCAACAGCGAGATCTGGATACCCATGTTGGCTCCTACATGTTCCACGATGATCTCATCGATAAACCACGATGTCAAGGATTCAAGCAATCCCGTATACAATTCCCTTTGTCAATCGATGCGCATTTGCCCGAGATTCGATCGTCGGTATCCCAATACCTCGCTCAATCTCGCACCGCAAGTCACTTTACTCGCTCCATAATGCATGATCCCGTGACTAACTACTTAGTCACATTGAGCTCATTATGATGACGACACCGAAAGTGGGCCCAGAGATACCTCTCCATCACACGGAGTGACAAATCCTAGTCTCGATTCGTACAACCCAATGACACTTTCAGAGATACCCGTAGTGCACCTTTATAACCACCCGATTACGCCAGGACGCTTGGTACACCCAAAGCATTCCTACGATATCCGGGAGTTGCACAATCTCATGTTCTAAGGAAATGATACTTGACATTGGAAAACTTTAGCATACGAACTACACGATCTTTGTGCTAGGATTAGGATTGGGTCTTGTCCATCACATCATTCTCCTAATGATGTGATCCCGTTATCAACGACATCCAATGTCCATGGTCAGGAAACCGTAACCATCTATTGATCAACGAGCTAGTCAACTAGAGGCTTACTAGGGACATGGTGTTGTCTATGTATCCACACATGTATCTGAGTTTCCTATCAATACAATTATAGCATGGATAATAAACGATTATCATGAACAAGGAAATATAATAATAATAACTAATTTATTATTGCCTCTAGGGCATATTTCCAATAGTCTCCCACTTGCACTAGAGTCAATAATCTAGTTCACATCGCCATGTGATTAACACTCACAGGTCACATCGCCATGTGACCAACATCCAAAGAGTTTACTAGAATCACTAAACTAGTTCACATCATCATGTGATTAAGACTCAATGAATTTTGGGGTTTGATCATGTTTTGCTTGTGAGAGAGGTTTTAGTCAACGGGTCTGCAACATTCAGATCCGTATGTACTTCGCAAATCTCTAGGTCATATTGTAAATGCTGCTTCCACGCTCCACTTGGAGCTATTCCAAATGGTTGCTCCACTATACGTATCTGGTTTCTCTACTCAGAGCTATCCGGATAGGTGTTAAGCTTGCATCTGCGCAACTCTTTACGTCGAACTCTTTATCACCTCCATAACCGAGAAACATATCCTTATTCCTCTAAGGATAATTTTGACCACTATCTGGTGATCCACTCCTTGATCACCTTTGTACCCTCTTGCCAGACATGTGGCAAGTCACACATCAGGTGCGGTACTCAGCATAGCATACTGTAGATCCTACGTCTAAAGCATAGGGGACGACCTTCGTCCTTTCTCTCTCTTCTGCCGTGGTCGAGCTTTAAGTCTTAACTTCATAAATTACAACTCAGGCAAGAACTCCTTCTTTGACTGATCCATCTTGAACACCTTCAAGATCATGTCAAGGTGCGTGCTCATTTGAAAGTACCATTAAGCGTTTTGATCTATCCTTATAGATCTTGATGCTCAATGTTAAAGCAGCTTAATCCAGGTTTTCCCTTGAAAACTCCTTTCAAACAACCCTTAATGCTTTCCAGAAATTTTACATCATTTCGGATCAACAATATGTCATTCACATATACTTATCAGAAATGTTGTAGTGCTCCCACTCACTTTATTGTGAATACAAGTTTCTAACAAACTTTGTATAAACAGAAAATCTTTGATCATCTCATCAAAGCGTACATTCCAACTCCGAGATGCTTACTCCAGTCCTTAGAAGGATTGCTGGAGCTTTGCATACTTGTTAGCATCTTTTAGGATTGACAAAAACCTTCTGGTTGTATCACATGCAACCTTTCCTCAAGAATTTTTTTGAGGAAACAATGTTTTGACATCCTATATGCAAGATTTCATAAATAATGCAGTAACTCCTAATAAGATTCCAACAGACTCTTGGCATCACTACGAGTGAGAAAGTCTCATCGTAGTCAACTCCTTAAACTTGTCGGAAACATCTTAGCGACAAGCTGAGCTTTCTTAATGGTGACGCATACCATCATTGTATGTCTTCCCTCTTAGAATCCATCTATACCCAACAGCCTTACGACCATCAAGTAGTTCTTCCAAAGTGTACACTTTGTTTTCATACATGGATCCTCTCTCGGATTTTTATGGCCTCGAGCCATTTGCCAGAATCCGGTCCCACCATCGCTTCTCCATAGCTCGTAGGTTCATTGTTGTCTAGCAACATGACCTCCAAGACAGGAGTACATACCACTCTG
This sequence comes from Aegilops speltoides, assembly GCA_021437245.1. Taxonomy (NCBI): domain Eukaryota; kingdom Viridiplantae; phylum Streptophyta; class Magnoliopsida; order Poales; family Poaceae; genus Aegilops; species Aegilops speltoides. The sequence continues at coordinate 200,718,740 of CM038147.1, forward strand.
AAGTAGTACGCATCCTTGTCGACCTACGAGGTTTGGCAGTGACTTGATCCGAAGTTTCATGATCACTATCATAAGCTTCCACTTCAATTGGTGTAGGCGCCATAGGAACAACTTCATGTGCCCTGCTACACACTAGTTGAAGTGTCGGTTCAATAACCTCATCAAGTCTCCACCATCCTCCCACTCAATTCTTTCGAGACAAACTTTTCCTCGAGAAAGGACCCGATTCAAGAAACAATCCCTATTGCTTTCGGATCTGAATTAGGAGGTATACCCAACTGTTTTGGGTGTCCTATGAAGATGCATTTTATCCGCTTTGGGTTCGAGCTTATCAACCTGAAACTTTTTCACATAAGCGTCGCAACCCCAAACTTTTAAGAAATGACAACTTAGGTTTCTCCAAACCATAGTTCAAACGGTGTCGTCTCAATGGAATTACGTGGTGTCCTATTAAAGTGAGTGCGGTTGTCTCTAATGCCTAACCCATGAACGATAGTGGTAATTCGATAAGAGACATCATGGTATGCACCATATCCAATAGGGTGCAACTATGATGTTCGGACACACCATCACACTATGGTGTTCCAGGCGGTATTAATTTTGAAACAATTTCCACAATGTCTTAATCTGCGTACAAAGCTCAGAACTCAGATACTCATCTCTATGATCATATCATAGACATTTTATCCTCTTGTCACGATGATCTTCAACTTCACTCTGAAATTACTTGAACCATTCAATAATTCAGACTTGTGTTTCATCAAGTAAATATACTCAAGATTCACTCAAATCATCCGTGAAGTAAGAACATAATGATATCCATCAAGGTGCTCAAAGACTCATTGGACTGCACACATCAAAATGTATTACTTCCAACAAGTTGCTTTCTTGTTCCATTTCACTGAAAACGAGGCTTTCAGTCATCTTGCCCATGTGGTATGATTCGCATGTCTCAAGTGATCCAAAATCAAGTGAGTCCAAATGGTCCATTTGCATGGAGTTTCTTCATGCATATACACCAATAGACATCGTTCGCATGTCTCAAACTTTTCAAAAACGAGTGGGTCCAAAGATCCATCAACATGGAGCTTCTTCATGCGTTTTATACCAATATGACTTACATGGCAGTGCCACAAGTAGGTGGTACTATCATTACTATCTTATATCTTTTGGCATGAACATGTGTATCACTACGATCGAGATTCAATAAACCATTCATTTTAGGTGCAAGACCATTGAAGGTATTATTCAAATAAACAGAGTAACCATTATTCTCCTTAAATGAATAATCAGATTGCGATAGACATAATCCAATCATGTCTATGCTCAATGCAAACACCAAATAACAATTATTTAGGTTTAACACCAATCTCGATGGTAGAGGGAGCGTGCGATGCTTGATCACATCAAGCTTGGAAAACTTCCAACACATATCGCCAAACTCACCTTTAGCTAGTCTCCGTTTACTCGCAGCCTTTTATTTCGAGTTACTAACACTTAGCAACCGAACCGTATCTAATACCCCGGTGCTACTAGGAGTACTAGTAAAGTACACATTAACATAATGTATATCCAATATACTTCTATCGACCTTGCCACCTTCTCATCTACCAAGTATCTAGGGTAATTTCGCCCAATGGTTGTTCCCTTATTACGAAGCACTTAGTCTCGGTTTTGGGTTCAACCTTGGGTTTCTTCACTAGAGCAGCAGCTGATTTGCCGTTTCATGAAGTATCCCTTCTTGCCCTTGCCCTTCTTGAAACTAGTGGTTTCACCAACCATCAACAATTGATGCTCCTTCTTGATTTCTACTTTCGCAGTGTCAAACATCGCAAATATCTCAAGGATCATCATATCTATCCCTGATATGTTATAGTTCATCACGAAGCTTTAGCAGCTTGGTGGCAATGACTTTGGAGAAACATCACTATCTCATCTGGAAGATCAACTCCCACTCGATTCAAGTGATTGTGGTACTCAGACAATCTGGGCACAAGCTCAACGATTGAGCTTTTCTCCCTTAGTTTGCAGGCTAAGAAACTCGTCGGAGGTCTTATACCTCTTGACGTGGGCACGAGCCTGAAATCCCAATTTCAGCCCTCGAAACATCTCATATGTTTCGCGACGTTTCGAAATCGTCTTCGGTGTCTCAACTCTAAACCGTTTAACATTACTAAACTATCACGTAGTTATCAAAACGTGTGTGTCAGATGTTCGCAACATCCACAGACGACGTTCGAGGTTCAGCACACTGAGCGGTGCATTTAAGGACATAAGCCTTCTTTGAAGCAACGAGGACAATCCTCAGTTTACGGACCTAGTCCGATAGAAAAAATCGCTACTATCAACTTTAAATTGAATTTTCTCTAGGAACATATCTAAACAGTAGAACTAAAGCACGAGCTTTCGACATAATTTGCAAAGGCCTTTTGACTATGTTCAGGATAATTAAGTTCATCTTATGAACTCCCACTCAGATGGACATCCCTCTAGTCATCTAAGTGATTACATGATCCGAGTCAACTAGGCCGTGTCCGGTCATCACATGAGACAGACTAGTCATCATCGGTGAACATCTTCATGTTGATCGTATCTACCATACGACTCATGCTCGACCTTTCGGTCTCTTGTGTTCCGAGGCCATGTCTGTACATGCTAGGCTCGTCAAGTTAACCTAAGTGTTTCGTGTGTGTAAATCTGGCTTACACCCGTTGTATGTGAACGTTAGAATCTATCACACCCGATCATCACGTGGTGCTTAGAAACAACGAACTTTCGCAACGGTGCACAGTTAGGGGGAACACTTTCTTGAATTTTAATGAGGGATCATCTTATTTACTACCGTCGTTCTAAGCAAATAAGATGCATAAACATGTAAACATCACATGCAATCAAAAAGTGACATGATATGGCCAATATCATTTTGCTCCTTTTGATCTCCATCTTCGGGGCTCCATGATCATCATCGTCACCGGCATGACACCATGATCTCCATCATCGTGTCTCCATGAAGTTGTCTCGCCAACTATTACTTCTACTACTATGGCTAACGGTAGCAATAAAGTAAAGCAATTACATGGCGTTGTTCATTGACACGCAGGTCATACAATAAATGAAGACAACTCCTATGGCTCCTGCCGGTTGTCATACTCATCGACATGCAAGTCGTGATTCCTATTACAAGAACATGATCAATCTCATACATCACATATCATTCATCACATTCTTTTGGCCATATCACATCACATAGCATACCCTATAAAAACAAGTTAGACGTCCTCTAATTGTTGTTGCATGTTTTACATGGCTGTTATGGGTTTCTAGCAAGAATGTTTCTTACCTACGCAAAAGCCACAACGGTGATATGCCAATTGCTATTTACCCTTCATAAGGACCCTTTTCATCGAATTTGATCCGACTAAAGTGGGAGAGACTGGCACCCGCTAGCCACCTTTATGCAACAAGTGCATGTCAGTCGGTGGAACTCGCCTCACGAAGCGCACGTAAGGTCGGTCCGGGCCGCTTCATCCCACGATGCCGCCGAATCAAGATAGGACTAGTAATGGTAAGCAAATTGAACAAACCAACGCCCACAACTACTTGTGTTCTACTTGTGCATAGAATCTACGCAATAGACCTGGCTCTGATACCACTATTGGGGAACGTAGCAAAAATTCAAAATTTTCTACGCATCACCAAAATCAATCTATGGAGTAACTAGCAACGAGAGAGAGGGGAGTGCATCTTCATACCCTTGAAGATCGCGATGCGGAAGCGTTGCAAGAACGCGGTCGGTGGAGTCGTTCACTAAGTGATTCAGATAGCGGCCGAATCCGATCATAGCACTGAACAACGGTGCCTCCGCGTTCAACACACGTACAGATCGGGGACGTCTCCTCCTTCTTGATCCAGCAAGGAGAGAGGAGAAGTTGAGAGAGAGCTCCGGCAGCACGACGGCATGGTGGTGGAGCTTGCAGTTAGGGCTGGAATTCGAGCCGAGTCGAGCCAGCTCGGCTTGACTCGCTAGAGCTCGTTTTGTTAACGAGCTAGCTCGACTCGACTCGTTACTATAACGAGCTCAAACCCAAGATTGGCTCGACTCATATAACTTGCGAGCTGGCTCGTTTAGCTTGTTAAGCTCGTTAAAGATATAAACATAAAACCCTCAAATATAATAAAAATGATTATGTATATATTAAACATATATATCACTAAAAAATTGTAATTTCCTTGTAACGCATGAGTCTCCTAGGAGGCTAGGCCTTCAGCGGCTGGGCCTTGGGTTGTGCGCCTGGGACGTAGGTTGTTTAGTGGCTGATCTTTCTTTGTATTGGGAGTGGCTGATCTATTGTGTCGAGCCTAACGAGTTACACGAGCACTCGTGAGATTGGCTCGTTTAACTTGGTCTATAAACGATCTTAAACTAAAGCTCGGCTCGACTCGTTATTCTTCGAGTTCAAGTCGATTCGAGCCGAGTCACGAGCTACTTGTTTAGCTCGCGAGCTTCGAGCTTTTTTTCCAGCCTTACTTGCAGTTCTCCGGCAGAGCTTTGCCAAGCACTACTACGGAGGAGGAGGTGTTGGGGAGGGAGAGGGCTGCGCCAGGGGAAGGGTGAAGCTCCCATGCGCCTCCCCACTATATATAGGGGTGGAGGGGGCTGGTTTCTTGCCCTCCAAGTCCATTGAGGCATTGGCAAAGGTGGGAGGAAAGAAATCCCATCATTTCCTTCCCCACAGATTGTTATCCCCATTTTTTAAGGATCTTGATCTTATCCCTTCGGGATATGATCTTATTCCTTCTAAGGGGATCTTGGTGTGCCTTGACCAGGGTGTGGGGCCTTGCCCCCACTACCACGCTCATGTGGGTCCCCCATGCAGGTGGGCCCCACTTGAACCTTATAGAACCTTCCCAGTACAATACCGAAAAATCCTAACATTTTCCGGTGGCCAAATAGGACTTCCCATATATAAATCTTTACCTCCGACCATTCCGAACTCCTCATGACGTCCGGGATCTCATCCGGACTCCAAACAACATTCGTAACTGCACACTAATTCCCATAACAACTCTAGCATCACCGAACCTTAGTGTGTAGACCCTACGGGTTCGAATCATGCGCATATGACCGAGACAGCTCTTCGCCAATAACCAACAGCGGGATCTCGACACCCATGTTGGCTCCCACATGTTCCACGATGATCTCATCGGATGAACCACGATGTCAAGGATTCAAGCAATCCCGTATACAATTCCCTTTGTCAATCGGATGCGTTATTTGCCCGAGATTCGATCGTCGGCATCCCAATACCTCATTCAATCTCGTTACGGCAAGTCACTTTACTCGTTCCGTAATGCATGATCCCATGACTAACTACTTAGTCACATTGAGCTCATTATGATGATGCATTACCGAGTGGGCCCAGAGATACCTCTCCGTCACACGGAGTGACAAATCCAGCCTCGATTCGTACAACCCAATGACACTTTCAGAGATATACCGTAGTGCACCTTTATAACCACCCGTTATGTTGTGACGCTTGGTACACCCAAAGCATTCCTACAAGATTCGGGAGTTGCACAATCTCATGGTCTAAGGAAATGATACTTGACATTGGAAAAGCTTTAGCATACTTAACTACACGATCTTTGTGCTAGGCTTAGGATTGTCTTGTCCATCACATCATTCTCCTAATGATGTGATCCCGTTATTAACTACATCCAATGTCCATGATCGTGAAACCGTAACCATCTATTGATCAACGAGCTAGTCAACTAGAGGCTTACTAGGACATGGTGTTGTCTATGTATCCACACATGTATCTAAGTTTCCTATCAATACAATTATAGCATGGATAATAAACGATTATCATGAACAAGGAAATATAATAATAATAACTAATTTATTATTGCCTCTAGGGCATATTTCCAACATACACATGCATGCACTCACATACACAACCAGGGTGGTTCGCGCGCAAAGGATGGACTCCTGTCGCGCCTGCGTAAAGTTTTGTTTAACTGGTTTCTTTGCTCTGCCAACTGACAGGTGGGACCCAGAAACTAGGTGTCAATTTAACCAGTCAAAAAAGTGCCACGTCGACTATGTGGCCAGTCAGTAGGGTGCAATACGGTGCTCTACGATGAGCTAGTGATCGTATAATCACCGCAAAACTATATAGTGACCGTAAAGAGTGTATTGTTACATACGTTGACCGCCAGTGTATTTTTCTCGTTTCAAATTAAGCCATATTAACCAGAAAGGACGTAGTATGTACTCTTAATGCTTTGATGTGTCCCGTCAACTCACCAAGCAAGGAGAAGCTTGCTTACTACTCCCTCTCCCTCTCCCACGCGCGTGGTGGCTCACAGGACGAGGAGAGGGTTTTGACTACAGCGCCCTCTCCCTCTCCCTCGCCCTCCCCCTCGCGGTGGACGTGCAGCAGTTCAATTGGTGTCAGATTGCCAAAAGAATATTGTACTGTTGTATCATCATTGTTGGACCTTCGGAAGAGGCGAAGAGCCAAGTGCAAGGTTCACACGAGTACGAACTGTTGAACCTCCCGAAGAGGCAAAGAGCTAAGCGCAAGGTTTTATAGAAGTTGTCGTCCTAGTAGGAGTACTACAACTATAGTGAATGATGCTACTGTATGATGCCGCCACGTGACCTATATCCAAAGCTGTGCCACCTTTTTTTTCTCGAAGAGCATGTTGGAGCATGTGCAACAACCACACAAGTTGCACGTACACTTAACACATTTACTAGTAATAAATTCTAAAGGACAAATGCTAGTATGCCACACAAGTTTATCTCCACTTCATGTGATAAATTTGTGCACGACTAGTCTACATATATTCATAGCGCTACCGTTCACAATTTACCATATTCCACTTACACGTTATAGATGGGCTACATGTCCTCCTCCAGGTTCCAGTCCTAGGTGTTCTTCATGGATGGCACGATCCATAACGGTGGGCAACGGGAATCATTATCGCAGCTTTCTAGTCCGGTTCCACACGACGGAGACTCATCCAAGATGAAGCGGCATAAATCAGGGATAGCGTGTCCCAGCATGTCGTTCATCCGATGGTGCACACTAAAGACACAACCATGCTTCATGAATGGCAGGCCTTCGGTGTCGTGCCTGGAAGGTGGCATCCGCTTCACAATGGGGTAGCTGTCCCCAATGAAAAGCGAGTACTCTCCAAGAGTGTTCCTCGGCACCCATGTAGCATCACGGGGGTCGAACTCGGCGACATTCATCTGATACACGCGACATCTCAGATATGTACACATGGTGACATACATAGTCAAGGTCCATGCATAATAACATTGTGCTCAAATATGGCGGTCAGTAATACTGTGCAGCAAATAGTACTACTCCAGTATAGAGGAAGTAAAATAACAGGCTTATTATATATAGCCACTCTTGGCTACATGGATGAGATAGGTAAGACACGGAAAAACAAAAATGATGGGATCTAGTGGGTTCAAGTCTTCAAGGGCCTAGCTAGCTATACGCGTCCTCCAAGGTAAAAAGTACTCCTACTACTCCCTCCGTATAGGTGAGTAAGTCATCTTAGGTTGTGTAACGTGACCAAGGAGGAGGGGAAAACAAGAGACCTTAATGTTTATTTGCTAATTAATAACATTGCATGCAATGAACTAACCACCGCATGTCGTGTTTGGTAGTCTCAAGTCATTAAAAGCATGCACACCCCTCGTCTCTTATTGGTTGATATGTGAAGAAACAAGAAACGAGGTAAAAATTAATGCACCACGCCTAAGTGTTTTGGGATTATTTGGTTTTCGTAAGATGACTTACACACCTAGACGGAGGGAGTAGTACTAGTAAGTAGTACAACAATGAAAGAGAAGGCGAGAGGGTTAAAAAAATACTAAATTGTACTACTAGTACAGTAAACATGTCCCAGTCAAGAAAAGAAAATAACTAAAAGTACTACTACTCTACTACTCTAACACACAACAATGATAAAATGGAATACCTGGGTAGATGGTGACGGTCCGATCATGGTAGATTGTGTGACCATGTTGCACATCAGTGGTACCATGTGTAACCATGTGTAACGACTGCTAAGATAGTTGATCCCAATATGCCAAAGTCAGCTACAACATTCCAGGTTAGACCGAATCGCGGATACAAATGCACATCCAGGATCGGCGATCTTATTTTGATCGGGGGATGACTGGTCCCTGCAAAATAATGGAGTATCGTTAGGGATGCAAATGATGGTTTGTGCATTTCGTTTGTAATCTCCCAAACCGTAGGATGGCAACAAGATGAACAAGTCCCCTGGCTTGTCACCGCGAAGATACGGCGTAGATGGCGCACAACGTCTTCGAACGTGTAGGGGTAAAAATCTGTTGTGGCCAACATGCACCAGCCTCTGTCGTTACGGCCTCTTGCATTGATGGCAATCCTTATGTCGAACATCGTGATGAGATAGTAATCATCGTAGCTGCGTTGCTTTGTCGGCAGGTTCGCAATTGCTATCTTCTTCAATCTCGTGTAGGCATCATCATACGTATTCAAGCCCAGCCAGTCTGGAAGGCCGATCCCAATGGTGGAGAAGGGGTCTATGGGAACGGCCGCACTAACTGTGGATGTTGTGCAAAATGGTGGTGGTATCCGGTCGGAGGTATGCAAGCCAATTTGTTGGCACAGACCCAGACCTATATATAAGATGGTGGGCAATGGAGAAATTACGGGATGGAAATGGAATAACTAAGTACTACATGATCAAACTCCATGACTGACCTGCTCATCGGACAAAATCCGACTACCTCTCAACGTCGGCAACTCCAGCGGAGTCAACGTGCAACCATGGCCAGGGCGCGGTGGGCTGTTCGAAGGATTGTCCTATAGAAGGACCTTCTCCTCGAGGACGCATGGAAGACCAACAAGCATGGCCTTTTCCCAAGCCTGTTTAAGCACCGTCTTAAAAAAGTTGGTGCAGAAGCACCAAGTCTTCTTGGCGGTGAGGACGTCGGAGCGGCGCGGTGATTTCTCCCAGAGGATCGTCGTCCAAGGTCTCCCAGCCCCGACGAGGAGGAGAACCGCCTGGCGAATCCATGGGAGCAGCGACGAACTGCCTTCTCTTCGGGGGGAGGGGACCTGGCGAGGAGGAGATAAGAGCGTAGTAACCGCAGGGCCTCGTTCATTCCAACTGTAGCTCCTCGATCGCTCCTTAGCAAAGTGGTGAGGATATTATTTACTACGTACTAGTACTGTCGCAGTACTAATACTACTTTCTCAACTAGTAGTGCGATGTACGGTACTTCTAGTACTAGAACATAAAAGCGCGCGTTGCTGCGCCCGTCCATTATAAGGTAGAATGAGAAAAATATAGTAGTATATTTGAATAATATAAAAAATATATAGACATTAAATTTCAAAAAATCTCTGATGAACATTGCTTGGGTCAGTGATGTAGAAGAAGGAAAATAATTGTATGTTTTGTTCAAGCTAGCAGATATTCTGATTTCACAATACTGCCAGTTCAAATGGGTCACACTAATGCTACATACGTATTGTCGTGGTGTTTACAAAGTTTCTATTCAAAACTGAGCATACCATGTATCATGGGCAGATCTATGTCCTTCCAACCTTATGCTAGATAAGTTTCTATAGCGATTTTGTATGAAAAACTGAAAATAATAAGATTGTAGACACTCCAGGCTTCCGAAAATTTTCTAGGTTAGCCAATGTGTTCTGAATTCAACGGCTCTAGCTTGTACATGCGCACTTGTGACTTCAGCTCACCTTCCCATGACTTGGTTATTTGCTTAAAGAGTTGTACCTCCTTTTTTTCAAAAAAGTAAATAAAGAGTTGTGCCTCCTCGGATGCTCTATGAAACAAAAACTCCCCACTATATCATCTTTTAACATTGGTTCCTGCATATTGCAATTAGGATATAAAATCTATACAACAAAACAGAAATGTTCATATAGCTTCAAATTGTGAGGATAAGAAAAGGTTGGCAGAGAGATAACTTACATGAACTCAGTTATACTGTTGTCGTAAATCATAACGCTCAGCATGAAACTGGGAAGGCTCTAGTGCCATTCCTCCCATGTCTGTTTTAAATAAAAATAGGAGCACATCACCAAGACAAGAACCTTTCAAGTTTCAAGGATGCTGAAGTAATGGGCAATGAAAAAACAAACCCTTACAAGACTGATAATAAGCTCTCATGAGTAAACACAAGCTATAATCACCACAGTTGGCAAAGCTTAAGGACCAAAAGAAACACATCCTCCAAAGCTACATCATCTGGAAGCAGGGTAGAGGAATATTTGCACAACTGTTTTTGCATCCGGAGGTTTTAGCTCGACTGATGCAACCTTGAAATATTGGACTAATCGCAACCAAACAATATCCTATAGAGCACGAAATAAATCGTTGATCCTTTTGGATTAAGATAAGTTATGATTTCCCTTCTAAACACCAAAATTGGTACATAAAACATGCATCTTAACTGGTAAAGAGATCTTGCCTTATCATAGATGATAGAAACATCGTCTACCAGAATCTAGTAGAGAAGATGGACATCGTCTCATAATCTTGGGGCTCTTGATCTTTGCTGTTTTTGGTCATTGATCTCATGGGGCAGCCAGGAAGCTAGCTACTTTCTTGAGAGGAAACTCTAAATGAACAAACAGCACAAGGAGGCGGATGCCAGCAGGGAATGGACGTCGACGGCGTGTGCCGCGGCCGCGGCCGCCATGGAGCAAGACTCGACATGGGAAAGAAAGGATCCACCATGGGGGGCTGCGGAGGAACATTAGAGGCCACCGGCTCCGAGGCACACGTGAAGTATAATCTCGCCGCCGGGACGCCGATGGCGGCGGCGAAGCGTACAGGAACAGAGGAACAACCTTTTTTTGGAATTTAACAGAGGAACAACCTGAGATAGGGCTGGCGACAAACGAAGGAGCGAAGCTGGGAAGGCTTTGCACGTTAGACTGTACTTCCTGGGCCTTAACCTACATGGCCCGATTACTCACACAAAGCGCAGCTCGTTCCGCAGAGCAGCGACCCGTGAAACGACTATTTAAGCGGATCACGCTGCTGAAGGGGTTATTAATTAGCGTAAGAAAACTGTTGATAACCGAGCTGAAATTTGGGACGTTCGTGGCAGTGATCGGACGATGGGGAGCTCCAAATCACTGTGGGGGCTCATAGGTGGCTCCCTTTTACTGTTTCTCAATAGTGCACCGTTTTTGAATTCTTGAATCTCAGGATCAAGAAGCTACAGTTGGAAGTGGACGGTACTATTGTTCTCTAGAACCATCGTTGTACTATCAATGCAGGGAAAGTACACCTGCGTAGTGGTACTCTCGGTGCTCTATTCAAGTGCGTAGCTGGCCTATTCAGCCGCTCCTCTCACAAACACACTAGCAGCCTGTTTATCAGCAACGGTTACTGCGGGGTAGAACATTTGAGTTATTTGATACAGCGGGACTAGGCTTTTCGCTTCCGTTTGTGAAGGTGTAATGGATCTCGTCGAACTTTGTTAGTAGTTCCTTCTTTATGAATGAGATGAGGCAAAGCTGTGGCGGCATCGGCTGATTGGCATCAAAGCAGCAGGATGGGGGACCGCGTTGGCCGCGGGTGGCCTGTGTATCGCGTCATGGATCCGCCCTTTGAACCAACGGCGGTGACCTAGCACAGTTGGATCCCTACATCTCGGGGCGACTCCGCCACATTGGAAGCTTCTTGTATTTTTTTCAAATTTATAAATGTTTTCTTAAAAAAATTGCATTTTACAAAAATCCATGAAGTTTTTCTCATATTTGTGAACGTATTTTAAATATAAAAATATTTTTCAAATCATTTATTGTATTTTCAAAAATTGCACGATCATTTTAAAAAATTGTGATCATAAACTCATGATTTTTTTAGAATTCCGGAGTATTTTTTCATGATCACGAAGAATTTTATATTTAGGAACATTTTAAATGAATGTGTTTTAGAAGTTGTGAACATTTTTGGAAATTCACAAAAGTACGGAATTCCAGAATGTTTTTAATTTTTCTAAAAAAAACTTAGTACAATGTCAGCTCCGATTGTGTCATGCTGGACCCTCGTTCCGACCAGACCCTTATAAGCGGGGTCCACTTGAACAAAAAAACATTGGAGCTCTGATAGGCCTATGTTCCTAGGGAGCTTAGTAATTTTAAGAACTAGTGCAATGTTAAGATGTTGTTCAAGTAAATTTATGGAAAAAAAATCTGGTCCCTAGGGAACCATTTAAAATTCTAAATTATATTCTAAATGGAATAACAAATTAAGCAATTTTTATGGTAAACTCGGAACACTGACATGCGGCCGAGATAAAATCTTACGTGCGGTATTTCATCAACTCGTTTACTTACTTTGTTAGAAAAAACATGATGTTTTAAAAAATTAAGATGTACGTACGGTCTTCAAATTATGACATTTGACCATTATTTCTATATGATAATATGTTGCTACCAGGTGACACATGTAGCAAGCAATTCAAACAATTCATAAAAAACATGTTGCTATCAAAAACAACTTGTATGAAATTATGAAATATTTTTCTTCAACAAATTAATTAGTTTCCTTTCGTCTAGTAGATCTTTCTAACCATTTTCTCCTTTTGCATTTGCATGTAGTTGTTTCTAGGAAATTCCTATTCACCGCACGATGCGGCAAGTAGTCGGAGCAACGCACAAGGGCAGATCGACTAGCGTTGGGATGGGCCGGCTAGTTCAAACGATTGAGTGATTCCGGTTTTGGGAATCTTTTAGGTGGTTCCCAGCCGGTTTTTCTTGGCTTTGAGAACCTTCTAGGAGGTACCTGAACCATTTTTTTTCCTTTTTGTTTCTTTTATTTTTATGTTTCTTTTTTGTTTTAATCTTTCCTTTTCTTTTCTTTGCTCTTTTGTTTTTTTCTTTTTCATGTTCTTTTGTTTCAAAACTTCAAATATTTATTCCGAATTTTATAACGATTCTTGTTCTCAAAATTTTCTCCCAAATTTCGAAAAATGTTCAGGAATTCGAAAATATTTCTTGTTTTCAAATTTTTTTTCACAATTTCAAAAAATGTTTGTGTTCCAAAAGTCTTTCAAGAATTTCATAAAAACTTCTCGTTTTCCAATTTTGTTCACAATTTCAAAAATAATTCTTGTTTTAAAAATATTCAGTAATTTCAAAAAACATGTTCTTGTTTTCAAAGTTGGTTATGTTCATGTTTTCAAAAAATGTTCTGGAATTCGACAAAATGTTCTATATTTCAAAACTCTTTCGGAATGTCATTCATAAAATGTTCATGTTTCAGAAAATGTACAAGAATTTGAGAACAAACGGAGGGAGACCTATGGCCGCGCTAGGGTTTCCTGACCCGGGCGATCAGGGGGCGATCCCCACGCCGCCGCCAACGCCGGGCGCCGCCCCGGCCAAGGTCGGCCCCGTCTGCGTTCCCTTGACCATGGCAGTGGTGCCGACCAAGAGCGGCTACGTCCGCCTCGCGATCACGCGACTGCTCAGTCTAGTCGATCCGTCGTGCCCGTGAAGGAAACGCGTCAAGGAGTCCGCCGCCACGCACGGGAGGGACTAGGGTTTCCTAAACCGCCGCAAGGAAGACCGAACCCTCCCTTTAAAGTCTAACGCAGGAGCGCTACCACGGCAGAAATCTCGGGAGCCACCAGATCGATCTAACCACGCTGCTACGCTGCTGCCGCCAAGCCATCCCATCGCCATGGCGAAGTCGCCCGTGCGCGGAGAGGACATAGAAATCCCGGCGGCCGAGGGGGACCCAGGTGTTGGTGGGGGCGATCATGGGGCTCCCCTTGCGGATGCCGCCACCAAGCCTTCCATTGGGGACCCCAGTGTCTGCTTGTGGAGTCGCACCAGCGTGAAAGACCTCGCCATATGGGAGCAGATGAAGAAGACGGCTACCGAGGCAGGACAATCGAGTTGCAAGGCCGGGGAGCCAACACGCGGAGGGCCCTGAGGAGTTCAGGGAAGGCGAGGACGCGGAGGAAGAGGCAGAACTTGTGGAGGTTGATCTTGAGGAAGAAGGGGTGCTCCAGCAACCGGCTCATCCCTGGACGGTGATCATGCTTGTTTACTCATTGGATCGACCAACTCCCAGAGCACTTTTTGACAATATTGTAGATGGCTGGAGGTTGAAGGAGAACTTTGACTACTCCTACCAGGGAGATAACAGGTATCTTGTTCACTTTGGATGCGAAGCTGATATGACAAGGGTCCTGAGAGGAGGACCGTGGCAATATAAACATGATCCACTCATCATCGAGGCATATGATGGGATGAGGAAAGTTTCTGAGTACGTCCTCGATCGATTAGGATCTGGGTGCGGATCCTGGATGTGCCAACTAACTGGAGAACCGAGAAAATAGTGAAAGCCCTGTGTGTGAAGTTAGGCACGATTGTACAAGTTGAACTTGATGAGAACAGGGGCAACTATGTGCGGGTACGAGTAGCGATGCCGGTGAATAAGCCGCTTGAGACGGTGGTGGCGATGAATGCTCGGCTGAAAGAAAAGTGCACTAAGGTTGAATTCGAGATTCAGTATGAAAAGTTGCCTGATTTCTGTTATACTTGTGGTTATCTAGGCCATGTGGAGAGGTCATGTGGGAGGAAGGTTAAAGGAGGTGCACCAACGGGGAAGTATAGCGGCAAACTAAGATGTTCTCCACCCCGCCCATTCACTAGGCAGTCTGGCACAGTAAGGGCGAAAACCAACCCAACGGCGTACCGTGGCCTTGATTTCTCGGCGGGAAGCAGCTCCTCCTCTGGCCGGGGACGAGGGGTGCGTGGAGCGCGCCGTGAGGCAGATCAGGCGCACACCTACAGGTCACAGGATGGGCACAAGAGCGGTAACCCAGCCATCGATCAAATGCTGGCAGAACATATGCAGAATATGACGGGAAGCAACAAGGAGGGATTGGGTGTGCAGAAACCTACAAGGGAAGCCAGCGGGGACGGCCACTCCCAGAACCAGCGCATGTCCTCCCAGCCAAGGAGCTCAGACATCATACCAGCACTACGCGATCTATCACACGAGATACTCATGACCAATGCTGAACTATCTGATGCCTCACAGCTTGGGAAAAGGAGTGCGGAGGAGGAGGTGTGCTCCGCAGCGGTAGTGGAACAGGGAGACAAAGCCATGGTGCTCTATACTAACCAGTCTGTTGTGGGAGAAAGTGTGGTTGCAGGAACACCGAAGAAGCGGAGAACATCAGAGACGTTGGAGGGGCAGCGGTCTCAAGTGCATGGCGGGGTACGTGATCAGGACATGCTGGAGGTGTCCAACCCATTGAGGCATCGGCCCGGGGTCGCTGACGAACCGACGGGCCCGAGGCGCCCGTCAGAGCAATGAATATCCTTAGTTGAATCGCTGGGAACCCTGACAGTTCGGATCTTGTGAGTCTTGTGCATGACTCATTCCCTAACATTGTTTTCTTTGTGAGACTAGACAGACAAAAAATAAAATGAAGAGATGTCGCTCTCGTTTAGGTTTAAGTGGGTTTGAGGGTTTAGATAGTGAGGGCCTTAGCGGTGGCTTGGCTTTGTTTTGGCATGAGTCTTTGAGTCTTGATGTAAAAACTGTCAATAAAAGATATATCGATGCGTGCGTGATGACGACGCCGGGAGAGCCACCTTGGCGGCTAACCTGTGTCTACGGTGAACCGCGAGTGGAGGACCGACATCGCATGTGGTCCACCCTGCGAGATCTTCACCGCCAATCCGACTTGCCCTGGGTGGTGGTTGGCGACTTTAATGAGGCTGTGTGGAGCTTTGAACACTTCTCGGAGTCACCACGGTCGGCAGGTAGATGATTGATTTTCGTGATGTTCTGGAAGTTTGTGGCTTGGGTGATCTTGGTTTTGCAGGGCTGCCTTACACATACGACAACAAACGAGCGGGACGTGCAAACGTCAAGGTCCGCCTGGACTGGGCGGTTGCCAACAATGCATGGAGGGACTTGTTTGAATTTGCCAAGGTGGATCACTTGGTGGCACCTAGCTCGGACCATCTCCCGATCCTTATTCGATGCTCGCGAGAGGAACCGAGGCAAGAGGCTGGCAGGAGGTTTCGGCAATATGAGGTAATGTGGGAAAGGGAGGCCTCACTCCCGGAGGTAATCACGAAAACCTGGACAGATTTGGGATCGATGCTTAATCTTGGTGATATCTCGTCCGGCTTGGGTAACTTGATGAAGGAGCTGCAGGGCTGGAGCCGGAAGAAGTTCGGCAATGTCATAAAAGAGATTAACAAATCTCGCTCACGGCTCGAAGAGCTTCTGTCCATGAATGCAGATCGAAGGGAGATACGGGAAGCAACAGACAGCCTCAACGAGCTCTTGTACCGCGAGGAGATGATGTGGATGCAACGATCGCGGGTGGCGTGGCTAAAAGAAGGAGACCGTAACACCAAATTTTTCCACAGAAAGGCCAAATGGCGTGCAAGGAAAAACCGCATAAAAAAGTTAATTGATGCTTCAGGAACCGCCCATAGTGACTATGGGGCTATGGCGGCGATGATCTCAGATTACTTCTCTACGCTTTTCATAGCGGATGAATCCATTTGTCCGGATCCGGTTATTGACTTAATTAACACTCGTGTTACTGACCACATGAATGTCGGGCTGTGCGCAGATTTCACCGACAAAGAGATTGCTGATGCTTTGTTCCAGATTGGCCCCTTGAAGGCACCGGGACCGGATGGTTTTCCCGCTCGGTTCTTTCAAAGGAATTGGGAGGTGATGAGGGAGCAAGTTATTGCCGGCGTGAAGGAGTTCTTCCGGACGGCCACCATGCCGGAGGGGGTGAATGATACGGCCATAGTTCTCATTCCCAAGGTGGACAACCCGGAAAGAGTGTCTGAGTTCAGGCCCATCAGTTTGTGCAATGTCATATACAAAGTGGTGTCTAAATGTCTGGTAAATCGCCTCCGACCTATTCTTGATGAGATTATATCACCGGAGCAGAGTGCCTTTGTACCTGGACGTCTCATAACAGACAACGCCTTAATTGCCTTCGAGTGCTTTCACTATATACAGCAAGAAAAGGATCCTGGAAAAAGTTTTTGCGCTTATAAATTGGATTTATCAAAGGCTTATGACAGGGTGGACTGGATCTTCTTGGAGCGAATGATGCAAAAGATGGGTTTCGCTCATCGATGGGTGACCTGGATTATGTCATGCGTCACCTCGGTGAGATACACTGTAAAATTTAATGGTACCCTCTTGGATTCGTTTGCACCGTCCCGTGGGCTACGGCAAGGTGATCCTCTATCCCCGTTCCTATTTTTATCGTGGATGATGGGCTATCTACTTTGTTGAGGAAAGGAGAAGAAAATGGAGACTTTACCCTGCTAAAGGTGTGTCGCAGAGCTCCTGGTGTGTCCCATCTGCTCTTCGCAGATGACACACTACTCTTTTTCAAAGCCGAAGAGGAGCAAGCAAGAAATGTGAAGCGAGTCTTGCACGACTACGAGAGAGCAACTGGACAGAGCATCAATCCGGCCAAATGTAGCGCCCTGTTTGGTGAGGCGTGTACAGATGAAGAGCAGCAAAAAGTACGTGCAGTTCTTAATATTGTCACAGATTTGTTTGAAGACAAGTACTTGGGGCTACCCACTCCGGAGGGTCGCATGTCGCGGGGGAAGTTTTAGAGCTTGCAATCCAGATTGTTGAAGAGAATCATAGCATGGGGAGACACGCTATCTTTGGCGGGAAAGGAGACGATGATTAAAGCTATTGCGCAGGCTATTCCGACGTATGTTATGGGGGTGTTCAAGCTTCCTATGTCTGTATGTGATGATCTCAATCGCATGGTCCGGAACTTCTGGTGGGGAGCATCGGAAGGGAAGAGGAAGACACATTGGCTGGATTGGCCGAAGATCCTGGCGCATAAATCACAGGGCGGGCTGGGTTTCCGCGACTTTCACGTCTTCAACCAGGCCCTCCTCGCACGGCAGGCGTGGCGGTTACTAACAAACCCTCAAAGCTTATGTGCGCAGGTGCTCAAGGCGAGGTACTACCCTGACGGCCGCCTAGAGGATACAGTCTTCTCTGGCAACGCCTTCCCTACGTGGCAGGCCATTCAGTATGGTCTCGAGCTCCTCAAGAAGGGCATCGTCTGGCGTGTGGGGGATGGCCGGAACATCCGGATTTGGCGTGATAAATGGATCCCTCGTCAACCCTCCGGCCAGCTTATCACCCAACAGGGTACATGCCGTCTACGACGAGTGGCCGAGCTCCTGCATGAGGATGGGACATGGCGCCTGGACCTGCTCCACCGCCACTTCCACCCGGCTGACGTGGAGGTGATCTCCAGCATTCGCACGTCGACACGCGTCACCGACGACATCATCGCATGGGCCCCGGAGAAGAACGGTATCTTCACCGTTCGATCCGCTTATCGGTTCGCCATGGACGAGCGCGAAGGCCCATCGCCACCGCAACGAAAGTGGCACCGGATGGTCATCGCGCCATCCGGAAGATCATATGGGGGTGCCCTGCTCCCCCAAAGGTACGCGTGTTTGCTTGGAGGATCGTCACGAACTCGCTTGCTACTTGGGCAAATAAGTTTTCACGCCATCTTGAGATCTCTGACCTATGCCCTCTGTGTGGACTGGAACGGGAGGACATGTTCCATGCTTTCTGTAGGTGCCCGTTGGCAAAGGAGCTGTGGCATGCTATGTCCATGGATTGGTGTATCCCCAAGGTGGAGGACATCGTCAACACAGGACCGGAGTGGTTACTTACCCTGCTTGATCCCCTCGACGAGGCTACGAGGATGATTGTCCTTATGATCATGTGGAGAACATGGCACGTCCGCAATGAGATCACGCACGACAAGAAGCCACCACCTCCTGAAGCCTCACGACGCTTCTTGCATGGGTACATTACTTCACTGCTTTGTATCCAACAATTCCCAAATGAAGACATGATCAAGGGGAAGATGACGGTCTCTCCGCCGCCGGGTGTCATGCGGCCTACTAAGGAGGCCAAGGTGGAGCGACCATGGACTGCGCCCTCTTCGGGACACACTAAGCTGAACACCGATGGTAGCTTCATTGCGGCTACGGGAGCGGCAGGAGGATGGATGATCTTGCGCGATGACCGTGGAGAAATCATCTATACTGCGTGCAGGGAGCTGCGCACATGCGATAATGCGCTGGGAGCAGAACTAGCGGCTTGCAAGGAGGGCCTTGAGTTGGCCCTCAACAGGACTGGATTGCCCATCACGGTTGAGCTGGATTGTGCGGAGGCTGTGGCGTTGATCACAGCAGATGTGGAGGATCGTTCGGTGCACCGCACCCTCATTCAGGAGATTCGAGATATAGCGGCTGCAGCTCGAAGGGAAATCTCATTTACTCTTTGTTGCCGGTCACAAAATAAATGTAGCCATGAACTTGCCTCGTATGGGCGACGAACCCCCCGAACCGCTGTATGGTTCTACTCGGGGATAGACCCTGTTGTACGTCTGGCCTCTGCTGAGAGACCACCTTGAGTAATGAGAAATCCCTTTTCACCCGCAAAAAAAAGAAAATGTACAAGAATTTGAAAATATGTTATCATTTCCAAATTTGTTCTCAATTTCAGAAAAATGTTCGTTGTTTCAGAAAATGTTCAGCAATTTCAGAAATTGTTTCTTGTTTTGTTGTCTGGTTTGGAGAATCACGAAAACACTCTATGTACCAGCCAATTTACCCCTCAAAAAACCAGCCAATTTGGAGCAGAATTCGGACATGGAGTGTCAAAAAAATGCAAATTGGAGCTGAATTCGGATATGGAGTGACGCCAATATATAGCTTCGACACGCAATCTTGGGATCGCGTTAATTTTCTTCCCCCAGCCAGCTTGGAATCGTCAGAGTCCAATCGAGAGAGAGAAAACTGCAACACCAATTTAGGGCAATGCCGCTGCCGCCGCGCGCCGTCGTCCTGCCATTGCCCGCCGTCGCCTCGAAAGTGGCACCCAAGAGAAGCAAAGTTGCGGCGATGACAGCGGCCAAGAGAACTAGTGGCGCGCTCCGCTCGCCGGAGAAGGCTCCTCGGGTGGATGCAGCGGCCAAGAAGTCGAACAGCGCGCCCCGCTTGCCTGCGAAGGTTCTTCAGAAGTCCACCGTGGATGCGACGCGCCGGCAACTGCGATTCGCGTGCGGGGATGCTGTGGAGGTGCGCAACAGGTTATGCACGAACGTTGTCTTCTCTGGCAACAGGCAGCTGGTGATCTACCTCCGCGCCAAGGTAGTCTCTGCCTCGGCCGGCACCGAGTCCTACCTCGTCGAGTACCCCGCCATCAACAGCAAACCCAGCCGTGTCGCACGAGTGCCATCATGGGACGTCCGCGAGCCCCGTCGTGCTCCACCGCAGCCACACCCGGCCGCCGACGCGGCACCGCCGACCAGTTCCAAGAGACCACCACCGCCGGAGCAGACAGAGCGCGGCGGCGATTGTTGCAAGAAGGAGAAGAGGGTCGGCAAAGGGATCCCGATGGACGCGCTGTGCCGATTCTACGAGGAGCACGACCCAGAGTTTGCATCGAAGCTGCGCCGCGCGACGATGACGAAGGTCGATGGAGGACGCACACCAGTTTACGTTTAGTTATAGTTCTCTCGGGAAGTAGTTTTCTTTTCTGCTCTCTCTACTAGTTGTCTGTTATGAATTCATGATCGATCGCTGGAGAGAGGAATTGATGAACATGATCATTAGCAGTAAGAACTCTGCAATTGACTAGATGTATCATGAATTCATGACCGCTGGAGAGAGGAATTGATGTATGTATGTAGTCAATAATATTAAATTCAAGATTCTCGTTTTTCTTGAGATCAAAAGGTGAAGAGAAAGCAGCAAGTTTTTTTTATTTTGGGGTTTTATTCTTCTTGAGATCAAAAGGCAAAGAGAAAGCAAATTTTGTGACAGTACGCATGGACCATGCGATCATTATCTGGGTTTTGTTTTGTGAGAATCACTAAACCCCTAGAATTCTCCCGTTATTATGTCAAGAGAAAGTATATAATGAGAAAATGATCCGTAGGATTTTCAGTAAGTTTTGGAGAACTTCAGCCATTAGAAATAATTGGTACAAGGGCTATTTGACCTCATATAGCATTTTTCTTGTTCCTGCATCTTGTAAGACTTGCCATCCAAAGAGGCCCTTAACCAGAGGTCGCTGTGTGACATTTTGTCATGTCAGGCTAATAAAGGTGGCAGCCCAGCTGAAATTTTGTCATGCCAGTTTGTAAACTCTTTGATCATAGAATGGAGCTCACTCTTTCCTTGGAATGCATATCTATTTTTCTAGTTCTATAAGAATTCCAACATAGATCACGCCTTGTTTGTTTTTCTTTTGAGATGCAGATCAATATGATGCATAGTTTAATGGCTTGTCATTTGTATGTTTGAACTTAAAAAGGTCTAAAATGCTATGGGCTTGCGCGTTCATGCAATTCGTCGCATAAACATAAAATAGACAGATGCATATAATGTGATCTTTGGTCTTAGAATGGGAAGTGGCAGAAACTTCTGTTATCTAAGCTCTGTCCCAATACCCATTGATCTCAATAAAAACGAGTGTACCTTATACAGGAGATTATGATGTGCAACACACATAAACTTAAAGTTATAGGCATTCACAGCACACTAAAAGCAATGTGGCAGTTTCAATAACTTTCTGCAACAACATTCCTCTGTTGATGTTGATGTCCCAAAAACTCTCAGTTCCAGCCAAGCTGGAGCAAAGTACAGCACAAGGGGAGCGAGCTTAGCTAAGGTAGAACATTAACAGTAACATAATACAGCAAACTAGCACATTTCAAGTCTGAAATTTGAACATCACTGATAGAGCATTTTTCTTTCTTTCTGGAGAGCATCACTGGTTTAGTTTTCTCTTTTTGGAGAGCATCACTGGTACTTGTAGAGCTAGTATAACTGGTATATGAGTTAAATGATTGGCTTCTCCATGAGGGACCGGCATGTAGTTGTGCACGGGATCCTCGTGAACCGGAGGTGGCACTGAAAATAAGAGCATGCCATCAGATAGATAACAAATCATGTGTCAAATTATCAGATGGTTGAACAAACACAAAGAGTGAATAGAACGCCATTAATCACTTGAGCCAGAAGAGAAGACAAGCAAGCTAATCACATCAAGACGTTGTCCGTTGTGCAAGGGTCATTGTATGTAAGTATACTAATAGATGGAAACAGACAGTGATTCTAAATTTCTAACCGCTGCTACAAGATCCCTAAATCGCTAGCTAGTTGCAAGAACTTAATCTAGGAGTGGTGCTATAATCAACAAGGGTACTAGAAGTCACCCACCTGCCTGTCTCATGTTATGCAACTATATATAGGCAGCATGCATTAACAGAACTCTCATTTAGTTTCATATTCATGTAAACGGGATATAATCCATCAGCCACTAGTGCATGCAATGGTCTACGTTATGTTATCAGGTGTGCCATCCAATTTACAGAAATTAATAAACAATAAAGTAAAATCCAATTTACGACATCTCAACCTGTTATGATCATTTAAAATATGAGTGGCACGTGTGGAACTTTGCTTACATGCATGCCCTGCTATCCTGCACACCCCAGCTCACCACCTGTCCTACCACTTAAATAGTTCCATTAAGTATCACAATATACAAGTACACAAACTTGCAATGCATTCTCAGTTGACAAAACAATCCGAAAACCATTTTATCACTGACATAAATTTGAAGCAATAGTGGCCATTGTTCAACCAGAAGAGAGATGCTTGTCCAACCAGCAATCTATTTAGCATGCCAGTTAAAGTAACCATGTTAAAAGTTGTGCATAAATATACCTTCAGTTGGTTCAATAAGCTCTGACTGACGAGGGCAATTTGGAGGTTTAGGTACCCTGAACGAAAACTGAGATAACTGTAAGCGGGCAGCATAGTCTGGGCTGTCTTCAAGATACCTATCAAAGTATAACATATGACGAATAAGATAAAACATCTAGGCAGATTGAACCACATGGAGAAGTTCACAACTTCACATAGTGTACACATGTATGTTGTGTTTCCAACGTTCAATTGTAAGAACAGGCAAGATTTCTGAAAATAAGCCCCAACAAAGCTAAGCCTAAATGCTGGTTGTGTGCTTCATATGATCATTGAGCCATTGAGGTAGTGAAAGTACAATAATAACACTTTGTAACAACTACACAATAAAGTGGATACCATTCAGATGCGGTTATCAACATGCTAGATGAAGGGAAAACTGCATCTTGGGCACTAATATGCTTAAGAAAGTAACGATATTGAAGAGAAGTTGACCAGAAGAAAGTTAGCTTACCTTTCAACATCTTTCATGGATCTTACTTTTCTTCCTGTGGGAGAGATATAGTACCTGAAAGGATGTATATAAGTGTTATGAAACAGTTATACAATACGTACACGGAATGGCAAGCACATCCTTTTATATAGGTGTGTAAGGTGTTTAGCAGACCACAGGAATGAATGTTCAACCATTGATCAAATATGAACAGCATTAAGTTCCTAAACCATAAATGAGCATTCTGAGCTCTCAAGAGTTACGACCCAGGGACGTTAGAAAACAACTGCAACATCATTTGCTCAGAAATAAATACAAAAAGCTGGGAAACAAATTAACTACAATGTTGTGCAAAACAAGTAATACTCACACATCAGCGAATCTCGTGCTCTGTTCATTCCTTAGAGTAATATTCCTTTCCCACCCAAGAGGGGTCTGAGGGATGCATGGGATATCAATTGCCCATGCCATGCCATTATCCTCAGATATATCAGTTGGATCATGGCATGTAACTTGTGGCTTCCACCCATGGACATATTTGCAAGAAAAAGGAACTTGTATAATATTCTCTCGGATTTGCTCATATTTCAGTTTGGATGGTACAACTCTCCATTTCTGGCAAGTACTACATTGCACAGAATATGTACTAATAATGAATTTCCTTTTTTTAGACAGCACAGGTAAGGTGTTTTCTCCTTGGGCATTCTTGTAAGAAACAACTTGATATGATGCACTTCCAGAGGAGTTTTCAGTGTCACTGTCATCCCATTGGTCCACAACCTTGTCAGCTAACATATCTTGGCTCTTGATATGAGATAATGAACTCTCATCAGGATTGGGCACAGGATTAGTCGGGCTGGACCCCATAGTTTTTAGTTCCCTGTTGGAGGTAATTGCAAAAGTTTCAGATTGGGAAAGGCAAAATGCTTGATAGAGAAACAAAAGAAACGTGAATGTAAGATTAAAACAGAAGGGATACACCACCATGAACATGAAAAGAGGGAGAAGACAAAGGCTACTTATAGTAAATCTTTGATTTCTCAGGCTAGATATCAAGATATCGCTGGCATTAAAGCAGTATGGTTCTCCCATAAATCAGGTTCATTATGGTAATGCCATAAATCTCTAACATTTTGAACAGCTTAATTAGGTAACTAGGGCTTACGTAATGTTATGAGATCCCTAGGCTAGATTCAAAGATTCCGTTAGGAACAGAAAGGCGGAACTTAACGCCTCATCACTAGTTGGGGCATCAACAATCCAGTTCACAAAAGTAAGGACATAACTCGCAAATATATATTTAACAGCTTGAGCTAACGTAACGCTCCAGAACCCTAGGATAGACACTGACCGAGATGCCATCAGCATTAGAAACATGACCTAGTGTAGCAATAGTAAATCGAATGTACCGATTTCAATTGCAGATATCCCTACTCCTCAAACAGCCCTAGCATGGTAATCAAACTAAATCACAGTTATTATATAAAAACGGAATCATGATTCTTCTCACCATCCCCGTTAGGCACGAAATATATTACTCCCTCTGTAAACTAATATAAGAGCGTTTAGATCACTATTTTAGTATTCTAAACGCTCTTATATTAGTTTACAGAGGGAGTACTTCATACTTCTCCAAAATGAAAACTAAGTTGGGACGGGATAAATAAAATCTACTATTCCACATGTAAAATTGCTGAATCTACTACGTGTAAAATCTCTGAAAGCGAACGCCTTAGCGATATGTTCTCCGAAAGCCCTAGCATGGTAATCTATCTAAACCTAAATTATTTTGAAGGAACAATCTAATCATGCATTCATGAGCAAAAGGGGGTGGAAGGCGAGGTATACATACACGAAGCGCCACCAATGGCGGCTTTTTGGTGGCCAGATTGGCTCGTCGGGGTCCTCGGCCTTCTCCGCGGGCGGTTTAGACGCACGGAGGAGCTCCGCCTCGCGGAGTCGGCGGGCTTCGCAGGAGGCGGCCAGCCTCCGGAAGCACGCGGCCCTGAGAGGATCGCGGCGCCCGGAGATGCTCGGCGGCGGTCGGGGCGGGGAAGAGGAGCCGGGCGCCCCACTCTCCGCCTCATCGTCCGCCTGTGAGGCGGCGGCGCCGCCCTCCGCGTCGGGGCTCGCGCCGACGGACTCAGTGGTAAGGGAATTGAAGGAGGGGTCGGCTCCAAGGCCCTCTTCCTCTTGTCCCTGCGTTTTGGGGCTGGTTGTCACAGGATCGGTGGGGTCAGAAACGAAGGGATCCATTCCTACGGACGGTGGACCGCTACCTGTAGGGGAGAGGGTTTTCGGAGGGAGGCAAGATAGAAGAGCAAGGGTGAATGTGGTTTCTGCTTTCAATCTCTATACTCCTTTTTATATTGATTTGTAATTTGAACACGTCTAGATGTGAACACAGATGATTTTGGTATATTTGGAAATCAATTAAAGGGTACATCCATGATTAGTAATATATTAAAAATTGCTCGACAGATATGTCATAGCAAAATATTAAAAACATACTTAAAAATAATAGAGACACATGACCATATGGCGAATTGAGTGACGTACGCAAGCAAATCCAGTATGGTAGATGATACTCCCTCTGTAAATTAATATAAGAGTGTTTAGATCACTAAAGTAGTAATCTAAATGCTCTTATATTAGTTTACGGAGGGAGTATCTAATATTAAGAAAGCTTTGCGATTAATAGAAACATGCACGCGTGGTGAGACGATGGGATTTTGTAGAAAAGAATAAGATGGGTTGGGTGTGTTGGAAACCTTCGGAGCACGACAAGCAAGCTAGGTTGAATAGCGGGAAACCAAAGCGCAAAATTGGACACATTGAATTCATCTCGTATAACATGTTGTGTGGGCCGACTAAGAAACACGTGCGCCTATGTGTTTTCCGGTGTAAAATACCTTGTGAATGGATGCTCAATTCTAATCATGGTTTTTCTCTTCTTTTTTTTCTTTTTTTTGCGAGTGAAAACTTGTATTACGCAATCACAGGATCCTTATAATCATCAAAAGCTAAAGACAAAGCAACTTCAGGGCCAGACCCTAACCAAGTCATAGTTCTACCCTCACCTCTAGCAAACTAGGTTAACTATCACTAACAATATTCTTAGTATGATTAACATGAGTAATACAAGAATCACCAAGAGACAAGAGATACCTAATTTCCTTAATGAGAGAAGCGTAGATTGATCTATCCTCTTCCCAGCCTTGGATGCTCAATTCTAATCATGGCTTTTCAACTCTAAGAGTTTTCGATCTTAACATACAATAGTCGAGTCAAAAGGATCAATATTAATTTATGTGGTGTTGTAACGACATGGAGCCAATATATGAATGAGCTCCAAAGTTGATCGTGTATTCGACGAGTGGTCACAGGAAGATCTAGATATAATACTAGGACCAAGCTATGGTTGAGTGCAATAAATATGGATGAACAAAAATTAATGAAAAAAATCTTCTCCATATCTCACAAGATGTATTCTTCTCTAGCCATCTGTTATTGTTTAATATCTCGATCTAACTAGTATCATACTGATAGAATTTTCACATCGCATGCTTTATGTGTATTGTAGTTTCCTATCTAGATCATTAAACATATAGTATTATTAAAAGAAAATCCTTGGTGGCTCCCATCTAGAGCTTTCTTATCCCCTCAACGAAGACCTTCTCTGGCGTGTGTTCTACTAGTTCTCAACCACGATTTCCTCTCCTCCATGGTTTTGTTACTCGAGTTGATAAAGGGGGTGCCCTCACATGCGTGCCTGGCTTTGGTAGCAATTAGGTTAAAGAAACGTAGACTTGGACCTAGAGCCTGTGTGTATTTTGGGGTGAAGGTAATTGGTGAATCGGACAAAGAAAAGGAGAAATTTGAGGAAGATGATTTCGATGATGCGGGTGTTTGAAGAAGACCCCGACATGGTCAGGGAAGGGATCAAGTGAATAGCGATTGCGAAGGTTCAATTAACCAACCAATTCACTACCCAGGATTTAATTAGGAATATGAATATTGCATGGAACCCAACGAAGGAGATCAAGACCACATTGGTAAATGAAAATCTCTTTACGATCCAGTGTTCCTGCATGGGTGATTGGATGAAGTTAACTGACAAAGGCCCTTTGTCGTGGTTTTGTCACGTCAGATGTCCTCGTGAAAGTACTAAGTCTCGAGGCCATCACAACTAGGTGGTTGCTTGAATGGGGTTGATCGGGAATGAAAGACACGGGTTTACCCAGGTTCGGCTCCTCATGGTGGAGGTAAAAATCCTACTCCTGCTTGATTGATATTGACGATGATCTCGATAACAAGGATGCGGATTCGCTAGCCTAGCTCTTGAGAGATTGCAACTTAGTCTTTTGGTCCTAGGGGCTCCCCTTTATAAAATAGGTTGAGTCCCTAGACTTACAGAAGATTTCGGGTTGTACTCCCAACTCGTATCCTACTCTAACTCTTATTTATTCTGTCCTCTAAGTTAGGAAAATTTCCCCTCCCTGGCCTTCTTCGTGAGCCGACCCATAGGTTTTGTGAGAGCCGACCTCCCGCCGAGTCTCGCTCTGGGCTTCTAGCCTTCCTGGATCGTCTTCATTATGACCCGGTAGTTGATGTGACTCACAGAGCCCCAAAGCTCAGGGTCGGGTCACACTCATGCCAAGTCTCAATCGTGGGGAACATCCCCAACATTAGCCCCCAGTTTAGCTTGGATTTATCCATGTTAAACTTCATCCTGTGAGTAAAACAAAGAAAAATGTGAAAGGTTGTGCTTTGGTCTGGATTTTCTTAAGCCAGAACCTGCTCCATTCTTCCTTCCTCGTTATTATCTCCCTTTTAATCTTCCCGGTTGGGTAAAAAATGTTGCTGGCTCTCATAGTTCTTCTCCACACTTGTCAATTTTTGCAACTTCTTATCATGACATCACCTTTATCCATTCCGGCATATGCGCATGACATCATAATGGATCTTTGAGTGGATATGTCAAAATCTTGTTAACGCGAGAATGGAGGTGTCCCTGTATCCAAAATTTACTATGCCGCCTGCGGTCTCTCCCTACCTCTCCGGGTTCCACTCCCTTATAAATAGGCCAACGGGTCTTCAGATTTACTTTTCACCTTGTCTGCTCTGCGCCCTTCTTCTTCCTCTCGCCCCTGATGTCATTGTGCCGCCTCGTCCTCGCCGACCCCAAGAACAACAACCTCAACCACAGCACCGTTGCCAGGTGTAACGCCCTGGATTCGATGCGCCAGGTGTCCGCCAGTTGTTCGCCGTCGTTGCCATGTCATTTGCTTGCGTGTTGCATTTTGCCATGTCATCATGTGCATTTCATTCTGCATACGTGTTCGTTTCTTGCATCCGAGCATTTTCCCCGTTGTCCGTTTTGCAATCCGGCACTCCTATGTCCTCCGGCGTTCCCCTTTTGTCTCTTGTTGTGAGTGGGTATTAAACTTTCTCGGAATGGACTGAGGTTTGTCAAGTGGCCTTGGTATAGCACCGGTAGACCGCCTGTCAAGTTTCGTGCCATTTGGAGGTCGTTTGATACTCCAACGGGTAACCGCAAAGCCCTCTTTTGTTGCAACCCAACACCCCTTCCAAAGTGGCCCAAAACCCATCTAAGTCTCTTCCATGCTCTCGGTCATTCGATCACGATCGCGTGGCCGAAAACCGCTCCTCATTTGGACTCTCCTAGCTCCCTCTACCTATAAATATGCCCTCCCCGTCCAAATTCGCGGTCCAAACCCTAGTCCTCTTCCTCCCGCCGCCACCGGACACGTCCGCCGCAGCCGGACACGTCCGCCCAGAACGACACGCCCGCCGCCCCTCGGCCAATCCAGCGACACATCGCCCGCCGCCGCCGCCTCCCACAGCGCGCCGCCGCTGCCCCAGCAGCCCATCGCATGCCCGCCTGAGCCCATCTGGGGCCGGGTCAACCCAGGCGCCTCCGTTCGACCCGCTGCTGGCGCCCTCGCCGCTTGGCCAGCAACCGCCGTCACCCGACCGCGCCTCGTCGGACCTCCACCGCCGCCGCCCGCAGCTCCCTCGTGAAACACTTTCACAAGGCCCGATGGCGCCTGAAGCTCCTCTCGGCCTCCCGTCGCCCGCGCCTCGCGGAGCGCCGCCGCTCGCCGCCCTCCGCCGCCAGACTCACGCGGCATGGGCGGACCTCGCCTCCATCGGACTCACGAGCCGAGCCTCCGCCTCTCTTCCACCAGATCCGGCCGGGAGCTGGCCGGGTCCGCCTCGCGTCGACCTCCTCCGCCCTCCGCCGGCTCGCCGGAGCTCCCTCCGTCGCCGGCGCCGACCTCGTCGCCGATCTGCACCACCCCGTCCCGGAACGCCCCAGGCCCACCATCCAAACACGCCCACGTCCGTCCCGGGATCTCTCCGTCCCAATCCCGCGAGGTGAAATTTCCACTAAGTCCCCGGTTTATTTCAACATTATCATGCCATGTTCATCGCATTGTATCTCTGCATCCGTAGCTCCGTTTCGTGCATGTAATATGTCGAATTGTTCGCCTCGACGAGTACTTCATTTCATTCCATTGCATCATTTTCATTTGAGCTCATCTTGATGCCCGAAATGCTGTTGGAAGAGTGCATGTTGTCGTTAATCATTAAACTGTTATAACTTGCTCATTTGTCATTTTTGCCATGATTGATGTGTGCATCCTATGAGGTTGATGTCTACATGTATGTTGATCTATGATATGCCATCTTTACAGGGGTGCCATCCATGTATTTTTGTGAGTTGTGTGTTGAGTGCATCAAGCTTGCTAAGTAGGGTACTTGCTGTTGCTATTTTCCTGACAGATTCTGTTATATTTTGTTGCTATATAAACATGCCTCTACTAGTCATTTCGTGCATTATTCTGGAGATGTTCACTAAGGATGTTTTGTTATACATGTCTTGCTCTATCCATTCATGCCCCTGGTTGTATTTTTAGACTACTGTAGCATGTTGTTATCTTGCTCCAAAGTTGCTAAATAATGTTGCTGTCAATCTGTTAACATTAAGTTCACTTGTTCCCATGTGTTTTTCTAGTGTTCCATGCACCCTATGACCTTGGTCTTGTCATGCTTAGCTTCATAAACATGCCTTCTTACTGTTGGTTGCCTTGCCATGCCATGTATTGCTCTGTGGTGAGTGGTTCAAGCTCACGAACATGCCTACTTATTGTTGTTCCTGCCATGTATGAATCTGTAATATAACTTGCCATGTTTACATGGGTGCCATCATATCTTCTGATCCTTTTTGGCTCATGGTCAGTAAGGGACTTTTGTTCTATGCAATTAGTAGAGTCATGCCATGCCTTTGTTTGTCATGATAAGTTCCTGTAACATGTTGTTTGATAGCTCTAAACATTGCAACCTCGATGTTATTTCCGATAAGTCCTAAAGCTGTTATTATTTGCAATCTCTCCATGTCTTTTTAGCATGTTCTAGTAGTTTCTGGAGATAGCCCAGTGTTCATGTTTTGTTGTCCTTTACCTGTACTTCATGCCCATGCCTTTTGTTATTATGTTGGGGTGCTGTAGCATATTGTTTTGATGCTTGTAATATGCCTAGTTCTTTGTTATGGATGATTGTTGCTATGACTTGTATAGAGTGTATGTGTTGAACCGTTGCTCCGTTTTGAGTGTGCTCTATATGAAACTTGCTTGTTTTTGCATGTAGCTTCATATTATCATGTTGCATCCTTGTTTTGAGGTGTTTGCTTGATGTTTGGATGCATTTTGCATCAATGCCATGCTTAACTTGTTTTGCTCATATCTTCTAGGTCGTAGCTCCGAATCTAATGAAATTTATATGTAACTTGACTAGAATTTCGTGTAGATCATCTTGGTGCATCTTAACTTGCTGTTTAATAACTTGAACATAAGGTTTATTCAGTTCTGGACCAATTTTGAAATTTGCATATGAGGACTTACCGGAATTGTTATATGTTGTTTCCGGCCTTATTTAAACTTGCTTTGATGTGTTGTTCTTGTTTGCATCATCTCTTGCCATGAGTAGCTTCATGTAGCCTTTGTCATGCATCATGCTTGGTTGAGCATCATGCCTTGTCATGTGTGGTGTGTTTACCATGTTGTGTGCTTCTTCTCGATAGTTCCCGTTTCGTTGCGATCGTGAGGATGTGTTCGTCTTCGTGTGGTTCGTCTTCGTGGCTTCATCTTCTTCATGGACTCGTTCTTCTTCCTAGCGGGATTTCAGGCAAGATGACCGCTACCCTGGATCTCACTACTATCATTGCTGTGCTAGTTGCTTCGTTCTATCGCTATGCTGCGCTACCTATCATTTGCTCTTCAAGCCTCCCCAAATTGCCATGAACCTCTAACCTTTGACACCATTCCTAGAAAACCATTGCTTGGCTATGTTACCACTTTGCTCAGCCCCTCTTGTAGCGTTGTTAGTTGCAGGTGAAGTGAAGATTTCTCCATGGTGGACAGGGTTATGTTGGGATATCACAATATCTCTTATATTATTAATGCATCTATATATTTGATAAAGGGTGGAAGGCTCGGCCTTATGCCTGGTGCTTTGTTCCACTCTTGCCGCCCTAGTTTCCGTCATACCGGTGTTATGTTCCTGGATTTTGCATTCCTAACGCGGTCGGGTGATTTATGGGACCCCCCTGACAGTTCGCTTTGAATAAAACTCCTCCAGCAAGGCCCAACCTTGGTTTTACCATTTGCCTCACCACCACCTATACCCTTCCCTTGGGTCGGCCAACCCAAGGGTCATCTTTATTTTAGCCCCCCCGGGCCAGTGCTTGTCTAAGTGTTGGTCCGAACCGAGCAGCCTGCGGGGCCACCTCGGGGCAACTCGAGGGCTGGTTTTACTCGTAGCTTGACTTATCCGGTGTTGCCCTGAGAACGAGATATGTGCAGCTCCTATCGGGATTGTCGGCGCATCGGGCGGATTTGCTGGTCTTGTTTTACCATTGTCGAAATGTCTTGTAAACCGGGATTCCGAGACTGATCGGGTCTTCCTGGGAGAAGGAATATCCTTCGTTGATCGCGAGAGCTTATCATGGGCTAAGTTGGGACACCCCGCAGGTATAAACTTTCGAGAGCCGTGCCCGCGGTTATGTGGCAGATGGGAATTTGTTAATGTCCGGTTGTAGATAACTTGACACCTGATCCGAATTAAAACGCATCAACCGCGTGTGTAGCCGTGATGGTCTCTTCTCGGCGAAGTCCGGGAAGTGAACACGGTCTTTGGGTTATGATTGACGTAAGTAGGTGTCCAGGATCACCTCTTGATCATTGCTAGCTTTACGACCGTTCCTTTTTTTCTCTTCTCGCTCTCATTTGCGTATGTTAGCCACCATATCATGCTTAGTCGCTGTTGCAACCTCACCACTTTACCCCTTCCTTTCCCATTAAGCTTTGCTAGTCTTGATACCCATGGTAATGGGATTGCTGATTCCTTGTAGCTCACAGATTACTACAACAAACAGTTGCAGGTACAGGTTTTGTGATGATCTTGACGCGAGAGCGATGTTTGCTTGTTTGGAGTTCTTCTTCTGCTTCTTCTTCGATCAGGGGATAGGTTCCAGGTTGGCAGCCTGGGCTAGCAGGGTGGATGTCGTTTGAGCTTCTATTTGTGTTTCATCCGTAGTCGGATGATGCTCTCATGTATTGTGATGTTGTATTCGTGTGGCATTGTATGCCTTTTGTATGTATCCCCATCTATTATGTAATGTTGATGTAATGATATCCACCTTGCAAAAAGCGTTTCAATATGCGGTTCTATCCTTGGTGGGACCTTCGAGTCTCTTTAGGATAGTATCGCATATTGGGCGTGACAAGTTGGTATCAGAGCCTCGACAGACCCTAGGAGCCCCCTTGATTGATCGTGTAGTTTGGCCGTTGTTGAGTCTAGAAGAAAACTATTTTCGGAGTCTAGTTATATCGGAGAGTAGGAATTTTTTTACTCCTCGGTCCTTAAATCGCTCTGGTGAGGAATCTTGACGTAGGTGTTTTGAACTACTCCTCTTCCCTTCAAATTTTTCTTTAGGATCACGTGGTTAGTTTCGTGAGTTGTCCATCCTCTTTTATCCGGTGCTTTTCTCGTCAAGTTGACTTGAGCCTCTTCATTTTTGCCAAGTTCAATCCTCAGTTGTTTTCTTTTCCCACCCGCCCTCCCCTTTTTCTCCTTGGAACCGGAGTCCGTAATCGAGTATGCTTTCTACTCGTGCGAAGTATGTGCTTTCTTTCCTCAATGATTTCAACCGGCGTTTCTCTTCAAGATATTCGTCGATTCCCCTTCCAAGTTGCCTTTGTTTTCCCGCCCTCCCACCCTCTTCTTCCCGGAGTTTGAGTCTCTTTCGACCATCAATTTTCATTCGTATGGAATCTCTTTAGTCTTCCCTTAATTATCTCAACCGGTGAATTCTCGTCACGTTCGTCATTCTTCATCTTTTCTTTTCTGGTGGATTCAATTCAAGTATTCGGTGTTGATCATATTCTTTTCCTCGGTTCAAGTGTTTTCCTTGCTCGTTCGCCTCTCGCCAGTTTATCCTTCCGGAGTGCTCATGACATCTCAAGAGATTCGTCTGTGTTCTAATTAATTCAAGGTTGTCACCTCATTCAAATATTTCAATTATTCCGGTGCATCATCTATCTGTTCAACAATCCTTTCCAGCGGTGTTATCTCTTCAGTGGGCCCTAACCCACAGGTCTTTTCCCAAGATCTTACCTGACTCTTCTAATTATTCCGGAGCTATTATCAAATCCTTTTAAAGTGTGACATAAGAATGGATTTCATCAATCACATGCCTTTTCCAAGATCGATTTGGAATCATTTTCATTGTTGGCTCAACCTCTTCGCCTTTCATTCTCCCGGAGTATCT
This sequence comes from Aegilops speltoides, assembly GCA_021437245.1. Taxonomy (NCBI): domain Eukaryota; kingdom Viridiplantae; phylum Streptophyta; class Magnoliopsida; order Poales; family Poaceae; genus Aegilops; species Aegilops speltoides. The sequence goes on from CM038147.1 coordinate 200,752,929, forward strand.
CACTAATTTTGGTGGTGTTTCTCGTCATCATTCGAAGATCGCAGAAGATTTCTCTTAAATCTTGTCCATTCCCCCGGAGATTCGCGGTCCTAGCTCGATGTTATGCTATCAAATTGTTTCTAGTCATGCATATTCTTTTCTTACCCATCCGGAGTATGTCAGGAGTTGATTTTTGTTTCTTTTCACCGGAGTCCATCATTCCTGTTATCGTTCTCTATTTATCACGGTGCTTCGCTCAAGTGTTCTTTATCAGCTCATGATCTCTTTGCTTTTGGCATCTAAATCCCCTCAAGCATATTTGTTCTTCTAATTCTTCCCCGTGATTAAGTCTCTTTCATCAGTCATTTTCGAATTCTCATGGTGGTTCTTTCAGATTCTTTTCCTTTTTTATCATATTAATCCATTCGTTCTTTCAATCCTACCGGTGGTTCATGAGGACATTCTCAAGTTTGCGATATTTCCCTTCTCAATCCTTTCTCAAGAAGAATAAGTTGCATGCCAAATCCGGGTTGTCATCAATTTAATTTGGTGAAGGATAAGCATACAATAAATCTTATTCTTATTTCATCCAAGTGATTAATACCTTCCTTCAAAGTTTGTTCTTGATGAATAAATTCTAGTTCCAAGTGTTTTCATCTTTTCTTTTCCGGAGTTCAAATTTCCTCGGCCATCTCGTCGGTACATCCATCGGAATCATCTCAAGGCTCATCTTATTCTTTCATCCTTCATTCTATCTCATCATCCTTTGTCACCGGAGTTCTTCATGATTTAATTCATTCTGCAAGAGTTCGTCAAGTATATTTCCATCCTCTCAAGTTCATGTTCTAATCATTCCATTTTTAGCCGGAGTGCTACCTAAATTCTTTCAGTCTTATTTGTTTCTTTTCTCATTCTAACCACTCCGGTTAGAACGAGTCGTTTCATAGTCTATCTGATTCCGTGAGTTTTCGATTCTCGCCATCCTCATCGTTCCTCTCTTCTTCTCGAGTGCTCTCGATTTCTTTGCTTCTTCTCTTGAGTTCTTGTTTCACCTCATCCCATTTTCCCTTCCGTCTCGGTCCTAAGATCTCGGGACGAGATCCCTTGTTAGTGGAGGAGTGTTGTAACGCCCCGGATTCGATGCGCCAGGTGTCCGCCAGTTGTTCGCCGTCATTTCCATGTCATTTGCTTGCGTGTTGCATTTTTGCCATGTCATCATGTGCATTTCATTCTGCATACGTGTTCGTTTCTTGCATCCGAGCATTTTCCCGTTGTCCGTTTTGCAATCTGGCACTCCTATGTCCTCCGGCGTTCCCCTTTTGTATCTTGTTGTGAGCGGGTATTAAACTTTCGCGGAATGGACCGAGGTTTGTCAAGTGGCCTTGGTATAGCACCGGTAGACCGCCTGTCAAGTTTCGTGCCATTTGGAGGTCGTTTGATACTCCAACGGGTAACCGGGTAACCGCAAAGCCCTCTTTTGTTGCAGCCCAACACCCCTTCCAAAGTGGCCCAAAACCCATCTAAGTATCTTCCATGCTCTCGGTCGTTCGATCACGATCGCGTGGCCGAAAACCGCTCCTTATTTGGACTCTCCTAGCTCCCTCTACCTATAAATATGCCCTCCCCGTCCAAATTCATGGTCCAAACCCTAGTCCTCTTCCTCCCGCCGCCACCGGACACGTCCGCCGCAGCCGGACACGTCCGCCGCCGCCCCTTCGGCCAATCCCAGCGCGACACGTCGCCGCCGCCGCCGCTCCCATCACAACGCATTGTCGGCCTGCAGCCCATCCGCTGCCCGCCTGAGCCCATCTGGGCCCGGTCAACCAGCGCCGCCTCCGTGTTCGACCCACGCGGCGGCCGCCGCCCGGCGCGGCAGAACCGCCGCCGCCCGACCAGCGCCTCGTTGGAGCTCCACCGCCGCCCGCAGCTCCCCGCCGAGCCGCTTTCATGCGCCTAACGGCGCGCCGAGCTCCTCTCAGCCTCCCGTCGCCCGCGCCTCGCCGAGGCGCCGCCGCGCCGCCTCCGCCGCCAGACTCAGCGTCGCTGCTGGCTGGACCTCACCTCCATCGGACTTCACGGAGCCGAGCCCTCCGCCTCTTCTCTTCCACCAGATCCGGCCGGGAGCTGGCCAGATCCGCCTCGCGTCGACCTCCTCCGCCCTCCGCCGGCTCGCCAGAGCTCCCTCCGTCGCCGGCGCCGACCTCGTCGCCGATCTGCACCGCCCCGTCCCGGAACGCCCCAGGCCCACCATCCAAACACGCCCACGTCCGTCCCGGGATCTCTCCGTCCCAATCCCGCGAGGTGAAATTTCCACTAAGTCCCCGGTTTATTTCAACATTATCATGCCATGTTCATCGCATTGTATCTCTACATCCGTAGCTCCGTTTCGTGTGTGTAATATGTCAAATTGTTCACGTCGACGAGTAATTCATTTCATTCCATCGCATCATTTTCATTTGAGCTCATCTTGATGCCCGAAATGCTGTTGGAAGAGTGCATGTTGCTGTTAATCTGCTGAAACTGTTATAACTTGCTCATTTGTCATTTTTGCCATGATTGATGTGTGCATCCTATGAGGTTGATGTCTACATGTATGTTGATCTATGATATGCCATCTTTCCAGGGGTGCCATCCATGTATTTTTGTGAGTTGTGTGTTGAGTGCATCAAGCTTGCTAAGTAGGGTACTTGCTGTTGCTGTTTTCCTGACAGATTCTGTTATATTTTGTTGCTATGTAAACATGCCTCTACTAGTCATTTAGTGCATTATTCTGGAGATGTTCACTAAGGATGTTTTGTTATACATGTCTTGCTCTATCCATTCATGCCCCTGGTTGTATTTTTAGACTACTGTAGCATGTTGTTATCTTGCTCCAAAGTTGCTAAATAATGTTGCTGTCAGTCTGTTAACGTTAAGTTCACTTGTTCCCATGTGTTTTGCTAGTGTTCCATGCACCCTATGACCTTGGTCTTGCCATGCTTAGCTTCATAAACATGCCTTCTTACTGTTGGTTGCCTTGCCATGCCATGTATTGCTCTGTGGTGAGTGGTTCAAGCTCACGAACATGCCTACTTATTGTTGTTCCTGCCATGTATGAATCTGTAATATAACTTGCCATGTTTACATGGGTGCCATCATATCTTCTGATCCTTTTTGGCTCATGGTCAGTAAGGGACTTTTGTTCTATGCAATTAGTAGAGTCATGCCATGCCTTTGTTTGTCATGATAAGTTCCTGTAACATGTTGTTTGATAGCTCTAAACATTGCAACCTGATGTTATTTCCTGATAAGTCTGAAACTGTTATTATTTGCAATCTCTCCATGTCTTTTTGAGCATGTTCTAGTAGTTTCTGGAGATAGCCCAGTGTTCATGTTTTGTTGTCCTTTACCTGTACTTCATGCCCATGCCTTTTGTTATTATGTTGGGGTGTTGTAGCATATTGTTTTGATGCTTGTAATATGCCTAGTTGCTGTTATGGACAGATTGTTGCTATGACTTGTATAGAGTGTATGTGTTGAACCGTTGCTCCGTTTTGAGTGTGCTCTATATGAGACTTGCTTGTTTTTGCATGTAGCTTCATATTATCATGTTGCATCCTTGTTTTGAGGTGTTTGCTTGATGTTTGGATGCATTTTGCATCAACGCCATGCTTAACTTGTTTTGCTCATATCTTCTAGGTCGTAGCTCCGAATCTATATGTAACTTGACTAGAATTTCGTGTAGATCATCTTGGTGCATCTTAACTTGCTGTTTAATAACTTGAACATAAGGTTTATTCAGTTCTGGACCAATTTTGAAATTTGCATATGAGGACTTACCGGAATTGTTATGTGTTGTTTCCGGCCTCATTTAAACTTGCTTTGATGTGTTGTTCTTGTTTGCATCATCTCTTGCCATGAGTAGCTTCATGTAGCCTTTGTCATGCATCATGCTTGGTTGAGCATCATGCCTTGTCATGTGTGGTGTGTTTACCATGTTGTGTGCTTCTTCTCGATAGTTCCTGCTTCGCTGCGATCGTGAGGATGCGTTCGTCTTCGTGTGGTTCGTCTTCGTGGCTTCATCTTCTTCATGGACTCGTTCTTCTTCCTAGCGGGATTTCAGGCAAGATGACCGCTACCCTAGATCTCACTACTATCATTGCTATGCTAGTTGCTTCGTTCTATCGCTATGCTGCGCTACCTATCATTTGCTCTTCAAGCCTCCCCAAATTGCCATGAACCTCTAACCTTTGACACCATTCCTAGCAAACCATTGCTTGGCTATGTTACCGCTTTGCTCAGCCCCTCTTGTAGCATTGTTAGTTGCAGGTGAAGTGAAGATTTCTCCATGGTGGACAGGGTTATGTTGGGATATCACAATATCTCTTATATTATTAATGCATCTACATATTTGATAAAGGGTGGAAGGCTCAGCCTTATGCCTGGTGCTTTGTTCCACTCTTGCCGCCCTAGTTTCCGTCATACCGGTGTTATGTTCCCGGATTTTGCGTTCCTAACGCGGTCGGGTGATTTATGGGACCCCCCTGACAGTTCGCTTTGAATAAAACTCCTCCAGCAAGGCCCAACCTTGGTTTTACCATTTGCCTCACCACCACCTATACCCTTCCCTTGGGTCGGCCAACCCAAGGGTCATCTTTATTTTAGCCCCCGGCCGGTGCTTGTCTAAGTGTTGGTCCGAACCGAGCAACTTCTTGGGGCCACCTCGGGCAACTCGAGGATGGTTTTACTCGTAGCTTGACTTATCCGGTGTTGCCTCGAGAACGAGATATGTGCAGCTCCTATCGGGATTGTCGGCGATCGGGCGGCTTTGCTGGGCTTGTTTTACCATTGTCGAAATGTCTTGTAAACCGGATTCCGAGATCGATCGGGTCTTCCGGGAGAAGGAATATCCTTCGTTGATCGTGAGAGCTTATCATGGGCTGTTGGGACACCCCGCAGGTATAAACTTTCGAGAGCCGTGCCCGCGGTTATGTGGCGATGGGAATTTGTTAATGTCCGGTTGTAGATAACTTGACACCGATCCGAATTAAAACGCATCAATCGCGTGTGTAGCGTGATGGTCTCTTCTCGGCGGAGTCCGGGAAGTGAACACGGTCTTTGGGTTATGATTGACGTAAGTAGGTGTTCAGGATCACCTCTTGATCATTGCTAGCTTCACGACTGTCCTTTGTTTCTCTCCTCGCTCTCATTTGCGCATGTTAGCCACCATATCATGCTTAGTCGCTGCTGCAACCTCACCACTTTACCCCTTCCTTTCCCATTAAGCTTTGCTAGTCTTGATACCCATGGTAATGGGATTGCTGACTCCTTGTGGCTCAAAGATTACTACAACAACATTTGCAGGTACAGGTTTTGTGATGATCTTGACGCGAGAGCAATGTTTGCTTGTTTGGAGTTCTTCTTCTGCTTCTTCTTCGATCAGGGGATAGGTTCCAGGTCGACAGCCTGGGCTAGCAGGGTGGATGTCGTTTGAGCTTCTGTTTGTGTTTCATCCGTAGTCGGATGATGCTCTCATGTATTGTGATGTTGTATTCGTGTGGCATTGTATGCCTTTTGTATGTATCCCCATCTATTATGTAATGTTGATGTAATGATATCCACCTTGCAAAAAGCGTTTCAATATGCGGTTCTATCCTTGGTGGGACCTTCGAGTCTCTTTAGGATAGTATCGCATATTGGGCGTGACACCAGGGCTCGTCAAAAACACTGCAGCCATGCTCGCGACCCTCAACACCTTCAAGCTCCTCTTCACAGATCTGTAAGCACCTCGTTCATCCATGCCGTTCTTCTTCGCCGTAGTTCTTTCTAGTTCGTCGGTGTTCTTCACAAAATACGGTTGTAGATATAGTTTACCCATAAACTGCTATCTGTATGGCGTTTAAAGTATCTCCGCCACATAGCTAGTCATATTGTAGACCCCCTCTGTCGCCTAATAAGCTCCATTACTGCTTCATCACCAAACCTAGGTTTTTGCCTTTCGTTTTTGTAGCCATTTTTCTGATCAATATTGATACTCAATTTGTACAGTAGTTGTTTGTAGCTGCCATGACCCGGACATTGCCTTGATAACCTTTGTCAGCTCATCCTTTAGGTATGGTTTTGACGTCTCTCAGATTCCTAGACGGCTCGTACTTGTGTCGTTTCTTTACCAGTTCTGGGTTTTAATGTGATCTTTTAACCGACTTAAACTGTTAAGTTATCAAACATCTTAGTCATATAATCTTTTACGCCTCCAATTCGGCTTATATTTTCCTTCATTTTCACCTTTGTAGTTCATCTTTGTTGCAAACCGAACCCATGGCCCCCAAAGTGAGCAAATCCTATAACTGGACCAAATCATGCATATCAGAGCTCATGCTCGACAACTTGGTAAATATTGGGTTACTTCTGGACAAGGGCCAGATCAAATGGCGAGCCGCTAAAGAAGAGACCCGGCCAGCTCCGAGTGAAAATGAAGTAGTTATCTTCACAGATCACTTGGACAGAGGCTTTCGCCCTCCGGGTTCCAAAAATTTCCGCGACGTTCCTCACTACTTTGGTATCAGGCCACAAGACCTTGCTCCCAACTCGGTCCTCATTTTAAGTAACTTCCAAGTCTTCTATGAAGTGTGTCTCCAGATTGAGCCGACTACCAACCTGTTTCAAGAATTGTTTTATTGCAACCGTCAAACTGAATGCAAAAATGGGCCGGGTCTGGGATGTGGAAGGGTCATAATTCAACGAAGGAGGAACTCAGCTTTCCCTGAAATGGCGCTGGCGAGTCATCCTAAACGATGCCGCAAAACCTGGTTTTACTACAAAGACACATCCCCGGCTGAAACGACACCGATTGTCGGGTTACAGTTAGAGTGCCTTGACGCTGCATAGTTATTTATTGCTTATGCATCTGCTGAAGAGAGGGCGACACTGACCCTTTACTCTAAGATTAACGCTTTGATAGCTCATGGTATTTCTAGGGTCGACTTGACCCGGTGCTGGATGAGCTGTAGGATCCGACCTCTTAATTTCAGAAGCCGACTCATGCACCATTACACGTCCGAGTTGACTAACAATTTGCGCTTCAGGAATCATGACTTGTCTGCTAGTGACTTGATAAAGGCCTTTGATTACCCACAAGTATAGGGTATCAATCGTAGTACTTTTGATAAGTAAGACTGTCGAACCCAACAAGGAGCGAAAGGAAATTACAAGCGGTTTTCAGCAAGGTATTTTCTGCAAGCATTGAAATTGTCGATAACAGATAGTTTGATATCAAGATAATTTGTAAAGAGCAATAAGTTGTAACGGTAACAAAAGTGCCGCAAGGTACCCCAATCCTTTTTGTAGCAAAGGATAAGAAAGAACATTCTCTTATAATAAGTAAAGCGTTCTTGAGGACACACGGGAATTTCATCGAGTCACTTTCATCATATTTGTTTGATTCACGTTCGCTACTTTGATAATTTGATATGTGGGTGGACCGGTTCTTGGGTGATGTTCTTACTTGAACAAGCCTCCTACTTATGATTACCCCCTCTCGCAAGCATCCGCAACTACGAAAGAATAATTAAGATAAATTTAACCATAACATGAAACATATGGATCCAAATAAGCCCCTTACGGAATAACGCATAAACTAGGGTTTAAGCTTCTGTCACTCTAGCAACCCATCATATAATAACTACTCCACAATGCATTCCCTTAGGCCCAAAGATGGTGAAGTGTCATGTAGTCGACGTTCACATAACACCACTAAGGGAAGCAACAACATACATATCATCATAATATCAAACAAATACCAAATTCACATGAGTACTTATGACAAGACTTCTCCCATGTCCTCCGGAACAAAGTGACTACTCACACATCATATTCGCGTCTAGAATCGCAAGGGTATTGAATAGCATAATGGATCTGAACATATAATCTTCCACCAAATAAACCAACTGTGGTGTTCCAGGTGGCATGAGTTGTGAAACTATTCCACATTGTTTCAAATGAAGGCCAAACTCGTAAATCAAATATTCACCTCCACAATCAGATCGTAGAATCTTTATTTTCTTGTTATGATGATTCTCCACTTCACTCTAAAATTCCTTAAACTTTTCAAATGTTTCAGACTTGTGTTTCATTAAGTAGATATACCCATATCTGCTCAAATCATCTGTGAAGGTCAGAAAATAACGATACCCGCCGTGTGCCTCAACACTCATCGGACCGCATACATCGGTATGTATTATTTCCAATAAGTCATTGGCTCGTTCCATTGTTCCAGAGAACGGAGTTTTAGTCATCTTGCTCATGAGGCATGGTTCGCAAGTATCAAATGATTCATAATCAAGTGATTCCAAAAATCCATCTGTATAGAGTTTCTTCATGCGCTTTACACCAATATGACCTAAACGGCAGTGCTACAAATATGTTGTACTATCATTATCAACTTTGCATATTTTGGCATCAATATTATGAATATGTGTATCACTACGATCGAGATTCAATAAACAAGTTACATTGGGTGTATGACCATAGAAGGTTTTATTCATGTAAACAGAACAACAATTATTCCCTGACTTAAATGAAATAACCGTATAGCAATAAACATGATCCAATCATATTCATGCTCAACGCAAACACCAAATAAAATTTATTTAGGTCCAACACTAATCCCTAAGGTAGAGGAAGCGTGTGATGGTGATCTTAACAACCTTGGAATCACTTCCAACCACTACAGAAAAATACACTTCCGTGATGATACGTGTTTGTCACAGTAGGTCACGTTTTCTGTCATGCATGTACATCCATGACGATTTTATGACAGAATCAAGATAGTCATACATGTGCTTTCATAGAAGTGTTGCATGACGTTACCAAAATTATCATCACAGAAGTGTCCACTTCCATGATGATAAATGGCGCGTCACAAAAGTGCTTTCGTCAAGGGTAACCGACAGGTGGCATCCACCATAATGGGTCGTCATTAAGCTATGGAGTCTGGTTTTGGATCCGATAACCCGTTAACAGCCTAGACCAATGGGGATTTTCCATGTGTAAAATTCTCATTGGCCGGAGGAAACACGTGTTGGCTCACCGTTGGGAAAGATGTCATCCACTCATTATACAGGAGGAGACTATGATAGGTCAACATGTGGCACGGCCCAACAGTGGCCCATTCCAGTGAAAAAGGCCGGCCCAGTAAAAATTAGCAGGACGCCCATATAAGGCCTACTTGTGTCAGGTCCATTTAAGCCCACGACCCATACGAGATGTGCCAATTCGGCCTGTTAACAATTTGACACCATTAGACCCCATCGTCAGTTTGAGCCCGTTAACAGCATGCTATATATTTGGGCTCAATATCGGGCCGATGTGGTTTTGACCTGTTAATGACCCATTCAAGGGATGGGCCAATTTTCTAGATGTACATCTTTCGGCCTTTAAGCGACCCATTTAAGTGTTGGGCCAATTTCCGGCCTGGTGTGTCTTTCAGCCTATTGACAACCCGTAAATGAGTTGGGCCATTTGTAGTCGGACCTGAGTTTTGGCCTTTTAACGGCCCATGCTCTTCATGGTCCAATACCAGTCTGGTTTCTCTTTCCGCCTGCTAAAGGCCCACAACACAGTTGGACCATATACAATACAACTTGATTTTCGACCTCTTAGCGGCCCATGCTCTTCATGGTCCAGTACGAGCCCGCTGTCAGTGTCAAAACCGGCAGGTCTCGGGTAGGGGGCCCCAAGTTGTACGTCTGAGGACCAATGGTAAATATGGACAAAGGACACAGTGTTTACCCAGGTTCGGGCCCTCTCAATGGAGGTAAAACCCTACTCCTCCTTGATTATATTCGAGGGTATAGTGGTTACAAGAGTTGATCTACCTCGAGATAGATTCGGCTAACCCTAGATTAGCTAGTCTAGTAATGTTGTGATCCTGCCTTCGATCTACCCTCCGGTTTATATAGACACTGGAGGGGCTTAGGGTTGTACAAAGTCAGTTTTACAGCAAGGAATAATATATCCGACACCTATACTTGCCATCCACGCATACGGGAGTCCCCACCGGACACGAGAGATGATCTTCTGCCTTGTATCTTCGACGGCCCATTAGTCCGGCCCACATCCAATAGACCGGACGCCTGAGGACCCCCTAGTCCAGGACTCCCATAGTAGCCCCTAAACAAGTATTCAATGATGATATATTCGGCGTTCAGATTGTCTTCGGCATTGCAAGGCTGGTTTCTTGAAGAATACACATCGGCTTTCCTTTGTAAAAGAATTGTATCTGGCTTTTCATAACAAACACATCCCTTAGCCGCGAGGCAGGATATATAAAAAAAATGAGAACAATGTCTTTTACTGATAACTTTTTTGATGAAGCGTCAGGCTTGACCCTTCGGTATTTTGAACCGTTTTCATACCCCATGTTCCGCTTTTCAAGGCCACGCCTCATTGGCACGTCCTGTCAAAATAGAGATCATGCCCACTTAATACGGGATTGCGCATCAGTGATATTTGTGTAATCCAACCGTTTGGGGCGCACACCCTCATTGGGAATAGGCGAGATTCAAGGCACGAGTGGGGGCGGTTGGCATTTTTACTGCCTATAAGAGGGCAATAGATCCTTACTTTCTTCCGCACGCCTTCACATCTCCTCAGCCTTCCAATCTCCCAAGCTCTCTGCGCCCGCAAAGTCTCCGTCTTTCTTACCACCACCACCACCTTCTCTGACCATGGCTGGGGCTGGCTCCAAAGGCAAGTGGGAGGCCTCCTCCGTGACCGAGAAGGAGATAAAAGATCTCCGGAGTGCGAGGTATCTCGCCGCCGATATCAAGCATAGGCTTCCCCCCGAAGGTCAAATCATTCCGACTCCGGAGCCCGGCGAACGAGTTGTCTTCCTTACCCACTTCCTTATAGGGTTAGGCTTTCCACTCCACCTGTTCGTCCGCAGGCTCATGTACTACTACGGGCTAGATTTCCATGATCTAGCCCCAAACTCTTTCCTCCACATCTCGGCGTTCATCGTCGTGTGTGAGGCTCTCCTCCGCGTCCACCCACACTTCTGCCTATGGCTCAAGATCTTCAACGTGAAGCCGAAGGTGGTCGACGGGCAGCACGCGGACTGCGGCAGAGCTATGATTAGCAAGCTACTGAACACCACATGGCCCAAGGGGGCCTTTGTGGAGACCGTGAAGATCTGGCAACAGGAGTGGTTCTACATCACCGAGCCGCGCCACACTAAGTGGGCGGCCATTCCGGAGTTCAGATCCGGACCCCCCATGAGGCTCACCTCCTGGAACGCAAAGGGCCTCGACTGGGGGTCCCAGACGGAGGTGCAGGCGCTGAAAATGCACATCACCAACTTGCTGGGGGAGAACGTTGGTCTAACCAATGTGGTTCAGATCATGCTCTTTCGCCGCATTCTTCCCTGCCAGTGGCGGGCTTCCCCCATGTGGGAATTCAAGCCGGAGGAGCCACGAATGCTACAACATTTCCTCGGCACCATGCATGAGGGAATGTGGAAGCTACTTTTCAAGGCGCAGAATAGCAGTTGGCCCATGGAGACCGAAGACATCGGCCCCAATGCCATGAATCCGGCCTCTCCAGTAAGTGTCCGATATTTCTGAAGATATACCCAATTCATATATATATATATATATATGTATATATATATATATATATTCAATTTATGCCGAACTCATCAAGCAAAAAGGCGGAGCGGATCAAGGGTTTGGCTCCGCTGCCTGAAAACCCAGTCACTCCTCAACTGGAGGAGATGCTGGTCTCGGCACCTTATAAGCCGCCGGAGAAGAAGGCAAAGAAGAAGAGAAAGGGGCGCAAGGATGGGCCCCGCCGCAAAGGTCCTCTGGAAGCTGTGTCCGGAGAGACCGAGCCCGTCTCCTCCCACGAGGAAGATGAGGACAAAGAGGAGGAGGAGGAGGAGGAGGAGGAAGAGGAAGTGGAGAGCGACTCCCCCCTCAAGACGATGAGGGGAAAGAGGACAACCTCCGAGAACCTGGAGGGGTGACGCCGAAGAAGGGGAGGGTGGGTGTCGGTGTCAAAACCGGCGGATCTCGGGTAGGGGGTCCCGAACTGTGCGTCTAGGCGGATGGTAACAGGAGACATGGGACACGATGTTTTACCTGTGTTGGGCCCTCTCGATGGAGGTAAAACCCTACTCCTGCTTGATTGATATTGATGATATGGGTAGTACAAGAGTGGATCTACCACGAGATCAAGGAGGCTAAACCCTAGAAGCTAGCCTATGGTATGATTGTTCGTCCTATGGACTAAAACCCTCCGGTTTATATAGACACCGGAGAGGGCTAGGGTTACACAGAGTCGGTTACAATGGTAGGGGATCTACATATCCATATTGCCAAGCTTGCCTTCCACGCCAAGGAAAGTCCCATCCGGACACGGGACGAAGTCTTCAATCTTGTATCTTCATATTCTTGGAGTCCGACCGATGATGATAGTTCGCTATCCGGACACCCCTAGTCCAGACTCCTCAAGAGCCCAGAACCAGGCTTCAATGACGATGAGTCCGGCGCGCATATTGTCTTCGGCATTGCAAGGCGGTTTCCTCCTCCGAATAATTCATAGAAGATTGTGAACACCAGGATAGTGTCTGGCTCTGCAAAATAAATCCCACATACCACCGTAGAGGGAATAATATTTACACAAGTTCAATCCGCCGACGTATTTTGTGGCGTGACATCACACCACTACCAAGCCTTTTCTTGAATCGTTTTTATTATACCACCTCAGCGCGTTTAGCGAAGCGGTTTACTTGGCACGTCTTGTCGAAGCAGAGATCGTGTTCCCCTTATTCCGGGATTCCCATCAATACGGATGTGGGTAACCCAATCGCGCCATTGATTGCGGCACTTGGGAGATAAGCGAGTTTTACTAGGCCGGTGGGGACGCATAGTTTTCGTCCGCCCATATATAAGGGGATAAGGATCCACCTCTTTTACCTACGCCTTCTTCCTCCTTTGCTTATCCATCTCCGCGCACTTGAGCTCCAGCGCCCAAGTCCGCACATCTCACCTCAACCTTCTCCAGCCATGTTCGGAGCGGGAGGCAAGTGGATGGCCTCCTCCGTTACGGAGGGGCACATTGAGAAGCTGCGCAACGCCAGATATCTGTCCAGCAACATCGCGCATTGGCTGCCCGACGAGGGGCAGCTCATCCCCACCCCCAGGCCCCATGAGAGGGTGGTATTCCTTCCCCATTTCCTCCGCGGACTGGGCTTTCCACTCCACCCCTTTGTCCGGGGGCTCATGTACTACTACGGCCTGGACTTCCATGATCTGCCCCAAATTTCATACTCAATATCTCGGCGTTTATAAATGGTACTCAATATCTCGAAAAGGCCTTCCTCTGCATCCAGCCCCACTCCGCTTGTGGCTAAAGACCTTCAATGTCAAGCCGAAGGTTGTGAAGGGCAGCCAAGCGGAGTGCGGAGGCGCCATGGTGGGCAAAATGCCCAACGTCACTTGGCTTGAGGGTGCCTTCGTGGAATCCATCAAAGGGTGGCAATCGGGGTGGTTCTACATCACCGAGCCGCGTGACCCTAAATGGGCAGCGGCCCCCGAATTCAGATCTGGCATCCCCATGCAGCTCACCTCCGGAAAGAGAAGGGCTTGCTTTGGGGTAGTTCGAGGAGCCGACCAGACTCGACCCTGTCTTCGCACTCGTGAACAAGAAGCTCAAGCTTGTCAGCGTGATCCAGTCATGCTCGTCCGCGGATTCTCCCCGCCAAAGAACGGGACTTCAATTTATGGGAGTTTGATCCGCACAAGACACGGATTTTGAGCGGGCTCTTGACACTACGCACGAAGCTGCGGAGTTTGTTGTTCAAGGGCGCTGGCTCCGCATCCGCCATCAAGATCGCGGATTCAGACGCTTGCGTCTGGTGGCGAGGTAAGCTATGTTATCCTTTATGGGACACTTGCTTTTCATAGTTTGACTCTATGCGGGATCTAAACTCCCAATACCTTTAACAGGACTGGCAGAAGACGTCCGGACAGGTTAACTGTCCGGCTCCCCTTCCAGAGGATCCAGCGGATGCCCGTTTGACGGGGCTGCTGGTCCCGGCACTTTACGTAGTGCCGGAGAAGAAGGCCAAGAAGAAGGCCACGGGAACCCGAAGGAGTTCGGCGTCGCCGTGATGTCGGACTCGTCGTCCGATGACTCCGAGGCGGACTCCTCCCACGAGGACGAGGAGGAGAAGAAAGAGGCATCTCCCCCAGCGGGGGGAGAGAAGAAGAGGAAGGCCTCCCCAACGAGGGAGGCCGAAGGGTCCAAGAAGGGAAGGACCCTTCCCCTGGATTGTTCCGCCAACGTTGGCGACGACAACGAGGAGTGACCCTCAAGGGCCAAGCCCCTGGCGAGATCGTAAGTATCCGGACTCCTAGATGATTTATAATTTTTCTTTTTGCCACACAGTGTCTTTCTAATGCCGCATAAAACATGTAGTCCCCCCAAGGACGATCTTCCCGCTTCGTCGTGCGGGTCCTTGGGCACGTCGGATATGGATTCTCTCCCGACCGCCTCCACCCCCCGTGACGCTGACGACGTCGAGGTGGGATCCCAGGAAGGGACCCGCTAGGAGGAGGAGGCCCTGGAGGTGCCGCAGGGCAACCTCCTGGATTTTGCACGGACTTCGCACCGGAACTGCAGTGGTTCCGAGTCCGCGAGCGCCCTTCAGAAGAAGGGCAAGACTGTGACACGGCGACCTTCGCCCAACCGAGGCGCCGGATAACTTCTTTGAGGCGCCAACGGTGCTTCCATTGAAGAAGAACACCGCACCGTCATGAGTGCCGTGATTGAAGGTTCACTCGCCAAGAGCGGGCTGACTGAAGCTCGCAGCAGCCTTCTAACGAGCTTTGAGGTAAGAAATTTAAGATGTGCAATATAATACCACATAGACAGTAGCCCCTGATGCTCGGTTCGGTGTTCGGAAAGAAAAGCCGGACTAAGGATCTAAAAAGATATACGCAGGAGTCTAAAAAATATGTCAATATGGGATTGCAGGCTGCGCTGCCGACCTCTGCCAGACCGATCATGGAGGTCAATGCTTTGAAGCAGAGCCTCGAGTGGTCCGAGAGCGAGCTCGGCCGTGCCAAGCAGCTCGAGGAAAAGGAAGGTGAGTAACACCGTATTAAAGTTGTACCTTACAGGAAAGGATTTGGTTGCAAGAGAAATAACAAGGATAACGTGGGTACTCCAGGGGCCACGAACGAGGTGGCGACCCTGAAGGAGGCAGTGTCCGCGGCCGAACGCAATGCGGCCGCGGAACGAGCCGAGCGAGAGAAGCAGGAGGCGTGGGTGGCGGAGGTACAGCAAGAGCTCCGGGCTCTCGTGGAAAAGCACGAGAGTTTGGAGCGCGACTCAAAGACTCGAGAGTCCGAGCTTGCATTGGCTCTTGAGAGTGCCAAATCCGCTAAGGCCGAAGCCCACAAGGCCCTCCAGGAAATCGAGGATTCGAAGAAAATAGCGGCGGGTAAGGCATTCTTCATGCAAAGCAAGCATGTTAAAGTGAATTACCTGTTACTTACCCGAATAGAGCTCTCCAGGAATGTTCGCAGATCTGCCCCGCAGCGTGTCTGATGCTGCCGCTTTCTACCGGGCCGAGGAGGGGAGCTCGACGGAGAAGGTCTTTCGGTCTCGGTATCTTGAGGCGGACATCCAGTGCTTTTAGCGACCAGCTGAAGCAGCTGGTCGAGCTCCACAAGGTGGCCGAACAGGCCATGAAGGGCCTCATAGTTCGTCTATGGCCCAAGGAGGCCATGCCTGGGAGCTACTTCGGCCTGGTGCAGTGGCTAGTAGATGCGTGTCCCTGGGTTGAAGTCATCAAGCCCTCCGCCTGCATTGAAGGTGCCCGGCGGGCCCTTGCCTGTGCAAAGGTGCACTGGGGCAGGATGGACGCTGAGAAGCTTGTGACGGACGCGCCACCGACGGGCAAGGAGTATCGCATGTCCGAAATATATTATAAGAGTGTCCTGAAGGGTGCCCGCATGATTGCGGGTGAGTGCTCCAAAGATTTAATATTTGAGTAGACTCGCATTTTGTTATCCCGTGCGCTGAAAACTTTGTTCATATGTGCTAAGCAACGCTTGTTAATTTAAAATATTACCTTCTGTGCGGCCGTTTATCAAATCTGAGAGATGGCAAGTCGTCGGCTTCAGCCCCCATGCCACGAGTCTTTGGGGTGTTGGGATAAACTTGAGCGCTCTTGTTCCCATTTTTGGGTCCATCTAGGGAGGCGCTCAACACAACGAACGAGGCAACCGGACTTATAATGCTTGAACACTCTCACTTAGCCATAGAATTCTATAATTTTAAATTTCGGCGAAGCCCTTAGTGTTCGGAAGACCGAGTTCGGGGCGCTATCCACGCCTGGGCCGGACAAAGCCGGTTCCTCGCTCTAAGCGGCATAAGTCTTTAGGGACTCGAAAAAACCTCTAGAACAGCGACCAACTCTCGCCTTATCATGACGGTCAGTTTTAGCTTTCTCCACTAAGGTGCTCGCCCAGATCAACTGGGGCACAATCGCAGTGGTTCTCCCAGTGCTACCTTAGCCGATACAACGGAACGTAAGGTACCAAAACATGGGAGCCGGGCAAACCCAACTATTGACCCAAGACATGATTCGAGCCAATGCATATAATGCTATAAGTTCGGGGTGCCGCACTTGTGAAAGTGTTTGGACTTATCACACCATAATGTGGGGAACTTAAGCCCCTGGTGTATTTAGCCGTACCAAAGTGTACGGATGCAACATGTCATAAATGAACATATATATAAGAAAGAAATGCAATTATAAGCAAAAAGTGATGCATTGTTTATTCAAGAAATACTGCCATGAATGCAGAACGATACAAATAGTGCGGTAAGCAAGGGATAGGACTACTAAACATGTCCCCCTCTAGGGGTAGGCCGCGGAATGGTGTATGAAACGTATTTAATGCTCATAATGGAGACCACCTGGATACTCGTCGTAGCTTTTCTCCTTCCCTGGCTGTTGCATCGTGAGTTCGGCAGGTCTACTGCCGGACAGGGCCTATGATGAACGGAGTCATGTGGGTAAGAGAAAAGAAAAAAGAAAAAGAATGACACACTTGGGAGCCCCTGGTGCGGTTAAGACGCATTCTGGGCCTGTCGTGGTCGTGCCCCTCCCACTATGCCCATGGTATCTCCAGAGCGTAATGATGTACGCGCAGGACCAGCCTTGCAATTTTGCAAGGGCTGGGGTTGGGGCCGCATTGCTACGCGTACTCGGAACGTGCCAGGTGGTCTTGTTGTAGGTTACTCCGGGCGCGTTTGGCCGTGTCCGGTCGCTTAACGGCCGGACTCAAAAATTGCCTTAAGAGGCTGCTTTGTACTTCTGCCGCGAGAGCCGCTGTGTGTTCCTCCGTTCGGAGGGAGCGTTCAGTGTTTCCGTTGACCGTAATGACTCCTCGAGGGCCTGGAATCTCGAGCTTGAGGTATGTGTAGTGCGGCACGCGCTGAACTTTGTAAACGCGGTTCGTCCGAAAGCAGAGCATGATAGCCGCCATGAACGGGACTATGTCAAGATTAACTCCTCGCTCGAAGTTATCCGGGATCCAAAGACCACTTCGAGTAATCGAGCCTGCATAATTGGCCTCTACACCGGTATGACGCCTTTGAAGGTCATATTTGTGGGTTTAATCCTTGAGGGTCTATGCCCATCTTATGCCTTGTATCCCGACAAAGCAGGTTCAGGCTGCTGCCGCCATCCATCGGGACTCTAGTGAGGTGAAATCCATCGACGATTGGGTCTAAAACCAATGCGCGCGAATCCGCCGTGGCGGATATCGGTGGGTGGTCCTTCGATCAAAATTGATCGGGCAGAGGACCATGGGTTGAACTTGGGCGATCGCTCCATCAGCAGATACGCCCCTCGAGTGCATGCTTCCGCTCCCTCTTGGGTATGTGAGTTGCGTATATCATGTTCACCATCCGCACTTGTGGGGGGAAACCTTTCTGTCCTCTGTTGTTCGGCGGCCGGGTCTCTTCCTCGTCATCGCTGTGTAGCCCCTTGTCATTGTTTTTGGCAATTAACTTGCCTGCCTGCTTGAATACGCAACAATCCCTGTTGGTGTGATTGGCTGGCTTTTCGGGGGTGCCGTGTATCTGGCAAGAGCGGTCGAGTATTCGGTCCAAATTGGACGGACCCGGAGTGGGTCTTTTGAATGGCTTTTTCCGTTGACCGGGCTTGGAGCCTCTGAATCCGGCGTTGACTACCGTATCCTCGGTGTTATCACCGTTAATGCAGCGTTTGTTCTTGTTGCGACGCGACCTGCCATTGCGGTCATTGGTATTCGGACTGCCGGAATTTTTGCTGAGGTTGTTACTGCGGGCTAGCCAGCTGTCCTCTCCCGCACAAAAACGGGTCATGAGTGATGTGAGGGCTGCCATGGATTTTGGCTTTTCCTGTCCTAGGTGCCGGGCAAGCCACTCGTCGCGGATGTTATGTTTGAAGGGTGCAAGGGCCTCTGCATCCGGACAGTCGACGATTTGATTTTTCTTTGTTAAGAACCGTGTCTAGAATTGTCCGCCGATTAAATGCGGCTGCTGAATTATGTGGCTTAGGTCATCGGCGTCTGGTGGTCGCACATACGTGCCCTGGAAGTTATCAAGGAATGCGGCTTCCAGGTCCTCCCAACACCCAATTGATTCTACTTGCAAGATGTTGAGCCAATGCCGAGCTGGTCCTTTAAGCTTGAGTTGGAGATATTTGATGGCGTGAAGATCGTCACCGCGGGCCATGTGGATATGAAGGAGACAGTCTTCGATCCAAACCGCAGGGTCTGTTGTGCCATCGTAGGATTCAATGTTCACGAGTTTAAACCCTTCGGGGATTTGATGATCCATTACTTCATCTGTGAAGCATAATGGGTGTGCGGCGCCTCTGTATTGGGCTATATCACGACGTAGCTCAAGCGAGCTTTGTCTACTGTGTTCGGCCCGGCCGGAGTTGCTGTATCCGGCGCGACGGTCGTCGTCGCGCATTATGGGGCGCCCACGCGATCCGTAGATCGATCTTGATTGTCTTGCCTTATCCTCCAATGTGTCTCGCAAGTCCGGCGCATTCCTCCGTGGCTTCGTACTTCTCGAGCGATGCCGGGGTATGGTTCTAGTGGAGGGCCTAGAGGCCTCTCTGTCGCGGCCACGAGGTGGTCGGTCAGCCGTATTGTGCGCTGGTGATGTGGGTTTATATGCCTCCTCCTCTAATCGGGGGAGCAGCTTGCGTTTGGGGTAGCTTTTGGAGGGGCGTTCGAGTTCATGCTCTTCGGCTGCAAGGACTTCAGTCCATCTGTCGGCTAGCAGATCTTGATCAGCTCTAAGTTGTTGCTGCTTTTTCTTGAGGCTGTTCGCCGTGGCCATAAGCCTGCGTTTAAAACGCTCTTGTTCGATGGGATTCTTAGGCACGACGAATTTGTCGTCGTCGAGGCTTGCCTCGTCTCCTGAGGGAGGCATGTAATTATCATCCTCTACCTCTTCGTGTGCCGCTCTCTCATGAGGGCTGGCTTCTCCGTCCTCCTGTGCTGAATCTTGCTGGAGGGGGTTGTCTTCGGTACTTTCTGGGGTGTTATTATCTCCGGTGCTCTAAATCTCCATTCTTGCTGTGGCGGGATTTAGAGCGGCGGCGGGATTTAGAGCGGCGCCGCTGACGCCGACGCTTGGGCTGTTTCTTGGAGGAGTCTTCCTCCGCTGCTTCCTCGCCATTCCCATCCTTTGGGATGTCCACCATGTATATGTCGTATGACGAGGTGGTCTTCCAGTGCCCCGTAGGCGCTGGTTCTTGGTCGTCTCCGGCATCATCGTCCATACCGTCGATGTCTTTGGAGTCGTAGTCTAGCATGTCGGTTAGATCATCGACAGTGGCTACAAAGTGGGTGGTGGGTGGGCTTTGAATTTCTTTGCCGTCCACATCCCAACCATCCTGACCGCAGTTCGGCCAGGGCTCTCCTGATAACGAGAGATACTTTAGCGAATTCAGGATGTCGCCAAAAGGTGAGTGTTGAAAGATGTCCGCAGCGGTGAACTCCATGATCGGCGCCCAATCGGATTCGATTGGAGGGGGCGCGGGAGCTTCGGAGTCCGGCACCTCGGAGTCACGAGCTTTACAAGGGACAAGGTCAGTATTCGGCTCCATCACCGTAGAGGTTGCAGCCCCCGAGGCGGTGTCTAGCCACCCATCCTCGATCTGCGCAGTCAGTTCCGAATTAGGGATCGGAGCGGACTCGTGTGCGGCCTCCAGGGCACTGTCCGGCAGCAGAGTTAAATCATGCCCATCGTGACAGTGCGGCGCGCTCGGCTGTGGCTTGAACCCATCGAAGATCAAGTCTCCGTGGATGTCAGCCGTGAAGTTTAGACTTCCAAATCTGACCCGATGGCCAGGGGCATAGCTTTCAATCTGCTCCAGATGGCCAAGCGAATTGGCCCGCAGTGCAAAGCCACCGAATACGAAGATCTGCCCGGGGAGAAAAGTCTCACCCTGGACTGCATCATTGGTAATGATCGAAGGAGCCATCAGGCCTACAGGCGACGGCACAGAGGAACTCTCAATGAAAGCACCAATGTCGGTGTCAAAACCAGCAGATCTCGGGTAGGGGGTCCCGAACTGTGCGTCTAGGCGGATGGTAACAGGAGACAAGGGACACGATGTTTTTACCCAGGTTCGGGCCCTCTCGATGGAGGTAAAACCCTACTCATGCTTGATTTATATTGATGATATGGGTAGTACAAGAGTGGATCTACCACGAGATCAAGGAGGCTAAACCCTAGAAGCTAGCCTATGGTATGATTGTTCGTCCTATGGACTAAAACCCTCTGGTTTATATAGACACCGGAGAGGGCTAGGGTTACACATAGTCGGTTACAATGCTAGGAGATCTACATATCCGTATTGCCAAGCTTGCCTTCCACGC
Source organism: Aegilops speltoides (assembly GCA_021437245.1). Classification (NCBI taxonomy): domain Eukaryota; kingdom Viridiplantae; phylum Streptophyta; class Magnoliopsida; order Poales; family Poaceae; genus Aegilops; species Aegilops speltoides. The sequence continues at coordinate 200,773,847 of CM038147.1, forward strand.
CAAGGAAAGTCCCATCCGGACATGGGACGAAGTCTTCAATCTTGTATCTTCATAGTCATGGAGTCCGGCCGATGATGATAGTTCGGCTATCCGGACACCCCCTAGTCCAGGACTCCCTCAGTGGGCCTCTCGGGTAGTTCAGACATGGAGTCCGAACACAGCCAGGAGAGGGCCCAAAGGGAGAAGCCCCTGACCAAAACGTAAGTGTCAGAAACTTACTTATTTAATTATCGCTTTAATCTACCTTTGTTTATGCCTTTCAGCCCTCCGCGTGAGATCCTGATCCCCTCTTCTTCGAAGGGGAACTCTTTAGCCCCTGGAGAGGCGGAGGGTGACGGCCCACCCGTGCCCTCTCTCCCCTGCCATGGAGGACACCGAGGTGTCATCCCAAAGGCCATCTTCTGGCCGGGGAGGGGCGGGCAAGACCGTCCAGAAGGCGCCCAAGGACAACACCTCGGACGCTGTTCAGCGAGGCATGGTGACCCCCATGACCACCGAGGGTGGGGGGATTTGATTTTCCGGAACCTCGCCGAATACTGCCCCGGAGACCAGTACGGCTCCGGGTTCGGCCCAACATCCCCCTTCGAAAGAGGGGGGAGTAGCTGGAGCTCCATCAGCGGCCTCTGCCAATCCGGAGGCCGCTGACGATATGCTGGAGGCACTGCAACGTGCCTCCATCGTGGAGGAACACCGCACCCTGATGGGTGCGGTCATGGAAAAGGTTCGGTCCACGAAGAGCGGACTGACCGAAGCCTTCAATAGCCTATTGACATGCTTTGAGGTAACCGATGTAATATTCTTCACTAGCTTTTATTTTTGTACACATATACGTGTTTAGGCGAAACCCATGTGTAGATAGTAGCCCCTCAGACTATGTCCGGATTAGGACAATCCGGACATAGCATCAAAACAGGTTAATAATGTGCCGTATATATTGGTGGACATGCTTCGATGTTGGCGGCTAATGCCCAGGCCACAGAGATAGCTGAGCTCAGTCAGAAGCTTCGGCTATCCGACGAGGAACTCGACTGCATCAACAAGCGGTTCAATGAAACGCAAGGTATGGGGTATTTTAGCATATCTGAAAATTATATGTGTGGTAGTCGTTTTAAACTGACTAAGAATGTTATAAATATACTCACTATTGGTGCAGCCGAGGTCGAGTCCCTCAAGAGCGCCCTTGGCGAAGCCAAGAAGGAGGCGGAGGCGAGCAAGGTGGCCGTGGACAAAGCGGCCAAGGAGTTAGAGGTGGAGAAAACCGCCCGCCGCAGACATGAGGCGCAGGTGGAGGAGGTCGAACATGAGCTCAAGGACGCCATTGCCAACTGTGAGTCCTTGGAGCAAAAGAGTTCAGAACAGGCCTCCGAGCTGACCAAAGCTCTTGAGAGCCTGAAGGAGGCCCAGGTTGATGCCCAGGGCGCTCGCCAAGAGATTCAAGAGGTGAGGCAGATTGCGGCTGGTAAGGCCTTTATCATGCAAAGTAGATTTGCTAGCAAGAGGTATATTTTACTAACCCGAGTTCGGAGTTCTCCAGGCGCCTTTGCAGATCTACCAAGGAGTATTGCGGATGCCGCTGCATTCTTCTGAGCCGAAGAGGGGAGCTCACCGGAGAAGTTGTTCAGTCGCAGACCTTGCGCGTAACTTCCAAAGGTTCTAAGTGACCGGTGAAGCAGTTGTTCAAGCTGCACAAGGTGGCCGGACTGGCCGTGAAGGATGTTATAGTCCGCTTGTGGTCGGCCGAATCCATCCCTAGCAGTCACTTCAGACACGTGAAGAGGCTGGTGGAGGCGCTTCCTCGGATCGATGCCCTCAAGCGATCGTCCTGCATTGAAGGTGCCCGGATGGCCTTCGCCCGTGTTAAGGTGCAGTGGGCAAAGATGAAGGCCACCAAAATTGCCACCGCAGGGCCGCCTGAAGGAAAAGAGCACCGGCGGCCGGAGAAGTACTTTGACGAGGTCCTTGAGGGAGCCCACGTTGTGGAGGGCCAGTGTTCGAAGGACATCATCTTTGAGTAGTTGAGTCCGGTTTGTAAGAGTCGTGTAATGAACTCATGGTGTATGATAGTTATGATTATGTTTTATGATTAGTTTATCCTCCTATTTTGCTATTTATATGTCCGAAAGTTTACTAGTCGCCGGCTTCAGCCCCCACGTAAATATTACAGGGGTGTTCGGAAACGCATGTCCGCACTTTATCCAACGTCTTGGTCCAATGTAGGAGGCGGCTTGCAAGGTTAACTAGGCAATCAGACTACGCGGTTTTAGTACTTTCACTTAGCTATAAGAGTCCATTGGTGGCACTAAGTACTAGCCCCTTGTTGCATGAACGGCAATCCGGAGTACGGTGCCTTCGCAACATGGCTGATCAAAAGCTCAGCCCCTCGTATAACACGGCATAAATCGCGAACGATTTGTAGTATGACACTAAGTCACCAAATTGCTGACCTTCTCTCTCCTATCATGACAGTCAGTTTTTGGCTTTCTCTACTGAGGTACTTAACCAGACGAACCAAAAATACAATCACAGTAGTTCTCTCTTTACTACCTTAGCCGAACTTGTGGAACGTAAGGTGGCAAACACAGGAGCAGGCCAACCCAACTATAGACAAAAGACATGATTCGGAGCCGATGCATATAATGCCATATCCGGGATGCCTAAGAGTTCCCTATAGGTGTTCGGACTTAAGAATTTTGTGGGGCCGAATATAGCCCCTGGTATGAAGACCGTGTCGAAACACGTATGTCAGTCGAACGTAAGGGGGAGCACAGATGACAAGGAAAAAACCAAGACCCAACCAAGAAGGTGATAAGCATTTGCTTCCTTTATATCTTTATTGATACGTCGATGACAAGCAATTTCATTCAATATTGAGGTCATATTACATGCCAAAAAAGAAAAAAATTACGTAACGAAAAGTCTAACACAGGGCCTAAAAATCATATTTCGAAAAAGAATCTCCAATCATGCCCTGCCGCACGTCTACGCCTTTTCTCCTTAGCAGTAAGTCCTTTGAGAGGAGTATTTGATGGTTGGGACACGCCAGCCTTAAAGGGATCTCCTGCAACAACCATCTCGCAAGTAGCGCTCTTGATGAACCTGTGTTAAAAGGAAAAAAAAGATATATGCGGTCCAATTATGGTCAAGCCGTGCAATGGACCTCTTCTGCAGTGTGCCTCCGACACCGCCCAAGGTATTTTTAGTGCATAATTATGTACGCGCGGTACATAAGCCGCGCCCTGGTAGGGCGATTGGCGGAGGCCGAACTACTAATCAAGGTCCAGATCCGTTAATTTATTGCTATTATGCACGGACCAGACTCGTTTGGATACGTCGTTGGCTTTATTGGCCGGTGAACTGTTCGGCTTGATGAGGCCGCCATATGGTTCGGCTGCAAGGGTCGCGCTGTGCTCTTCAGTGCGGAGTGAGTGTTCCATGTTACCATTGACTGTAATAACGCCACGACGTCCGGGCACCTTAAGCTTCAAGTAAGCGTAGTGCGGGACTGCATTGAAGCGGGCAAAGGCAGTTCGTCCGAGCAGTGCATGGTAGCCATTGTGGAAAGGGACGATGTCGAAGATTAATTCTTCGCTGTGAAAGTTATCTGGGATGCCGAATACTACCTCCAGTGTAATTGAGCCCATACAACGGGCCTCGACTCCTGGTATCACACCTTTAAAGGTAGTGTTACTAGGCTTGATTTGTGATGGGTTGATCCACATCTTGCGTATAGTATCTTGATAAATCAAGTTTAGACTGCTTCCTCTGTCCATAAGGACTCTAGTGAGGTGTTATTCGTCAGTGATTGGATCAAGAACCAGGGCGGCCGAACCCCCATGACGGATACTGGTTGGGTGGTCCCTGCAATCAAAGGTGATCAGACAGGTTGACCATGGGTTGAACTTGGGGGCGACAGGATCTACGACATAGACGTCCCTTAGTGCGTGCTTGCGCTTCCTTTTGGGAAATGAGTGACATAAATCATGTTCACTGTTTTTACTTCGGGGGGAAACAGCTTCTGACCGCTGGTGTTCGGCTGACGGGGCTCGTCATCGTCTTCTCTTAGAGGCCCTTTTACCTTGTGTTTGGTATTTATTTTACTAGTCTGTTTGAAAACCCAACAATTCTTGTTGGTGCGGTTCACAGGCTTATCGGCTATGCCATGAATCTGGCAGGGCCTCTCGAGGATTTTATCTAAGCTGGATGGCTCGTCCTTGTTGCCTTTGAAAGGTTTCTTTCGCTGACCGGACTTAGGACCCCTGAATCCGGCATTGACTGCCGTATCGTCTGTGTCGTCGTTATTGTTGTTGTTCCGACGTTTGTTTTTATTGCGGCAAGGTTTACTATTGCCGCCCGCACCTCAGAAGTGCCATGGTCACCCGAGCTATTGCTTCTACAAGCCAACCAGCTGTCTTCGCCCGCACAAAAGCGGGTCATGAGTGTCGTTAAGGCTTCCATGTTCTTCGGCTTTTCCTGCCCAAGGTGTCGGGTGAGCCATTTGTCACGGACGCGGTGTTTAAAGGCTGCTAAGGCTTCAACGTCCAGACAGTCTACAATCTGGTTCTTTTTAGTTAAGAACCGATTCCAAAGTTTGCGGAATGATTCGCCGGGCTGCTGAATTATGTGACTCAAGTCGTCAGCATCCAGTGGCTGGGCATAAGTGCCCTGAAAGTTGGCCCCAAAAACATCTTCCAAGTCTTCCCAGGTTCCAATGGAGTTTTCTGGGAGGCTATTTAGCTAGTGCCGTGCTGGTCCTTTCAACTTTAGAGGAAGATATTTAATGGCGTGGAGATCGTCTCCTCGAGCCCTGTGGATGTGGAGAAGAAAATCTTCAATCTAGACTGCCGGATCCGTCGTTCCATCGTACTGTTCGATGTATACGGGTTTAAACCCTTCTGGAAATTGATGTTCCATGACCTCATCGGTGAAGCATAGGGGGTGTGCGGCCCCTCTATATCGCGCAATATCGCGGTGGAGATCGACTGACATCTGAGTTCGGTTCTGATCCCGATCATAGTAACTATCATCACGCCGGGCTTCATAGCCATTATCTCACACCAGGGCACGACCCCTTGATCTGTAGATTGATCTATTCTGACCAGCTTTATTGGCTAGGTCACGTTGCAAGTCATACGTGTATCCCGCAACTACTGTCTCCCTGCCTCTTCGGCGAGGAGGTGCGGGTTGATGTTTGGCCTGATATGCCGCTTTGTCCTGTCCACGTAGTGGTTGTTCTAGTTGATCTGCCTGATTATACTTCGACGGTATTGGCTCAAGGGCTTCATCGTCTAATTGTGGCAGCAGCTTGCTCTTAGGGTAACTTTAACAGGTCGCTCGTGGATGTTTTCCTCAGCGGCCAGGACCTTAGTCCACCTTTCATTCAGCGTATCTTGCTTGGCTTTGAGCTGTTGTTGCTTCTTCTTCAGGCTCCGGGTTGTAGCAATGAGTTGTTGCTTCAAGCATTCTTTGTTGACGGGTTCCTCTGGGACAATGAAGTCTTCGTCACCGAGGCTAACCTCCTCTTCGGATTCTGGCATATAGTTGTTGTTCTCCGCATCTTTGTTGTCAGCGTGTCTGGGGCTATATTTACCCTCTTCCCTTTAGTCCTATTCGAACGTGGGCTCGATGGGGTATTCGGGATCTTCGGCATCGTCCAGAGTCTCATTATCTCCGGTGCCAGCATTACTATCCTTCGCCCGACGCGATCATGAGCGGCGCCGCTGACGTCAGCGCTTTGGTGGTTTATCGACGGGTTTGTCCTCATCTGGGCTCGGGTTATCCCCGTCGCTCTTTTTATCTGGAGTGTCCACCATGTATACATCGTAGGTTGAGGTGGCCGTCCAATGCCCCGTGACGGGTGGGACTTGGCTTGGTTCGGCGTCGGCATTGTCGTCCATGCCGTCAATGTCTTCGGACGCATAGTCCAACATGTCGGTTAAGTCCTCGACAGTGGCTATTAAGTGGGTGGTGGGTCATAAAATTCCCCACTCTCAGCCCCCAGTCCAAGCATGGTATAGTTCGGAGGTAAGGCCTCCGTGCTGGCGAGAGACTGCATCAAACCCAATGCTTCATCGAAGAGCAGAAGTGGGACCTGAAACTGCAGATCTGCTGAGCTGAGTTCGGCGTGGGACACTTGATCGGAACCGCTGAGTGCATACCTTGACAGTTCGGGATGGTTGCTGAGAGCCAAGTCTAAGATTGCATCTGGGTCTTCGGTCGGGAGTTCCCTGAGGGGAAGAGGTCCGACAGGGCTCACGCTCCCGTCTTCGGACAATGAGACCTACCCCGGATCTAAGGCCGAGGTGGATATGGGTGTTGACCCCTGGATGGGATCTAACAGGGGATCCGAAGAGTCTCCTTGGCGGGGACACAGAGTGACGGCCGAGTCCGCGAACCTGTCGAAGACTAGGTCTCCTCGAATATCAGCGACATAGTTCAGGTTTCCAAACCTGATCTGGTGGCCGGGGGCATAACTATCGTCCTGCTCGAGGTGGCCGATCGAGTTGGCACGAAGCACGAAGCCTCCGAACACAAATACTTGTCCAGGAGGAAGGTTTCCCTGGACGCAGCATCATTGTTGGTGAAGAGATGAGCCATCGGTCCTTCTGTTGATGATACAACGGAGCTCTCAATGAAAGCATCAATGTCGGTGTCAAAACCGGCAGATCTCGGGTAGGGGGGCCCAAGCTGTATGGCTAAGGACCAATGGTAACTATGGACAAAGGACACCGTGTTTATTCAGGTTTGGGCCCTCTTAATGGAGGTAAAACCCTACTCCTGCTTGATTATATTCGAGGGTATAGGGGTTACAAGAGCTGATCTACCTCGAGATTGATTCGGCTAACCCTAGATTAGCTAGCCAAGCAATGTTGTGATCCTGCCTTCGATCTACCCTCCGATTTATATAGACACTGGAGGGGCTTAGGGTTGTACAAAGTCAGTTTTATAGCAAGGAATAATATATCTAGACACCTATACTTGCCATCCACGCATACGGGAGTCCCCACCGGACACGAGAGATGATCTTCTGCCTTGTATCTTCGACGACCCATTAGTCCGGCCCACATCCAATAGACCGGACGCCTGAGGACCCCCTAGTCTAGGACTCCCACACCCGATGTCTCTTTCGGCCTGCTAAAGGCTCACAGTATAGTTGGGCCATATGTAGCCTGACCTTATTAGTATCGACCTGTTAATGGCCCGTGAAATCAAATGGGCCCACCTGTTGCCCGCTTCGATGTCGGCCTATTAACGACCCAAGAGGTAACAGGTCCGACCATTAACTTTCGGCCTGGTAACGACCCATTAACTTAATGGGCCCACTAAAGTTCGAACATGTTTGTAGGCCCAATTAGATAATTTGAGCCCATTACAACGAGCAATTATGCACTGGACCAAAACCGATCAATCAAAGGCCTATCAGAATTTTTGGCCCATGCGAGCCCATTAGGGAAGCTCATTAAGGCTAGTGGGCTGCTTCCTTCATATAGGGCCCACGACTGTTCGTGCTAACTAATAATTTCATTGCTTTTTAGCTTCCTAGCGACCATTTAGCTGGAATGCGAGGCGCGCTAAGGAAAGGTACGACATACAACAAAAAACGTTGCACATCCAGCGTATATTACATGAATTTACATCCACTGGGCAATCAAAAATTGATGCCAGTGCAAATAAATGAACAGAACCTAACGATCTATAACGTCACAATCTGCAACCTCAGCGCGGATGACACCCATAAGCATGTGGGCAAGTTCTTCCTGCTTTGCTACATTGTCTCTAACAACATTGATCAGTTGTTGTTGCGCACGAATGTGCACCTCTGATTCCTCCACCATTTCCATCATTGCTTCAGCCAGTAATTGGTTCACAAACATACATTTTTTCGTTGCATTCGAGACAGAGGAAACTGAACAGATTCAGATGGCGATTTTTGCAGGTTTGTATTATTTATAGCGGAGAGTGTCCCGACCACTGCATCATAACATAAATTAGGAGGGGAACAAAACAGATAAATCAAGAGTTATTGCCATATTACCTGGCCTAGATTTATTGGAAAGAAACAATGGGGTTGCCTTGCTGTTTTCAGAGCTTGTCTTCTTATCTTTAGCAGCCTGCACCAAATTAACACACTAGCATTGCTATCATTGGTCGCGTCAGTTAATAGGAAAGCAACATTGACACAACGAACGTTTGGGCAACCAGACCACAACAGCCTACACCAAATTAACACAATATAGCACAACTATCATCAACCAGGTAAGATAATATGAAAGCAACATTGACACAATGAATGAATGGGCAACCAGAGCAGCACTACAATTCAGTAATGTGCATGATATGAGATAGTACAGTCATGCAGCTCAGTATGCAAAACTACCAGGCAGTTTTTCTTACAAAAATCAACATTGTCGCCTTTAGGGTCTATTTGGTTAGAGACTAGTGTGGCCAAGCCAAAGTGTGGCTAGCCACACAAGTATGGCAAGCCACACAAGTGTGGCTGAGAAATTGGACGCCAAATTTTGGCAAAAGTTGGCAAAAAATTGTCTCTATGACAAGTGGGCCATAGGGGCAATAAAGTGTGGCAAGCCAAAGTGTGGAAAAAAACCAAACACATGCCAACTAAACTGTGGCTACCAAATTTTGGCTTGGCAAACTGTGGATGGGAACCAAACAGCCCCATACATTTTTCTACAACTAAATTTAGATCAGATAAAGGTTGGATCCACACTGATTAACAAAATACATGCTGATGTAAAAATATGGTGATATACAACAGGTACTTACATCAGCATTGGAGCACAGAGAATTCCAGCAAGATACTTTCTTCGAATACGATCCCAGTGTAGAAAGTCTTCTATCGTTTAACCTTATTTTCTAAAATAGAGATGGGTAAGAAACATGTCAAAAATATGATCAGAATGCTAAAAAAAATCATGATGCAAGGATACGCACATGCTTCTTAGAATGGTGTTGACATATTTTTGCTGGACTGGAGCGGACTAGTGTTTTGGCCACTGGAATCTGCTTATTATCGGGTTTCTCTTTGCTGGAGCAATATTTATGAAAACAGGAGTTGGTTTACTATCTCCTGGCGTTTGGATCTTTTGCAAAGACTTGGTTCGTAGCCCTTCAGATTCTAACATAGCCGTCTTCCCCTTGCATGCCTTATATAGAAGAATGGTGCTTCAATTATAAAACATGCTACAACAGAGATGGAATAGGCACTGAAGAATAGAAAGGCATGACATATTGACATGTATTCCCTCCATATGAAAATAAATGGATGGGTCTAGGCATATTTCAGTTCTAGATACATCCATTTTTATCCATTTCTGCGACATGTAATCCGGACAGAGGGAGTATGATGTAAGAGCTAGGGATACGATATGACAACAATGTAAAAAACACTACTTGAATGTAAAACTGTATGCTAGCGGAATAGATCCAAAAAACATTAAGGCAACATATGTGTTTATGATTGGGAAACTAAGATGGCATTGCAACAGACTACTAGAACAACACTTCAATGTAAAAAGAAGAACATGGTTTGGTAGACAGATGAAGTACATACTGATGAATAACAATGCATAAGATATTCATAAGCATGATGTCCAAACTAAGCAAATGGCATTGCGATAGAGTAGAATGATAGTACTTGAATTTGAAAACATGTTATCATGAATGGAACAGGTACTGAAAAACAAGAAGGCATGACATATTTACATGCATGATCAGTAGGCTAAGCACAAGGCATTGTAATAGAGTGGATGCACTCTAGGACATTATATGCATGCTGTACCCATATCACAGGCCAAGTTAGAGCAAGGACCTTGTGGGGTGAACAAGATTCATCATCTTTCTGCAAGTCTTTTGAAGAACTGCCTTTACATGGTCCATCATATTGGGTATCATTGACGTCAAGTTTGTTGGCCATTACATTGCTCTGTGAGGTTCTTGTGGATAAATCAGTATATGCAATTATATCTGACATGCATGGAAGACAACTAGTACTTAGATTTATGTAATGAGTGTCTGTAGGAGACGAAATAAATAGTAGGACTGGGGTTAACTAGCAGCAATAGGTCTCAAAAACTAATGGGAGAACACATATGCAAGCTACATAATATGTATCATTTGTACTCGAGATTAACTAGATGGCACACAAAAGTATTAAAGAACAACATAGGTAATACTAGAAGTGGTATAATTGAAGGAAATATGCCCTATAGGCAATAATAAAGTTATTATTTATTTCCTTAATTCATGATAAAATTTTTTATTCATGCTAGAATTTTATTAACCGGAAACTTAGTACATGTGTGAATACATAGACAAAACATATAGTCCCTAGTATGCATCTACTTGACTAGCTCGTTAATCAAAGATGGTTATGTTTCCTAACCATAGACACGTTTTTTCATTTGATGAACGGGATCACATCATTAGGAGAATGGTGTGATGGACATGACCCACCCGTTAGCTTAGCATTATGATTGTGTCAGTTTCATTGCTACTGCTTTCTTCATGACTTATACAAGTTCCTCATACTATGAGATTATGCAACTCCCGAATACCGGAGGAACACTTTGTGTGCTACCAAAAGTCACAACGTAAATGGGTGATTATAAAGGTGCTCTACAGGTGTCTATGAAGGTGTTTGTTGGGTTGGCATAGATCGAGATTAGGATTTGTCACTCCGTGTTTTGGAGAGGTATCTCTGGGCCCTCTCGGTAATACTCATCACTATAAGCCTTGCAAGCATTGTGACTAATGAGTTAGTTGAGGGATGAAGTATTACGGAACGAGTAAAGAGACTCGCGGGTAACGAGATTGCACTAGGTATTGAGATACCGACGATCGAATCTCGGGCAAGTAACATACCGATGACAAAGGGAACAACGTATGTTGTTATGCGGTTTGACCGATAAGGATCTTCATAGAATATGTAGGAACCAATATGAGCATCCCGGTTCTGCTATTGGTTATTGACCGGAGACGTGTCTCGGTCATTTCACATAGTTCTCGAACCCGTAGGGTCCGCACGCTTAACGTTCAATGACGATTGGTATTATGAGTTTATGTGATATGATATACCGAAGATTGTTCGGAGTCCCGGATGTGATCACGGACATGACGAGGAGTCTCGAAAATGATTGAGACATAAAGATTGATATATTGGACGACTATATTCGGACACCAGGAGTGTTCCGGAGAAGTTTCGGATAAAATTGAAGTGTCGGGGCTTATCGGGACCCTCGAGGGAACTAATGGGCCTCGATGGGCCCTAGTGGAGAGAGATAGGGGCCGGCCAGGACAGGTCACGTGCCCCCTCCCCTTGAGTCCGGATAGGACAAGGAAGGGGGGCGCCCCCTTTCCTTCCCCCTCTCCCTCTCCTTCCTTCCCCCTCTCTCCCTTTAGGTGGAAACCTACTAGGACTTGGAGTCCTAGTAGGATTCCCCTCTTGGGGCGCGCCCAAGGAGGGCCAGCCGGCCTCCCCTTTGCTGCTTTATGTACGGGGCAGGGGGGCACCCTAGGACACACAAGTTTATTGTTTAGTCGTGTGCGGTGCCCCCTCCACAGATTTCCACCTCGTTCATATCATCGTGGTGCTTAGGCAAAGCCCTGTGCCGGTAACTTCATCATCACCGTCACCACGCCATCGTGCTGACGAAACTCTCCCTCGACCTCAGCTGGATCTAGAGTTCGTGGGACATCACCGAGCTGAACGTGTGCAGATCGCGGAGGTGTCATACCTTCGGTGCTAGGATCGGTCGGATCGTGAAGACGTACGACTACATCAACCATGTTGTCATAACGCTTCCGCTTTTGGTCTTCGAGGGTACGTAGACAACACTCTCCCCTCTCATTGCTATGCATCACCTAGTGATAGATATTGCGTGATCGTAGGAATTTTTTTGGAATTACCGCGTTTCCCAACAGTGGCATCCGAGCCAAGTCTATGCGTAGATGTTATATGCACGAGCAGAACACAAAGAGTTGTGGGCGATAATAGTCATACTGCTTACCAGCATGTCATACTTTGATTCGGCGGTATTGTTGGATGAAGCGGCTTAGATCGACGTTACGCTTACGCTTACGCGAGACTGGTTCTACCGACGTGCTTCGCACATAGGTGGCTGGTGAGTGTCTGTTTCTCCAACTTTAGTTGAATCGAGTGTGGCTATGCCTGGTCCTTGTTGAAGGTTAAAATAGCACACTTGGCGAAAAATCATTGTGGTTTTGATGTGTAGGTAAGAACGGTTCTTGCTAGAAGCCCGTAGCAGCCACGTAAAACTTGCAACAACAAAATAGAGGATGTCTAACTTGTTTTTGCAGGGCTTGCTGTGATGTGATATGGTCAAGGCATGATGTGATATAATTTGTTGTATGAGATGATCATGTTTTGTAACAAAGTTATCGGCAACTGGCAGGAGCCATATGGTTGTCGCTTTATTGTATGTTATGCAATCGTCATGTAATTGTTTTACTTTATCACTAAGCGGTAGCGATAGTCGTTGTAACAATAGTTGGCGAGATGACAATGATGCTACGATGGAGATCAAGGTGTCGCGCTGGCGACGTTGGAGATCATAATGATGCTTTGGTGATGGAGATCATGAGCACAAGATGATGATGGCCATATCATGTCACATATTTTGATTGCATGTGATGTTTATCCTTTATGCATCTTATTTTGCTTAGAACATCGGTAGCATTATAAGATGATCCCTTACTAAATTTCAAGGTATAAGTGTTCTCCCTGAGTATGCACCATTGCTACAGTTCGTCGTGCCGAGACACCATGTGATGATCGGGTGTGATAAGCTCTACGTTCACATACAACGGGTGCAAGCCAGTTTTGCACACGTAGAATACTCGGGTTAAACTTGATGAGCCTAGCATATGCGGATATGGCCTCGGAACACTGAGACCGAAAGGTCGAGTGTGAATCATATAGTAGATATGATCAACATAGTGATGTTGACCATTGAAAACTACTCCATCTCACGTGATGACCGGACAGGGTTTAGTTGATTTGGATCACGTGATCACTTAGATGATTAGAGGGATGTCTATCTAAGTGGGAGTTCTTAAGTAATATGATTAATTGAACTTTAATTTATCATGAACTTAGTACCTGATAGTATTTTTCATGTCTATGTTGTTGTAGATCAATGGCCCGTGCTATCGTTCCTTTGAATTTTAATGCGTTCCTAGAGAAAGCTAAAGTGAAAGATGATGGCAGCAACTACACGGACTGGGTCCGTAACTTGAGGATTATCCTCATTGCTGCACAGAAGAATTACGTCCTGGAAGCACCGTTGGGTGCCAGGCCTGCTGCAGATGCTAGTGATGATGTTAAGAACGTCTGGTAGAGCAAAGCTGATGACTACTCAGTAGTTCAGTGTGCCATGCTTTACGGCTTAGAACCGGGACTTCAATGACGTTTTGAACGTCATGGAGCATATGAGATGTTCCAGGAGTTGAGGTTAATATGTTAAGCAAATGCCCGGATTGAGAGATATGAAGTCTCCAATAAGTTCTACGGCTGTAAAACGGAGGAGAATAGTTCTGTCAGTGAACACATACTCAGAATGTTTGGGTACTTAGGGAGTCCTAGATTAGGGGGTATCTAGACAACCGGACTATATACTTTGGCCGGACTATTGGACCGTGAAGATACAAGACTCAAGACTTCGTCCCGTGTCCGGATGGGACTCTCCTTTGCGTGGAAGGCAAGCTTGGCGATTCGGATGTTAGATCTCCTTCTTTGTAACCGACTCTGTGTAACCCTAGCCTCCTTCGGTGTCTATATAAACCGGAGGGTTTAGTCCGTAGGATAACAACAATCATAATCATCATAGGCTAGCTTCTAGGGTTTAGCCTCTACGATCTCGTGGTAGATCTACTCTTGTAATACTCATATCATCAAGATCAATCAAGCAGGAAGTAGGGTATTACCTCCATTGATAGGGCCCGAACCTGGGTAAAAAATCATGTCCCCTGCCTCCTGTTACCATTAGCCTTAGACGCACAGTTCGGGACCCCCTACCCGAGATCCGCCGGTTTTGACACCGACATTAGTGCTTTCATTGAGAGTTCCTCTATGTCGTCGCTGCAAGGCTCGATGGCTCCTTCAATTATCAACAACAACGCGGTCCAGGGTGAGACTTTTCTCCCCGGACAGATCTTCGTGTTCGGCGGCTTCGCACCGCGGGCCAATTCACTTTGCCATCTGGAGCAGATCGACAGCTACGCCCCTGGCCATCAGGTCAGGTTCGGAAACTTGAACTACACGACCGATATCCACGGAGACTTGATCTTTGACGGATTCGGGGCCTACGCCAGGAGCGCCGAATAGTCACGACGAGCACGGCTTAGACCTGCTGTCAGACAATACTTGGGATATCGCACCTGCAAGAGCTCCGGACCTAAATCCGGGGCAGATCGCGTCGACCGAGGACGGGTGGATGGACCCCGCCCCGGAGGCTGCATACTCATCGGCGGTAGAGCCGAACACAGACTCCACCCCCAAGGAAGTCTGTGTCACCGGACCCCCGGACTTGTGTCCGACTGTAGGTTCCAGACCGTGCGCCCCCGGGCCCGCCGAATTTAGGTGGGCTCCGGTAATGGAGTTCGCCGCTGGAGATATCTTCCAGCACTCGCCCTTCGGCGACATGCTGAATTCATTAAGGTCTCTCTTTGCCAGGAGACTCTTGGCCGAACTATGTACGGCTCGAGGGGGAAGCAGGCGACAAAGAAATTCGTTACCCACCCACCACCCACTTCATAGCCACTGTCGATGACATAACAGACATGCTTGACTTCGACTCCGATGACACCGACGGTATGGACGTCGGCGCAGGGGGCGATTTGGAACCACCGCCCATGGGGCGCTGGACTGCCACCTCATCATATGATATATACATGGTGGGCACACCTAAGGAGGACGATGGCGACAAAAAAGACACAACGGAGGATAAAAACCCCGGACAAAAGCCAGAACGACGGTGCAGACGCCGCTCTAAGTCCAGCGACAGTAAAAATAGCGATAACGGCGCTAGAGAGATCGACACCCCAGTCAACTCCAAAGGCAACAACGACCATATGGACCCAGCGATGGAGCAGGATGAGCCAGGTCACGCCGAACACAACCCGGAGCAGACGCCCGATCACAGCGATCCCGAGGGCCGAACTCATCAACCTGCCTCGGGAGAAGAGCACAGTCCGGACGACGATGCATTCATCATCCCGGAAAAATGTTTGGAACGAGATAACCTCCACAGAAGGCTTATGGCCACTGCGAGAAGTCTAAAGAAGCAGAAGCAAAGGCTTAAGGCCACGCAGGAAACGCTCAACCGCAGATGGAATAAAGTGCTAGACACTGAAGAAAAGGGCTATAGATTAAATGGATACTAGTGGCACACCTGTCATGTGGTGCGCCACTACTATATAGCAGTGGCGCACATGTGCTGGTGCACCATTAGTATGGAAGACACTAATGGCGCACCAGGCACATGGTGCGCCACTAGTAACATTTTTTTCCAAACATACTAATGGCGCATCTCAGCACGATGCGCCATTACTAGTGCTAACTAGTAATGGCGCACCGCGAAAAAGCGCGCCACCATCGTTGTTTTTTATTCTTTTTTTGCAAAACTACTAATGGCGCACCGTGGCACAAAGGCGCCATTACTAGTTTAAACTAGTAATGGCGCACTATGCCACGGTGCGCCATTACTATATATTTTTTCATTATTTTTTGCAAAACTACTAATGGCGCACCACCAACAAGTGCGCCATTAGTTTCCCCAGTTACTAATGGCGCACTCGCGGTGGTGCGCCATTAGTAATCAGAACGCCTGGATCCGGCGCGCCGATGTCTTCCGATTATTCGCTGTCATTGCCATGTCATTCGCTTGCGTGTTGCATCTTGCCATGTCATCATCTGCATTTCATCTGCATGTTTTTCAAAACTTGCATCCGTTCGATCCTCTTGGTTCTCTCCGTTGTCCGTTCTGAGCCCGACCACACTCGCACGCGCCCGCGGCACCTCCGAAATATTATTTTATAAGTGGCATAAAAATGTTCTCGGAATGGGATGCAACTTGGCGTGCGGTCTTATTATAGTGTAGACAGACCGCCGCCAAGTTTAAATCGCATTCGAGTCCATTTGTTAGCCCAACCGTTAAACTTAGCGGTACCATTGCGGTACTGCGTCGGACGTTTTCGGTATCCGGAAGCGATTGCCGGGCTGCATTCTCCCCTCCTCTCAGCCCAACCTCTCGTCACAACCCACCTAGGCTCGCTTAACTTCCCCTCCGACCGAACCGTCGGATCGCGATCCGAGGGTCCCAAACCCTCCAAACCCTCAAACCCTAGCTCCTACCCTATATATACTCCTCCCATTCTAAATTTGGACATCCCCTAGCCTCCACCTACCTTCTAGCCTTCCCCTCGGGATCCCCGCAACCGCCAGCCTCCTCCCTCCTTGATTTCAGCAGCAAGCCAGCCCTCCGCCGCCAAGTGTCGCCGCCCCACTCGCTGCGCCGCCACCTACCGCCCGTCCAGCCAACCAGCAGCCTCCACGCGTCGTCCCCGCGCCAGGCCCGCCCCGGGCCCGATCCACGTCGCCCTGCGCCTGTGCGCCCGCTCGATCCCGATCTAGATCGAGGGGACTCCGCCGCCAGCTGCTCCTCCCGTCGACCCCGCCGCCCGCACTCCTCGGCTTCGCCACCGGTGACGAACTCCGTCATCCCGCGCCTCGTCCTCCTCCCACTCGCAGGCCTCGCGTCGCCCATGCTCCCTCCTTCTCCTCCCTCCCGATCTCTCTCCCTCTCTGATAGAATCCGCGCCCCCGCCATTGCAGGTCCTCGCCAGCTCCGCCCATCGCCGGGAACGGAACCCCGACGCCCGGATCCGGCTGGGCCCCTCCCCGCCTCGCCTCGGCCTTCGCCGGCCACCTCTGCCAGCGGCGCCGCCGTTGCCCTTGCTTTCTCTCAGACCAAGACGAGCGCCCGCCCGCGTTGACCGCCCGCTTCGTCCTGCGTGGGCTGCCTCGTCAGCGCCACAGCCCAGCTCGCCATCGCCTCCCTCCACCGACCCAGTTCCCCAAACCCACTCAGCGCCAAGGCCAGCAGCGCCTCGCCTCGGTCCATCTCCACGCGCAGCCAGCCCAATGGCTGCGCTTGCCTCTCCACCGACACAGGCTCGGCCCGATGGTGAGCCTCTGTGAGCCCATCTCTGTTTGCTCTGTGCAGCCTAGTTCGGGCGATTTTGCCCCGCGACACATTTTTTTTCGATCTGCGAATTTGCCTAATTTATCCAGTGAACTGCTGTTTTACAGAAAAACCCTCATGCTTCATACATTTAATAACTCACAAACTATGCATCAGAATTAAATAAATTATATATGAAAATTGCTTAGTTTTTCTTCTAGTTTCACAATATGCCATTTTCATCCATGTTTAAAATGTTTAACTTGATGTTTACTTAAATTTGCTCAATTGTCATGCTAAAATGATTTATTTCATAACTAAATAAGCGTAACTCGGAATTTAATAAACTTTATATGTAAATGGGGTGGAAAAATGCCTAGTTTAACATGGTGCACTTTGTTTTCCTGTTTAACAACTTTAAAATATGTTTTAGGGCAGAACAGTAGCTAATTCGAAATATGCATATGGGGATTTTCCGGACTTGTTGTTCGTTGTTTCCGGCCTCATTTAAACTTGCCTAGGTAGGTAGTTTTGTTATGCTTCACCTCTTGCCATGTTTAAAAACATTTAACATCGTTGTGTACCTAAACGAGAGCGAACTAAATACTTGAATGTGGTGTTCCGTCAATATGCAACTCGTTGCATATTGAGCTCCACTTAATTTGTAGTGTCGTTTGTTGCACTTTGCTATGCCATGCCATGCCTCATTAAACCGAACATGCATCATACTTGGTTGTGCATCATGCCATGATTATGTGATGGTTGTTTACTATGTTGTTTGCTTCTTTCCGGTTTGCTTCTCTCGTTAGCTTCGGTTTCGTTCCGGAGTTGTGAGGATTCGTTCGACTACGTCTGTTTGTCTTCTTCATGGACTCGTTCTTATTCCTAGCGGGATTTCAGGCAAGATGACCGCTACCCTGGATCTCACTACTATCATTGCTATGCTAGTTGCCTCGTTCTTTCGCTATGATGCGCTACCTATTACCTGTTTGTCCAGCCATCCCATATTGCCATGAACCTCTAACCTTTGACACCATTCCTAGCAAACCGTTGTTTGGCTATGTTACCGCTTTGCTCAGCCCTCTTATAGCGTTGCTAGTTGCGGTGAAGTTGAAGATTTCTCCATGGTGGGCAGGGTTTATGTTGGGATATCACAATATCTCTTATATTATTAATGCATCTATATACTTGGTAAAGGGTGGAAGGCTCGGCCTTATGCCCGGTGTTTTGTTCCACTCTTGCCGCCCTAGTTTCCGTCATACCGGTGTTATGTTCCAGAGATTTTGCGTTCCTAACGCGGTCGGGTGATTTATGGGACCCCCGACAGTTCGCTTTGAATAAAACTTGTCCAAAGAAGGCCCAACATTGACTTTTACCATTTGCCTCACCACCACCTACTTTTCCTTGGGAGTAATTAACCCAAGGGTCATCTTTATTATAGCCCCCCCGGGCCAGTGCTTGTCTAAGTGTTGGTCCGAACCGAGCCGACTGCGGGGCCCCCTCGGGGCAACTCGAGGTCTGGTTTTACTCGTAGCCTGTCTCATCCGGTGTTGCCCTGAGAACGAGATATGTGCAGCTCCTATCGGGATTGTCGGCGCATCAGGCGGTCTTGCTGGTCTTGTTTTACCATTGTCGAAATGTCTTGATGTACCGGGATACCGAGTCTGATCGGAGTGTCTCGGGTGAAGGTTTATTCCTTCGATGATCGCGAGAGCTTGTCATGGGCTAAGTTGGGACACCCCTGCAGGGTATAAACTTTCGAGAGCCGTGCTCGCGGTTATGTGGCAGATGGGAATTTGTTAATGTCCGGTTGTAGACAACTTGACACTTGATCCGAATTAAAACACATCAACCGAGTGTGTAGCCGTGATGGTCTCTTCTCGGCGGAGTCCGGGAAGTGAACACGGTTTCTGTGTTATGATTGGCGTAAGTAGGTGTTCAGGATCACCTCTTGATCATTGCTAGCTTCACGACCGTTCCGCTTGTTCTCTTCTCGCTCTTATTTGCGTTGGTTAGCCACCATACATTGCTTAGTCGCTGCTGCAACCTCACCACTTTACCCCTTCCTTTCCCATTAAGCTTTGCTAGTCTTGATACCCATGGTAATGGGATTCTTTGAGTCCTCGTGGCTCACCGGATACTTCCAAAACCAGTTTGCGGTGCCTATGTTACGAAAGCGGTGACGCAACCAAGCTCAAGGAGGAGCTCGATGAAGATCTTGCCCTTTGTTTTGTTTCGTTCTAGTTGATCAGTAGTGGAGCCCAGTTGGGGTCGATCGGGGACCTTTGTCGCATTTGGGGTTCTTCTTTTATTTTGGTTCCGTAGTCGGACCTTGATTATATCTGGATGATGTAATGCTTTATTCATGTAATTGTGTGAAGTGGCGATTGTAAGCCAACTATGTAACTCTTTCCCTTATGTATTACATGGGTTGTGTGAAGATTACCTCACTTGCGACATTGCTTTCAATGCGGTTATGCCTCTAAGTCGTGCTTCAACACGTGGGAGATATAGCCGCATCGAGGGCGTTACAAGTTGGTAATCAGAGCCTTCCCCGACCTTAGGAGCCCCATTGCTTGATTGTTTTTAGCGGCCGAGTTGTGTCTAGAAAAATGTTTTGAGTCATTTAGGATTATATATATCGGAGAGTTAGGAATTCTTTTTACTCCTCAGTCCCTTCGTCGCTCTGGTAAGGCATCCTGACGTAGAGTTTTGACTCTTCTTTTCTCAAATTTCACAAAAAAAAATTTAGGGTCACGCGGGTATCTTAGAATCGTTCCGATGGTTTTATGATGATAACATTGTCTTGGTGCCTCCCGTCAGTAGGGGTTTTTTTAGTGGAGGTGTCCCGGGGAGTTGAGCTCTGAGGTGTTGTCGTCATAATTTTATCGTTGCAGTTCGAATACCGAGTTTAGTACGACATCGAAAATCTCTTTTATGCAGTTGTTGGTGAGATAACCCCGCTAACCCAAAGATCGAGGTGAGTACGGAGTATTGCCATGACTCGTATAACGGATGCTTTTCAAGGTTGAGGTACACGATTTCGAAGGTTTCTTGGTTATGTGTTGACGGATGGATACTGCTTGGATGTAGGTATTGTTAGTTTGGGTGAGATATATTGCTTCCCCTGTATCCCCAACACCAGATTGCATAACCAGAAAGTTTCGGGAGTTTTATAGGTGGGAATTCAAGTAGCTCCTAGAATATCTTTCCGACAGATGCATGATATGGGATTGGGTAAATCTCTATCATATGTATTTGTTATGGCTTATTCTGCAAGCCAAATCCTTTGTTTTGTTTTACTTGTGGTATTCGAGTTGCTTCGAAGTCAAATGTTGAATCCATATTTTTTTTCCTAAACGGTGTTCTCATATTGCTATGTGAATACTAATCCTTTTGATCATTGATTTTGTCATGTCAACTCCTTTCCAACCGGTGTGCTTCTCTTCAAGTGGATCCCATCATTTTTCCCATCCGCAAGATCGAATCTAAGTTTTCTCAACGGTGTTTGTTTCATCCGTCCCAAGTTGCCTTTGCTTTCCCGCCCTCCCACCCTTTTTCTTCAAGGACTCAGATTTCTTAATCAAGCATCCATTTATTCGTGTGAAGTTTCTCCATTCTTTTCCGTCAATGTTCTTACCCGGTGGTTCTCAAGAAGATGTTCTACTAGTTCGTCATTCCTCATTCCTTTCTCTTCTCCGGTGGATTCAAGTCAAGTTTTGTTGATCATACCTTTTTCCTCATTTCAATGTCTTCTCATACCGGTGAACCTCATTATCATTCTACTTCTCGCTATTTGTTATTCCGGAGTGCTCAAGATATCTCAAAGATTCGTGTTTCCATTCTTAATTCGTTCAAGCTCCTTCGAGATTGGTATCTCATTCAAGTCATTTAATTCAACCGGTGCAACATCTCTTTTAAATCTTTTCAACGGTGTTCTTTTGAGTGGGCCCTAACCCACAGGTCATTTCCCAGGATCTTACCTGACTCTTCTAATTCTTTTCGGAGCGATTCTCAAATTCTTCTCCAAGTTTGACGTAAGAATGAGTTGTCATCAGTCAAATGCTTTTCTCCAAGATCTTTCAAATTCTTTTCATCTTTGGCTCAACCTTTCCTCTTTTAATTCTCCCGGAGTATCTCAGTAATTTTGGTGGTGTTTCCCATCATCTTTTGAAGACCGAAGAAGGATTTCTCTTAAACCTTGCTCCATTCTTTTCAAGATGCGTAGTTCCATGCCATCCTCTCATAATTGTTTTCCATTGTGAGAATTCTTTTCACCCATCCGGAGAATTTCATGAGTTGTTTCCTTCCTCCGAAGGTCATCATGTCATAATTCCTCATTCTCAGCTTTCAGCTCTCGTTCTCCAAAAATCATACCGGTGCATCATTCAAGTATTATCTAATCAGCTCGGGATCTCTGCGTTCACTTGTATCTAAATCCCCTCAGGTATCTTCATTCGTTTTCCAATTCTTTCCGGTGAATTGTGCCCTTGCTTCTCTCTTTTTCAATTCTTACGGTGGTTCTTTCAAGATATCTCTTCCTTGTTCATCATATCAATTCATTTGTTGTTCCAATCCTACCGGTGGTTCGTTGAAGACCTTCTCAAGTTTTGATATATCTCTTTTAATCCTTTCTACGAGAATAAGTAGTATGTCAAATCCGTTGATTGTCATCAATTTAATTGGTGAGGGATAAGCATAACATAGTTCTTATTCTTGTTCATCCAAGTGATTAATTCTTTATTCCGGAGGCCCTTAAAATTCTCGGTTTCATTTGTTTCATCTTCTCTTTTTCCCGGAGTTCCAAACTCTAATTATCACGGAGATCCAGCTAAATCATTGCAAGGCTTCACCTTGTGTTTTCAACTTCTCTTTCTTTTTATCATCCTTTCATTACCGGAGTTCTTCATGGAGGCTCTACATGGTGGTTCGTCAAGGATTCTCTTCATTCTTCAATTGTTCTTTAAGATTTCGCTCGAAGTTATGATCCGCCAAGCTATACTCAAAAATAAACATGGTGCTCAACACATGTTTTTGTTTTGAGGAGCTCAAGTATTCTTCATCTTGCATTTCAAAGTGCAATTCTTTCTACCTTATCTTTTGAGGTGGTGTTATGTCACTCTTGACAATTTCCATTCATGTTCCATGATTCATATTGTTGTCAAGAATGAGGTATTTTAAATCCATCAGTCTCATCGTTGGAGTTATCTTGTGTCATATTTCACCTAAAGCCTTTCCTTAAGGGTTGTTGCTATTTGTGGTGATTATGCTTGACCCGAGCTTGCTCTTTATCCTCTTGGTGGAAGAAGTTTTTCATCTATTCGGTGCTCTCAATCAAATCAATGGTTTCCATTTGTGGCCGGTTGTCACCTCATAGCCTTGAGATGTTTTCCATAAGCCCACTACAAGCTTATTTGTTTCGTTGTTGGTTTTCCAACAACTCCGTTATAACCTTCTTGGAAGGGTGCTTTCCGAGCTCATTTGTGGCAGAAGTTGGCATTTTCTTCTTCATTCTGTTATTCCAATGATCTATCTTCTATTGTTTCTTCCGGAGGCTTTGTGATGTTGTGCTCTTCACCCATCACCTCGTTTTGTCAAGATCATGTTATTTTCTTGCTTATCCATTTAACCGCAGTGTCGTGTTTTCATTCGAGTTCTCTCATCTTATCAAGTTTTGCCTCCCTTCTCAACCGGAGTGCGGTTTGTAATGTTTCTTACCCCTTGTGTCATTCTTTCAATTCCGGAGGCAGTGTGTTGTTGATTTCATTATGTATCCTCTCATCTTGTCAAGTTCATGTTCAATTCCTTCCATTTACAGTCGCAGTGCTGCCCAAATTATATCATTCTTCCTCTCTCATCTTGTTTAACCGGAGTGGTTTCGAATTCTATCTTGTCCATTAAGCTCTTTTTCCATGTCTTTCAACCTTCAAATTCTCGTAATACTCCTTGTTCCTCTTTTCTACCGGATTGTTTGCAATCTCGTTCATCTCTGTTGTACTCTTTCTTTTAAATTGCTCAACCTCTCAAGGTTCATGGTTTCACTCGTTCGTCAAAGAAGCAACTTTGTTTTACCTCTCCTCTTCCTTTTCCCTCCGGTGCCATCCTAGATCTCGGGTCGAGATCCTCTCGCAGTGGTGGAGTGTTGTAACGCCCCGGATCCGATGCGCCAGATGTCTTCCAGTTATTCGCTGTCATTGCCATGTCATTCGCTTGCATGTTGCATCTTGCCATGTCATCATCTGCATTTCATCTGCATGTTTTTCAAAACTTGCATCCGTTCGGGTCCTCCTGGTTCTCTCCGTTGTCCGTTCTGAGCCCGACCACACTCGCACGCGCCCGCGGCACCTCCGAAATATTATTTTATAAGTGGCATAAAAATGTTCTCGGAATGGGATGCAACTTGGCGTGCGGTCTTATTATAGTGTAGACAGACCGCCTGCAAAGTTTCGTCGCATTCGGAGTCCATTTGTTAGCCCAACCGTTAAACTTAGTGGTACCGTTGCCAGTACCTGCGTCGGACGTTTTCGGTATCCGGAAACAGTTGCCGGGCTGCATTTCTCCCCTCTCCTCTCAGCCCAACCCTCTCGTCACAACCCACCTAGGCCTGCCTAACTTTCCCCTCCGACCGGAACCGTCGGATCGCGATCTGAGGGTCCCGAAACCCCTCCGAAACCCTCAAACCCTAGCTCCTAACCTATATATACTCCTCCCATTCTAAATTTGGACATCCCCTAGCCTCCACCTACCTTCTAGCCTTCCCCTCGGGATCCCCGCAGCCGCCAGCCTCCTCCCTCCTTGATTTCAGCAGCAAGCCAGCCCTCCGCCGCCAAGTGTCGCTGCCCCACTCGCTGCGCCGCCACCTACCGCCCGTCCAGCCAACCAGCAGCCTCCACGCGTCGTCCCCGCGCCTCCACCGCGCCAGGCCCGCCCCGGGCCCGATCCGCGTCGCCCTGCGCCTGTGCGCCCGCTTGATCCCGATCTGGATCAAGGGGGCTCCACCGCCAGCAGCTCCTCCCGTCGACCCCGCCGCCCGCACTCCTCGGCCTCGCCACCGGTGACGAACTCCGTCGTCCCGCGCCTCGTCCTCCTCCCACTCGCAGGCCTCGCGTCGCCCCTGCTCCCTCCTTCTCCTCCCTCCCGATCTCTCTCCCTCTCTGATAGAATCCGCGCCCCCGCCATTGCAGGTCCTCGCCCGCTCCGTCCATCGTCGGGAACGGAACCCCGACGCCCGGATCCGGCTGGGCCCCTCCCCGCCTCGCCTCGGCCTTCGCCGGCCACCTCTGCCCGCTGCCATTGCGCGTTGCCCCCCGCTTCCTCAGACCAAGACGAGCGCCCCGCCCCGCGTTGACCGCCCGCTCGTCCTGCTGCGCGGGCTGCCTCGTCCCAGCGCCCTGGCCCAGCTCGGCCACTGCCTCCCTCCACCGACCCAGCTCCCCCAAACCCACCAGCGCCAAGGCCCAGCGCGCCTCGCCTCGGTCCATCTCCACGCGCAGCCCAGCCAGCCGGCCTGCCTTGCCTCTCCACCGACCTGGGCTCGGCCCAGTGGTGAGCCTCCTGTGAGCCCATCTCTGTTTGCTCCTGTGCAGCCTAGTTCGGGCCAGTTTCGGCCCGCATACATTTTTTCCAGTCGTGCGAATTTGCCTAATTTATCCAGTGAACTGCTGTTTTACAGAAAAACCCTCATGCTTCATACATTTAATAACTCACAAACTATGCATCAGAATTAAATAAATTATATATGAAATTTGCTTAGTTTTTCTTCTAGTTTCACAATATGCCATTTTCATCCATGTTTAAAATGTTTAACTTGTTGTTTAATTAAATTTGCTCAATTGTCATGCTAAAATGATTTATTCCATAACTAAATAAGCGTAACTCGGAATTTAATAAACTTTATATGTAAATGGGGTGGAAAAATGCCTAGTTTAACATGGTGCACTTTGTTTTCCTGTTTAACAACTTTAAAATATGTTTTAGGGCAGAACAGTAGCTAATTCGAAATATGCATATGGGGATTTTCCGGACTTGTTGTTTGTTGTTTCCGGCCTCATTTAAACTTGCCTAGGTAGGTAGTTTTGTTATGCTTCACCTCTTGCCATGTTTAAAAACATTTAACATCGTTGTGTACCTAAATGAGAGCGAACTAAATACTTGAATGTGGTGTTCCGTCAATATGCAACTCGTTGCATATTGAGCTCCACTTAATTTGTAGTGTTGTTTGTTGCACTTTGCCATGCCATGCCATGCCTCATTAAACCGGACATGCATCATACTTGGTTGTGCATCATGCCATGATTATGCGATGGTTGTTTACTATGTTGTTTGCTTCTTTCCGGTTTGCTTCTCTCGTTAGCTTTGGTTTCGTTCTCGAGTTGTGAGGATTCGTTCGACTACGTCCGTTTGTCTTCTTCATGGACTCGTTCTTCTTCCTAGCGGGATTTCAGGCAAGATGACCGCTACCCTGGATCTCACTACTATCATTGCTATGCTAGTTACCTCGTTCTTTCGCTATGTTGCGCTACCTATTACCTGTTTGTCCAGCCATCCCATATTGCCATGAACCTCTAACCTTTGACACCATTCCTAGCAAACCGTTGTTTGGCTATGTTACCGCTTTGCTCAGCCCCTCTTATAGCGTTGCTAGTTGCAGGTGAAGTTGAACATTTCTCCATGGTGGACAGGGTTTATGTTGGGATATCACAATATTTCTTATATTATTAATGCATCTATATACTTGGTAAAGGGTGGAAGGCTCGGCCTTATGCAGTGTTTTGTTCCACTCTTGCCGCCTAGTTTCCGTCATACCGGTGTTATGTTCCCGGATTTTGCGTTCCTAACGCGGTCGGGTGATTTATGGGACCCCCGACAGTTCGCTTTGAATAAAACTTGTCCAAAGAAGGCCCAACATTGACTTTTACCATTTGCCTCACCACCACCTACTTTTCCTTGGGAGTAATTAACCCAAGGGTCATCTTTATTATAGCCCCCGGGCGGTGCTTGTCTAAGTGTTGGTCGAACCGAGCCACCATGGGCCCCTCGGGCAACTCGAGGTCTGGTTTTACTCAGAGCTTTGTCTCATCCGGTGTTGCCACGAGAACGAGATATGTGCAGCTCCTATCGGGATTGTCGGCGCATCAAAGCGGTCTTGCTGGTCTTGTTTTACCATTGTCGAAATGTCTTGATGTACCGGGATACCGAGTCGATCGGAGTGTCTCGGGTGAAGGTTTATTCCTTCGATGATCGCGAGAGCTTGTCATGGGCTAAGTTGGGACACCCTACAGGTATAAACTTTCGAGAGCCGTGCCGCGGTTATGTGGCAGATGGGAATTTGTTAATGTCCGGTTGTAGACAACTTGACACTTGATCCGAATTAAAACACATCAACCGAGTGTGTAGCCGTGATGGTCTCTTCTCGCGGAGTCCGGAAGTGAACACGGTTTCGTGTTATGATTGGCGTAAGTAGGTGTTCAGGATCACCTCTTGATCATTGCTAGCTTCACGACCGTTCCGCTTGTTCTCTTCTCGCTCTTATTTGCGTTGGTTAGCCACCATACATTGCTTAGTCGCTGCTGCAACCTCACCACTTTACCGCTTCCTTTCCCATTAAGCTTTGCTAGTCTTGATACCCATGGTAATGGGATTCTTTGAGTCCTCGTGGCTCACGGATACTTCTAAAACCAGTTTGCGGTGCCTATGTTTAAAGCGGTGGCGCAACCAAGCTTAAGGAGGAGCTCGATGAAGATCTTGCCCTTTGTTTTGTTTCGTTCTAGTTGATCAGTAGTGGAGCCCAGTTGGGGTCGATCGGGGACCTTTGTCGCATTTGGGGTTATTCTTTTATTTTGGTTCCGTAGTCGGACCTTGATTGTATCTGGATGATGTAATGCTTTATTCATGTAATTGTGTGAAGTGGCGATTGTAAGCCAACTATGTAACTCTTCCCCTTATGTATTACATGGGTTGTGTGAAGATTACCTCACTTGCGACATTGCTTTCAATGCGGTTATGCCTCTAAGTCGTGCTTCGACACGTGGGAGATATAGCCGCATCGAGGGCGTTACAGTAACCTGGGGCCAGCTAGATATTTTGGACAGCCACCTACCACACTCACTTTCCCCACTTTCATTCTCTCCACCTCCTCCTCCAAGCTTGTCTCGGGTGCCTCCTCCTCCTCACCTCATTTACACCATAGATTCATCCAAATTAAGTGGTTAAATTACCTTTTTTTGATAGGTAAGTAAGGGGGGAAGCTATCTTTATGTTGTTCTCCCTCTCCGACAACGTGCACATGCACTTTTTGTGGCCTAGCTAGATCTATGTATGTTCTTGGTGTTGCATATGTTTGTGGTGTTGCATATATGTTTGTGTTTGCAGGTACCGGTATTTGAAATGCGATAGTTGCCAATATTTTGCCGGAATGTTGATTCATTTCCGTTTCGGCGAGAATTTTGGCACTATGGATTCTTTTTGGTCCTATCTTTTAGGGAAAGTCATGCCAAATTTTTTCTTGGTTCTAAAATATCGTTTTTCCCTACCCCGCAGGCGACCATGGTCCGCACGATGACCGAAGGCATCGTGAATAGGTTTTTCAGCTCCGCAAAGGCTGAGATGCTTCAAAAGAACGAGACGGAGATAAGATGTCCGTGTCGAAGATGCAAGCTAAAGAGCCTTATTGCGGACCCGGATTCCGGGCAGGTGCGGGACCACCTGCTCTTGCATGGTTTCATGGATGGCTATCGGTGGCAAGGTGATGAAGATGACTATGAAGTCGTCCATGGGGGCCGGGCAAGAAATGAGCAAGACTCGAGCGGGCGAGAAGACGAAGAATCTCCCGGAAATGATCACGAGTTGATGATGTACACAGTCATTATGTAGAAGATGCAGGACATGATGATGAGGAAGATGCCGGAGCAGACGAAGGGCATGATCATGAAGATGAAGATGCCGACGGAGCAGACGACGATGGACCATTGATGGGCTGGGTGCAGGACCCTCATATTCAAGAGTTGCTTCTCAGGCAGACGGATAAAGCAAGAGTTGCCGCCCGAGAGAAAGCAAAGCTGGATCAACTGGAGATAGACGCGGTTACTCCATTGTATGAAGGATGCAGGCCCGTGGATACCCGCCTGAAAGTAACGCTCATGGCTCTAGAGATGAAGGTAAAACACAAAATGACCGACGCATGCTTCGACGAGAACATGTCATTCTGGCACGAACGTCTTCCCAAGGGGAACAAGTGCCCGACCAGTTTCGAGGAGGCGAAGAAAATCGTGTGTCCTCTGGATTTACCGAACGTGAAATACCATGTGTGCATGAACAATTGCATCATTTATCGGGACGAGCACGCGGAGTCTACCATATGTCCGGTGTGCGGCGTCACTCCACACAAGAAGAGGAAGAAAGCTCCTCGAACAGTGGTGTGGTACTTTTCGATCAGTCCTCGTCTGCAGTGGTATTTCGCGGACCCTAAGGTAACAAAGCTCCTGCGTTGGCATGTGGATAGGGAAGAGAAGAAGCAACAAGATGACGCAAATGATCCGGAGATAAATAAAAAAGACAAGATGCTGAGTCACCCTAAGGATGGGAGCTAGTGGCAAGCGTTGAACTTCGGACACCCAGAATTTGGGAGGGATCCAAGGAACATCGTGGTGGGCGCGAGCATCGATGGAGTCAATCCGTTTGGCAGCCAGAGAAGCACACATAGCACCTGGCCTGTGTTTGTGTGGATGTACAACCTTCCCCCCTGGTTGTGCATGAAGAGGAAGTACATTCACATGAGTATGCTAATTGAAGGGCGAAACAACCAGGAACGACATCAATCAGATCTGGGGCTCTTTGAAGAGGAGCTAGACACGTTGTGGAAAACACCAGCCAATACGTGGGACGCCGCGGAGAAATAATATTTCCCTATGAGATCCGCCTTTGCTCATGACGGTGCACGACTATCTCGATTACGGATATCTCGCGGGAAGGTGGTCCACGGATTTTACGGATCGTCAGTGCATGGATGACACAACGTATCGCCAGCTAGATAGAGATCCGGGTCTTCGAAAACCGTGTTCATGGGACATCGAAGGTGGCTTCGCGACGATGACCCGTGGAGGAAACGCAAGGATCTGTTCGATGGTGAAACCGAACCCCGAAGACGCCCGCGTACGAGGAGCGGCGAGGAAATAGACCAGCTGTTGAAAAATTGGAAAGATTGCCCACTGCCGGGAAAGAAGCAAAAGGCGCCAGAGCCGGGAAAGAAGCAAAAGGCGCCAGAGCCGCTGCTGAAGGTATGGAAAACGAGGTCTGTTTTCTGGGACTTGCCGTACTGGAAGATCCACCGTGTGCCTCACAGCCTTGATGTCATGCATATCACAAAGAACGTGTGCCAGAGTCTGCTTGGTACCCTACTCAACATGCCAGAGAGGGCCAAAGATGGGCCGAAAGAAAGGGCGGACTTGAAATGAGTGGGCATCAGGGAGGAGCTTCACGCTAATGATGATGATGATGAGGCGAAGCAGGACACGGAAAGTCGTCGCAAAGGCAAAAAGGCCAAGAAGACCGGAAATGACTACCCTCCCGCGTGCTTCACTCTAAGTCAGGAGGAGATCAAGCAGTTTTTCACCTGCCTCGTAGGAGTAAAACTTCCTTACGGTTACGCGGGGAAGATAAGCAGATACCTAGACCCAATAAAGCAGAAGTTCAGCGAGATGAAGTCTCACGACTGTCACGTGCTGATGACGCAGATACTTCCAGTTGCAATCCGTGGCATCATGGACGCGCACGTCCGTGAAACGCTATTTGGCCTATGCAACTTTTTCGATGTCATCTCTCGGAAGTCGGTTGGCGTGAGGCAACTCAGAAGGCTACAGGAAGAGATCGTGGTGATACTATGCGAGCTTGAGATGTACTTCCCGCCTGCATTCTTCGACATTATGGTGCATCTGCTGGTCCATATCGTGGAGGATATCATCCAACTCGGGCCGACGTTCCTGCATAGCATGATGCCGTTCGAAAGGATGAATGGTGTCATCAAAGGATACGTTACATGTCACGCCCAGAGGGAAGCATAGCCAGGGGCTTTCTGACCGAAGAGTGCATCTCCTACTGCACGAATTATCTAGGCATCGAGAACCCCGTTGGTCTTCCCGTCAACAGGCACCTCGGCAGGCTCGCTGGATGCGGTCACCGTGAGGGTCGCCGCGAAATGCATGTCGACTTTGAGGGTCGAATCGCCGACTTTGAAAGAGCAAACCTAGTCGCGCTACAACACATAGACGTGGTCGATCCTTGGGTGGCAGAGCACAAAACCTTTATTGAGAAGACGTACAATGACCGAGGCCAACAGAGGACGGACGGAGATATAATCAAAGAGCACAACTCATGTTTCACGCGTTGGTTCAAGTAGAAGCTTTTGTCGTACCCTTTACATGAGGATTCTTCCGCGGAAGAACAACTCATATTCGCCTTGTCACTGGGCGCCGAGCACAACCTGATGATGTATGAGGCGTACGATATCAACGGCTACACATTCTACATCGAGGGAAAGGACATGAAGAGCGATGGTTATCAGAACTCCGGGGTAACGATGGAATCCTACATCGGTAACGACAAGGACATATACTACAGAAGGATTGAGGAGATCTGGGAGCTGAGCTACGCTGGAGAGAAGGTCCCAATGTTCCGTGTCAGGTGGGCCAAGAGCGTCCTAAAAGAAGACCGGTATTTCACCACCATGGTTATACCCGAAGCCAAATCCAAGACCGCGGGCGCAAACGTCACCGCGAAAAATGAGCCATGGGTACTGGCTTCCCAAGTGGACCAATGCTTCTTCATTACCGACCCGTCAAAGCCTAGTCGTGTTGTCGTGAGGAGAGGCAAAAGGAAGATCATCGGAATGGATGGAGTAGCCAATGAGCAAGACTTCGACAAGTACGGCGACCCAAAGATCAAACATGACGACGACGATGAAGTAGCAGCATACACCACAAGAAGAAGCAGGACCACCCTACCTAAAGGATGCCCGTTCCACAGAAGAACTCCATTTGCGAAAAAGAAGGGCAAGAAGATTGTGAACAGATAGCTAGCTAAGATCGATACCTTCATTTCTCGATTGTATTTCGACATATTCATAAATGTTTTTTCATGGGCACTTTTTGAATTCATGAATATTTTTTTCAAATTTGATGATATTTTTTCATATTCATAAATGTTTTACCAATTCACAAATGAATGCAACTAAAAATCCAAAAAAAAGACTAGTTGTGCTTGGTTATATGTTACTCCCAAAAGCATATAAAGTTTGTCAAATTTGGAGCTATGGATATTTAGTTATGATTTAAACAAGTTTGAACATATCTAAACACAAATAAATATCAAACAACATTTTAAATGTTATCAACATGGCAACAAACTGCATATTATTTTTCTACATGAAATTCTGAGCATCTAGCATATGTGACATGTTATATTTGGATGCATGGATAAAAAGATATGATTTAAACAAGTTTGAACATATTTAAACACAAATAAATATCAAACAGCATTTTAAATGTTCTTAACATGGCAACAAACTGCATATCATTTTTCTACATGAAATTCTGAGCATCTAGCATATGTGACATGTTATATTTGGATGCATGGATAAAAAGATATGATTTAAACAAGTTTGAACATATTTAGACACAAATAAATATCAAACAACATTTTAAATGTTGTTAACATGGCAACAAACTGCATATTATTTTTCTACATGAAATTCTGAGCATCTAGCATATGTGACATGTTATATTTGGATGCAGGGATAAAAAGATATGATTTAAACAAGTTTGAACATATTTAGACGCAAATAAATATCAAACAACATTTTAAATGTTGTTAACATGGCAACAAACTGCATATTTTTTTCTACATGAAATTCTGAGCATCTAGCATATGTGACATGTTATATTTGGATGCATGGATAAAAGATATGTGCAAAGAAAAAATGCATAAAAACAAAATTGGGGAGCACAGGAATCGAACCCGGGACCTTCTAGTGTGTGTCTTTGCGTCTTGACGGTCAAAGCTAGTGTGTGTGTTCTGATGGAGATACGGTTAGGTGGAATATAACCTGAGTGCTCGAACTGTAATAAAAAAAATTACTAATGGCGCACCAGGGGGAGGTGTGCCATCGTTGTCATCGTACTTATGGCGCACTAGGGGGAGGTGCGCCATTGCTAACCCTCCCCATACTCCAGCTATTCCCCTCTCGCCTCTCTCCCTCCCTCGCCAGATCCCCCACTCGACCCCAACAGTACGCCGTCGCCCCGCCTTGCTCCGCCCCCTTCGTCCGCCACGCCTGCACGCCGTCGGCGACGCCGCCGCCTCACCTGGCTGTGGTCTTGCGCTGCCCCGACGCTGCCGCCCCGACCCCCGCCGGACTCCACCCCGCCGCCCCGCACCCCCAAACGGGATCGGCCGAGCGCGCGCGCTAGGGTTCCTCACCCCGCCGCCCGCTCCTCTCCTCTCCTCCTCCGGCCCCTGCAGCAGCCGGCGAGCGCGGCCCCGACGCGCCCACCCCGCCTGCCCCTACCGTCCTCCGCCACCGGTCACCTCCGCAGCAGCCGTCGAGCCAAGGACGGTGTCGTGACCCTCGCCGCCACCTCCCGCCGTCTCTTCCTGCACGTGGCTAGCGGCTGCTCTCCTTCGACCGCGGCCTGGGGTGAGCCTCTCTTCCTTGCCTCTATGCTTCTTTTCCATGTCACTGTTCCCTGTTCCTCTCTTGTTCATGCTGCTAGTTACACGGATCAATGGATGTTAGATAGATGTATGTATGTTGATGTTAGTTAGGTATATGATGCTTGATGGATGGATGGATGAGTTGTGCTAGTTGCTTGCTAGATGGATGGATAGTAGTTTGGTTCTGTTTTTGCTGTTGCTTGGTTCTGAAGATGAGTAGCAAGTATAGTAGGACGATGATGCATAGTAGTTTTATGTTGTTTTTGTAGTTGTAGTTGTAGATACAGTAGCAGTATCATGTGCTACTGTTGTAGATACAGTAGTTGTAGGAACATTAGATACAGTAACAAGTGTCATGTTGTTGTATTAGATACTGATAGCGATATCATGTCTTCTTTGAAGGTGAGTAGTTGTAGGAAGATGATGCCCTAATGGAAGTGACATGAGTATTTGGCCTGCCTTTTTTTTCTTGTAGAATTTTTTTATTGACGGTATAAACGAATCAGAGAGTCGCTAGGTAGGTTCTCCTAATTAATTAGAAACGATGCATCTTGCAATTAGGGGGAATATTGCAACCTGCTGCTAAACTAGATCATGAATATGTCACTGCTTTTCAGTGAGCTCCTAAGTGTACAAGGCAGCAAGGAGCAAGCGCATCATATATAATAATGTTGTGTTTGTTCTGGCTGACTTTGGGAGCAGATTCAAAGACAAATAAAAAATTCAGAAAAGAATTTTCCTCTCACTACATCTCTGTCCATCTGGTTTGTCGATGTTGTTTCATTAATCTTAAGCCCATCATGTTTGTTGGTTGTTTGCTGCCATGTTGTTATTACTTCCATTAGGGCATCTGTTGGTTCATTAAGCTTAAGCCCATTATTCCATGGAATAGCTGAACTATAATACTATTATTCATTTATGATAGTTTGTGAGATACAGAAATAGATAAATTTAAGTTTGTAATGGCTAACAGCCAGACATGTGAATCTATTCTTGATACTCCTTTTCCCTTTTCTTAGAATCATCATATACAAATTAGAACCTTTCTAACATCTGCATATTTCAGGTTTCCGAGGAGGTAAAGGAAGTGAAGTTCAGACAGTGCAGCAACAGCAACACCTCCAAGGTGAGAAATAAGTGCAGATCAAGTGGTGCAATCATATACATCTAGCCACTTAAGTCATCCTTCCCTTTAAGCAGAGTGATGCGCTTTCGATGTCACACAATAATGTTTGTTGCAAGAACATTCTGCTCTTAGTGTTTGTTTGTTTACAAAGATCCTGCTTATATATACTGATGATGAGTCTTGTTGAAACCTTACATATGTTGGTTCCTGCTTATTTGCTCCAATGGCACAAACTTGAGCTGCTAGCATAAAAAGTGTTGCAGGCGACAGACAGTGAGGAGCTACTGTCAAAAACTTGAGCCACTGTCAAAAAATTCAGTTAGGTACAGTTAGCATCATGTAAGAAAATGGCCATAATGTGCCCTGATAATGATGTATTTTGTCATAAAAATATATAGTGGACTGCCATGATAATGACATGGTCCTGTGTTTGCAAGCTGTCATAATCTTCAGTTTACTTGACTTTTGAGCCTGCTAGTAGTTTACTTCCATGAGTTGTTTTATTGACATGGCACATTTGCAATGGAGTTTTATATATCTTTAGCCCTTGTTCATTAATGACAAGTCAGTTTTCTTGATGTTATGCTGTATTCACACTGCTGCTCTTTGTACTTGTGATGATGTTGTACTTGTGATGATGCTACTTGTGATCTTCTGAAATGACCCATTGGCGACTTCATTACGCGGGGATAATGATTTTGGAGGTACCCCGAGAGGCCCTTGAGTTTGCCGGAATGTCGATTAACTTCCGTTCCGGCAAATTCGGGTACTCCATATGTCCTATTTTCAGAGCTGAAATTTTCCGTGAATTTTAGCATGACTTTGCTAAAAATAGGACATATGGGGTATTTGCGACTAATGCATGGGCCGTGGTATCTTAGTACTTAGTTAAGTAGGATCAACTGCCCCGCCATTCTTGTTGCATTAAACCTTAGGTGGCAATAGAGCCAAGTGATTAGGCCCAACTTAGAATTCTCCTTAACATCGATAAACCCTAGATGATAAACCCAAAATAGGTGGCAATAGAGCCAAGTGATTAGTGCCAAGTGATTAGGCCCAACCTAGGGTCCCTCGGCATCGATAAACCCTAAATGATGAAAACTTAACTTGGCATTTAGGGTGCCTCGGCGTCGACAAACCCTAAATGATGAAACCTTGGCTTCTATAGGGTGCCTCGGTGTCGATGAGAACCTAAATGATGTACGCTTAGGCTTTTAGGGTGCCTCGGCGTCGACAAACCCTAAATGATAAAAGCTTAGCTTTTAGGATGCCTCAGTGTCGACAAACCCTAATGATGAGACCATGATCTTGTTCCTTGACAATAACCAACTTTTTGACCAAACTTTTTTCCTATTTAGAGCGAAACATAGCCCACAACGATGAGGCCGGCGGTTCGGGCGGCAAGCAATTCTGGGAGCTGTCCCAGGAGTTGGAGGAAGAACCTCACCGCTATGAAGACGCCGCGGAAGACACCGATCCTGACTACACAACCCCTAGTGGCGTCGGGGATGACACCACTGATGGTGCCGCCGAGGATGCCACCACTGATGATGGCGGCGCACGCACAGATGGCAGCCAACCGAAGAGGCAACGGAAGGACCGACGCCCGAACGTGCTCGGCACCGCCAAGGAGGAATTTACTGAAGTGAACTCCGACGGGCATCCGACGGCGCCCAAAGAAGTAGTCAAGGGGTACTCGGTTCAGCTCGGGTGCATTCTCCGGAGCACCGTCTCGATCAACATCGAGAACCTAAGGCATAAGGACCGAGGGAATTTGCGCAGCCTCCTCTTCACGAAGCTGCACGAACGATACAAGTTCCCCGCTGAATTTGCAAACACACGCCTCTCAGGGAACAAAGTGAACAGTGCCGCCCTCACGAGGATGAGCACGGCCCTGTCTACTTGGAGAAGCACGGTGAAGGCAATGATTGAAAAGGTGATGGTTATGAGAAGATCAAGGCGAAATATCCTTTGATGAGCGAAGATGACTACAAGGAGTTCATGATCAAGTGCGAGAGCAGCGCAACCTCCGAATCAAGTCAGTGGGGGAAAGAAATGCGGCAGTTGAACTTAGGGGTCCACCAACTCGGTCCCGGCGGTTACAGAGTGGCGGAGCCTATATGGGAAAGGAGGACGCGGAGCGTGCCGAGCAAGGCCTACCGCCCCGCTTCGAGAAATATCGTGACAAGCAGACCAGGATCTTTCTCAGGGCCCGGTACAAGGAGGACCCGGTAACAAAAGAACTTACCACGGATCCGAAGACCAGGGCGCTCGAGCTTGTTTTGGGAATCTTTTAGGTGGTTCCCAGTCGGTTTTTCCTCGCTTTGAGAACCTTCTAGGAGGTACATGAACCGTTTTTTTCCTTTTTGTTTCTTTTATTTTTATGTTTCTTTTTTGTTTTAATCTTTGCTTTTCTTTTCTTTGCTCTTTTCTTTTTTCTTTTTCATGTTTCTTTTGTTTGAAAACTTCAAATATTTATTCCGAATTTTATAACGATTCTTGTTCTCAAAATTTTCTCCCAAATTTCGAAAAATGTTCAGGAATTCGAAAATATTTCTTGTTTTCAAATTATGTTCATAATTTCAAAAAATGTTTGTGTTGCAAAAGTATTTCAAAAATTTCATAAAAACTTCTCCTTTTCCAATTTTGTTCACAATTTCAAAAATAATTCTTGTTTTAAAAATATTCAGTAATTTCAAAAAACATGTTCTTGTTTTCAAAGTTGGTTATGTTCATGTTTTCAAAAAATGTTCTGGAATTCAAAAAAATGTTCTATATTTCAAAACTCTTTCGGAATGTCATTCATAAAATGTTCATGTTTCAGAAATGTACAAGAATTTGAAAATATGTTATCATTTCCAAATTTGTTCTCAATTTCAGAAAAATGTTCGTTGTTTCAGAAAATGTTCAGGAATTTCAGAAATTGTTTCTAGTTTTGTTGTCTGGTTTGGAGAATCACGAAAACACTGTATGTACCAGCCAATTTACCCCTCAAAAAAAACCCAGCCAATTTGGAGCAGAATTCGGACATGGAGTGTCAAAAAAAAGAAGCAATTTGGAGCTGAATTCGGATATTGAGTGACGCCAATATATAGCTTCGACATGCAATCTTGTGCCCGCGTTAATTTTCTTCCCCCAACCAGCTTGGAATCGTCCGAGTCCAATCGAGAGAGAGAAAACTGCAACACCAATCTAAGGCAATGTCGATGCCGCCGCGCGCCGTCCTGCCATCGCCCGCCGTCGCCTTGAAAGTGGCACCCAAGAGAAGCAAAGTTGCGGCGATGACAGCGGCCAAGAGAACTAGTGCCGCGCCCCGCTCGCCGGAGAAGGTTCCTCGGGTGGATGCAGCGGCCAAGAAGTCGAACAGCGCGCCCCGCTTGCCTGCGAAGGTTCTTCAGAAGTCCACCGTGGATGCGGCGCGCCGGCAACTGCGATTCGCGTGCGGGGATGCTGTGGAGGTGCGCAACAGGTTATGCACGAACGTCGTCTTCTCCGGCAACAGGCAGCTGGTGATCTACCTCCGCGCCAAGGTAGTCTCCGCCTCGGCCGGCACCGAGTCCTACCTCGTCGAGTACCCCGCCATCAATAGCAAACCCAGCCGTGTCGCACGAGTGCCATCATGGGACGTCCGCGAGCCCCGTCGCGCTCCACCCCACCCGGCCGCCGACGCGGCACCGCCGGCCAGTTCCAAGAGACCACCACCGCCGGAGAAGACAGAGCGCGGCGGCGATTGTTGCAAGAAGGAGAAGAGGGTCGGCAAAGGGATCCCGATGGACGCGCTGTGCCGATTCTACGAGGAGCACGATCCAGAGTTTGCGTCGAAGCTGCGCCGCGCGACGATGACGACGAAGGTCGATGGAGGGCGCCCACCAGTTTACGTTTAGTTATAGTTCTCTCGGGAAGTAGTTTTCTTTTCTGCTCTCTACTACTAGTTGTCTGTTATGAATTCATGATCGATCGCTGGAGAGAGGAATTGATGAACATGATCATTAGCAGTAAGAACTCTGCAATTGACTAGATGTATCATGAATTCATGACCGCTGGAGAGAGGAATTGATGTATGTGCGTAGTCAATATATATTAAATTCAAGATTCTCGTTTTTCTTGAGATCAAAAGGTGAAGAGAAAGCAGCAAGTTCTTTTATTTTGGGGTTTTATTCATGAGATCAAAAGGCGAAGAGAAAGCAAATTTTGAGACAGTACGTATGGACCATGCGATCATTATCTGGGTTTTGTTTTGTGAGAATCACTAAACCCCTAGAATGCTCCCGTTATTATGTCAAGAGAAAGTATATAATGAGCAAATGATCCGTAGGATTTTCAGTAAGTTTTCGAGAACTTCAGCCATTAGAAATAATTGGTACAAGGGCTATTTGACCTCATATATAATTTTTCTTGTTCCTGCATCTTGTAAGACTTGCCATCCAAAGAGGCCCTTAACCAGAGGTCGCTGTGTGACATTTTGTCATGTCAGGCTAATAAAGGTGGCAACCCAGCTGAAATTTTGTCATGCCAGTTTGTAAACTCTTTGATCATAGAATGGAGCTCACTCTTTCCTTGGAATGCATGTCTATTTTTCTAGTTCTATAAGAATTCCAACATAGATCACGCCTTGTTTGTTTTTCTTTTGAGATGCAGATCAATATGATGCATAGTTTAATGGCTTTTGTCATTTGTATGTTTGAACTTAAAAAGGTCTAAAATGCTATGGGCTTGCGCGTTCATGCAATTCGTCACATAAACGTAAAATAGACAGATGCATATAATGTGATCTTTGGTCTTAGAATGGGCGTGGCAGAAACCTCTGTTATCTAAGCTCTGTCCCAATACCCATTGATCTCAATAAAAACGAGTGTACCTTATACAGGAGATTATGATGTGCAACACACATAAACTTAAAGTTATAGGCATTCACAGCACACGAACAGAGTGAGGTAAAAGCAATGTGGCAGTTTCAATAATTTTCTGCAACAACATTCCTCTGTTGATGTTGATGTCCCAAAAACTCTCAGTTCCAGCCAAGCTGGAGCAAAGTACGGCACAAGGGGAGCGAGCTTAGCTAAGGTAGAACATTAACAGTAACATAATACAGCAAACTAGCACATTTCAAGTCTGAAATTTGAACATCACTGATAGAGCATTTTTCTTTCTTTCTGGAGAGCATCACTGGTTTAGTTTTCTCTTTTTGGAGAGCATCACTGGTACTTGTAGAGCTAGTATAACTGGTATATGAGTTAAATGATTGGCTTCTCCATGAGGGACCGGCATGTAGTTGTGCACGGGATCCTCGTGAACCGGAGGTGGCACTGAAAATAAGAGCATGCCATCAGATAGATAACAAATCATGTGTCAAATTATCAGATGGTTGCACAAACACAAAGAGTGAATAGAACGCCATTAATCACTTGAGCCAAAAGAGAAGACAAGCAAGCTAATCACATCAAGACGTTGTCCGTTGTGCAAGGGTCATTGTATGTAAGTATACTAATAGATGGAAACAGAAAGTGATTCTAAATTTCTAACCGCTGCTACAAGATCCCTAAATCGCTAGCTAGTTGCAAGAACTTAATCTAGGAGTGGTGCTATAATCAACAAGGGTACTAGAAGTCACCCACTTGCCTGTCTCATGTTATGCAACTATATATAGGCAGCATGCATTAACAGAACTCTCATTTAGTTTCATATTCATGTAAAGGGGACATAATCCATCAGCCACTAGTGCATGCAATGGTCTACGTTATGTTATCAGGTGTGCCATCCAATTTACAGAAATTAATAAACAATAAAGTAAAATCCAATTTACGACATCTCAACCTGTTATGATCATTTAAAATATGAGTGGCACGTGTGGAACTTTGCTTACATGCATGCCCTACTATCCTGTACACCCCAGCTCACCACCTGTCCTACCACTTAAATAGTTCCGTTAAGTATCACAATATACAAGTACACAAACTTGCAATGCATTCTCAGTTGACAAAGCAATCCGAAAACCATTTTATCACTGACATAAATTTGAAGCAATAGTGGCCATTGTTCAACCAGAAGAGAGATGCTTGTCCAACCAGGAATCCATTTAGCATGCCAGTTAAAGTAACCATGTTAAAAGTTGTGCATAAATATACCTTCAGTTGGTTCAATAAGCTCTGACTGACGAGGGCAATTTGGAGGTTTAGGTACCCTGAACGAAAACTGAGATAACTGTAAGCGGGCAGCATAGTCTGGGCTGTCTTCAAGATACCTATCAAAGTATAACATATGACGAATAAGATAAAACATCTAGGCAGATTGAACCACATGGAGAAGTTCACAACTTCACATAGTGTACACATGTATTCTGTGTTTCCAACGTTCAATTGTAAGAACAGGCAAGATTTCTGAAAATAAGCCCCAACAAAGCTAAGCCTAAATGCTGGTTGTGTGCTTCATATGATCATTGAGCCATTGAGGTAGTGAAAGTACAATAATAACACTTTGTAACAACTTCACAATAAAGTGGATACCATTCAGATGCGGTTATCAACATGCTAGATGAAGGGAAAACTGCATCTGGGCACTAATATGCTTAAGAAAGTAACGATATTGAAGAGAAGTTGACCAGAAGAAAGTTAGCTTACCTTTCAACATCTTTCATGGATCTTACTTTTCTTCCTGTGGGAGAGATATAGTACCTGAAAGGATGTATATAAGTGTTATGAAACAGTCATACAATACGTACACGGAATGGCAAGCACATCCTTTTATATAGGTGTGTAAGGTGTTTAGCAGACCACAGGAATGAATGTTTAACCATTGATCAAATATGAACAGCATTAAGTTCCTAAACCATAAATGAGCATTCTGAGCTCTCAAGAGTTACGAGTTACGACCCAGGGACGTTAGAAAACAACTGCAACATCATTTGCTCAGAAATAAATACAAAAGGCTGGGAAACAAATTAACTACAATGTTGTGCAAAACAAGTAATACTCACACATCAGCGAATCTCGTGCTCTGTTCATTCCTTAGAGTAATATTCCTTTCCCACCCAAGAGGGGTCTGAGGGATGCATGGGATATCAATTGCCCATGCCATGACATTATCCTCAGATATATCAGTTGGATCATGGCATGTAACTTGTGGCTTCCACCCATGGACATATTTGCAAGAAAAAGGAACTTGTATAATATTCTCTCGGATTTGCTCATATTTCAGTTTGGATGGTACAACTCTCCATTTCTGGCAAGTACTACATTGCACAGAATATGTACTAATAATGAATTTCCTTTTTTTAGACAGCACAGGTAAGGTGTTTTCTCCTTGGGCATTCTTGTAAGGAACAACTTGATATGATGCACTTCCAGAGGAGTTTTCAGTGTCACTGTCATCCCACTGGTCCACAACCTTGTCAGCTAACATATCTTGGCTCTTGATATGAGATAATGAACTCTCATCAGGGTTGGGCACAGGATTAGCCGGGCTGGACCCCATAGTTTTTAGTTCCCTGTTGGAGGTAATTGCAAAAGTTTCAGATTGGGAAAGGCAAAATGCTTGATGGAGAAACAAAAGAAACGTGAATGTAAGATTAAAACAGAAGGGATACACCACCATGAACATGAAAAGAGGGTGAAGACAAAGGCTACTTATAGTCAATCTTTGATTTCTCAGGCATTAAAGCAGTATGGTTCTCCCATAAATCAGGTTCATTATGGTAATGCCATAAATCTCTAACATTT
The DNA here is from genome assembly GCA_021437245.1 of Aegilops speltoides. Taxonomy (NCBI): domain Eukaryota; kingdom Viridiplantae; phylum Streptophyta; class Magnoliopsida; order Poales; family Poaceae; genus Aegilops; species Aegilops speltoides. The sequence goes on from CM038147.1 coordinate 200,815,609, forward strand.
TGAACAGCTTAATTAGGTAACTAGGGCTTACGTAATGTTTTGAGATCCCTAGGCTAGTTTCAAAGATTCCGTTAGGAACAGAAAGGCGGAACTTAACGCCTCATCACTAGTTGGGGCATCAACAATCCAGTTCACAAAAGTAAGGACATAACTCGCAAATATATATTTAACAGCTTGAGCTAACGTAACGCTCCAGAACCCTAGGATAGACACTGACCGAGATGCCATCAGCATTAGAAACATGACCTAGTGTAGCAATAGTAAATCGAATGTACCGATTTCAATTGCAGATATCCCTACTCCTTAAACAGCCCTAGCATGGTAATCAAACTAAATCACAGTTATTATACAAAAACGGAATCATGATTCTTCTCACCATCCCCGTTAGGCACGAAACATATTACTTCATACTTCTCCAAAATGAAAACTAAGTTGGGACGGGATAAATAAAATCTACTATTCCACATGTAAAATTGCTGAATCTACTACGTGTAAAATCTCTGAAAGCGAACGCCTTAGCGATATGTTCTCCCAAAGCCCTAGCATGGTAATCTATCTAAACCTAAATTATTTTGAAGGAACAATCTAATCATGCATTCATGAGCAAAAGGGGGTGGAAGGCGAGGTATACATACACGAAGCGCCACCAATGGCGGCTTTTTGGTGGCCAGATTGGCTCGTCGGGGTCCTCGGCCTTCTCCGCGGGCAGTTTAGACGCACGGAGGAGCTCCGCCTCGCGGAGTCGGCGGGCTTCGCAGGAGGCGGCCAGCCTCCGGAAGCACGCGGCCGTGAGAGGATCGCGGCGCCCGGAGATGCTCGGCGGCGGTCGGGGCGGGGAAGAGGAGCCGGGCGCCCCACTCTCCGCCTCATCGTCCGCCTGTGTGGCGGCGGCGCCGCCCTCCACGTCGGGGCTCGCGACGACGGACTCAGTGGTAAGGGAATTGAAGGAGGGGTCCAAGGCCCTCTTCCTCTTGTCCCTGCGTTTTGGGGCTGGTTGTCACAGGATCGGTGGGGTCAGAAACGAAGGGATCCATTCCTACGGACGGTGGACCGCTACCTGTAGGGAGAGAGTTTTCGGAGGGAGGCAAGATAGAAGAGCAAGGGTGAATGTGGTTTCTGCTTTCAATCTCTATACTCCTTTTTATATTGATTTGTAATTTGAACACGTCTAGATGTGAACACAGATGATTTTGGTACATTTGGAAATCAATTAAAGGTACATCCATGATTAGTAATACTAGTACAAATGCCCGTGCGTTGCAACGGGCTAAAAATTCGTAAAACATGCTCTGTGTGACAGTAGCGCCATTTTTTAGATCCAGTTTTGATAGACATTGATATAAGTTTATAATGTTGTCTCTTTCCGGAGTATGACGCATGGACGTAAATAAGCCACCCTAACATCTTTCATCAATGAAAGAGTAGTGGTGCATGGAATAGTCTAGTAATCGGTTCTATTTTTATTTCTCAAAAAACACAATTATTTCTTTAATATAAAATAATTTAAAAAATTGAAAATTTTAATCTTTTTATTAGAACTGAAACATCTTTTGAAGATAATTTTTTTACCACATGTTTTTTAACTATGAATTTTGAAAATTTTGCGATCGATTTTAAATTGTTTTGTTAAAATAATTGGAACATTTTCGAGAGTTTTGTGCATTTTTAAAAAAGCGTGAACATATTTAAAAGCATGCTTTTTAAATAAGAAGATTTTGGAACACTCTTTGTCTAAAAACACACACACACTTGGTGTCCGCAATTAAAAAAAAATGTTGGTGTCCGGACCATGTAGTGTAAAGATGAGAAAGTCGTCGGGGTGTCCTTTGATGGCCCCTCCTTCAACTTAGAACTATCATCGGGCAGAAGAACGTAAGTGTTTTTAGCGGGATATATAGACGTTGAAATTGTTGTATACTGTTCGAGAGTTTAATAACTAATCTAAATGTTTTTCCTAGAATTTTCAAAAGGTTTCAATGCAAACGAATTTATTTTGGATGAAAGAGTAGTGGTGCATTGAAGTGGGATTGTTTCTATACATTTTTTGTTAATATTTAAAAGCAAGCTGGCTTTTACTATGTTGATATTTTTTTAAGAAAATGTTGGTTGCTTGGTTTGCAAAATTATATTGTGTTCCTTTTCTTTTGCACTACTTGAACTTGGGTCAAAGACCGAACCACACTCACTCTGCATCATCACCATAAAAAGACAAACTTTTTTGATAAATTTCATGTGAAGGCCACGTACACCATCCATCACGTATACGCTTCTTCTACATTTTAGCAAACAAACAATAGCAGATAATTATCCCCACGGCCGATCATTTGTCTAGTCGGCGTTCCTACCTAGCCCGCAACCACCAGGCGTCTAGGGAGAGACGATCTATTTCCTTTGATCTCCACCGGCCGGGGCACTGGCCCCTCTCCCTTCGGCCGCTGCTCCGGCGGCAGGAGGGAGGGGGACCCGTTCCTCCGCTCTGTAGCTAGGATTTGAATTTATAGGTCGTGGTGCGTCGTTGGGATGGTGGGAGTGGCGCCTGGACGAATAAATCTGCCACAACTCCACTCCCACACCGGCGGCGTCTTTCATAGCGGCTTCTCGGAGTTGATGGCATCGTGTCTCTGTCGATCCCTCAGATCGGCAGCGTTAGGGTTCATGGATGGTGTTGGCAAGGCGGCGGCGGCGACTCCATTAGGTGTGTCTCTCCTTCAGCTCTGTCCCCATTGTTGCGTTGTTGCCTCCGACATCATGGTGGAGCAGTGAGGTTTTGTCATTTAGGAGTACGCGCAGGCAGTTATCTATGGAAGTGAAGCTCGAAGATGGAGTATCTTGCGTTGGGTCTGTGGTTGACGGCTGGCAGTTCTGGTTTCCTCCTCCGACTTCATCGTCATGCGGGGGTGTCGGTTCTGAAGTTCGACGGCGTGTCCGCGGACATGTTGCCCCGGTCTAATTCTTTCAACATCTATGGTTTTGCTTCGAACAAACTACTTTAGAGGTCCGTAAAGCTACTGATTAGCGATGGAGCCGCATCGAGATTAGGTGAAGAGGTGATATGTCTTTTTATCCTTTGGTGACTGCTTCGGTGGTGTCAAGGAAAGGGACATGCGCTGGTATTTTGCATAGGATTTTCCTATCTTTTCAGTTATGTATGGTCGGCGCTTATGTGCCTTGTAACTTGTTCTATATAAATGAAACGCGTATTATCATGCAAAAAAAGAAAAAAAGATAATTATCCACACCGAGAACACATACCAATATCCCCACCGAGTTATCCTCGTGTGTGGCCCTCTTTTATCCACGCAACCCTGCTCCTCATCACCGAGTAGGCCAACACCCAACATCCCACCCAGCAGCGCTGCTCCTCCTCTGCCGGACCCAGGTTCCCACCCACGGTGTCGCGTACTCCCCCTCTTTCTCTTCCCTCTTCCACAACTAACCAAGAAAACAGGATCGAGCACGCGCACGGTCACACCTCCTCGGCGCCGATGGTGCACTCCTGGAGTGCGCGGCCGTGTCGTGTCCGCCTTCGGCCTGGGCCAGGAGGAGACGCCGGGGCCGGTGGTATGCACCCCCTCCTCTCCAATTGCGGGTCCGTCGAATGAAGCACCGGGGTGGCAGCGGTGTCCGTCGGTGCCCCTCTCCTCTGACGCTCGGCCTTGTCGTCTCAATTTTGCTTGGCCCTAGCTCGCAAGGCTCTGCGGTGTGATCACGTCGGCTTCGTTCCGTTCCATTTTCTTCATCCTTCTAATTCCATCCCGTTCCCTTTCCTGGGTTGATTTCCCAGGCCGTCGCCGGCGGCTGCCGAGTGTCCTTATCTGATTTTCCATATTTGGTTTGGGCCACACACGCGTGGATGTTGGCTGCCCAATTGTGCACTTATCTGATTCTTCCTTCGAACGTACTCGCTCTTCCCTCTCTTGCGGATTAATTTCTTCGTTCTTTTCCCCTCAGAGGCTAGTTGATTTCTGATGCGGCAAAGTCACTCGCGTATATAAATGGATTGAATTGGTTGAAAAGGAGCGAGGTGGGACTATTTATGAGTTCTAAAGTTTTTTCGTTGTGCCCTCGTCTTCGCTTCTCCGACTTTCAAGCATGTCCGTCGGCATTGTAATGTTGTGGCTCATGTTTTAGCCAAGTCTTGTAAAAACTCTAGTGTGTTTTTTTGTCTGTCTGCGTGTATCCGGGACACTTTGTATGACTTTATTACTTGATCAATAAAATGCCGACGTTCTCTCAAAAAAAGTTTTTTTGCTGCTCCTCTGCTCATCATTTTAGTAAAATGTGGGCCATGTCAGTTCGGCCAACGCATGTGACGATGAAACTTACGGCTTGGTCCAGTCGAGCGACTGACGAGACTCAACCCACCGCCATTTAGTCTCCTTGTCGAGAGGTCATGAATGCCATTGGGGCACTATTGAACTTTAGTCACATGGGCATATGGATGATGGGTACAAAGGTAACAAAAAGTACACCATCAAAATTGTTACCTTTCTACGTTAATGAGTTGGAATAATTAGATTCAAAATATGCACCCCGGCCGCATCAGATCAGGACGTGCGATAGGCAACTACGGCCCCGTTGGGCGATAAAGACTGAATGTATGTGTCATAGCCGATGAAATAGCTGGAGGAACAATAAAATTATAGACGGAACACTCCTATTTTTAAGCTAGCAAAGCTACCGATTCAGGAGGTTGGATGATCACACGTTACACAGCCATCTCCGTGTAGTATAGGAAAAAATATGTCTGACTCGATGCTCACATCATGTCCGTGTAGCAAAAAACAATCAATCTCTCTTTCTATTATTTCTCCTTCCTTATTTTATTAATTCTCATGTAATTAGTGTTTCTTTCCTCTCTCTTTCTCTATCATTCTATATTTGTCGTGCAATTAGCAGCAGCGACTCCTTTCACTTTCCTTCTTTTCTCATTCCCTCTTAATTCTCATGCTTGTTTCCTTTCTCAGGAGCGACCCCTTCCTTCTTGTGCAATTAGGAGCATCGACTCCTTTATTCTTTTATTTTTCTCATGCCCCTCTATTTTCGTGTATCATGCAGCCACAACGCCAACCCACATCTCATCGTTCGTTAGTTAATCCTCGAGGCTCCTTGTTGATTGTCATACAACTCATAGTCCTATATAAATCGGTGAAATTAAATTGAAAAGGGCGAGGTGGGACTAATTAGCCGGCAACAAATAGGCCTGTTTGGTTGGCTGCGTCCTTGGAGTGGCCCAGCTCGGCCCATGTGTTGGAGAGATTAAACTAAGATAAAGTTTCAAGAAATTAACATGACAAGCAAGGTGGCTGAATTGGCTAGGGGCGCTAGGCCTATCTCCGAGCGACCCTGGTTCAAATCCTGCCGGACGCAGTTTTCCGCATTCTTTTTCTTTTTCCGTTCCAAGGATGGCAAAGCAAAAAAGAAAGCGTAAATTCACAGGAAGAAAGCGTATTGTGACGGTGAACCCGGAGACCCAATCCGTGCTTTATTATTAGGGAGAGATATTAAAAATTGCTCGACAGATATGTCATAGCAAAATATTAAAAACATACTTAAAAATAATGGAGACGCATGGCCATGTGGCGAATTGAGTGACGTACGCAAGCAAATCAAGTATGATAGATGATATCTAATATTAAGAAAGCTTTGCGATTAATAGAAACATGCACGCGTGGTGAGACGATGGGATTTTGTAGAAAAGAATAAGATGGGTTGGGTGTGTTGGAAACCTTCGGAGCACGACAAGCAAGCTAGGTTGAATAGCGGGAAACCAAAGCGCAAAATTGGACACATTGGATTCATCTCGTATAACATGTTGTGTGGGCCGACTAAGAAACACGTGCGCCTATGTGTTTTCCGGTGTGAAATACCTTGCGAATGGATGCTCAATTCTAATCATGGTTTTTCTCTTTTTTTTTCTTTTTTTTTTGCGAGTGAAAACTTGTATTACGCAATCACAGGATCCTTATAATCATCAAAAGCTAAAGACAAAGCAACTTCAGGGTCAGACCCCAACCAAGTCATAGTTCTACCCTCACCTCTAGCAAACTAGGTTAAACTATCACTAACAATATTCTGAGTATGATTAACATGAGTAATACAAGAATCACCAAGAGACAAGAGATACCTAATTTCCTTAATGAGAGAAGCGTAGATTGATCTATCCTCTTCCGGCCTTGGATGCTCAATTCTAATCATGGCTTTTCAACTCTAAGAGTTTTCGATCTTAACATACAATAGTCGAGTCAAAAGGATCAATATTAATTTATGTGGTGTTGTAACGACACGGAGCCAATATATGAATGAGCTCCAAAGTTGATCGTGTATTCGACGAATGGTCACAAGAAGATATAGATATAATACTAGGTCAGATATGGTTGAGTGCAATAAATATGGATGAACAAAAATTAATGAAAAAAATCTTCTCCATATCTCACAAGATGTATTCTTCTCTAGCCATGTGTTATTGTTTAATATCTCGATCTAACTAGTATCATACTGATAGAATTTCCATATCGCATGCTTTATGTGTATTGTAGTTTCCTATCTAAATCATTAAACATATAGTATTATTAAAAGAAAATCCTTGGTGGCTCCCATCTAGAGCTTTCTTATCCCCTCGACGAAGACCTTCTTCGGCGTGTGTTCTACTAGTTCTCAACCACGATTTCCTCTCCTCCATGGTTTGGTTACTCGAGTTCATAAAGGGGGTGCCCTCACATGCGTGCCCGGCTTTGGTAGCAATTAGGTTAAAGAAACGTAGACCTGGACCTAGAGCCTGTGTGTATTTTGGGGTGAAGGTAATTGGTGAATCGGACAAAGAAAAGCATAAATTTGAGGAAGAGGATTTCGATGATGCGGGTGTTTGAAGAAGACCCCGACATGGTCAGGGAAGGGATAAAGTGAATAGCGATTGCGAAGGTTCACACAACCAACCAATTCACTACCCAGGATTTAATTACGAATATGAATATTGCATGGAACCCAACGAAGGAGATCAAGACCACATCGGTAAATGAAAATCTCTTTACGATCCAGTGTTCCTGCATGGGTGATTGGATGAAGTTAACTGACAAAGGCCCTTTTTCATGGTTTTGTCATGTCAGATGTCCTCATGAAAGGACTAAGTCTCGAGGCCATCACAACTAGGTGGTTGCTTGAACGGGTTGATCGGGAATGAAAGACAAGTGTTTACCCAGGTTCGGCTCCTCATGGTGGAGGTAAAAATCCTACTCCTGCTTGATTGATATTGACGATGATCTCGATTACAAGGATGTGGATTCGCTAACCTAGCTCTCGAGAGATTGCAACTTAGTCTTTTGGTCCTAGGGGCTCCCCTTTATAAAATAGGTTGAGTCCCTAGACTTAAAGAAGATTTTGGGTTGTACTCCCAACTCGTATCCTACTCTAACTCTTATTTATTCTGTCCTCTAAGTTAGGAAAATTTCCCCTCCCTAGCCTTCTTCATGAGCCGACCCATAGGTTTCGTGAGAGTCGGCCTCCCGCCGAGTCTCGCTCTGGGCTTCTAGCCTTCCTGGATCGTCTTCATTATGACCCTGTAGTTGATGTGACTCATAGAGCCCCAAAGCTCAGGGTCGGGTCACACTCATGCCAAATCTCAATCGTGGGGAACATCCCCAACATTAGCCCCCAGTTTAGCTTGGATTTATCCATGTTAAACGTCATCCTGTAAGTAAAACAAAGAAAAACGTGAAAGGTTGTGCTTTGGTCTAGATTTTCTTAAGCCGGAACTTGCTCCATTCTTCCTTCCTCTTTATTATCTCCCTTTTAATCTTCCCAGCTGGGTAAAAAATGCTGCCGGCTCTCATGGTTCTTCTCCACACTTATCAATTTTTGCAACTTCTTATCATGACATCGCCTTTATCCATTCCGGCATATGCGCATGACATCATAACAGATCTTTGAGTGGATATGTCAGAATCTTGTTAACGCGAGAATGGAGGCGTCCCTGTATCCAAAATTTACTACGCCACCTGCGGTCTCGCCCTACCTCTTCGGGTTCCAATCCCTTATAAATAGGCCAACGGGTCTTCAGATTTACTTTTTACCTTGTCTGCTCTGCGCCCTTCTTCTTCCTCTCGCCCCTGACGTCATTGTGCCGCCTCATGCTCGCCGACCCCAAGAGCAACAACGTCAACCACAGCACCATTGTCGGGGCTCGTCAGAAACACTACAACCATGCTCGCGACCCTCAACACCTTCAAGCTCCTCTTCACAGATCTGTAAGCACCTCGTTCATCCATGTCGTTCTTCTTCGCCGTAGTTCTTTCTAGTTCGCCGGTGTTCTTCGCAAAATACGGTTGTAGATCTAATTTACCCATAAACTGCTATCTGTATGGCGTTTAAAGTATCTCCACCACATAGCTAGTCATATTGTAGATCCCCTTTGTCGCCTAATAAGCTCCATTCCTGCTTCATCACCAAACCTAGGTTTTTGCCTTTTGTTTTTGTAGCCATTTTTCAGATCAGTATTGATACTCAATTTGTACAGTAGTTGTTTGTAGCTGCCATCACCCGGACATTGCCTTGATAACCTTTGTCAGCTCATCCTTTAGGTATGGTTTTGACGTCTCTTAGATTCCTAGCCGGCTCGTACTTGTGTCGTTTCTTTACCAGTTCTGGGTTTTACTGTGATCTTTTAACCAACTAAAACTGTTAAGTTATCAAATATCCTAGTCATATAATCTTTTACGCCTCCAATTCGGCTTATATTTTCCTTCCTTTTCACCTTTGTAGTTCATCTTTGTTGCAAACTGAACCCATGGCCCCCAAAGTGAGCAAAGCCTATAACTAGACCAAATCATGCATATCAGAGCTCATGCTCGACGACTTGGTAAATATCGGGTTACTTCCGGCCAAGGGCCAGATCAAATGGCGAGCCGCTGAAGAAAAGACCCGGCCAGCTCCGGGTCAAAATGAAGTAGTTATCTTCGCAGATCACTTGGACAGAGGCTTTCGCCCTCCGGGTTCCAAAAAATTTCGCGACGTTCCTCACTACTTTGGTATCAGGCCACAAGACCTTGTTCCCAACTCGGTCCTCATTTTAATTAACTTCCAAGTCTTCTGTGAAGTGTGTCTCCAGATTGAGCCGACTGCCAACCTGTTTCAACAATTGTTTTATTGCAACCGTCAAACTGAATGCAAAAATGGGGCCGAGTCTGGGATGTGGAAGGGTCATAATTCAACGAAGGAGGAACTCAGCTGTCCCTGAAATGGCGTTGGTGAGTCATCCTAAAGGATGCCACAAAACCTGGTTTTACTGCAAAGACACATCCCCGGCTGAAACAACACCGATTGTCGGGTTACAGTTAGAGTGCCTTGACTCTGCATAGTTATTTATTGCTTATGCATCTGCTGAAGAGAGGGCGACACTGAAGACCCTTTACTCTAAGATTACCACTTTGATAGCTCATGGTATTTCTAGGGTCGACTTGACCTGGTGTTGGATGAGCTGTAGGATCCGACCTCTTAGTTTCAGAAGCTGACTCATGCACCATTACACGGCCGAGCTTACTAACAATTTGCACTTCAGGAATCATGACTTGTCTGCTAGTGACTTGATAAAGGCCTTTGATTACCCACAAGTATAGGGTATCAATCGTAGTACTTTTGATAAGTAAGACTGTCGAACCCAACGAGGAGCGAAAGGAAATTACAAGCGGTTTTCAGCAAGGTATTTTCTGCAAGCATTGAAATTGTCGGTAACAGATAGTTTGATATCAAGATAATTTGTAAAGAGCAATAAGTTGTAACGGTAACAAAAGTGCCGCAAGGTAGCCCAATCCTTTTTGTAGCAAATGACAGGACATAACAGTCTCTTATAATAAGTAAAGCGTTCTTGAGGACACACGGGAATTTCATCTAGTCACTTTCATCATATTTGTTTGATTCGCGTTTGCTACTTTGATAATTTGATATGTGGGTGGACCAGTGCTTGGGTGATGTTCTTACTTGAACAAGCCTCCTACTTATGATTACACCCTCTCGCAAGCATCCGCAACTACGAAAGGTTAATTAAGATAAATTTAACCATAACATGAAACATATGGATCCAAATCAGCCCCTTACGGAATAACGCATAAATCAGGGTTTAAGCTTCTGTCACTCTAGCAACCCATCATCTAATAACTACTCCACAATGCATTGCCTTAGGCCCAAAGATGGTGAAGTGTCATGTAGTCGACATTCACATAACACCACTAAGGGAAACAACAACATACATATCATCAAAATATCAAACGAATACCAAATTCACATGATTACTTATCACAAGACTTCTACCATGTCCTCCGGAACAAAAGTGACTACTCACACATCATATTCGCGTCTAGAATCGCAAGGGTATTGAATAGCATAATGGATATGAACATATAATCTTCCACCAAATAAACCAATTTTGGTGTTCCAGGTGGCATGAGTTGTGAAACTATTCCACATTGTTTCAAATGAAGGCCAAACTTGTAACTCAAATATTCACCTCCACGATCAGATCGTAGAATCTTTATTTTCTTGTTATGATGATTCTCCACTTCACTCTAAAATTCCTTGAACTTTTCAAATGTTCCAGACTTGTGTTTCATTAAATAGATATACCCATATCTGCTCAAATCATCTGTGAAGGTCAGAAAATAACGATACCCGCCGCGTGCCTCAACACTCATCGGACCGCACACATCGGTTTGTATTATTTCCAATAAGTCATTGGCTCGCTCCATTGTTCCGGAGAACGGAGTTTTAGTAATCTTGTCCATGAGGCAAGGTTCGCAAGTATCAAATGATTCATAATCAAGTGATTCCAAAAATCCATCTGTATGGAGTTTCTTCATGCGCTTTACACCAATATGACCTAAACGGCAGTGCTACAAATATGTTGTACTATCATTATCAACTTTGCATATTTTGGCATCAATATTATGAATATGTGTATCACTACGATCGAGATTGAATAAACAATTTACATTGGGTGTATGACCATAGAAGGTTTTATTCATGTAAACAGAACAAAAATTATTCTCTGACTTAAATGAATAACCGTATATCAATAAACATGATCCAATCATATTCACGCTCAACGCAAACACCAAATAAAATTTATTTAGGTCCAACACTAATTCCGAAGGTAGAGGGAGTGTGCGATGGTGATCTTATCAACCTTGGAATCACTTCCAACCACTACAAAAAAATACACTTCCCTGATGATACGTGTTTGTCATAGTAGGTCACGTTTTCTGTCATGCATGTACATCCATGACGATTTTATGACAGAATAAAGATAGTCATACATGTGCTATTGTAGAAGTGTTCCATGACATTACCAAAATTATCATCACGGAAGTGTCCACTTCCATGACGATAAATGTCGCGTCACAAAAGTGCTTTCGTCAAGGGTAACCAACACGTGGCATCCACCATAACGGGTCATCGTTAAGCTATCGGGTCTGGTTTTGGATCTGATAACCCGTTAACAGCCCGAACCAATGGGGATTTTCCACGTCTAAAATTCTCATTGCCCGGAGGAAACACATGTTGGCTCACCGTTAGGACAGATGTCATCCACTCATTAGACAGGAGGCGACTATGATAGGTCGACACGTGGCACGACCCAACAGTGGCCCATTCCGGTGAAAAAGGTCGGCCTAGTAAAAATTAGCAGGCCGCCCATATAAGGCCTACTTGTGTCAAGTCCATTTAAGCCCACGGCCCATACGAGATGTGACAATTCGGCCCGTCAACGGCCCGTTAACAATTTGACACCATTGCACCCCATCATCAGTTCGAGCCCGTTAACAACCCGCTATATATTTGGGCTCAATATTGTGCCCATGTGGTTTTGGCCTGTTAACGACCCATTCAAGGGATGGGCTAATTTTCTAGATGTACATCTTTCGGCCTTTTAGCGACCCATTTAAGTGATGGGCCAATTTCCGGCCCGGTGTGTCTTTCAGCCTATTGACAACCCATAAATGAGTTGGGCCATTTGTAGTTGGACCTGAGTTTTGGTCCAATACCAGTCCGATTTATCTTTCGGTCTGCTAAAGGCCCACAACACAGTTGGGCCATATACAATACAACTTGACTTTCGGCCTCTTAGCGGCCCATGCTCTTCATGGTCCAGTACGAGCTCGCTGCCAGTGTCAAAACTGGCAGATCTCGGGTAGGGGGCCCCAAGTTGTACATCTGAGGACCAATAGTAACTATGGACAAAGGACACAGTGTTTACCCAGGTTTGGGCCCTCTTAATGGAGGTAAAACCCTACTCCTCCTTGATTATATTCGAGGGTATAGGGGTTACAAGAGTTGATCTACCTCGAGATAGATTCGGCTAACCCTAGATTAGCTAGCCTAGTAATGTTGTGATCCTGCCTTCGATCTACCCTCCAGTTTATATAGACACTGGAGGGGCTTAGGGTTGTACAAAGTCGGTTTTACAGCAAGGAACAATATATCCGGACACCTATACTTGCCATCCACGCATACGGGAGTCCCCACCGGACACGAGAGATGATCTTCTGCCTTGTATCTTCGACGGCCCATTAGTCCGGCCCACATCCAATAGACCGAACGCCTGAGGACCCCCTAGTCCAGGACTCCCATAGTAGCCCCTGAACAAGTCTTCAATGATGATATATTCGGCGTTCAGATTGTCTTCGGCATTGCAAGGCGGGTTTCTTGAAGAATACACGTTGGCTTTCCTCTGTAGTATCTGGCTTTTCATAACAAACACATCCCTTAGCCGCGAAGGCAGGATATATAAAAAAATGAGAACAATGTCTTTTACAGACAACTTTTTCGACGAAGTGTCAGGCTTGACCCTTTGGTATTTTGAACCATTTTCATACCCCGTGTTCCACGTTTCAAGGCCACGCCTCATTGGCACGTCCTGTCAAAACAGAGATTGTGCCCACTTAATACAGGATTGCGTATCAGTGATATTTGGGTAATCCAACCGTTTGCGACGCACACCCTCATTGGGAATAGGCGAGATTCAAGGCACGCGTGGGGGGCGGTTGGCATTTTTACTGCCTATAAGAGGGCAATAGATCCTTACTTTCTTCCCCACGCCTTCACATCTCCTCATCCTTCCAATCTTCCAAAGCTCTCTGTGCCTGCAAAGTCTCCGTCTTTCTTACCACCACCACCACCTTCTCTGACCATGGCCGGGGCTGGCTCCAAAGGCAAGTGGGAGGCCTCCTCCGTGACGGAGAAGGAGATAAAAGATCTCCGGAGTGCGAGGTATCTCGCCGCTGATATCAAGCACATGCTTCCGCCTGAAGGTCAAGTCATTCCCACTCCGGAGCCCGGCGAACGAGTTGTCTTCCTTCCCCACTTCCTTAGAGGGTTAGGCTTTCCACTCCACCTGTTCGTCCGCGGGCTCATGTACTACTACGGGCTAGATTTCCATGATCTAGCCCCGAACTCTTTCCTCCACATCTCGGCGTCCATCATCGTGTGTGAGGCTCTCCTCCGCGTCCACACACACTTCGGCCTATGGCTCAAGATCTTCAACGTGAAGCTGAAGGTGGTCGACGGGCAGCACGCGGACTGCGGCAGAGCTATGATTAGCAAGCTGTCGAACACCACATGGCCCAAGGGGGCCATTGTGGAGACCGTGAAGATCTGGCAATAGGAGTGGTTCTACATCATCGAGCCGCGCCGCGCGGGCGGCCATTCCGGAGTTCAGATCCGGACCCCCCATGAGGCTCACCTCCTGGAACACGAAGGGCCTCGACTGGGGTCCCAGACGGAGGTGCAGGCACTGCAAATGCGCATCACCAACTTGTTGGGGGAGAACGTTGGTCTAACCAATGTGGTTCAGATCATCCTCTTCCGCCACATTCTTCCCTGCCAGCGCCGGGCTTCCCCCATGTGGGAATTCAAGCCGGAGGAGCCGCGGATGCTAAAACATTTCCTCGGCACCACGCACGAGGGAATGTGGAAGCTGCTTTTCAAGGCGCAAAAGAGCAGCTGGCCCATGGAAACCAAAGACATCGGCCTCAGTGCCATGAATCCGGCCTCTCCAGTAAGTGTTTGATATTTCCGAAGATATACCCAATTAATATATATATATATATATATATTTTTTCGATTTATGCCGAACTCATCAACTCTCCGCTGCCTGAAAACCCAGTTACTCCTCAGCTGGAGGAGATGCTGGTCCCGGTGCCTTATAAGCCGCCGGAGAAGAAGGCAAAGAAGAAGGGCAAGGGGCCCAAGGATGGGCCCCACTGCAAAGGTCCTCTAGAAGCTGTGTCTGGAGAGACCAAGCCCGTCTCCTCCCACGAGGAAGACGAGGACGAAGAGGAGGAGGAGGAGGAAGAGGAAGTGGAGAGCGACTCCCCCCTCAAGATGATGAGGGGAAAGAGGACAACCTCCGAGAACCTGGAGGGGGCAACGCCGAAGAAGGGGAGGGTGGGCCTCTCGAATAGTTCAGACACGGAGTCCAAACACAGCTAGGAGAGGGCCCAAAGGGAGAAGCCCCTGGCCGAAACATAAGTGTGAGAAACTTACTTGTTTAATTATCGCGTTAATCTGCCTCTGTTTATGCCCAGTACTTTTATGCCTTTCAGCCTCCGCGCGAGATCCCGATCCCCTCTTCTTCGGAGGGGAACTCTCTAGGCCTTGGAGAGGCGGAGAGTGACGGCCCACCCGCGCCCTATCTCCCCTTCCATGGAGGACACCGAGGTGTCATCCCAAAGGCCATCTCCTGGCCGGGAAGGGGCGGACGAGACCGTCCAAAAGGTGCACGAGGATAACACCTCGAACGCTGTTCAGCGAGGCACGGTGACCCCCATGACCACCGAGGGTGGGGGGATTCGACAGTCCGGAACCTCGCCAAACACCACCCCGGAGACCAGTACGGCTCCGGGTTCGGCCCAACCTCCAAAGAGGGGGGAGGAGCTGGAGCTCCATCGGTGGCCTCTGCCAATCCGGAGGCCGCTGGCAATATGCAGGAGGCACTGCAATGTGCCTCCATCATGGAGAAACACCGCACCCTGATGGGTGCGGTCATGGAAAAGGTTCGGTCCGCGAAGAGCGGACTAACCGAAGCCTTCAACAGCCTATTGACAGGCTTTGAGGTAAGTGATGTAATATTCTTCACTAGATATTATTTTTGTACACATATATGTGTTTAGACGAAACCCATGTGTAGACAGTAGCCCCTGAGACTATGTCCGGATTAGGACAATCCGGACAGAGCATCAAAACAGGTTAATAATGTGCCGTATATATTGGTGGACAGGCTTCGATGTTGGCGGCTAAGAATGTGTGGTAAGCGTTTTAAACTGACTAAGAATGTTATAAATATACTCACAGTTGGCGCAGCTGAGGTCGAGTCCCTCAAGAGCGTCCTTGTCAAAGCCAAGAAGGAGGCAGAGGCGAGCAAGGTGGCCGTGGACAAAGCGGCCAAGTAGTTAGAGGTGGATCAAACCGCCCGCCGCAGACATGAGGCGCGGGTGGAGGAGGTCAAACAGGAGCTCAAGGATGCCATCGCCAACTGCGAGTCCTTGGAGCAAAAGAGTTCAGAACAGGCCTTCGAGCTGACCAAAGATATTGAGAGCCTGAAGTAAGCCCAGGTTGATGCCCAGGGCGCTCACCAAGAGATTCAAGAGGCGAGGCGGGTTGCGGCTGGTAAGGCCTTTATCATGCAAAGTAGATTTGCTAGCAAGAGGTATATTTTACTGACCCGAGTTTGGAGTTCTCCAGGCGCCTTTGTGGATCTGCCGAGGAGTATTGCGGATGCCGCCACATTCATCCGAGCCGAAGAGGGGAGCTCAGTGGAGAAGTTGTTCTGGTCGCAGTACCTTGCGCCAGAACTTCCAGTGCCCCTAAGTGACCAGCTGAAGCAGCTGCTCGAGCTGCACAGGGTGGCCGGACTGGCCGTGAAGGATGTTATAGTCCGCCTGTGGTCGCCCGAATCTATCCCTAGCAATCACTTCAGACTCGTGAAGAGGCTGGTGGAGGCGCTTCCTCGGATCGATGCCCTCAAGCAATCGTCCTGCACTGAAGGTGCCTGGATGGCCTTCGCCCGTGTCAAGGTGTAGTGGGCAAAGATGAAGGCCACCAAAATTGCTATCGCAGGGCCGCCTGAAGGAAAAGAGCACTAGTGGCCGGAGAAGTACTTTGACAAGGTCCTCGAGGGAGCCCGCGTTGTGGAGCGCCATCGTTCGAAGGACATCATCTTTGAGTAGCTGAGTCCGGTTTGTAAGAGTCGTGTGATGAACTCATGGTGTATGATAGTTATGATTATGTTTTATGATTAGTTTATCCTCCTATTTTGCTGTTTATATGTCTGAAAGTTTACCAGTCGCCGGCTTCAGCCCCCATGTAAATATTACAGGGGTGTTTGGAAATGCATGTCCGCACTTTATCCAACGTCTTGGTCCAATGTAGGAGGCGGCTTGCGAGGTGAACTAGGCAATTAGACTACACGGTTTTAGTACTTTCTTAGCTATAAGAGTCCATTGGTGGCGCTAAGTACTAGCCCTTTGTTGTGTGAACGGCAATCCGGAGTACGGTGCCTTCACAACATGGCTGATCAAAAGCTCAGCCCCTCGTATAACACGGCATAAATCGCGAACAATTTGTAGTATGACACTAAGTCACCGGATTGCTGACCTGCTCTCACCTATCATGACAGTCAGTTTTTGGCTTTCTCTACTGAGGTACTTAACCGGATGAACCAAAAATACAATCGCAGTAGTTCTCCCTTTACTACCTTAGCCGAACTTGTGGAACGTAAGGTGGCAAGCACAGGAGCCGGGCAACCCAACTATAGACCAAAGACATGACTCGGAGTCGATGCATATAATGCCAATCCGGGACGCCGAAGAGTTCCCTATAGGTGTTCGGACTTAAGAATTTTGCGGGGCCAAATACAGCCCCTGGTATGAAGACCGTGTCAAAAGATGTACGTCAGTCGAACGTAAGGGGGAGCACAGATGACAAGGAAAAAACCAAGACCCAACCAAGAAGGTGATAACCATTTGCATCCTTTATATCTTTATTGATACGTCGATGACAAGCAATGTCGTTCAATATTGAGGTCATATTACATGCCAAAAAAGAACAAAAATTACGTAACAGAAAGTCTAACACAGGGCCTAAAAATCATATTTTGGAAAAGAAACTCCAATGATGCCCTGCTGCACGTCTACGCCTTTTCTCCTTAGCAGTAAGTCCTTTGAGAGGAGTATTTGATGGTTGGGACATGCTAGCCTTAAAGGGATCTCCTGCGACAACCATCTCGCAAGTAGGGCTCTTGATGAACCTGTGTTAAAAGGAAAAAAGATATATGTGGTCCAATTATGGTCAAGCATGCAATGGACCTCTTCCACAGTGTGCCTCCGGCACCGCCCAAGGTATTTTTAGTGCATAATTATGTACGCGCGATACATATGCCGTGACATGGTAGGGCGATCGGCGGAGGCCGAACTGCTAATCAAGGTCCAGATCCGTTGATTTATCGCTATTATGCGCGGACCAGACTCGTTTGGATACGTCGTTGGCTTTATTGGTCGGTGAACTGTTTGGCTTGATGAGGCCGCCATATGGTTCGGCTGCAAGGGCCGCGGTGTGCTCTTCAGTGCGGAGTGAGCGTTCCATGTTACGATTGACTGTAATAATGCCACGAGGTCCGGGCATCTTAAGCTTCAAGTAAGCGTAGTGCGGGACTGCATTGAAGCGGGCAAAGGCAGTTCGTCCGAGCAGTGCATGGTAGCCACTGTGAAAAGGGACGATGTCGAAGATTAATTCTTCGCTGTGAAAGTTATCTAGGAGCCAAATACTACCTCCAGTGTAATTGAGCCCGTACAACGGGCCTCCACTCCTGGTATCACACCTTTAAAGGTAGTGTTACTAAGCTTGATTTGTGATGGGTCGATCCCCATCTTGCAGATAGTATCTTGATAAATCAAGTTTAGACTGCTTCCTCCATCCATAAGGACTCTAGTGAGGTGGTATTTGTCAGTGATTTGATCAAGAACCAGGGCGGCCGAACCCCCATGACGGATACTGGTTGGGTGGTCCCTGCAATCAAAGGTGATCGGACAGGCTGACCATGGGTTGAACTTGGGGGCGACATTCTCTACGGCATAGACATCCCTTAGTGCGCGCTTGCGCTCCCTTTTGGGGATATGAGTGACATAAATCATGTTCACTGTTTTTTACTCGGGGAAATCGCTCGATCACCGGTGTTTACCGACGGGCTTGTCATCGTCTTCGCTTGGAGGCCCTTTTCCCTTGTGTTCGGTATTTATTTTACCGGTCTGTTTGAAAACCCAACAATTCCTATTGGTGTGGTTCGGAGGCTTATCGGATATGCCATGAATCTGGCAGGGCCTCTCGAGGATTTTATCTAAGCTGGATGGCTCATCCTTGTTGCCTTTGAAAGGTTTCTTCCACTGACCGGACTTAGGACCCCTGAATCCGGCATTGACTGCCGTATCGTCTGCGTCATCATTGTTGTTGTTCTGACATTTGTTTTTATTGTGGCGAGGTTTACCATTGTCGTCCCGCACCTCAGAAGTGCCAGGGTCACCCGAGCTATTGCTTCTACGAGCCAACCAGCTGTCTTCGCCCGCACAAAAGCGGGTCATGCATGCCGTTAAGGCTGCCATGGTCTTCGGCTTTTCCTGCCCGAGGTGTCGAGCGTGCCATTCGTCACGGACGCAGTGTTTAAAGGCTGCTAAGGCTTCGGCGTCCGGACAATCTACAATCTGGTTCTTTTTAGTTAAAAACCGATTCCAAAGTTTGTGGGATGATTCGCCGGGCTGCTGAATTATGTGACTCAAGTCGTCAGCATCCGATGGCTAGACATAAGTGCCCTGAAAGTTGGCCCGAAAAGCATCTTCCAAGTCTTCCCAGGTTCCAATGGAGTTTTCTGGGAGGCTGTTTAGCCAGTGTCATGCTGGTCCTTTCAGATTTAGAGGAAGATATTTAATGGCGTGGAGATCGTCTCCTCGAGCCATGTGGATGTGGAGAAGAATATCTTCAATCCAGACGACCGAACCCGTTGTTCCATCGTACTATTCGATGTTTACGGGTTTAAACCCTTCCGGAAATTGATGTTCCATGACCTCATTGGTGAAGCATAGGGGGTGTGCGACCCCTCTATACCGCGTAATATCGCGGTGGAGATCGGCTGACATCTGAGTTCGGTTCTGATCCCGATCATAGTAACGGTCATCACGCTAGGCTTCATAGCCATTGTCTCGCACTAGGGCACGGCCCCTTGATCTGTAGATTGATCTAGTCTGACCAGCTTTATTGGCTAGGTCACGTTGCAAGTCGTACGTGTATCCCGCAGCTACTGTCTCCCTGCCTCTTCGGCGAGGAGGTGAGGGCTAATGTTTGGCTTGATATGCCGCTTTGTCCCGTCCACGTGGTGGTTTGTCTGGTTGATCTGCCTGATTATACTTCGACGGTATTGGCTCAAGGGCTTCATCGTCGAATTGTGGCAGCAGCTTGCACTTAGGGTAACTTTTAACAGGCCGCTCATGGACGTATTCCTCAGTGGCAAGGACCTTAGTCCACCTTTCATTCAGCGTATCTTGCTTGGCTTTGAGCTGCTGCTTCTTCTTCAGGCTCCGGGTTGTAGCAATGCGTTGTTGCTTGAAGACTTGGTGGAGGGGTTCCTCTAGGACAATGAAGTCTTCATCACCGAGGCTAACCTCCTCTTCGGATTCTGGCATATAGTTGCTATTCTTCGCATCTTTGTTGTCAGCGTGTACGGGGCTATATTTACCCTCTTCCCTTTAGTCCTGTCCGGACGTGGGCTCGATGGGGTATTCAGGATCTTCGGCATCGTCCGGAGTCTCATTATCTCCGGTGTCGGTATTGCTATCCTTCGCCAGACGCGATCGTGAGCGGCGCCGCTGACGTCGGCGCTTTAGTAGTTTATCGACGGTTTTGTCCTGATCTGGGCTCGGGTTATCCCCATCGCTCTTTTTATCTGGAGTGTCCACCATGTATACATCGTAGGTTGAGGTGGCCGTCCAACGCCCCGTGACGGGTGGGACTTGGCTTGGTTTAGCGTCGGCATCATCGTCCATGCAATCGATGTCTTCGGACGCATAATCCAACATGTCAGTTAAGTCCTCGACAATGGCTATTAAGTGGGTGGTGGGTGGGTCATAAAATTCCCCGCTCTCAGCCCCCAGTCCAAGCTGGGTACAATTCGGAGTTAAGGCTTCCGTGATGGCGAGAGACTGCATCAAACCCAATGCTTCATCGAAGAGCGGAAGTGGGACCTGAAACTGCGGATCTGCTGAGCTGAGTTTGGCGTGGGACACTTGATCGGACCCGCTGAGTGCAGACCTCGACAGTTTGGGATGGTTGCTGAGAGCCAAGTCTAAGATTGCATCTGGGTCTTCGGTCGGGAGTTCCCCAAGGGGAAGAGGTCCGACAGGGCTCACGCTCCCGTCTTCGGACAATGAGACCTGCCCTGGATCTAAGGCCGACGTGGATATGGGTGTTGACCCCTGGATGGGATCTAACAGGGGATCCGAAGAGTCTCCTTGGTGGGGACACAGAGTGGCGGCCGAGTCCGCGAACCCGTCGAAGACTAGGTCTCCTCGGATATCAGCGACATAATTCAGGTTTCCAAACCTGATCTGGTGGCCGGGGGCATAACTATCGACCTGCTCGAGGTGTACGATCGAGTTGGCACGAAGCACGAAGCCTCCAAACACAAAGAACTATCCAGGAAGAAAGGTTTCGCAGGACGCAGCATCGTTGTTGGTGAAGAGATGAGCCATCGGTCCTTCTGTCGATGATACAACGGAGCTCTCAATGAAAGCACCAATGTCGGTGTCAAAACCGGCAGATCTCGGGTAGGGGGGCCCAAGCTGTACGGCTAAGGACCAATGGTAACTATGGACAAAGGACACAGTGTTTAACTGGGTTTGAGCCCTCTTAATGGAGGTAAAACCCTACTCCTACTTGATTATATTCGAGGGTATAGGGGTTACAAGAGTTGATCTACCTCGAGATCGATTCGGCTAACCCTAGATTAGCTAGCCAAGCAATGTTGTGATCCTGCCTTCGATCTACCCTCCGATTTATATAGACACGGAGGCGCTTAGGGTTGTACAAAGTCGGTTTTACAGCAAGGAATAATATATCCGGACACCTATACTCGCCATCGACGCATACGGGAGTCCCCGCCGGACATGAGAGATGATCTTCTGCCTTGTATCTTCGACGACCCATTAGTCCAGCCCACATCCAATAGACCGGACGCCTGAGGACCCCCTTGTCTAGGACTCCCACACCCGATGTCTCTTTCGGCCTGCTAAAGGCCCACGATATAGTTGGGCCATATGTAGCCCGACCTTAGTATCGACCTGTTAATGGCCCGTGAAATCAAATGGGCCCACCTGTTGCCCGCTTCGATGTTGGCCTGTTAACGACCCAGGAGGTAACTGGTCCGACCATTAACTTTCGGCCTGGTAACGACCCATTAACCTAATGGTCCCACTAAAGTTCGAACATGTTTGTAGGCCCAATTAGATAATTTGAGCCCATTACAACGAGCAATTATGCACAGTACCAAAACCGATCAATCAAAGGCCTATCAGTTTTAGCCCCTGCGAGCCCATTAGGGAAGCTCATTAAGGCTAGTGGGCTGCTTCCTTCATATAGGGCCCATGATTGTTCATGCTAACTAATAATTTCATTGCTTTTTTAGCTTCATAGCGACCATTTAGCTGGAATGCGTGGCGTGCTAAGTAAAGGTACGACATACAGCAAAAAACGTTGCACATCCAGCATATATTACAGGAATTTACATCCACTGGGCAATCAAAGATGATGCCAGTGCAAATAAATGAACAGAACCTAACGATCTACAACGTCGCAATCTGCAACCTCAGCGCGGATGACGCCCATAAGCATGTGGGCAAGTTCTTCCTGCTTTGCTACATTGTCTCTGAAAACATTGATCAGTTGTTGTTGCGCAGGAATGTGCACCTCTGATTCCTCCACCATTTCCATCATTGCTTCAACCAGTAATTAGTTCACAAACATACATTTTTCCGTTGCATTTCGAGACAGAGGAAACTGAACAGATTCAGATGGCAATTTTGGCAGGCTTGTATTATTGATAGTGGAGAGTGTCTCGACCACTGCATCATAACATAAATTAGGAGGGGAACCGAACAGATTAATCAAGAGTTATTGCCATATTACCTGGCCTAGATTTATTGAAAGAAACAATGGGGTTGCCTTGCTATTTTCAGAGTTGTCTTCTTATCTTTAATAGCCTGCTCCAAATTAACACACTAGCATTGTTATCATTGGCCAGGTCAGATAATAGGAAAGCAACATTGACACAACGAACGTTTGGGCAACCAGACCACACCAGCCTACACCAAATTAACACAATATGGCACAACTATCATCAACCAGGTTAGGTAATACGAAAGCAACATTGACACAATGAATGAATGGGCAACCAGAGCAGCACTACTATTCAGTAATGTGCATGATATGAGATAGTACACTCATGCAGCTCAGTATGCAAAACTACCAGGCAGTTTTCCTTACAAAAATCAACATTGTCGCCTTTAGGGTCTGTTTGGTTAGAGACTAGTGTGGCCAAGCCAAAGTGTGGCTAGCCACATAGGTGTGGCTGAGAAATTGGACGCCAAACTTTGGCAAAAGTTGGCAAAAAATTGTTTCTATGACAAGTGGGCCATAGGGGCAATAAAGTGTGGCAAGCCAAAGTGTGGAAAAAAACCAAACACATGCCAACTAAACTGTAGCTGCCAAATTTTGGCTTGGCAAACTATGGATGGGAACCAAATAGCCCCATACATTTTCCTTACAACTAAATTTAGATAAGATAAAGATTGGATTCACGTTGATTAACAAAATGCATGCTGATGTAAAAATATGGTGATATACAACAGGTACTTATATCAGCATTGGAGCACAGAGAATTCCCGCAAGATACTTTCCTCGAATACGATCCCAGTGCAGAAAGTCTTCTATCGTTTAACCTTATTTTCTAAAAGAGAGATGGGTAAGAAACATGTCGAAAATATAATCAGAATGCTATAAAATTTCATGATGCGAGGATACGCACACGCTTCTTAGAATGGAGTTGACATATTTTTGCTGGACTGGAGCGGACTAGTGCTTTGGCCACTGGAATCTGCTTATTATCGGGTTGCTCTGTGCTGGAGCAATATTTATGAAAACTGGAGTTGGTTTACAATCTCCTGGCGTTTGGATCTTTTGCAAAGACTTGGTTCGTAACCCTTACGATTCTAACATAGCCGTCTTCCCCTTGCATGCATTATATAGAAGAATGGTGCTTCAATTATAAAACATGCTACAACAGAGATGGAATAGGCACTCAAGAATAGAAAGGCATGACATATTGACATGTATTCCCTCCATCCGGAAATAAATGGACGGGTCTAGGCGTATTTCAGTTCTAGATACATCCATTTTTATCCATTTCTGCGACATGTAATCCGGACAGAGGGAGTATGATGTAAGAGCTAGGGATACGATAGGACAACAATGTAAAAAACACTACTTGAATGTAGAACTGTATGCTAGCGGAATACATATAAAAAAATATTAAGGTAACATATGCATTTATGATTGGGAAACTAAGATGGCATTGCAACAGACCACTAGAATAACACTTCAATGTAAAAAAAGAACATGGAATGGTAGACAGATGAAGTACATACTGATGAATAACAATGCATAAGATATTCAGAAGCATGATGTCCAAACTAAGCAGATGGCATTGCGATACAGTAGAATGATAGTACTTGAAACATGTTATCATGAATGGAATAGGTACTGAAAAATAGGAAGGCATGACATATTTACATGCATGATCAACAGGCTAAGCACAAAGCATTGCAACAGAGTGGATGCACTCTAGGACATTATATGCATGATGTACCCATATCACGGGCCAAGTTAGAGCAAGGACCTTGTGGGGTGAATAGGATTCATCATCTTTCTGCAAGTCTTTTGAAGAACTGCCTTTACATGGTCCATCATATTGGGTATCATTGACGTCAAGTTTGTTGGCCATTACAATGCTCCGTGAGGTTCTTGTGGATAAATCAGTATGTGCAATTATATCTGACATGCATGGAAGATAATTACTAGTTAGATTTATGTAATGAGTGTCTGTAGGAGACGAAATAAAAAGTGGGACTGGGGTTAACTAGCAGCAACAGGTCTCAAAAAATAAAGGGAGAACACAGGTGAAAGCTACAGAATATGTATCGTTTATACTCGAGATTAACTAGATGGCACACAAAAGTATTAAAGAACAACATAGGTAATACTAGAAGTGGTATAATTGAAGGAAATATGCCCTAGAGGCATTAATAAAGTAATTATTTATTTCCTTAATTCGTGATAATGTTTATTATTCATGCTAGAATTGTATTAACTGGAAACTTAGTACATGTGTGAATACATAGACAAAACATATAGTCCCTAGTATGCATCTACTTTACTAGCTCGTTAATAAAAGATGGTTATGTTTCCTAACCATAGACATGTTTTGTCATTTGATGGATGGGATCACATCAAATGGTGTGATGGACATGACCCATCCGTTAGCTTAGCATTATGATCGTGTCAGTTTCATTGCTACTGCTTTCTTCATGACTTATACAAGTTCCTCAGACTATGAGATTATGCAACTCCCGAATACCGGAGGAACACTTTGTGTGCTACCAAACGTCACAACGTAAATGGGTGATTATAAAGGTGCTCTATAGGTGTCTCCGAAGGTGTTTGTTGGGTTGGCATAGATCGAGATTAGGATTTGTCACTCCGTGTTTCGGAGAGGTATCTCTGCGCCCTCTCGGTAATACTCATCACTATAAGCCTTGCAAGCATTGTGAAAATGAGTTAGTTGCGGGATGAAGTATTACGGAACGACTAAAGAGACTTGCTGATAACGAGATTGAACTAGGTATTGAGATACCGACAATCGAATCTCGGGCAAGTAACATACCGATAACAAAGGGAACAATGTATGTTGTTATGCGGTTTGACCGATAAAGATCTTCGTAGAATATGTAGGAACCAATATGAGCATCCATGTTCCTCTATTGGTTATTGACCAAAGATGTGTCTCGGTCATGTCTACATAGTTCTCGAACCCGTAGGGTCCGCACGCTTAACGTTCGATAACGATTGGTATTATGAGTTTATGTGATATGATATACCGAAGATTTTTCGAAGTCCTGGATGTAATCACGGACATGACGAGGAGTCTTGAAATGGTCGAGACATAAAGATTGATATATTGGACGACTATATTCGGACTCTGGAAGTGTTCGGGAGAAGTTTTGGATAAAACCAAAGTGCCGGGGGGTTATCGGAACCCCGGGGGGAACTAATGGGCCTCGATGGGCCCTAGTGGAGAGAGAGAGAGGGGCCGGCCAGGGCATGCCACGCACCCCTCCCCTTGAGTCTGGATAGGACAAGGAAGGGGGGGGGGCGCCCCCCTTTCCTTCCCCTTCTCCCTCTCCTTCCTTCCCCCTCTCTCCCTTTAGGTGGAAACCTACTAGGACTTGGAGTCCTAGTAGGATTCCCCTCTTGGGGCGCGCCCAAGGAGGGACGGCTGGCATCCCCCTTGCTCCTTTATATACGGGGGCAGCGGGGCACCCTAGGACACACAAGTTGATTGTTTAGCCGTGTGCGGTGCCCCCTCCACAGATTTCCACCTCGGTCATATCGTCGTAGTGCTTAGGTGAAGCCCCGGTAACTTCATCATCACCATCACCACGCCGCCGTGCTGATGAAACTCTCCCTCGACCTCAGCTGGATCTAGAGTTCATGGGACGTCACCGAGCTGTACGTGGCATATCGTGGAGGTGTCGTACCTTTGGTGCTAGGATCGGTCGGATCGTGAAGACGTACAACTACATCAACCGTGTTGTCATAACGCTTCCGCTTTTAGTCTACGAGGGTATGTAGACAACACTCTCCCCTCTCATTGCTATGCATCACCTAGTGACAGATATTGCGTGATCGTAGGATTTTTCTTTTAAATTACCGCGTTTCCCAATAGTGGCATCCGAGTCAGGTCTATGCGTAGATGTTATATGCACGAGTAGAACACAAAGAGTTGTGGGCGATAATAGTCATACTGCTTGGACTCATGGGACACTTTGGACGCGACAAGACTTTCGCCACGCTCTCCAAGAACTATTATTGGCCCAAGATATTTTGCAATGTCACCCGCTTCACCAACCGGTTCTCTACATGTTGCAAAGCTAAGTCACACTCTCAATCCCATGGTTTACATATGCCTTTACCTATTCCACATGAACCTTGGGAAGACATTAGCATGGATTTTGTGCTTGGATTACCTAGGACTCAAAATGGCAAGGACTCCGTTTTTGTTGTTGTGGACCGATTCTCCAAAATGGCTCATTTTATCCCATGCAATAAGATAGACGACGCTTCACATGTTTCCAATCTCTTTTGTAGGGAAATCTTGCGGTTGCACGGTGTAACAAAGACAATTGTGTCGGATTGAGATGTCAAGTTCTTAAGCTACTTTTGGAAGACGCTATGCTCCAAGCTCGGGATCAAGCTACTATTCTCCATGGCGTATCATCCTCAAACCGACAGCAAAACGGAAGTCACCAACCGGACGCTTGCAACTCTCCTACGTGTGTTGATCAAGAAGAACATCAAGGAGTGGGAGGAGTGCCTACCCATTGCCGAGTACGCCTACAATTGTGCAAGACACTCTACAACCGGCAAGTCCCCCTTTGAGGTCGTCTACAGTTTCAATCCTTTGTCGCCATTGGACATCCTTCCTCTACCGCTTCAAGAACGAGCAAACATGGACACAAGTGCAAGAGCCGCCTACCTCAAGAAGATGCATGAAGAAATGATACGTCCATTTTGCATCATGCTTTTAATCAATATTTATTGCATTATGGGCTGTTATTACACATTATATCTCAATACTTATGGCTATTCTCTCTTATTTTACAAGGTTTACCATGAAGAGGGGGAATGCCGGCAGCTGGAATTCTGGCTGGAAAAGGAGCAAATGTTGGAAACCTATTCTGCATAACTCCAAAAGTCCTAAAACTCCACGAAACATCTTTTGGGATTTAATAAGAAATTTTGAGCGAAAGAAATACACCAGGGGGCCCACACCCCGTCCAGGAGAGAGGAGGGCGCCCTAGTTCAAGTCTATAGTCACCTATTATGTGTTATGATCCGACAACCCCGAAGTGACAATAACCGGGACACTTCTCGGTGATGACCGTAGTTTGAGGAGTTCATGTAGTCACTATGTGCTAATGCTTTGTTCCGGTTCTCTATTAAAAGGAGGCCTTAATATCCCTTAGTTTCTGCTAGGACCCCACTGCCACGAGAGTGTAGGACAAAAGATGTCATGCAAGTTCTTTTCCATAAGCATGTATGACTATTTACGGAATACATGCCTACATTACATTGATGAATTGGAGCTAGTTCTGTGTCACCCTATGTTATAACTATTACATGAGGAATCGCATCCGGCATAATTATCCATCACTGATCCATTGCCTACGAGCTTTTCACATATTGTTCTTCGCTTATTTACTTTTCCGTTGCTACTGTTACAATTACTACAAAAACCCAAAAACATTACTTTTACTACCATTACCTTTATTATCATACCACTTTTGCTACTAAATACTTTGCTGCAGATACTAAGTTATCCAGGTGTGGTTGAATTGACAACTCAACTGCTAATACTCAAGAATATTCTTTGGCTCCCCTTGTGTCGAATCAATAAATTTGGGTTGAATACTTTACCCTCGAAAGCTGTTGCGATCCCCTACACTTGTGTGTTATCAAGACTAATTTCTGGCGCCGTTGCCGGGGAGCATAGCTCTATTCTCTGAGTCACTTGGGATTTATATCTTTTGATCACTATGAAGAACTTGAAAGATGACCGAACTACGATCTATCCCTCGTCTACGAGGGGAGGTAAGGAACCGCCATCTAGCTCTGCACTAGATTCTCCTTCTGTTATTAGTAAGCTTGCGACACCTAAACCTGCTATTGCTATGAATTCTGATATGTCGCATGTTATTGATGATGCTACTTCTGCTACGCATGATGAAACTACTTCTGTGCGTGATACTACTTTACCATTAGGTGAATTTCTTGATGAACAACTTGCTAGAGTTAGGGGGAATGAAAATATTGAAGATGCTATTATTGATGATAGTGATGATGAAAATTCTTCCAATGATTATGTATTGCCTGTTGTTCCTGAGGGTTATGTTATGAATGAAGAAGCTGCTAGAGCTATATTTGCTTGCAATGATAGATATGATCTTAAGAAATTATAAGCTAAATGGAAGCAACAGTCTCTTAATGCTAGAATGAAACCTGACCCTGCTTTTGCTACTTCACCTATCTGTGTTACTGATAAGGATTATGAATTCTCTGTTAATCCTGAGATTATTACTTTAGTTGAATCTGATCCTTTTTATGGCCTTGAATCTGAAACTGTTGTGGCACATCTTACCAAGTTGAATGATATAGCCACCCTGTTTACTAATGATGAGAATTCTTGCTATTTTTATATCCTTAAGATATTTCCGTTCTCATTAAAGGGTGATGCTAAGACTTGGTATAATTCTCTTGCTCCTGGTTGTGTGCGTAGTCCCCAGGATATGATTTGTTACTTCTCTGCTAAATATTTCCCTGCTCATAAGAAACAAGCTGCCTTTTGGGAAATATATAATTTTGTGCAAACCAAAGAAGAGAGTCTCCCACAAGCTTGGGGGAGGCTTCTCCGGTTACTTAATGCTTTGCCTGATCATCCCCTTAAGAAAAATGAAATACTTGATATCTTTTATAATGGACTAACCGATGCTTGCAAGGACTACTTGGATAGTTGTGCTGGTTGTGTTTTCAGGGAAAGAACAGTCAACGAAGCTGAAATATTATTGAATAATATGTTGACTAATGAAAATAATTGGACTCTTCCGATCCAATTCTCAAGTAATTCTGAACCAATTGAGCCAACTCTGAGCCTATTCCTAAACCCACTCAAGAAGAGAGGTGTTTTATTTCTCGGTCCTGAAGATATGCAAGAGGCAAAGAAATCAATGAAAGAAAAAGGTATTAAAGCTGAAGATGTTAAGAATTTACCTCCTATTGAAGAAATACATGGTCTTAATATACCGCCTGTTGAAGAACCACATTGTCTTGATAACCTTACACATGTTGTAAAGGTAAACTCTCTCTATAGATATGATAAAGTTGAAATCCCCTCTACTAAATTTCATAGCCCATGCTTAGATGAATTTGATGACTTTATGGCTAGACAAGAAAGTTTTAATGCTTATGTTGGTAGAGAGTTAAAGAATAATACTTTTGAGATAGGATGTGTGAGCGATAATATGGCTGGAGTTAAAGATGAACTCCACCTCGTCAGCAAATATGCTTCTATGGTTGCTACCCAAGATGAACAAGTACTTGAAGCTCAAAATGATTTGCTTGATGAATTAAATAACAAAAATGACTTTGCTGGCTACTAGAACTGGTAGAATGACTCAGGAACCTTTGTATCCTAAAGGACACCCTAAGAGAATCGAGCAAGATTCTCAGAGAAATAATTTAGAGGCACCTAGTTCTTCTAAAAAGAAGAAAAAGAAAAACGATAGAACTTTGGATGCTTCTGGTGAACCTACTATAGACACACATGAGAATCCCAATGATATTTCTATTTCTGATGCTGAAACACAATCAGGTGATGAACATGAACCTAGTGATAATGTTGATGATAATGTTCATGTTGATGCTCAACCTAGCAAAAACAATGATGTAGAGACTGAACCTGCTGTTGATCTTGATAACCCACAATCAAAGAATCAACGTATGATAAGAGAGATTTTGTTGCTAGGAAGCACGGTAGAGAAAGAGAACCATGGGTTCAGAAACCTATGCCCTTTCCTCCTAAACCATCCAAGTCAAAGGATGATGAGGATTTTGAGCGCTTTGCTGAAATGATTAGACCTATTTTCTTACGTATGCGCTTAACTGATATGCTCAAAGTAAATCCTTATGCTAAGTATATGAAGGATATCATCACAAATAAAAGAAAGATACCGGAGGCTGAAATTTCCACCATGCTTGCTAATTACACATTTAAGGGTGGAGTACCAAAGAAACTTGGAGATCCAGGTGTACCAACTATACCATGCTCCATTAAAAGAAATTATGTTAGAACTGCTTTATGTGATCTTGGAGCCGGTGTTAGTGTTATGCCTCTCTCTTTATATCGTAGAATTGAATTGAATAAGTTGACACCTACTGAAATATCTTTGCAAATGGCTGATAAATCAACTGCTATACCTGTCGGCATTTGTGAGGATGTGCCTGTTGTGGTTGCAAATGTCACTTTCTTAACGGACTTTGTTATTCTTGATATTCCCGAGGACGATTTTATGTCTATTATTCGTGGTAGACCTTTTATTAATACTGCAGGGGCTGTTATTGATTGCAACAAAGGTAATTTCACTTTTCATGTTAATGGTAATGAGCATACGGTACAATTTCTGAGGAAACAATCTCAAGTTCATAGCATCAATTCTATTGGAAAAATTCCAACTATTATTATTGGAAGTTTTGAATATCCTCTTCCTACTGTCAAGAAAAGGTATGATATTCTTATTGTTGGGGATTTTCATATCCCCGTTGAGGTAACTTAGTGCTATTCGAAATTTCTCCAGTTCCGTGTTATTCGGAATGAGTTTGTTAACAAGACTTGATTAACCTTGTTAGTGGATTCATTTTGATGATCACGAGATGGACGAAACTAGAAGGCACAACCTTCTGTACCCTCTTTTTATTTTCTGTTATTTAGAAAGAATAAAGCAAAAATAGTATTATCTGTCTGTTTTCTGAATTATCCATGCATTAAAAAATAGTTCGAAAATAAAAGTGCTCCAAATGCCCTACAAATTTAGTACGATTTTTCATGGAATATTTGAGGATTTTAGGCACCGTGAGAAAGAGGAGATAAAATAGCCTCCTCAAATTTTAGATTACAAGAGCATGGTAGCACACTAGTTTATTGTTGACAACGAAGAGAAGATGCTCTTGTATAAACTTAGATTTAATAAGAAACACATTGAGATTATTATTTTGCCTGTGCCTCTGTTATTTGATTTGCTTGCAGAAAATTTTCTTGTCACGCCGGAAGTGGTGTATGCTCATCGAGCCCAAGCTTTCACTCCAGAACCTGAACTTGAGCCGGAACCTGCACTAGACCCTTATCGCATCATCATCGATGGGATCTGGAGATGACCAGCCGATGGTATTTCGATTACACCTCCCAAGACACCGGGAGAGAAGCGGCGGTCCTTAGTATTAGACCAACTTAGGCCAAAAGCCTAAGCTTGGGGAGTACGATTTCTCACCGACTTTACATTCATGTTCACACACTAGTCGTCGGTGCTCATACTCTTTCATTGTATTATCCATGTTAGTTTAATTTTCTTTTTCTAGTTTTCTTCTTGTGTGTTTAATAAACTTTAAGAAAAACCAAAAAAATTAGTTAGTTTAATTTCCATGCTTGTAGTAGAATTAAAATGAAAACCCAAAAAGCTTGATACGTCTCCAACATATCTATAATTTTTGACTGTTCCATGCTATTATATTACCCCTTTCGGATGTTTATGGGCTTTATTTTACACATTTATATCATTTATGGGACTAACCTACTAACCGGAGGCCCAACCCGTATTGCTGTTTTTTTTGCCTATTTCAGTATTTCGAAGAAAAGGAATATCAAACAGAGTCCAAACGGAATGAAACCTTCGGGAGCGTGATTTTTGGAACGAACGTGATCCAGAGGACTTGGAGTGCAAGTCAAGAAGCAGCCGGGGCCTCCACGAGACAGGAGGGCGCCCCCCCTATAGGGCACGCCCCCTGTCTCGTGGGCCCCTCGGGCGTCCACCGATGTACTTCTTCCTCCTATATAAGCCTCACACCCCAAAACATCCAGGAGCAGGCGAAACACAATTTCCACCACCGTAACCTTCAGATCCGCGAGATCTCATCTTGGAGCCTTCACAAGACTCACGGAGGGGGAATCGACCACGGAGGGCTTCTACATCAACATCCTTGCCCCTCCGATGAGTTGTGAGTAGTTTACCACAGACCTACGGGTCCATAGTTATTAGCTAGATGACTTCTTCTCTCTTGGATCTCAATACAATGTTCTTCCCCTCTCTTGTGGAGATCTATTCGGTGTAAACTCTTTTTGCGGTGTGTTTGTCGAGATCCGATGAATTGTGGGTTTATGATGAAGTTTATCTATGAATAATATTTGAATATTCTCTGAGTTCTTTTATGTATGATTGAGTTATATTTGCAAGTCTCTTCGAATTATCAGTTTGGTTTGGCCTACTAGATTGATCTTTCTTGCCATGGGAGAAGTGCTTAGCTTTGGGTTCAATCTTGCGGTGTCCTTACCCAGTGACAGAAAGGGTTGTAAGGCACATATTGTATTGTTGCCATCGAGGATAACAAGATGGGGTTTATATCATATTGCTTAATGTGTTACTCTGTTCTTATGAACTTAATACTCTAGATGCAGGCATGAGTCGGTCGATGTGTGGAGTAATAGTAGTAGATGCAGGCAGGAGTTGGTCTACTTGTTGCGGACGTGATGGCTATATACATGATCATGCCTAGATAATCTCATAACTATTCACTTTTCTATCAATTGCTCGATAGTAATTTGTTCACCCACCATAATACTTATGCTATCTTGAGAGAAGCCACTAGTGAAACCTATGCCCCCCGAGTCTATCTCTTATCATATTTGCTTCCAATCTACTTTTATTTGCATCTTTACTTTTTGCATCTATATTATGAAATACCAAAAAATATTTATCTTATCTTATTATCTTTATTAGATCTCACTTTCGCAAGTGGCCGTGAAGGGATTGACAACCCCTTTATTGCGTTGGTTGCGAGTTCTTTGTTTGTTTGTGTAGGTGCATGGGACTTTTGAGGAGCCTCCTACTGGATTGATACCTTGGTTCTAAAACACTGAGGGAAATACTTACGCTACTATTGCTGCATCACCCTCTCCTCTTCGAGGAAAACCAACGCAAGCTCAAGACGTAGCAAGAAGGATTTCTGGCGCCGTTGCCGGGGAGGCTTCCACCAAGTCAAGTCAAGATTCGACCTCCCGCCAACATGCAACTTCTGGCGCCGTTGCCGGGGAGGTCTTCGCTCAAGTCAATACATACCAAGTACCCATCACAAACCCATCTCCCTCGCATTTACATTATTTGCCATTTGCCACTCGTTTTCCTCTCCCCCACTTCACCCTTGCCGTTTTATTCGCCCTCTCTTTCCCAATCTCCTCCTCTCTTTTCACTTGCCTTTTTCTGCTTGCTTGTGTGTTGGATTACTTGTTGCCATGGCGCAAGATAATACCAAATTGTGTGATTTCTCGAATACCAATAATAATGATTTCCTTAGTACTCTGATTGCTCCTCTTAATGATGTTGAGTCTTGTGAAATCAATACTGCTTTGTTGAATCTTGTTATGAAAGATCAATTCGCCGGCCTTCCTAGTGAAGATGCCGCTACTCATCTAAACAACTTTGTTGATTTGTGTGATATGCAAAAGAAGAAAGATACAGATAACAATATTGTTAAATTGAAGTTATTTCCATTTTCATTTAGAGATCGTGCTAAAGTTTGGTTTTCGTCTTTGCCTAAAAATAGTATTGACTCTTGGAACAAGTGCAAAGATGCTTTTATCTCTAAGTATTTTCCTCCTGCTAAGATTATCACTCTTAGGAACGATATTATGAATTTTAAACAACTTGATCATGAGCCTGCTTCCCAATCTTTGGAAAGAATGAAATTGATGCTTCACAATTGCCCTACTCATGGTTTGAATTTATGGATGATCATACAAAAATTTTATGCCGGTTTGAACTTTGCTTCTAGAAATCTCTTAGATTCGGCCACGGGAGGCACGTTTATGGAAATCACGTTAGGAGATGCTACAAAACTTCTTGATAATATTATGGCTAATTATTCTCAATGGCACACCGAAAGATCTTCTAGTAAAAAAGAGCATGCTATAGAAGAAATCAATGTTTTGAGTGGAAAGATGGATGAACTTATGAAATTATTTGCTACTAAAAATACTCCTGTTGATCCCAATGATATGCCTTTGTCTTCTTTGATTGAGAATAATAATGAATCTATGGATGTGAATTTTGTTGGTAGGAATAGTTTTGGAAACAATGCTTATAGAGGAAACTTTAATGCTAGACCGTTCCCTAGTAATTCCTCTAATAATTATGGAAATTCCTACAATAATTCTTATGGTAATTTTAATAAGATGCCCTCTGATTTTGAGGATAGTGTGAAAGAATTTATGATTTCTCAAAAGAATTTTAATGCTTTGCTTGAAGAAAAATTGCTCAAAGTTGATGATTTGGCTAGGAACGTTGATAGACTTTCGCTTGATGTTGATTCTCTTAAACTTGGATCTTCTCCTCCTAAGCATGATATCAATGAGTCTCTCAAAGTAATGAGAATTTCCATTGACGAGTGCAAGGAAAGAACCGCTAGATTGCATGCTAAAAAAGATAGCTTTATAAAAGCGTGTTCTTCTAGTTTCCATGAAAATAATGATGATGATCTTAATGTTATTGATGCGTCTCCTATTAGATCTATGTTTTGCAATATGACTTTGCCTAGAAGGCGTCCCAAGAATTCGGAGTTTTTAGATCTTGATGCTAAATTTGGTAAAAGTGAGATTGGAGAGGTCACAACTTTAAATAGCATTGAACCCACTATCTCGGATTTCAAGGATTTTGATTATGATAATTGTTCTTTAGAAGGTTGTATTTCCTTGTTGCAATCCGTTGTTAATTCTCCTCGTGCTTATAGTCAAAATAAAGCTTTTACCAAACATATTGTTGATGCCTTGATGCAATCTTATGATGAAAAACTTAAATTGGAAGTTTCTATACCTATAAAACTTAATGATGAGTGGGAACCTACTATAAAGATTAGAATTAAAGATCATGAGTGTTTTGCTTTGTGTGATTTGGGTGCTAGTGTTTCCACGATTCTGAAAACTTTATGTGATATTCTAGGTTTCCATGATCTTGATGATTGCTCTTTAAATTTGCACCTTGCGGATTCCACCATTAAAAAGCCAATGGGAAGGATCAATGATGTTCTCATTGTTGCAAATAGAAATTTGGTGCCCGTAGATTTTATCGTTCTTGATATAGATTGCAATCTTTCTTGCCCTATTATTCTTGGTAGACCTTTCCTTAGAACGATTGGCACGATTATTGATATGAAGGAAGGGAATATTAGATTCCAATTTCCATTAAAGGAAGGCATGGAGCACTTTCCAAGAAATAAAGTCAAATTACCTTATGAATCTATCATGCGGGTTACTTATGAATTTAGTGCCAAAGATGGCACTCGTTAGATCTATCTTCGCTTTTATGCCTAGCTAGGGGCGTTAAACGATAGCGCTAGTTGGGAGGAAACCTAATTTTCTTTATGTTTTTTGTTTTTGCTCCTGTTTAGTAATAAATCTTGCATCTACCTTATGTTTAGATGTGTTTTTATCTTTTAATTAGTGTTTGTGCCAAGTAGAACCTATAGGATAACCTATGATGATAGTTGATTTGATCTGCTCAAAAATAGAAACTTTGTGTGCATGAATATAATTTTTTTAAATCACCGAAACGTGCTTTTGCGTTGATTCTTTTTGATGCTGATCAATAAACAAATTTTCCAGGACTTCCTATTTTGTTAGGATTTTTAAAGTTCCATAAGTTTGCGTTAGTTACAGATTGCTAGAGACTGTTCTGTTTTTGACAGATTCTGTTTTTGTGTGTTGTTTGCTTATTTCGATGCATCTATGGCTAGTAAAATAGTTTATAAACCATAGAGAAGTTGGATTACAGTAGGTTTAACACCAAAATAAATAAATAATGAGTTCATTACAGTACCTTATGTGGTGGTTTTGTTTTCTTTCACTAACGGAGCTTATAAGATTTCCTGTTGAGTTTTGTGTTGTGAAGTTTTCAAGTTTTGGGTAAAGCTTTTATGGACTACGGAATAAAGGGTGGTAAGAGCCTAAGCTTGGGGATGCCCAAGGCACCCCAATATATTCAAGGATAGAAAAAAGCCTAAGCTTGGGGATGCCCCGGGAAGGCATCCCCTCTTTCGTCTTCGTTCATTGGTAACTTTACTTGGAGCTATATTTTTATTCGCCACATGATATGTGTTTTGCTTGGAGCGTCGTGTATTATATTAGTCTTTGCTTTTTAGTTTACCACAATCATCCTTGCTGTACACACCTTTTGGGAGAAGCCATTTGATTAGAATTTGCTAGAATACTCTATGTGCTTCACTTATATCTTTTGAGCTTGATAGTTTTTTCTCTAGTGCTTCACTTGTATTTTTTAGAGCATGGTGGTGTCTTAATTTTGAAGAAATTACTAGTCTCTAATGCTTCAGTTATATATTTTTGAGAGTCTTTTAGAACAGCATGGTATTTGCTATGGTCTTAAAATTGGTCCTAGAACGGTAGGCATCCAAGTTGGGTATAATAAAAACTATCATAGGAAGTGAATTGGATGCTATGATCAATTTGATACTTGATAATTGCTTTGAGATATGGAGGTAGTGATATTAAAGTCATGCTAGTTGGGTGATTATGAATTTAAAGAATGCTTGTGTTGAAGTTAGCAAGTCCCGTAGCATGCACGTATGGTTAAAGTTGTGTAACAAATTTGAAACATGAAGTGTACCTCGCTTGTGCATCCTTATGAGTGGCGGTCGGGGACGAGCGATGGTCTTTTCCTACCAATCTATCCCCCTAGGAGCATGCATGTAGTACTTGATTTTTGATGACTTCTAAATTTTTGCAATAAGTATATGCGTTCTTTTGACTAATGTTGAGTCCATGGATTATACACACTTTTGCCTTTCCGCCATTGCTAGCCTCTTCGGTACCGTGCATTGCCCTCTCTCACCTTGAGAGTTGGTGCAAACTTCGCCGGTGCATCCAAACCCCATGATACGATAAGCTCTATCACACATGAACCTCCTTATATATTCCTCAAAATAGCCACCATACCTACCTATTATGGCATTTCCATAGACATTTCGAGATATATTGCCATGCAACTTTCCACCGTTTCGTTTACCATCATCATGAAATACTTTACTTTTGTCATATTGCCATTGCATGATCATGTAGTTGACATCGTATTTGTGGCAAAGCCACCATGCATTATTTTTCATACATGTCACTCTTGATTCATTGCACCATCCCGGTACACCGACGGAGGCATTCATATAGAATCATATCTTGTTCTAGTTTCGAGTTGTAATTCATATGTTGTAATCAATGAAAGTGTGATGATCATCATTATTAGAGCATTTCCCCCCAAAAAAGAAGCAAGGCCAAAAGAAAAAAAGAAAGGCCCAAAAAAAGGAAAAGGAAAGAAAAAGAAAAAAGAAAAAAAGAAAATAAAAGAAAATAAAAGAAAATAAAAAGGGCAATGTTACTATCTCTTTTTCCACACTTGTGCTTCAAAGTAGCACCTTGTTCTTCATGTAGTGAGTCTCATATATTGTGCCTCAAAGTAGCACCATGTTTTCATAAAGTGAGTCTCATAAGTTGTCTTTTTCATACTAGTGGGAATTTTTCATTATAGAACTTGGCTTGTATATTCCTACGATGGGCTTCCTCAAATGCCCTAGGTCTTCGTGAGCAAGCAAGTTGGATGCACACCCACTATTTTTCTTTTGTTGAGCATTCATTTGTAGCTCTAGTGCATCCGTTGCATGGCAATCCCTACTCCTCATGCTGACATCAATTGATGGGCATCTCCATAGCCCATTAATTATCCTCGTCAATGTGAGACTTTCTCCTTTTTTGTCTTCTCCACACAATCCCCATCATCATATTCTATTCCACCCATAGTGCTATATCCATGGCCCACGCTCATGTATTGCATGAAGGTTGAAAAAGTTTGAGATTATTTAAGTACGAAACAATTGCTTGGCTTGTCATCGGGGGTATAGAAGTTGGGAACATCTTTGTGTGACGAAAATGAAGCATAGCCTAACTATATGATTTTGTAGGGATGAACTTTCTTTTGCTATGTTATTTTGAGAAGACATGATTACTTTGATTGGTATGCTTGAAGTGTTACTATTTCTTTTATCAATATGAACTTTTATTTTGAATTATTTGGATCTGAACATTCATGCCACAATAAATAAAATTACATTAAGAATTATGATAGGTAGCATTCCACATCAAAAATTCTCTTTTTATCATTTACCTACTCGAGGACGAGCAGGAATTAAGCTTGGGGATGCTTGATACGTCTCCAATGTATCTAGAATTTTTGATTGTTCCATGCTATTATATTACCCCTTTTGGATGTTTATGGGCTTTATTTTACACATTTATATCATTTTTGGGACTAACCTACTAACCGGAGGCCCAACCCGTATTGCTGTTTTTTTTGCCTATTTCAGCATTTCAAAGAAAAGGAATATAAAACGGAGTCCAAACGGAATGAAACCTTCGGGAGCATGATTTTTGGAACGAACGTGATCCAGAGGACTTGGAGTGCAAGTCAAGAAGGAGCCGAGGCCTCCACGAGATAGGAGGGCGCGCCCCTCCTATAGGGCGCGCCCCTGTCTCGTGGGCCCCTCGGGGGTCCACCGACGTACTTCTTCCTCCTATATAAGCCTACGTACCCCAAAAACATCCAGGGAGCAGACGAAACACAATTTCCACCACTGTAACCTTCTGTATCCGCGAGATCTCATCTAGGAGCCTTCGCCAGCGCTCCACCGGAGGGGGAAATCAACCATGGAGGGCTTCTACATCAACATCCTTGCCCCTCCGATGAGTTGTGAGTAGTTTACCACAGACCTATGGGTCCATAGTTATTAGCTAGATGGCTTCTTCTCTCTTTTTGGATCTCAATACAATGTTCTCCCCCTCTCTTGTGGAGATCTATTCGATGTAAACTCTTTTTGCGGTGTGTCTGTCAAGATACGATGAATTGTGGGTTTATGATCAAGTTTATCTATGAATAATATTTGAATCTTCTCTGAATTCTTTTATGTATGATTGAGTTATCTTTGCAAGTCTCTTCGAATTGCCAGTTTGGTTTGGCCTACTAGATTGATCTTTCTTGCCATGGGAGAAGTGCTTAGCTTTGGGTTCAATCTTGCAGTGTCCTTACCTAGTGATAGAAAGGGTTGCAAGGCACGTATTGTATTGTTGCCATCGAGGATAACAAGATGGGGTTTATATCATATGGTTGAGTTTATCCCTCTACATCATGTCATCTTGCTTAATGCGTTACTCTGTTCTTATGAACTTAATACTCTAGATGCAGGCAGGAGTCGGTCGTTGTGTGGAGTAATAGTAGTAGATGCAGGCAGGAGTCGGTCTACTTGTTGCGGACGTGATGCCTATATACATGATCATGCCTAGATAATCTCATAACTATTCACTTTTCTATCAATTGCTCGATAGTAATTTGTTCACCCATCGTAATACTTATGCTATCTTGAGAGAAGCCACTAGTGAAACCTATGGCCCCCGGGTCTATCTCTTATCATATTTGCTTCCAATCTACTTTTATTTGCATCTTTACTTTTTGCATCTATATTATAAAATACCAAAAATATATTTATCTTATCTTATTATCTTTATTAGATCTCACTTTCGCAAGTGGCCGTGAAGGAATTGACAACCCCTTTATTGCGTTGGTTGCGAGTTCTTTGTTTGTTTGTGTAGGTGCGTGGGACTTTTGAGGAGCCTCCTACTGGATTGATACCTTGGTTCTCAAAAACTGAGGGAAATACTTATCTACTATTGCTGCATCACCCTCTCCTCTATAAGCATTAAAACTTTCTTGTCTAGCCATAAAGTCATCAAATTCATCTAAGCACAGGCTATGAAATTTAGTAGAGGGGATTTCAACTCTATCATACCGATAGAGAGAACTTACCTTTACTACCTGTGTCGGGTTATCAAGACAATATGGTTCTTCAACAGGCGGTATATTAAGACCATGTATTTCTTCAATAGGAGGTAAATTCTTAACATCTTCAGCTTTAAACCTTTTTCTTTCATTGATTTCTTTGCCTCTTGCATATCTTCAGGACTGAGAAATAAAACACCTCTCTTCTTCGGAGTGGGTTTAGGAATAGGCTCAGGAGTTGGCTCAATTGGTCCAGGAATTGCCTCAGGAATTGGCTCAGGAAGAGTCCAATTATTTTCATTAGTCAACATATTATTCAATAATATTTCAGCTTCACGATCGTTCTTTCCTGAAAACACAACCAGCACAACTATTCAAGTAGTCCTTGGAAGCATCGGTTAGTCCATTATAAAAGATATCAAGTATTTCATTTTTCTTGAGAGGATGATCAGCAAAGCATTATAACGGAGAAGCCTCCCCAAGCTTGTGGGAGACTCTCTTCTTTGGTTTGCACAAAATTATATATTTCCCGCAAGGCAGCTTGTTTCTTATGAGCAGGGAAATATTTAGCAGAGAAGTAATAAATCATATCCTGGGGACTATGCACACAACCAAGAGCAAGAGAATTATACCAAGTCTTAGCATCACCCTTTAATGAGAACTAAAATATCTTAAGGATATAAAAATAGCGAGACTTCTCATCATTAGTAAACATGGTGGCTATATCATTCAACTTGGTAAGATGTGCCACAACAGTTTTAGATTCAAGGCCATAAAAAGGATCAGATTTAACTAAAGTAATAATCTCAGGATCAAAAGAGAATTCATAATCCTTATCAGTAACACATATAGGTGAAGTAGCAAAAGCAGGGCCAGGTTTCATTCTAGCATTAAGAGACTGCTGCTTCCATTTAGCTAATAATTTCTTAAGATCATATCTCTCATTGCAAGCAAATATAGCTCTAGCAGCTTCTTCATTCATAACATAACCCTCAAGAACAACAGGCAATACATAATCATTGGGAGAATTTTCATCATCACTATCATCAATAATAGCATCTTCAATATTTTCATTTCCCCTAACTCTAGCAAGTTGTTCATCAAGAAATTTACCTAATGGCAAAGTAGTATCACACACAGAAGTAGTTTCATCATGCATAGCAGAAGTGGCATCATCAATAACATGCGACATATCAGAATTCATAGCAGTAGCAGGTTTAGGTGTCGCAAGCTTACTAATAACAGAAGGAGAATCTAGTGCAGAGCTAGATGGCAGTTCCTTACCTCCCCTCATAGTTGAGGGAGAGATCATAGTTCGGTCGTCTTTCAAGTTCTTCATAGTGA
Source organism: Aegilops speltoides (assembly GCA_021437245.1). Lineage (NCBI taxonomy): Eukaryota > Viridiplantae > Streptophyta > Magnoliopsida > Poales > Poaceae > Aegilops > Aegilops speltoides. Next base: position 200,857,017 of record CM038147.1, read on the forward strand.
TCAACAGATATAAATCCCAAGTGACTCAGAGAATAGAGCTATGCTCCTCAGCAACGGCGCCAAAAATTAGTCTTGATAACCCACAAGTGTAGGGAATCGCAATAGCTTTCAAGGGTAAAGTATTCAACCCAAATTTATTGACTCGACACAAGGGGAGCCAAAGAATATTCTTGAGTATTAGCAGTTGAGTTGTCAATTCAACCATACCTGGATAACTTAGTATCTGTAGCAAAGTATTTAGTAGCAAAAGTGGTATGATAATAAAGGTAACGGTGGCAAAAGTAAAGATAATTGTTTTTGGGTTTTTGTTGTAGTTGTAACAGTAGCAACGGAAAAGTAAATAAGCGAAGCACAATATATGAAAAGCTCGTAGGCAATGGATCAGTGATGGATAATTATGCCGGATGCGATTCCTCATGTAATAGCTATAACATAGGGTGACACAGAACTAGCTCCAGTTCATCAATGTAATGTAGGCATGTATTCCGTAAATAGTCATACGTGCTTATGGAAAAGAACTTGCATGACATCTTTTCTCCTATCCTCCCGTGGCAGCGGGGTCCTAGCGAAAACTAAGGGATATTAAGGCCTCCTTTTAATAGAGAACCGGAACAAAGCATTAGCACATAGTGAATACATGAACTCCTCAAACTACGGTCATCACCGAGAAGTATCCCGATTATTGTCACTTCGGGGTTGTCAATCCTTCTTGCTACGTCTTGAGCTTGCGTTGGTTTTCCTCGAAGAGGAGAGGGTGATGCAGCAATAGTAGCGTAAGTATTTCCCTCAGTTTTTTAGAACCAAGGTATCAATCCAGTAGGAGGCTCCTCAAAAGTCCCACGCACCTACACAAACAAACAAAGAACTCGCAACCAACGCAATAAAGGGGTTGTCAATCCCTTCACGGCCACTTGCGGAAGTGAGATCTAATAAAGATAGTAAGATAAGATAAATATATTTTTGGTATTTTATAATATAGATGCAAAAAGTAAAGATGCAAATAAAAGTAGATTGGAAGCAAATATGATAAGAGATAGACCCGGGGGCCATAGGTTTCACTAGTGGCTTCTCTCAAGATAGCATAAGTATTAGGGTGTGTGAACAAATTACTGTCGAGAAATTGATAGAAAAGTGAATAGTTATGAGATTATCTAGGCATGATCATGTATATAGGCATCACGTCCGCAACAAGTAGACCGACTCCTGCCTGCATCTACTACTATTACTCCACACATCGACCGACTCCTGCCTGCATCTAGAGTATTAAGTTCATAAGAACAGAGTAACACATTAAGCAAGATGACATGATGTGGAGGGATAAACTCAACCATATGATATAAACCCCATCTTGTTATCCTCGATGGCAACAATAAAATACGTGCCTTGCAACCCTTTCTATCACTGGGTAAGGACACTGCAAGATTGAACCCAAAGCTAAGCACTTCTCCCATGGCAAGAAAGATCAATCTAGTAGGCCAAACCAAACTGGTAATTCGAAGAGACTTGCAAAGATAACTCAATCATACATAAAAGAATTCAGAGAAGATTCAAATATTATTCATAGATAAACTTGATCATAAACCCACAATTCATCAGATCTCGACAAACACACCTCAAAAAGAGTTTACATCAAATAGATCTCCACAAGAGAGGGGGAGAACATTGTATTGAGATCCAAAAAGAGAGAAGAAGACATCTAGCTAATAACTATGGACCCATAGGTCTGTGGTAAACTACTCACAACTCATCGGAGGGGAAAGGATGTTGATGTAGAAGCCCTCCATGGTCGATTTCCCCCTCCGGTGGAGCGCCGGCGAAGGCTCCTAGATGAGTGTAACATCCCAAATTTTCAATTTGGAATGTTATACATTAGATCATCATGCATATCATATTTTCATGCATTTTGTTGATCCTAGAAATTTCACGCAACTCAAGGACCCACGGAGAGAGTTGGAGATTTCGAAATTTTCATATTTGAGTTCTATCAAATTTTGAAAAGAGGATCATTTGGATTATTTATTTTATCTTCGAATATTTTTCGTGTATCAAAAATATGAGAGGGAATAATATGACTTTCCCAAAATTTAGGAAAAATGCAGATTTAATAAATAAATCAAATTTTAGATTTTTCTCGGAGTTTATTTGCCCTAGGAAAAAAATGCGTATTTTCAAAAATTGCATTTTAGGCCCGAGTAAAGTTCATTTTGTTCGGTTCATTTTTAGGAGTCGGGGAAAATTTACTTTGTAAATTTTGGAGTGCCGTAGATTTGTTTTCTGTATTTTTCTGCGCGCGAAACCGATTTAAAAAAAAACTATAGCGCCTTGGGCCAAAGGCCCAAGCCGCCACCATTGGCGGCCAGAGGCCAAGGCCATCACGCGCGCTGCTGAAGCCTTGAGGAGCCGCCCCCTAGCTCTGCATCTAATCCTAAAAGGATTCTAGGGTGCCGCTTTGCCTCTTTTTCGTTATTTCGTTTTCCGTTTGTTCCTAGGATTCCTAATCCTAGTCTAATTCCTTGATCCCTCCTCCAAACAAAACCCACCCCTCCCCAATATAAATACCCAAGCACCCCCCCTCTAGCACATCAAACCAAAGCCTCTCCTCTCCGTAGCAGCAACAGCGCAGCACCACCGCCGCCGCCCCACACCCAGTGGCGGAGGACCCCGGTGGGCAAGGTGTGGCAGCTGCCACACCTTGATTCCGAGCAATTTTTTCATAGGTATGTATACGCTTGATTGACGGCTGGCTAGAGCTGGAAAAAATCACTGATAAAAGGAGAAGGCCGTCGCTGCTTTATATGGGCCACGCAGCCACATATAATTTGGCCTAACCTAAGCTGCTAAGCGGCGACTTCATGGTCGGGAAGACACGAACGAATCGAACCAGCAGCCAACGCCCGATCCAAAGACACGATGCGCATAATCAGCGCCAAGAACCCTAGCTAGAGCAGCGGCGGTGGACGGCCAGACTAGGCGGAGAAGCGGACGGTGGGACGGCGCCACGACAATGAATGGCGATGTTGTGGCTGTGCATGTCGAGCAAGCGACAGGGCCGGCTGGGTGCAGCTGCGCAAGGGGCGGCAAGCGGCAGCTATGGCTGCGGCCTAGCGGACGGCAGCACGGCGCGGTGGTCGCCAGCTCCACGTCCTTCATGACCGGCAAGGCAAGAATAAACAAGGGGAAGGGCTAGCAAAGGGGAGAGGACTTCGCATTTCAATTGATGTTAGATTTGCTTTTGCCTCAAAAGAATAATTGTGCTTAAGAGTTCGCCACACCTTAATTTTTTCCGTCCTCCGCCTCTGCCCACACGCGCGCCGCCGCCGTCCCACATCAGCGCCGCCGCCGCCCCACACCCGTGCCGCCGCCGCCGCTTGCCGCCGCCGCCAAGTGTCGCCGCCGCCGCCGCCGCCGCCGGAGCCCCTCGCCTCTTCGATGTACTAGCCCTGCGCCGCGTCACCTATTTCCCTCGGTGCAGTTTTTCTCGTAAACCGTTCCGGTTTTCTAGATCGGTTTTTCGTTTCGGTTTTCTTTCCGAAAACCCTAGATCGGTTTTTCTCGCCGGTTTTTCTTTCCGGTTTTGTTGTTAGCGAGCGTTCGCTGGACCTTCGTCCCCACGAACGTGATCACCGGTTTGCCTCGGTTAACGAACCTCCGTTCGTTCAACCGTTCGTCATTCTTTCTTTTTAGTCGGATTTATTCCGCTATTTTTCTGATAGCGATTTCAGATCCGATTTTTTTTCTAGTCTATCTTCTCGCTCGTTTATCGGAATCAGGTGATTCAAGCGCTTGGAGTTTCGTTTCGAAACCTCCGTTCCGACTAATCAACTTAAACTAAGTTTTGCTACTGTAAAATTTGACCTAGTTTCAAATTGCTAGAATCAAGTTGTTTTCTTTCGCCGTTTGACTTTCGTTGCTTTATTCGATTTGTTTCTTTTGCAACCAGGGTTCTTAAGTTGGACTTTCTGGTTAGATCTTTTATTCGAGTTTTACCTGTGCATTAGATGAGTACTTATTGTATGCTTGTTGTTTTTCTGCGATAGATCACCCGAAGTGCGCCGCTTGTTACTTCGAATCTGTAGGTTTCGCGGATCATCAGCAAGGCAAGTAACACTTGATCATACCTTTCTACTACCCAGTTTTATTGCATTAGATCAATTCCTCAAACACATTGCATGATTAGGATCTAATTAAATTGTGGGATGGGAAGTAGATGAGGTAGTACCTATTACCTGTTTATTTATGAAACCTTTGGGAGTTACTTCTACGTTTGCTTATCATGCCATGCTATGCTAGTAGAAGTGGATTGGGTGAGTGATATCCATGACAGATGTGAGATTGTTTAATTAATGGTTTATCTAAGGTGGCAACTGAAATACACATCTGGGTGGATTGAGGCACCTGGGGTTACCAGGACTTGCCTGTTTTTTTGGAAATCCCGGGGGTACCGTGTGATTTTCCTATGGACCGCCACCCAGGCTCAAAGGGATCATAAGATAATTCATACTAGTAACTTACGTGTGCAGCCACAAGCCATTATGGGCTCTGGCATAGTTGACTAAGTCGTGCGAACTCTTATAGTGGTGGACTAGCAGATGTAGGGGATGTAGGTGTACGGGTCCACCCATCGTAAGGTGCTAGCGCTTCGAAAGGCGTGACTTCGGTCATCCGCTTCTCAAACACCTCAGAAAGCGAGAAACCAAACGGAGGCGATCGAGTCTTGTGGGGAAAAGTGCGCAAACCTCTGCAGAGTGTACAAACTAATCATGATTAGCCGTGTCCCGGGTTATGGACATCTTGAGTATCTAGTACTTGAAATATCAATTGTATCTCAACATGTTACTCTAATTAATATTGATGGGTTTGTTAATGAGTACTTTTAATTGGGATTGAGGATGCTGTCATCCATTCTCAATGTTTAACAACCACCATGATAGTTAAATAAATTTATTCCTTTGCAGTAGGGAAAAACTGGCTTTATGCAAAAACTATAACCATAGAGCTTTCCACCAGCCATATATGCATGTAGTATAGGCTTATTGTTCATCATTCCCTATGTGTTACTTTGCCAGCATATTCCATGTGCTGACCCGTTTTCGGGCTGCAACTTTCATGTTGTAGACTTTTTAGATGACGAGTAAGGTGCTTTTAGGTCGTGGTTCTATACTGAGTGATGCCGTTGGAGTTGATGGACTCACTTATCTTCCAAGTCTTCCGCTATTATCGTTATTAGATGGCCTTAAGCCATGATTATTGTAATAAGTCCTCTTTTGGACAAACGATGTAATAAGTGTGTGATTGTTACTCTGTTATAAATCCTTCAATCTTGTGTGGTGTCGGCATTCGATCCAGGATGATATCGAGCACGAGACTTGACCGTCTCGAGGTCGGGTCGCTCTGAGATGGTATCAGAGCACACGCTGACTGTAGGACACGACCACTAAGTTAAAGCCATAGATCACTATTCTCTTCTCATTTTCTAACTCCTCATCTTTTCTACTCTTTTAGGATGACGGACGCAAAGATCAAGTACGCTCAACCGGATGAAGGCACACCTTTTGGATCCCACTTGAAGGAAGTCGCCAAGTACTTGAACATTGGACTACCAAGCTTCACCGGTACTTTCAACGCCACTCTGCCTGAAGAGGAGCGCTGGAAGATTCAAGCTCATGTTCCGGGAAGGACATTCGCCCCAATCACCAAGCCCATAGATAGTGTTTTCAGTGCACCAACCTGGAGTCTGGGAAAGAGCATGGCAGCTCATATCACCATGGGATGCATTGGAGAAGAAGAAGACCTCAAGGACACTATCTACCAGATTTGCGGACGCAGGAATGAAGACTGGGAGATAGTCAGCACCAAGAAGGATAGATCCATTGCAGCTTTCATCCAGGAGTTAAACCAGCACATTCGACGCCTGGAGTACCAGATGTGCAAGGATATGGTAGAGTTGAAGAATGCGAAGGGAAGGATCATCGAACTTGAAGGAGAGATGAAGTCTAAACGCAAGGAATACATGGACGATATCGTAGCCGTAGCAAGGAAAAATAGCGATCTCAAGTGCGAGATTGAAGAACTCAAGAAGAAGTTGGAGCTCAAGAATGAAGACAAGTACGTCGACTGCCCGAGCAACTACATCATCATCGACGACACCGATTTGGATCCAAGTGAACCCGATTTTGAAGACGAAGCTGGAGCAGACATCATGGAGTCTTCCACCAGTTCAAATTAATAGATGACCACCATATATTAGTAGTATTCCCTCCATGTAAATATTATAGTACACGCACTTTTGCGATAGTTAGACCGTTGTAAGCCCGTTGTTTGAATGAATGAAGTGATTTTGTGTGCAATTGTCTCATGAGCATTGGGTAGTGTTTTTCCTATAGACCTCACTCTATTCTTAATTTCTCATCTTTTCTTAAAACCCCTATGCTAGTGAGTTCACCAGGAGCAGAGTATACGGCCAGACAAGGATGTTTTCAAGTGCCATTGAGTATAGGAAGGCATGTGTTTCTGACGGATCTGATCATTCTGGAATCCCAAGGATTGGATGTGATTCTAGGTATGGATTGGCTGTCGATGTATGGAGGAAACATCGATTGCGCAAGTAAGACGATTTTGCTCACGACACCAGAAGGAAGAAGGATCAGGTATGTGTCACAACATGGATCAAAGAGGAATCAAGTAAATTGCTTATCAGGAGTTGTGCAGGAAGAGGTGCCAGTAGTGAAGGATTACCCTGATGTATTTCCTGAGGAATTGCAAGGAATGCCACCGGATAGAGACATTGAGTTTTTGATTGAGCTTCTGCCAGGAACTGGCCCAATATCGAAGCGACCATACAGGATGCCCGCACAGGATTTGGCGGAAATCAAGAAGCAGATTAAGGAGATATTGGATAAAGGTATATTCGCCCAAGTTCTTTGCCTTGGGGATCACCCGTACTTTTAGTGGAGAAGAAGGATGGATCGTTAAGGATGGTTGTTGATTACCGTGGATTGAATGCAGTAACAATCAAGAACAAGTACCCACTACCAATGATCAATGATCTGTTTGATCGTTTGCAAGGAGCTAAAGTGTTCTCCAAGATCAATTTGCGATCAGGGTACCATCAGTTGAAGATTCGAGAGCAGGACATACCTAAGACAGCGTTCACCACAAGATATGGACTGTATGAGTATACCGTTATGTCATTTGGACTGACTAACACACCTTCTTATTTCATGAACCTGATGAACAAAGTGTTTATGGAGTTTTTGGATAAGTTCGTTGTGGTGTTCATTGATGATATTTTGGTTTACTCGAAGAATGAAAAGGAACATAAGGAACATTTGCGATTGGTGTTGGAGAAGTTGAGGGAACATCAGTTATATGCCAAGTTCAGCAAATGTGAGTTTTGGCTAAAGGAAGTTGGATTTCTTGGACATGTTATATCCGGAGAAGGTATAGCAGTTGACCCCACAAAGGTTGAGACCGTAACCAAATGGGAAGCACCAACGACAGTTGGAGAGATCCGGAGTTTTCTTGGACTCGCAGGATACTACCGGAGATTTATTGAGAATTTCTCAAAGATTGCAAAGCCTATGACGGAGTTGCTGAAAAAGGATACAAAGTTCATATGGACTGAGGATTGTGAGGCAAGTTTTCAGGAGTTGAAGAAAAGATTGGTTACCTCACCAGTGTTAATTTTGCCAGATCAGACCAAGGATTATGAGGTGTATTGCCACGCTTCACGTCGAGGACTTGGAGCAGTGCTTATGCAGGAAGGAAGAGTTGTTTCGTATGCTTCACGACAACTAAAACCCTCATGAATTGAATTATGCCACACATGATTTGGAGTTAGCAGCCGTAGTGCATGCATTGAAGACATGGATACATTTCCTCATTGGAAATCATTGTGAGGTCTACACGGATCACGAGAGTTTGAAGTACATTTTCACGCAGAAGGAGTTAAACCTTAGACAAAGGAGATGGTTGGAACTCATCAAGGATTATGATATGAGATTGCATTATCATCCCGGAAAGGCTAATGTAGTAGCTAACGCATTGAGCCGCAAGAGCCATGTCAATACGCTATTGACTGGGGAAATGCCTAAGGAGTTAGCAGAAGATCTTCGTGAGCTATGTTTAGAAATAGTTCCGAGAGGCTATGTAGCAGCATTGGAGATTCAGTCTACCTTGATGGATAAAATCAGGGAAGCTCAGAAAAATGACAAGGAGATTGCAGGGATAAAGAAGAAAATGAGCGAAGGAAAAGCAAAGGGATTCCGTGAGGATGAGCACGATACCCTATGGTTTGAGGACCGTGTTTACGTGCCAAATGATCCGGAGATCAGGAAGTTGATTCTGCAAGAGGCACATGATTCACCCTATTCGATTCACCCAGGAAATACCAAGATGTATTTGGATTTGAAGGAGCCGTTCTGGTGGACCGGAATGAAGAAGGATATTGCGGAGTATGTAGCAGTTTGTGATGTATGTCGAGAGTGAAGGCGTAACATCGAAGCGGCAGGATTGTTGCAACCATTGCCGATACCCGAATGGAAGTGGGATAAACTAGGCATGGATTTTATCACGGGTTTGCCAAAGACTTGTTCAGGCTATGACTCGATTTGGGTTATAGTCGACCGCTTGACGAAGGTAGCGCATTTCATTCCAGTCAAGACTACCTATAGCAGTGCTAAGTTGGCAAAGATATACATGACCAGAATTGTGTGTTTGCACAGAGTTCCGAGGAGTATCGTCTCAAATAGAGGAACCCAATTTACCTCAAAGTTTTGGAATCAGTTGCATGAAACATTGGGAACCAGGCAGGAATTCAGTACAGCTTTTCACCCATAGACAGATGGACAGACTGAGAGAGTCAATCAGATTTTGAAGGATATGCTGAGAGCTTGTGCACTAGATTATGGATCTAGTTGGGACGATAACCTGCCGTATGCGGAGTTTTCTTATAACAACAGTTACCAAACCAGCTTGAAGATGGCACCTTTCGAAGCTTTATACGGAAGAAGGTGCAGGACACCGTTGTCATGGGACAAAGTTGGAGACCGTCAGTTGTTTGGGCCAGATTTGATTAAGGAGTCTGAACAGAAGGTTAAGTTGATTCGCGATAGGCTCAAGGTAGCCCAATCCAGATAGAAGAGCTACGCGGGTTCAAAACGCAAGGCGATAGAATATGAAGTTGGAGACAAAGTTTACCTTAGAGTATCCCCACTTCGAGGAGTGAAATGTTTTGGAGTTAAAGGGAAATTAGCACCATGTTTCGTTGGACCGTATAAGATTTTGCAACGCATGGGAGAAGTTGCTTATAAATTGGAGTTACCAGAAGGACTGTCAGGAGTTCATGACGTATTCCATGTTTCTTAGTTGAAGAAATGTCACGCCGAGATGGCGGAGGTACCGCTAAGAGATACAGTGCCACTTGAAGCAATTCAGTTGAAGGATGATTTAACATATGAGGAGAAACCAGTCAGGATTCTTGAATATGCCAGCAGAGTTACTTGCAGCAAGGTTATCAAGTTTTGCAAGGTTCAGTGGAGCCACCACACGGAGGATGAAGCCACCTGGGAGAGAGAAGAAGATTTGCTCAAGGACCACCCTCACCTATTTTCTAGCCAACCCGAATCTCGAGGGCGAGATTCATCTTAAGGGGGGTAGGTTTGTAACATCCCAAATTTTTAATTTGGAATGTTATACATTAGATCATCATGCATATCATATTTTCATGCATTTTGTTGATCCTAGAAATTTCACGCAACTCAAGGACCCACGGAGAGAGTTGGAGATTTTGAAATTTTCATATTTGAGTTCTATCAAATTTTGAAAAGAGGATCATTTGGATTATTTATTTTATCTTCGAATATTTTTCCTATATCATAAATATGAGAGGGAATAATATGACTTTCCCAAAATTTAGGAAAAATGAAGATTTAATAAATAAATCAAATTTTGGATTTTTCTTGGAGTTTATTTGCCCTAGGAAAAAAATGCGTATTTTCAAAAATTGCATTTTAGGCCCGAGTAAAGATCATTTTGTTCGGCTCACTTTTAGGAGTCGGGGAAAATTTACTTTGTAAATTTTGGAGTCCGGTAGATTTATTTTCTGTATTTTTCTGCGCGCGAAACCGATTTAAAAAAAACTGTAGCGCCTTGGGCCAAAGGCCCAAGCCGCCAGCCGCCGGCCGGCCAGGAGGCCGAGGCCACCGCGCCACGCGCGCGAGCGCAGGGAGCCGCCGCCCCTAGCTCCTGCACGAATCCTAAAAGGATTCTAGGGTGCCTCTTTGCCTCTTTTTCCTTATTTCGTTTTCCGTTTGTTCCTAGGATTCCTAGTCCTAGTCTATTTTCTTGATCCCTCCTCCAAACAAAACCCACCCCTCCCCAATATAAATACCCAAGCACCCCCCCTCTAGCACATCAAACCAAAGCCTCTCCTCTCCGCAGCAGCAGCAAGAAGCGCCACCGCCGCTGCCCACACACCGCCGCCGCCCCACACCAGCGCCGCCGCCGCCCCACACCAGCGCCATGCCGCTTGCCGCCGCCGCCGCCAAGTGTCGCCGCCCGCCTAAACGCCGCCGCCGCCGGAGCCCCTCGCCTCTTTGAGGTACTAGCCCCGCGCCGCGTCACCTATTTCCCTCGGTGTAGTTTTTCTCGTAAACCGTTCCGGTTTTCTAGATCGGTTTTTCGTTTCGGTTTTCTTTCCGAAAACCCTAGATCGGTTTTTCTCGCCGGTTTTTCTTTCCGGTTTTGTTGTTAGCGAGCGTTCGCCGGACCGTTCGTCCCCACGAACGTGATCACCGGTTTGCCTCGGTTAACGAACCTCCGTTCGTTCAACCGTTCATCGTTCTTTCTTTTTAGTCGGATTTATTCCGCTATTTTTCTGATAGCGACTTCAGATCCGATTTTCTTTCTAGTCTATCTTCTCGCTCGTTTATCGGAATCAGGTGATACAAGCGCCTGGAGTTTCGTTTCGAAACCGCCGTTCCGACTAATCAACTTAAACTAAGTTTTGCTACTATAAAATTTGACCTAGTTTCAAATTGCTAGAATCAAGTTGTTTTCTTTCGCCGTTTGACTTTCGTTGCTTTATTCGATTTGTTTCTTTTGCAACCAGGGTTCTTAAGTTGGACTTTCTGGTTAGATCTTTTATTCGAGTTTTACCTGTGCATTAGATGAGTACTTATTGTATGCTTGTTGTTTGTCTGCGATAGATCACCCGGAGTGCGCCGCTTGTTACTTCGAATCTCTAGGTTTCGCGGATCATCAGCAAGGCAAGTAACACTTGATCATACCTTTCTACTACCCAGTTTTATTGCATTAGATCAATTCCTTAAACACATTGCATGATTAGGATCTAATTAAATTGTGGGATGGGAAGTAGATGAGGTAGTACCTATTACCTATTTATTTATGAAACCTTTGGGAGTTATTTCTACGTTTGCTTATCATGCCATGCTATGCTAGTAGATGTGGATTGGGTGAGTGATATCCATGACAGATGTGAGATTGTTTAATTAAAGGTTTATCTAAGGTAGCAACTTAAATACACATCTGGGTGGATTGAGGCACCTGGGGTTACCAGGACTTGCCTGTTTTTTTGGAAATCCCGAGGGTACCGTGTGATTTTCCTATGGACCGCCACCCAGGCTCAAAGGGATCATAAGATAATTCATACTAGTAACTTACGTGTGCAGCCACAAGCCATTATGGGCTCTGGCATAGTTGACTAAGTCGTGCGAACTCTTATAGTGGTGGACTAGCAGATGTAGGGGATGTAGGTGTACGGGTCCACCCATCGTAAGGTGCTAGCGCTTCTGAAAGACTGTGTCTCGGTCATCCGTTTCTCAAACACCATGTAGTGCGAGAAACCAAACGGAGGCGATCGAGTCTTGTGGGGAAAAGTGCGCAAACCTCTGCAGAGTGTAAAAACTAATCATGATTAGCCGTGTCCCCGGTTATGGACATCTTGAGTATCTAGTACTTGAAATATCAATTGTATCTCAACATGTTACTCTAATTAATATTGATGAGTTTGTTAATGAGTACTTTTAATTGGGATTGAGGTTGCTGTCAACCATTCTCAATGTTTAACAACCACCATGATAGTTAAATAAATTTATTCCTTTGCAGTAGGGAAAAACTGGCTTTATGCAAAAACTGTAACCATAGAGCTTTCCACCAGCCATATATGCATGTAGTATAGGCTTATTGTTCATCATTCCCTATGTGTTACTTTGCCAGCATATTCCATGTGCTGACCCGTTTTTGGGCTGCAACTTTCATGTTGCAGACTTTTTAGACGACGAGTAAGGTGCTTTTAGGTCGTGGTTCTATACTCAATGATGCCGTTGGAGTTGATGGACTCACTTATCTTCCAAGTCTTCCGCTGTTATCGTTATTAGATGGCCTTAAGCCATGATTATTGTAATAAGTCCTCTTTTGGACAAACGATGTAATAAGTGTGTGATTGCTACTCTGTTATAAATCCTTCAAATCTTGTGTGGTGTCAAGATTCTCGATCCAGGATGACATCGGAGCACAGAGACTTGACCGTCTGAGGTCGGGTCGCTACAATGAGATCTCGCGGATACAGAAGGTTACGATGGTGGAGATTGTGTTTCGTCTGCTCCCTGGATGTTTTCGGGGTACGTAGGCTTATATAGGAGGAATAAGTACGTCGGTGGACGCTCGAGGGGCCCACGAGACAGGGGGGCGCGCCCTCTTGGGGGGGGGGGCGCCCTCCTATCTCTTGGAAGCTTTGGCTGCTTCTTGACTTGCAGTCCAAGTCCTCTGGATCACGTTCGTTCCAAAAATCACACTCCCGAAGGTTTCATTCCGTTTGGACTCCATTTGATATTCCTTTTCTTCGAAATACTGAAATAGGCAAAAAAACAGCAATACGGGCTGGGCCTCCGGTTAGTAGGTTAGTCACAAAAATGATATAAATGTGTAAAATAAAGCCCATAAACATCCAAAAGGGGTAATATAATAGCATGGAACAATCAAAAACTATAGATACGTTGGAGACGCATCAAGCATCCCCAAGCTTAATTCCTGCTCGTCCTCGAGTAGGTAAATGATAAAAAGAGAATTTTTGATGCGGAATGCTACCTAGCATAATTCTTAATGTAATTTTCTTTATTGTGGCATGAATGTTCAGATCCAAATGATTCAAAATAAAAGTTCATACTGATAAAAGAAATAGTAACACTTCAAGCATACTAATCAAAGTAATCATGTCTTCTCAAAATAACATGGCAAAAGAAAGTTCATCCCTACAAAATCATATAGTTAGGCCATGCTTCATTTTCGTCACACAAAGATGTTCCCAACTTCTATACCCCCGATGACAAGCCAAGCAATTGTTTCATACTTAAATAATCTCAAACTTTTTCAACCTTCATGCAATACATGAGCGTGAGCCATGGATATAGCACTATGGGTGGAATAGAATATGATGATGGGGGTTGTGTGGAGAAGACAAAAAAGGAGAAAGTCTCACATCGACGAGGATAATCAACAGGCTATGGAGATGCCCATCAATTGATGTCAACATGAGGAGTAGGGATTGCCATGCAACGGATGCACTAGAGCTATAAATGAATGCTCAACAAAAGAAAACTAGTGGGTGGGCATCCAACTTGCTTGCTCACGAAGACCTAGGACATTTGAGGAAGCCCATCGTAGGAATATACAAGCAAAGTTCTATAATGAAAAATTCCCACTAGTATGAAAAAGACAACTTATGAGACTCACTATATGAAAAACATGGTGCTACTTTGAAGCACAATATATGAGACTCACTACATGAAGAACAAGGTGCTACTTTGAAGCACAAGTGTGGAAAAAGAGATAGTAACATTGCCCTTTTTATTTATTTTCTTTCTTTTTTCTTTTTTTTCTTGTTCTTTTTCCTTTTTTCTTCTTTTTTGGGCCTTTCTTTCTTTTGGGCAATGCTCTAATAATGATGATCATCACACTTTCATTGATTACAACATATGAATTACAACTCGAAACTAGAACAAGATATGACTCTATATGAATGCCCCCGGCGGTGTACCGGGATGGTGCAATGAATCAAGAGTGACATGTTTGCAAAATAATGCATGGTGGCTTTGCCACAAATACGATGTCAACTACATGATCATGGAATGGCAATATGACAAAAGTGAAGTATGTCATGATGATGAACGGAACGATGGAAAGTTGCATGGCAATATATCTCAGAATGGCTATGGAAATGCCATAATAGGTAGGTATGGTGGCTGTTTTGAGGAAGATATAAGGAGGTTTATGTGTGATAGAGCGTATCGTATCACGGGGTTTGGATGCACCGTGAAGTTTGCACCAACTCTCAAGGTGAGAAAGGGCAATGCAGTGCATCAAGAGGCTAGCAATGGCGGAAAGGTAAAAGTGCGATAATCCATGGACTCAACATTAGTCAAAAGAACTCATATACTTATTGCAAAAATTTAGAAGTCATCAAAAATCAAGTACTACGTGCATGCTCCTAGGGGGATAGATTGGTAGGAAAAGACCATCGCTCGTCCCCGACCGCCACTCATAAGGATGCACAAGCCAGGTACACTCCATGTTTCAAATTTGTTACACAACTTTAACCATACGTGCATGCTACGGGACTTGCTAAGTTCAACACAAGCATTCTTTAAATTCATAATCACCCAACTAGCATGACTTTAATATCACTACCTCCATATCTCAAAACAATTATCAAGTATCAAATTGATCATAGCATCCAATTCACTTACTATGATAGTTTTTATTATACCCAACTTGGATGCCTACCATTCTAGGACCAAATTTATACCATAGCAAATACCATGATGTTCTAAAAGACTCTCAAAAAGATATAAGTGAAGCATGAGAGACTAGTAATTTCTTCAAAAATAAACCACCGCAGTGCTCTAAAAGATATAAGTGAAGCACTAGAGCAAAAACTATCAAGCTCAAAAGATATAAGTGAAGAACATAGAGTATTCTAGCAAATTCTAATCAAATGGGCTTCTCCCAAAAGGTGTGTACAGCAAGGATGATTGTGGTAAAAGAAAAAGCAAATACTAATATAATACACAACGCTCCAAGCAAAACACATATCATGTGGCGAATAAAAATATAGCTCCAAGTAAAGTTACCAATGAACAAAGACGAAAGAGGGGATGCCTTCCCGGGGCATCCCCAAGCTTAGGCTTTTGGATATCCTTGAATATCTTGGGGTGCCTTGGGCATCCCCAAGCTTAGGCTCTTGCCACCCTTTATTTCGTAGTCCATAAAAGCTTTACCCAAAACTTGAGAACTTCACAACACAAAACTCAACAGAAAATCTTATAAGCTCCGTTAGTGAAAGGAAACAAAACTACCACATAAGGTACTGTAATTAACTCATTATTTATTTATTTTGGTGTTAAACCTACTGTAATCCAACTTCTCTATGGTTTATAAACTATTTTACTAACCATAGATTCATCGAAATAAGCAAACAACACACGAAAAACAGAATCTGTTGAAAACAGAACAGTCTCTAGCAATCTGTAACTAGCGCAAACTTCTGGAACTTAAAAAATCCTATCAAAATAGGAAGTCCTAGAAAATTTGTTTATTGATCAGAAGCAAGAAAAATCAACTCAAAAGCACGTTTCTGTGATTTAACAAAATTATATTCGTGCATGCAAAGTTTCTGTTTTTCAGCAGAATCAAATCAACTATCATCATAGGTTATCCTATAGGTTCTACTTGGCACAAACACTAATTAAAAGATAAAAACACATCTAAGCAGAAGGTATATGCAAGATTTATTACTAAACAGGAGCAATAACAAAAAACATAAAGAAAATTGGGTTGCCTCCCAACTAGCGCTATCGTTTAACACCCCTAGCTAGGCATAAAAGCGAAGATAGATCTAACGAGTGCCATCTTTGGCACTAAATTCATAAGTAGAGCACTTTTGATCTCTAGGGATTTCTCCCTTTTTAGCAATAGCTAATCCTTTAGGCAAAAATTCAAGAGATTCATTGGTAGCAAAAGGTTCCTTAACGATAGAGAGACAATTGGGATGAACCCTTATGGATTTGAGATCCGTGTCTCCCTTACTAGAACATTCACCCTTATTTTTAGGAACATAAATAAACTTGGCAATATTAGTAGGGGGTTTTGGAGTGTTTTTCATGGAGGAAAGTGCGGAACCTAAGTTTGTAATGATATCCTCAAGTTTACCGATTCTAGCGGAGTCTAGATCTATTTTCTCATTAACTATAGGTTCTTTTTCTTTAAGATTTTTCAAAGTAACCCCAACCCTAGATCCAAATTGGGTAATGTGATTATGAATCTTTTTATCCAAATTTTCAATCAACTCAATAGTGGCAATTTTATTTTCAATAATCTCAAGCCGTTGCATAACGTGTTCCAAAGTTAAAACAGTTCCATTGACCAAAAGAGGTGGTGGGCCAAACAAATCTAACATAGCATTATAAGCATCAACCGTATGGCTACTCATGAAATCACCTCCGGTAGCAATATCAAGAATACATCTATTCCAAGGCGTAATGCCTACATAAAAATTGCGGAGAAGAACGGAAGTGGAAAGCTTCCTAGAAGATTTATATTGAGCATTGCAAATTCTATGCCAAGCATCTTTTAAATTTTCTCCCTCACTTTGCTTAAAATTGAGAATTTCTTATTCGGGAGTGATAATAAGGATAGGAGGACTAGCCATGGTGACAAAGTAAACGAACTAACACACGACAAATGGAAAAAGGCAAGCGAAAAGAGAGGAGGAGATTGGGAAAGAGAGGGCAAATAAAACGGCAAGGGTGAAGTGGGGGAGAGGAAACCGAGAGGCAAATGGCAAATAATGTAAATGCGAGGGAGATGGGTTTGTGATGGGTACTTGGTATGTCTTGACTTGAGCGAAGACCTCCCCAGCAACGGCGCCAAAAATCGCACGTTGGCGGGAGGTCGAATCTTGACTTGACTTGGAGGAAGCCTCACCGGCAACAGCGCCAAAAATCCTTCTTGCTACGTCTTGAGCTTGCGTTGGTTTTCCTCGAAGAGGAGAGGGTGATGCAGCAATAGTAGCGTAAGTATTTCCCTCAGTTTTTGAGAACCAAGGTATCAATCCAGTAGCAGGCTCCTCAAAAGTCCCATGCACCTACACAAACAAACGAAGAACTCGCAACCAACGTAATAAAGGGGTTGTCAATCCCTTCACGGCCACTTGCGAAAGTGAGATCTAATAAAGATAGTAAGGTAAGATAAATATATTTTTGGTATTTTATAATATAGATGCAAAAAGTAAAGATGCAAATAAAATTAGATTGGAAGCAAATATGATAAGAGATAGACCCGGGGGCCATAGGTTTCACTAGTAGCTTCTCTCAAGATAGCATAAGTATTACGGTGGGTGAACAAATTACTGTCGAGCAATTGGTAGAAAAGCGAATAGTTATGAGATTATCTAGGCATGATCATGTATATAGGCATCACGTCTGCAACAAGTAGACCGACTCCTGCCTGCATCTACTACTATTACTCCACAGATCGACTGACTCCTGCCTGCATCTAGAGTATTAAGTTCATAAGAACAGAGTAACGCATTAAGCAAGATGACATGATGTAGAGGGATAAACTCAAGCAATATTATATAAACCCCATCTTGTTATCCTCGATGGCAACAATACTGTAAGGGCATATTTATCCCTAAGTGTTTTGGTGATTGATGACAATACTCGTGCGGACTAATCGTGTGCCTTGAGTCGCACAGATACTTCATCATTAGGCACAAGACGATTCGGTGCCCCCCGGAGACTAATGAAGCCGGTGTTGTTCTACGTTTCTCTTTGGTGGAGTTGAGTCGTAGGAGAGCCGTACTATTAAGAGGGGGTCCGCGTCGGAAAGGTAGGGTGGAATCACACGTACACTTGCCCCTCCTTTCCTTGCACTTTGGAGCTACCGATCGTTATCGTGGTTGTGCGAAAAACTGACAACTGCTGCTGTACTTGCGGTAGTACCGCAAGTACAAGCAGAGTACCATGACGAAGCCACGGTAGTACCGCCCCTCTGGCGCGTAGTACCGCTGTACCTTGGCCTAGTGCCGCTCAAGGCGGTAGTAGGGCGGATGTAATTTTTACATCCGCGCCCACGGTAGTACCGCTCCATTGGCGCGGTAGTACCGCCGCAAGACTGCCTAGTGCCGCTCCGGTGCGGTAGTAGGGGCGGATGTAATTTTTTACATCCGCGGCACCCACGGTAGTACCGCTGTTCTGCGGTAGTATGCTGGGGCCCACGGTAGTACCGCCCCTTGAGTTGTAGTACCATGGCCCTTCTGCCTAGTACCGCTGCGTCGCGGTAGTAGGCGCGGATGTAATTTTTTACATCCGTGCCTACCACGGTAGTACCGCGCCTTGCAGGCGGTAGTACCGCGTCGGGTTTTTGCACCACCCTAGTTTCTGCGGAAGTAGGCACGGATGAAATTTATTTCGTCCGCGCCCTTCCCAGGCCGTGACCCTCCTGCCTTGCGGTAGTACCGCAAGGGGGAGCGGTAGTACCGCGCCAGCGGTAGTACCGCTTCTAGCTCAGGCTTGTTCCGGCCTGTGCAGCTGCCACGGTAGTACCGTGATCACCACGGTAGTACCGCGCGCCGTCGCGGTAGTACCGCTCCCTTGGAGCGGTAGTACCATGAGTCGCTGGCAGAACTAGTGGATAACGGTTGGATCTTTTCCCCGACTATATAAGGGATGTCTTCTACCTCTAGTTGACTACCTCTTCCACCTCTAAGCTCCATTGTTGCTCCAAGCTCCATTTTCGCTCGATCTCTCTCCCTAGCCAATCAAACTTGTTGATTTGCTCGGGATTGGGTGACAAGGGCCCGATCTACGCTTCCACCAAAGGATATTTGATTCCCCCCACTTATCCCTTGCGGATCTTGTTACTCTTGGGTGTTGAGCACCCTAGACGGTTGAGGTCACCTCGAAGCCATACTCCATTGTGGTGAAGCTTCGTGGTGGTGTTGTTGTTGGGAGCCTCCGATTGTTGTGGAGATTGCCCCAACCTTGCTTGTAAAGGTTTGGTCGCTGCCTTCGAGGGCACCAATAGTGGAATCACGGCATCTCGCATCGTGTGAGGGCGTGAGGAGAATACGGTGGCCCTAGTGGCTTCTTGGGGAGCATTGTGCCTCCACACCGCTCTAACGGAGACGTACTTCCCCTCAAAAGGAAGGAACTCCGGTAACACATCCTCGTCTTCACCGTCTCCACTCTTGGTTATTTCGTGCCTTTACTTACGCAAGCTTACTTATTGTTACATCTCTTGCTTGCTTGCGTGCTAGTTGTTTTTGCATCATATAGGTTGCTCACTTAGTTGCATATCTAGACAACCTATTTGTTGCAAAGTTTAATTTGGTAAAGAAAAGCTTAAAAATTGTTAGTTGCCTACTCACCCCCCCTCTAGTCAACCATATCGATCCTTTCAATTGGTATCAGAGCCTCGTCTCTTTATTAAGGACTTTATCGTCGGAAGAGTATGGTTGACACCAATGATGGTGTGGAGGAACACTCCGGTGTGAATCCCATCTCATCTTCGGCCGAAGGGGGAACCTCGGTCTCTCGTGAGGAGTTCAATGTGGCTTTGGACACATTGAAAACCTCCATGACGGCCGAGGTTAAAAGCATGTTTAATGATTTCTTAGAGGGACTTAAACTATCTACCGCACCTATGAAAGTGGGTGATCCCACTAACAAGGTGACGGATGCTTTCTCCGATAGTGGGGAGCTAACAATGAAAAGAGTCCTTCTACTAGTGGTAGAAATGGCACCGGCATCTTTGCCCATGTGGAACCCCCGGTCTATGGAGGGCCAATCCCCTCCACTCATTTGAATCATGCCGGTCCACCTCCTAAGTATGAAAAAGGTGTAGATTTTGATAATTGGGTCTATCACTTTAAGCGTCATTTGAAACATGTGAACACTAACCTTTGGAGAGTCATTGAAGAAGGTTTTTATCCTCATGACCCAAGAAACTTCATCCCTCGAGAAGCCGTGGACAATCAATTCAATGAGAGTGCGCTCTTCATCATTCAAGATGCAATTCTTCCCGAAGATCTCCCTCACCTTCGACCCCATGTCGTGGCTAAAGAAGCATGGAAATGTGTTGAGGGCCTCTATCGTGGAAGTGCTAGCATTCAACGGTCCAACGATGAAGTGGTGCAAGATGAAGCCGACGAGTTTGCAATGAAAGAAGATGAATAACCTCGTGAGATCTTTCGAAGAGTGACCAAACTCGCGGTGGCACTTCGAGATCATGGAAGCAAGGACACGGATGACAATTGGATCAAGCGAAAGTTCCTCAAGGCCATCATGCCCTACAACAAAGCCATGTCCTCCGTCATTCGTCAACGACCGGACTTCCACACCATGACCTCAAGTGAAGTGTTGGATGAGTTCGTTGCAATGAGTATCTTGGACAAGACTTCCGAAAATGCGGTGCTCCGTTCTCAAAGAGCTAAGAAGCCTAACCTTGCCTTGAAGGCCAAGGTCATTGTCGAAGAAGAGGAAGAAGTGGAAGATGAGGAAAGCAACCCCGAAGACACCAAGTTCGACTACCATGAGCATATGGCCCTTGCTTCAAGACAATTTTGGAGCAAGAAGAGCTCAAGACCCAACTTCAACAAGAACAACTCAAGTGGCGTCAAGGGCAAGCAACGAGTTAGAACTTGCTTCAGCTGTGGCAATGTGAGCCATTTCGTTGTGGATTGTCCTTATGAGAAGCGGGAAGACAATGGTGGCAATTTCATTCGGAAAGACAAAGCCAAGTCCGTCCCCAACAAGAACAACTTCGCCAAGAAGACTCCCACTCGTGGGTTGGTGGTTCAAGAAGAATACCAAGAGGATGACGATGATGATGAGAATGAAGAAGCAACGGCAATGGCATCCATTGCCATTGCTACTCCTCGGGTGTCTCTCTTCGAATCACCCAACGAAAACATCACCGCTAGATGCCTCATGGCGAAGGCTTCAAACAAGGTAACCCCCAACATCACAACCACCATCATTACTAATCCCTCCATGGAGGATTGCATTGATGGACATGTTGAGTCTAATGAGGAAGTGAATGAATTTGAGTCCTTCATGAGTAAGCTCAAGGGAAAGTCCAAGAAGCACTTTGTTGCTCTCTTGGAACAACTTGGTGAGGCCAATTACATGATCGAGGCTCACGAAGAAACCATCTCCAAGATGGAAGGTCATAGTCGTGACTATGCCGATGAGATATCGGATCTCTAATGCTCTTGAGGAAGAGCGTGTGCATCGTTTGACTCTTGAGGAGTCACACAATGATGCCCATGCTAAGTTAAAGAAAGATCTTGATCATGCTCTTGTCATGTCTCGTGTGCTAACCTCCGAGAAGGCTAAACTTGGGGTTGATCATGCTAGACTCAAAGAGGAGTTTGAGATACTTGGCAAGGCCCACAAGGTCTTAAAGGGTACTCATGCTAGCCTCAAAGAGTCTCATGCTCAACTCCAAGTTAAGCTAATCAAGGAAAAAGCCACCTTTCCTCATATGGTATTAATTGATAATGCATGTGCTACTAACCCTTGTTGTGAGCATGTGCATCTTGTGGAGGAAAATGCTAAGTTGAAGGATCAACTTGAGAAGGGCCTTGTGACTTGCATTCAAGGTGAGAAAAACCTCAACAACCTTTTGAGCAATCAAAAGGAAGTTGTGGGCAAAGAAGGAATTGGGTTTGCACCCAAGTCCAAGAGCAAGAAGAAGAAGAACAACAAGGCTAATCGTCCTCCTCCCTCAAACAAACGTTTGTGAAAGAGGGAGACGGAGCTTCCAAGAAGAAGAAGGAGAAAGTGAAGGAAGTTGATGTCCAAAAGGGCAAGAACGTTTCCTCAAACAAAGCCGCGATTTTAACCCTTCATATGTGTTGTGCCGTGCTAGTGATGGACATGTTTATGCTAAATTTGTTGGTTCTCCTTATGAGTACATTGAATGGTCTATTTGGGTTCCCAAGGCCCTTGTTACTAACATCAAAGGACCCATTACTAAATGGGTACCTAAAACCAAGCATTGATCTCGTGTAGGTGTTTGCTTCGGTGGGGATCATGGTTGCTCGATAGTGGAGCAACAAATCATATGACCGGGAGCAAGGACTTGGTGGTGGATGTGCAAGAGATTCCATCTATGCCCACCAATGTCGAGTGGGGTGATGCATCACATTCTAAGGTATTGGGCCTCGGCAAGGTTGTCATTTCTCATGATCTAACGATCGAGAAAGTCATGCTTGTTGAGTCCCTTGCATTCAATTTACTTTCCGTTCGTCAACTTGCACTCATGGGCTTTGCCACATTCTTTGATATTGATACCGTGGCCCTCTTGTGGAGCAAGACTCTTAAAGTAGCCTTTGTTGGGCATGTCGAGAATGGTCTCTATGTGGTTGACTTTTCGGAGCAACCCACTAAGACTGCGACATGCCTAATGGCTAAAGTTGACGTGGGATGGCTTTGGCATCGCCGTTTAGCCCACGTCAATATGAGATCTTTGCAAAGTCTCCTCAAGGGGGACCATGTTCGTGGACTAACAAATGTGAGTTTTGCCAAAGATCGTGCGTGCAAAGTGCTTGTATCAAGGAAAGCTTCATGAAAGGCTCACCCTCCCTCAACCATCATCTACTCGAAGAGACCCTTGGAGCTCCTTCACATGGATCTCTTTGGGCCTCCATCTTTTGATAGTCTTGGAGGGAGAAAGTATTGCTTGGTGATTGTGGATGATTATTCAAGATACACTTGGGTATACTTCTTCAAGAGGAAGAGTGAGACCCAACAAACCTTCATCAACTTTGCAAATGAAGCTCAACGTCAACATGATGCAAAGATCTTGACAATAAGAAGCGACAACGGCACCGAGTTCAAGAACTACACCTTGGATGAGTTTCTTAGTGACGAGGGGATCAAGCATCAATATGCGGCACCTTATACCCCTCAACAAAATGGTGTTGCGGAGAGGAAGAACCGGACGTTGATGGATGCGGCAAGGACCATGATGGCGGAGTTTAAGTCTCCATACAACTTTTGGGCCGAAGCCATCAACACCGCATGTCATGCATCCAATCAGCTCTATCTTCGCAAAGGCTTGAACAAGACTCCTTATGAGATCCTCACCGGCAACAAGCCCAACCTCAAGTACTTCCGGGTCTTCGGTTGTAAGTGTTTCATTCTCAAGAAAGGTGTTCGGTTGTCTAAATTTGAAGCTAGAGCTCATGAGGGCATATTTGTTGGTTATGCTACAAACTCTCATGCTTACCGTGTCCTCAACAAGTCCACCGGACTCATTGAGGAGACGATGTAACGGAGTTTGATTTAAAATAACGGCTCCCAAGTGGAGCAAAGTGGTACTTGTGATATAGGTGATGAAATTCCTCCCCAAGCCATAAGAAGAATGGGTATTGGTCACATCCTACCCATTGAGGAACCCCTTGTGGCCGAAGGAGAAGGACAATGCTCTACTCAAGTAGAGCCATCACCTCATCAAGACCCACACGCTTCCGAAGAACAACGTGAAGGCCCTCAACCTCGTGAACAAGACCAAGGGCAAGATCTACCTCAAGACGGTGATGAACCACTAAATGATGCCCAAGGTCAAGTTCTCCCCCTCGAGCTAGTTCAAGATCAAGATCAACCTCAAGATCAAGAACGACGGCGCTCAAGATCATCAAGTCAACCCTCCTCCTTCCACACCCGAGGAGGAATTAGAGCGTCGTGCCGCGAAGATTGCTTCCAAGCTCACCACCCAAGGCCATCTCATGGAAAATGTGGTTGGAAGCCTACGAAGGGGTAAGCACTCGTAGACAATTGGCAAACTATTGTGAACATCACGCGTTTGTCTCTTGTGTTGAACCCCAAAAGGTCTATGAGGCGCTCGAAGACCCGGATTGGCTCAATGCCATGCATGAAGATCTCAACAACTTCGAGTACAACAAGGTGTGGAGATTGGTGCCAAGACCATCCAGGAACCACAATGTCATTGGGACCAAGTGGATCTTCAAGAACAAGCAAGATGCCCATGGGAACATCATTCGCAACAAGGCAAGATTGGTAGCACAAGGCTACTCCCAAGTCGAGGGTATCGACTACGGTGAAACCTTCGCCCCGTTGCTCGCCTTGAATCCATTCGCTTGTTGATTGCTTATGCTTCTCATCACAACTTTAAGTTGCAACAAATGGATGTGAAAAGTGCTTTTCTTAATGGTCCCATTAATGAGTTGGTCTATGTCAAGCAACCCCCCGGGTTCGAGGATCCCTACTTTCCGGATCATGTGTATCAACTCGATAAGGCACTCTATGGCCTTAAACAAGCCCCACGTCGTGGTATGACCACCTTACCGAAGTTGCTACAAGATCGTGGTTTTGAAGTAGGGCTAATCGACCCCACTCTTTTTACTAAGAAGGTCAACGGGGAGTTGTTTGTATGCCAACTATATGTTGATGATATTATCTTTGGCTCCCCTAACAAAGCTTTCAATGAAGAATTTGCCGCTCACATGACCTCCAAGTTTAAGATGTCTTCGATGGGAGAGTTGAAGTTCTTCCTTGGTTTCGACATCAAGCAAAGAAGAGAAGGAACCTTCATCAACCAAGCCAAATATACTCAAGACATGCTTAAAAGATTCAAGCTAAGTGATGTCAAGCCGGCTACTACACCAATGCCTACCAAGTGCCAACTTGACATCGATCCCAATGGTAAAGCGGTGGATCAAAAGGTATATCGCCCATGATTGGATCCTTGCTTTACCTTTGTGCATCTAGACCGGATATCATGTTGAGTGTGGGGATGTGTGCGTTTTCAAGCCGCACCAAAGGAAAGTCACTTTGTGGCGGTCAAGTTTAATCTTTAGATATTTGGCTCATACCCCAAACTTTGGCTTATGGTACCCAAGAGGAGCAAACTTCAAGCTTGAAGGTTTCACGGATTCGATTAGGCGGGAGACAAAGTGGATAGGAAGTCCACTTCCGGAGGGTGCCAATTTCTTGGTTGCTCTTTGGTAAGTTGGTCTTCCAAGAAGCAAAGTTGTGTGTCCCTCTCGTCCACCGAAGCGGAGTATGTGGCGGCCGGTAGTTGTTGTGATCAACTCCTATGGATGAGGCAAACTTTAAAGGAGTACGGTGTCACTTGTGACAAAGTGCCTCTTTGGTGTGATAATGAAAGTGCATCAAGATTTCCCTCAATCTGGTGCAACACTTCAAGACGAAGCACATTGAGATTCGGTATCACTTCATTCGGGATCACATTAGGCGAGGGGAGATCGAGCTCAAGTATGTCAACACTCATGATAACCTTGCAGATATTTTCACGAAGCCCTTGGATGAAGCAAGATTTCGCGAGTTAAGGCATGAGCTAAATATCATTGATTTGAGCAATGTGACTTGAACCCGTGCACCCCCCACCACACTCAACTTGTTGTCTAGTTTAGATGTAGGCATGGACATAGGGGGAGTGTTGTTCTCTCAATGAACTCTCCCTCCCCCCATTATGCATAAATAGATGACCTCTTTCACATTAGCCATTTTTGATGGTACTTGTGCTTCAAAGACGAGTTTTGGTCATGGGCCCAAGGATAATTCTTCGCGGTGCCATACCATCCAACTCAAACATAGGTGGCTTCGGCCACCGCCCTCTCTCCTCGAGAGACTTTGTCACTTAGGGTTTTACTGTTGTTCCTTTGCTTTTGTGCTGCTTTGGGTTGTGTCTGTTTTTCCGGTGCATAGGCGTGTTTTCTCTCTTGTTCGAAACCTTTGGTGGCGTGAGCTCACGGTACTACCGCGATCGGCCACGGTACTACCGCGGCCAATCACGGTACTACCGCTGATGGGAGCACGGTACTACCGCACCCAAGCGGCAGTAATTTTTTACTGCCGCCTGATGGAGCGGTACTACCGCCACAGCGTGGTACTTCCGCCCGGGCGGTACTACCACGATGACCCGCGGTACTACCGCGCCGGTTCGGGCGCGTGGGGATAAGGTCGGGTAGGGGGAGTTCTAACTCCCCCATACCCATTCGTCCCCTTCTCTCCACATCGCCCTTTCCTCTCTCGTGCTCACGAACGGAGCCGGCGTTTGTCGCCGGATCTCCTCCACCGGCTGCCCTCCCGTGATTCCGTCCGGTGGGATCGTTCCCCACCACGTGCTCTTTCTATGGACCAAGGTTTTTCCCCAAATCCTTCTCCGTTTTGATTGTATTTGGTTCTTCTAGGTTTTGGGGGAGTCTTGTATGTTCTTGAGATTTCTAGGCTAGATCTCTGCAAGAGTAGGATGAAGGAGTGTAGTATTGCATATGATTTATACTTGTATTGTTGTCTTGCACTAGATCTGGTCACCGTAGCACCGCCATGGCTTCGCGGGTCTTTTTCAGATTCAAATCCTGCTTGATCCGACGCGACGCGGTACTACCGCCCGTAGGGAGCGGTACTACCGCTCCCACGGTACTACCGCCCCTATGGCGCGGTATTATCGCAGCGCCGTCTTGGTACTAACGCTTATTATCGCCTTTCAGCCACGGTACTACCGTGACCCCTCACGGTACTACCGCGTCTGGAGCTGTACTAAGACTTTAGCATCGCACCCCATGGCAGTTCTACCATGGCTCACATCTATCGCATGCCAACTTTCTCGTTTATCTTCTATGGGTTTCATGTGCTGTCTTTTAGCCTTTGCATTGATCCTTTTCGACTTGTTTTGGTGCTTTGCATGTGTGTTTTAGGTGGTGGCTCTCGCCGGGCCAATCCTGTTCGTGACACTTGGTTCCAAGCGTCTCAAGAACCCAGAGAAGTTCCCGAGGATCATCTGCATCGAGCGCAATGTCAAGCCCACCGCCAAGAAGCACAAGGAGCCCGCCAGGCATGGATGAGATAGGCGCCAAGAGTATGTCCGTCTCGTGCAGCTTCACCCATATGACCCCACGCCCACTATCGAGGGTGTGAACTGTTTCGAACAAGACTCAAACCCAGATCTACTTGGATGTCATCAAGAACAAGCAGAATACCTATGTAGAGGTGAAGTGGATTGAGATGCACCACATGAGGAAGGACAAGTTTCGTGACTACTTTGGGGAGGCTCGACTTGGTGGAGCAGTTTGGAATTGAGCATGTGATCTCGCTCCGCATGGACTATGCCCCGAGATCATCTGTCGGTTCTTTGCCTCGGTGTACTTTCACACCAATGATGAGAGGAGGATGACGTGGATGACCAATGGCCGCCGGTATGCGCTACACGGAAGGAGTTCATGGATTTGCTTCACGTTGTCGATGATGGACTTGACACTCCTGTTGGTGTTCGCCCTCACGGCAATCTCGACTCTGCCGACAAGGACAAGCTCACTCCGCTCATGGTTGAGAAGACGCCGCCATCGGCAAGATAATCTCGGTTCTCAACCCGCTTCGGATATCATGTACCGCATCTTCCGCAACTCTCTGCTCCCACGATCGGTGACAAAGACAAGGTTCATGCCTACATGGTGGACATGATGCTTCTGTGCGAGGAGGCTCGCTCGTCTCAGACTCAGCCACTTGATGTCTCTCACATCATGTGGTGTGAGCTTCGGTTTGCTGTGTTCAACCGCAAGGTGCCTATTTATGGACCCTACCTGTTTCACGACTTCAAGACTTGGGAGAAGATGTACCCGAGGAGGAGTTCCGGCTCCAGATGGATTCGCCATGAGCCCATTTGTCTCGAGGGTCAAACCTAATCGGGCCAACACCGCTACTCGTCCGAGGCGTCTGCTACTAGGGCTGATGTTGTTGATGAGGATGCTGCTGGAGCTGAGGATGTTGCTGGGGGCCGTTCTGCTAGGCCCACTCAGAGTGACTCTAGGCCATCTTGGGCCAAGAGGTTGAAGGATAAGATGAAGTCTCTTTTCTGCATGCAAGCCAAGGGACAGTACAGGGCTCACGTGGAGTCCAAGGAGAGTCGTCGCCGGCACAACAAGATCTTGCAGCTCTATGGCGAGGATGTGTCTGGCGGGTCTGAGGAGCGCATCACTCCTGAGACCGAGTGGATGGAGAAGCAAGGATACAAGTGGACTGATTCTCGAGGAGGAGGCCGAGGAGTCCATTCCAGTGCGGAGGAGTCGACGAAGAGGAGTGGGACCGCTTCTCGCTTGAGCCACCTCTTGTGTGTTTAGGTGTCCTCTCTGCCTTTTTGGCGCCTCGATGCCAAAGGGGAGAGAGTGTAGGATTTGGATTTGCGAGTTTGTGTGTTTGCAGTTGAACTCTTTGCTGCTTTTATCGCTTGAACCTTGGTTATCTTATCTCATATGGTGTAAGACATATGCACTCTATCTATCCTAGCTAGCTTGTGTTATATTGTGCTACTTTCATGCTATGGTAGGCTTATTATCATGTCTTGGTCTCTAAAATATAGGGGGAGTGTTGATCCTAGTTGGTGTGCCATGCAGTCCAAAGCATTCATATATAGTGCACACATCTAGGGGGAGCCCCGTCTATATTTTAGAGGAGTGGGGTTTGCCACTGCTTTAAACATATCTTATCTATGTGCAAATCCCATGTTGTCATCAATACACCAAAAAGGGGGAGATTGTAAGGGCATATTTATCCCTAAGTGTTTTGGTGATTGATGACAATACTCGTGCGGACTAATCGTGTGCCTTGAGTCCCACAGATACTTCATCATTAGGCACAAGACGATTCGGTGCCCCTAAGGAGACTAATGAAGCCGGCGTTGTTCTACGTTTCTCTTTGGTGGAGTTGAGTCGTAGGAGAGCCGTACTATTAAGAGGGGTCCGCGTCAGAAAGGTAGGGTGGAATCACACGTACACTTGCCCCTCCTTTCCTTGCACTTTGGAGCTACCCATCATTATCGTGGTTGTGCGAAAAACTGACAACTGCTGCTGTACTTGCAGTAGTACCGCAAGTACAAGCGGTAGTACCGCGACAGGCCACGGTAGTACCGCCCCTCTGGCGCGGTAGTACCGCGGTACCTTAGCCTAGTGCCGCTCCAGTGCGGTAGTAGGGGCGGATGTAATTTTTTACATCCGCGCCCCTCACGGTAGTACCGCTCCATTGGCGCGGTAGTACCGCCGCACTCTGGCCTAGTGCCGCTCCGGTGCGGTAGTAGGGGCGGATGTAATTTTTTACATCCGCGGCACCCACGGTAGTACCGCTCGTTCTGCGGTAGTAACGCGGGGCCCACGGTAGTACCGCTCCCTTGGAGTTGTAGTACCGTGGCCCTTCTGCCTAGTACCGCTGCGTCGCGGTAGTAGGCGCGGATGTAATTTTTTACATCCGTGCCTACCACGGTAGTACCGCGCCTTGCAGGCGGTAGTACCGCGTCGGGTTTTTGCACCACTCTAGTTTCTGCGGAAGTAGGCACGGATGAAATTTATTTCGTCGCGCCCTTCGAACCGTGACCCTCTGCCTTGCGGTAGTACCGCAAGGGGAGCGTAGTACCGCGCCCGATGGTAGTCTTGCTTCTAGCTCAAGCTTGTTCCGGCCTGTGCAGCTGCCACGGTAGTACCGTGATCACCCATGGTAGTACCGCGCGCCGTCGCGGTAGTACCGCTCCCTTGAAGCGGTAGTACCGTGAGTCGCGGGCAGAACTAGTGGATAACGGTTGGATCTTTTCCCCGACTATATAAGGGATGTCTTCTACCTCTAGTTGACTACCTCTTCCACCTCTAAGCTCCATTGTTGCTCCAAGCTCCATTTTCGCTCGATCTCTCTCCCTAGCCAATCAAACTTGTTGATTTGCTCGGGATTGGGTGACAAGGGCCCGATCTACGCTTCCACCAAAGGATATTTGATTCCCCCCACTTATCCCTTGCGAATCTTGTTACTCTTGGGTGTTGAGCACCCTAGACGGTTGAGGTCACCTCGAAGCCATACTCCATTGTGGTGAAGCTTCATGGTGGTGTTGTTGTTGGGAGCCTCCGATTGTTGTGGAGATTGCCCCAACCTTGCTTGTAAAGGTTTGGTCGCTGCCTTCGAGGGCACCAATAGTGGAATCACGGCATCTCGCATCGTGTGAGGGCGTGAGGAGAATACGGTGGCCCTAGTGGCTTCTTGGGGAGCATTGTGCCTCCACACCGCTCTAACGGAGACGTATTTCCTCAAAAGGAAGGAACTCCGGTAACACATCCTCGTCTTCACCGTCTCCACTCTTGGTTATTTCGTGCCTTTACTTACGCAAGATTACTTATTGTTACATCTCTTGCTTGCTTGCGTGTTAGTTATTTTTGCATCATATAGGTTGCTCACTTAGTTGCATATCTAGACAACCTATTTGTTGCAAAGTTTAATTTGGTAAAGAAAAGCTTAAAAATTGTTAGTTGCCTATTCACCCCCCCCTCTAGACAACCATATCGATCCTTTCAAATACAATACGTGCCTTGCAACCCTTTCTGTCACTGGGTAAGGACACCACAAGATTGAACCCAAAGCTAAGCACTTCTCCCATGGCAAGAAAGATCAATCTAGTAGGCCAAACCAAACTGATAATTCGAAGAGACTTGCAAAGATAAATCAATCATAATAAAAGAATTTAGAGAAGATTCAAATATTATTCATAGATAAACTTGATCATAAACCAACAGTTCAGCGGATCTCGACAAACACACCGCAAGAAGAGTTTACATTGAATAGATCTCCACAAGAGAGGGGGAGAACATTGTATTGAGATCCAAAAAGAGAGAAGAAGCCATCTAGCTAATAACTATGGACCCGTAGGTCTGTGGTAAACTAGTCACAACTCATCAGAGGGGCAAGGATGTTGATGTAGAAGCCCTCCATGGTCGATTCCCCCTCCGGCGGAGCGCCGGCGAAGGCTCCAAGATGAGATCTCGCGGATACAGAAGGTTACGGTGGTGGAAATTGTGTTTCATCTGCTCCCTGGATGTTTCCGGGGTACGTAGGCTTATATAGGAGGAAGAAGAATGTCGGTGGACGCCAGAGAGGCCCACGAGAAAGGGGACGCGCCCTATAGGGGGGGGCGCCCTCCTCTCTTGTGGAAGCTTCAACTGCTTCTTGACTTGCACTCCAAGTCCTCTGGATCACGTTCGTTCCAAAAATCACGCTCCCGAAGGTTTCATTCCGTTTGGACTCCGTTTGATATTCCTTTTCTCCGAAATACTGAAATAGGCAAAAAAACAACAATACGGGCGGGGCCTCTGGTTAGTAGGTTAGTCCCAAAAATGATATAAATATGTAAAATAAAGCCCATAAACATCCAAAAGGGGTAATATAATAGCATGGAACAATCAAAAAAGTATAGCCCCCCGGTGGGCCTCCGGTGTCCATCTTCTGCTATATCAGAGCTTTTACCCTGGAAAAAATCGTGGGCAAGCTTACGGGACGAAACTCCACCGCCACGAGGCGGAATCTTGGCGGAATCAATCTAGGGCTCTGGCGGAGCTGTTCTGCCGGGGACACTTCCCTCTGGGAGGGGGAAATCATCACCAACGTCATCACCAATGATCCTCTCACCGGGAGGGGGTCAATCTCCATCAACATCTTCACCAGCACCATCTCCTCTCAAAACCCTAGTTCATCTCTTGTATCCAATCTTGTATCAAAACCACAAATTGGTACATGTGGGTTGCTAGTAGTGTTGATTACTCCTTGTAGTTGATGCTAATTGGTTTACTTGGTGGAAGATCATGTGTTAAGATCTTTTATGCATATTATTACTCCGATGATTATGAACATGAATATGCTTTGTGAGTAGTTACGTTTGTTCCTGAGGACATGGGTGAAGTCTTGCTATTAGTAGTCATGTGAATTTGGTATTCGTTCGATATTTTGATGAGATGTATGTTGTCTTTTCCTCTAGTGGTGTTATGTGAACGTCGACTACATGAAACTTCACCATTATTTGGGCCTAGAGGAAGGCATGGGGAAGTAATAAGTAGATGATGGGTTGCTCGAGTGACAGAATCTTAAACCCTAGTTTATGCGTTGCTTCGTTAGGGGCTGATATGGATCCATATGTTTAATGCTGTGGTTAGGTTTACCTTAATACTTCTTTTGTAGTTGCGGATGCTTGCAATAGGGGTTAATCATAAGTGGGATGCTTGTACAAGTTCGGGCAGTACCCAAGTACCGGTCCATCCACATATCAAATTATCAAAGTACCGAACGCAAATCATATGAATGTGATGAAAACTAGCTTGACGATAATTCCCAATGTGTCCTTAGGAGCTCCTTTCTCATTATTAGAAATTGACCAGGCTTATCCTTTGCTACATAAAGGATTGGGCCACCTTGCTGCACTTTATTTACTTTATTTACTTGTTACTCGTTACTATTTATCTTATCACAAAACTATCTATCACCTACAATTTCAGTGCTTGCAGAGAAAACCTTACTGAAAACCGCTTATCATTTCCTTGTGCTCCTCGTTGGGTTCGACACTCTTACTTATCGAAAGGACTACGATTGATCCCCTACACTTGTGGGTCATCAAGACTCTTTTCTGGCGCCGTTGCCGGGGAGTGTAACGCTTTTGGTGAGTGGAACTTGGTAAGGAAACATTTATATAGTGTGCTGAAATTTTCTGTTACTTGTCACTATGGAAACTAATCCTTTGAGGGGCTTGTTTGGGGTATCTTCACCCCAACTAGAAGAGCAAAGAGTTGCTCCTCAACCTACTGAACTTTATGAAAACATTTACTTTGAGATTCCTTCGGGTATGATAGAAAAACTGCTAGCTAATCCATTTGCAGGAGATGGAACATTGCATCCTGATTTACACCTTATCTTTGTGGGTGAAGTTTGTGGATTATTTAAGCTTGCAGGTATTCCTGATGATGTTGTCAAAAGGAAGGTCTTCCCTTTATCTTTTAAGGGAGATGCATTGACATGGTATAGGCTATGTGATGATACGAGATCTTGGAATTATAAGCCATTGAAGTTGGAATTTCACCAAAAGTTCTATCCTATGCATCTTGTTCATCGTGATCGTAATTACATATATAATTTCTGGCCTCGCGAAGGAGAAAGCATCGCTCAAGCTTGGGGGAGTCTTAAGTAAAGTTATATTCATGCCCCAATCATGAGCTCTATCGGGAAATGATTATTCAGAACTTTTATGCTCGGCTTTCTCTTGATAATCGCAACCTGCTCGATACTTTCTATGTTGGTTCTTATATGCGGAAGACTATTGATTTCAAATGGGACTTATTGGAAAGAATTAAATGCAACTCTGAAGATTAGGGTTCCGACGATGGTAAGGAGTCAGGTATGACACCTAAGTTCGATTGTGTTAAATCTTTTATGGATACCGATGCTTTCCGTGGATTTAGCTCTAAGTTTGGAATTGACTATGAGATAGTAGCTTCTTTCTGTGAATCTTTTGCTACTCACGTTGATCTCCCTAAAGAGAAGTGGTTTAAATATAATCCTCCTATTGAACTGAAAGTAGTTGCACCTATTACAGTCGAAGAAAAGACTATTACCTATAGTGATCCTATTGTTCCTACTGCTTATGTTGAAAAACCTCCTTTTCCCGTTAGGATAAAGGATCATGCTAAAGCTTCGACTGTTGTTCGTAAGAGTAATACTAGGACTTATACACCTCTTGAGCAAATTAATGTTGAACCTAGTATTGCTATGTTTAAAGATCTCTTGGATGAGGATTTAGATGGGCATGTTATTTCTTTCTATGGTGAGACTGCCAATATTGCTAAACCTGATACTAAGACATGTAGACCTGTCGTAGGCATGCCTGTTATTTCTGTTAAAATAGGAGATCATTGTTATCATGGATTATGTGATATGGGTGCTAGTGCTAGTACAATACCTTATACTTTATATCAAGAAATTATGCATGACATTGCACCCATTGAATTAGAAGACATTGATGTTACTATCAAGCTTGCTAATAGGGATACCATTAAACCCTTTGGGATTGTTAGAGATGTTGAAGTTTTGTGTGGGAAGGTTAAATACCCTGCTGATTTTCTTGTTCTTGGTTCCCCACAAGATGATTTTTGTCCCATTATTTTTGGTAGACCCTTCTTGAATACGGCTAGTGCTAAGATTAATTGTGAAAAGAATACTGTCACCATTGGCATAGATGGTATGTCTCATGAGTTTAATTTTGCTAAGTTTAGTAGACAACCTTGTGATAGGGAACCACCTAGCAAGGATGAAATTATTGGTCTTGCTTCCATTGTTGTTCCTCCAACTGATCCGTTAGAACAATATTTTCTAGACCATGAAAACGATATGTTTATGAAGGAAAGGGAGGAAATAGATGAAGTGTTCCTTAAACAGGAACCGGTTCTGAAACATAACCTTCCCGTTGAAATTCTTGGGGATCCCCCTCCACCCAAGGGTGATCCCGTGTTTGAACTCAAACCATTACCTGATAATCTTAAGTATGCTTATCTTGACGAAAAAGAAATATATCCTGTTATTATTAGTGCTAACCTTTCAGAGAAAGAAGAAGAAAGATTATTGAAAACTCTGAAGAAGTGCCGAGCAGCTATTGGATATACTCTGGTAGATCTTAAGGGCATTAGTCCCACATTATGCCAACACAAAATTACAGTGGAGAAAGATGCCAAACCAGTTAGAGATCCTCAAAGACGATTAAATCCCAAAATGAAGGAAGTGGTAAGAAAGGAGATACCAAAGCTCCTTGAGGCAGATATTATTTATCCCGTTGCTGATAGTGAATGGGTAAGCCCTGTCCATTGTGTTCCTAAAAAGGGAGGTATTACCGTTGTTCCTAATGATAAAGATGAATTGATCCTGCAAAGAATTATTACAGGTTATAGGATGGTAATTGATTTCTGTAAGTTAAATAAAGCTACTAAGAAAGATCATTACCCCTTACCTTTTATTGATCAAATGCTAGAAAGTCTATCCAAACACACTCATTTCTGCTTTCTAGATGGTTATTCTGGTTTCTCTCAGATACTTGTGTCAGTGAAGGATCAATCTAAAACTACTTTTACTTGCCCTTTTGGTACTTTTGCTTATAGACATAGCCTTTTGGTTTATGTAATGCACCTGCTACCTTTCAAAGATGCATGATGGCTATATTCTCTGATTTTTGTGAAAAGATTTGTGAGGTATTCATGGATGACTTTTCCATTTATGGATCCTCTTTTGATGATTGTTTGAGCAACCTTGATCGAGTTTTGCAGAGATGCGAGTACACTAGTCTCGTCCTGAATTGGGAAAAGTGTCACTTTATGGTTAATGAAGGCATTGTCTTGGGGCACAAGATCTTTGAGAGATGTATTGAAGTTGATAAAGCCAAAGTTCATGCTATTGAAAAGATGCCATGTCCCAAGGACATAAAAGGTATAAGAAGTTTCCTTGGTCATGCCGGTTTTTATAGGAGGTTCATTAAGGACTTTTCTAAAATCTCTAGGCCTCTCACTAATTTATTGCAAAAAGATATTCCTTTTGTCTTTGATGATGATTGTGTAGAAGCATTTGAAATACTTAAGAAAGCTTTGATCACTGCACCCATTGTTCAACCACTTGATTGGGATTTACCTTTTGAAATTATGTGCGATGCTAGTGATTATGCTATAGGTGCTGTTCTAGGGCAAAGAGTCGATAAGAAATTGAATGTTATCCAGTATGCTAGTAAGACTCTTGATACTGCCCAGAGAAATTATGCTACTACCGAAAAAGAGTTCTTAGCAGTTATGTTTGCATGTGATAAGTTTAGACCTTATATTGTTGATTCCAAAGTTACTATTCTCACTGATCATGCTGCTATTAAATATCTTATGGAAAAGAAAGATGCTAAGCCTAGACTCATTAGATGGGTTCTCTTGCTCCAAGAATTTGACTTGCATATTATTGATAGAAAGGGAGCTGAGAACCCCGTTGCAGATAACTTGTCTAGGTTAGAGAATGTTCTTGATGACCCACTGCCTATTAATGATAGCTTTCCTGATGAACAATTAGCGGTCGTTAATGCTTCTCATACTGCTCCTTGGTATGCTGATTATGCTAATTACATTGTTGCTAAATTTATACCGCCTAGTTTCAGATACCAGCAAAAGAAAAAGTTCTTTTATGATTTAAGACATTACTTCTGGGATGATCCACACCTTTATAAAGAAGGAGTAGATGGTGTTATTAGACGTTGTGTGCATGAGCATGAACATGAGCAGATTCTACGCAAGTGTCACTCTGAATCTTATGGAGGACACCACGCTGGAGATAGAACTGCACACAAGGTACTACAATCTGGTTTTTATTGGCCTACTCTCTTCAAAGATGCTCGTAAGTTTGTCTTATCTTGTGATGAATGCCAAAGAATAGGTAACATTAGTAGATGTCAAGAAATGCCTATGAATTATTCTCTTGTTATTGAACCGTTTGATGTTTGGGGCTTTGATTATATGGGACCTTTTCCTGCCTCTAATGGTTATACACATATTTTAGTTGTTGTTGATTACGTTACTAAGTGGGTAGAAGCTATTCCAACTAGTAGTGCTGATCATAACACTTCTATTAAAATGCTTAAAGAAGTTATTTTTCCGAGGTTTGGAGTCCCTAGATATCTTATGACTGATGGTGGTTCACATTTTATTCATGGTGCTTTCCGTAAGATGCTTGCTAAGTATAATGTCAATCATAGAATCGCATCTCCTTATCATCCGCAGTCTAGTGGTCAAGTAGAGTTGAGCAATAGAGAACTCAAATTAATTTTGCAAAAGACTGTGAATAGATCTAGAAAGAATTGGTCCAAAAAACTTGATGATGCATTATGGGCCTATAGAACTGCATACAAAAATCCTATGGGTATGTCTCCATATAAGATGGTTTATGGAAAAGCATGTCATGTACCTCTTGAACTTGAACATAAGGCATATTGGGCTATTAAAGAGCTCAACTATGACTTCAAACTTGCCGGTGAGAAGAGTTTATTTGATATTAGCTCACTTAATGAATGGAGAACCCAAGCGTATGAGAATGCCAAGCTATTCAAAGAAAAAGTCAAACGCTGGCATGACAAAAGGATACAAAAGCGTGAGTTTAACGTAGGAGATTATGTGTTATTATTCAACTCTCGTTTAAGATTTTTTTGCAGGAAAACTCCTCTCCAAATGGGAAGGTCCTTATGTTATAGAGGAGGTCTATCGTTCTGGTGCCATAAAAATCAACAACTTCGAAGGCACAAATCCGAGGGTGGTAAACGGTCAAAGAATTAAACATTATATTTCAGGTAATCCTATCAATGTTGAAACTAATATTATTGAAACCATAACCCCCCCCGAGGAATACATAAGGGACACTTTGCAGAATGTTCCAGACTCCGAAAAGGTATAGGTATGTGGTACGGTAAGTAAACCGACTCCAAAACGACTCCAATGGCAATTTTTATCAGTTTTGAAATATTTGAGAATTTTAGGAAGAAAGAAGTAGTCCGAAAGGGACATGAGGCTCCCACGAGAGTGGAGGGCGCGCCCCCCTGTCTCGTGGGCATCTCGTGTGCCTCCCGGACTCCGTTTTCTTGCACATTACGTATTTTGGTCGGTAAAAATTCATTATATATACTCCCGAAGGTTTTGACCATCGTATCACGCAGATATACTCTGTTTTCGTTTTGAGCTGTTTCTGTTGCAGATCTAGAGGACCATGACTTCACCCTCCTCCAACAACGAAGACAAGGATGGTTGGCTATTGAAGATAGAGCTGAAAAGAGAAGAACTAGAAGAGATCAACAAGGATGAAGGGATCAAGAAGGCCATGGAGGTCCAAGCTCCGGCGGTGAAAGAAGAAGACATCCCTCAACCTTTACCTAACCTCTTTACTCCAACAGAGATTGAAGCTTTCAAGATGATTGAGTTAGCTCGCATACAAAACAAGTGTCTTACACAGGAGAATATTTTGTTGAAGGATCATATCGCCGGACTCAAGGGCATTTTCCGCAAGTTGGAGGAGCTTTTACGCTCGATGTGCGATTATCCACCGTCATCATCACCACCTCCATCACCTCCGAGGACCTAATCACATGGGTATGGGCACTCCCCTTGGCAACTGCCAAGCTTGTGGGAGGTGCCCCGGTATCGTATCACCATCACACTCCTATCTTTACCGCTTTATTTAGTTCGATCCTTTTAGTAGTATCTTGATCTAGTAGTTTGAAGTTTTGATATCAAGTAGTTTTGAGTTTTGCATTGTGATTTCTTTTTGTAATCGAGTCCATGAGCTATCTATAATAAAAATTAGTGTTGAGTCAAGGGCTTTTCTATGTTGCTATGATCTTGAGAAAGTAGAAAGAATAAAAGAGCTCATATTGATCTTATGGATAGTGATGACTTCACACATTGAAAGTATGAGGCATAAAAATTGTTGAGAATTGATAAACTTAGCCTTGGTCATCATTGCAATTAATAGGAAGTGATAAGGAAAGAGGGGTTCACATATAAATATATTATCTTGGACACCTTTTATAATTGGGAGCACTCATTAAGTATGACATGCTAAAAGAGTTGACGTTGGACAAGGAAGACAACGTAATGGTTTATGTTTTCCGACATCTCAGTTAAAGTATACTGTCATTGACCTTCCAAACATGTTGAGCTTGCCTTTCCCCCTCATGCTAGCCAAATTCCTTGCACCAAGTAGAGATACTACTTGTGCCTCCAAATATCCTTAAACCCAGTTTTGCCATGAGAGTCCACCATACCTACCTATGGATTGAGTAAGATCCTTCAAGTAAGTTGTCATCGGTGCAAGCAATAAAAATTGCTATCTAAACATGTATGATTTATTAGTGCAGAGAAAATAAGCTTTGTACGGACTTGTTGTGGAAGTAATAAAAGCGACGGACTGCATAATAAAGGTCCACATACAAGGGGCAATATAAAGTGACGTTCTTTTGCATTAAGATTTTGCGCATCAACCCTAAATGCACATGACAACCTCTGCTTCCCTCTGCGAAGGGCCTATCTTTTACTTTATGTTTTTTTACTTTATGCTTGAGTCAAGGTGATCCTCACCTTTCCCGTTTTTACTTTATCCTTTGGCAAGCTCCTCGTGTTTGAAAGATCATGATATATATATATCCAATTGGATGTAAGTTAGCATGGGCTATTATTGTTGACATCACCTAAAGGTGAATACGTTGGGAGGCAACACAATAAGCCCCTATCTTTCTCAGTGTCTGGCTGAAACTCCATAACCACAAGTATTGCGTGAGTGTTAGCAATTATAGAAGACTACAAGATAGTTGAGTATGTGAACTTGCTGAAAAGATCTATTGTTGACTCTTTCTGATGTTATGATAAATTGCAATTGCTTCAATGACTGAGATTATAGTTTGTTAGTTCCCAATGAAGTTTTTGAACCATACTTGACATTGTGAATTGTTTGTTACTTGAGCATAAGAAATCATATGATAAAATCTATATATCTTGTTGTTATAAGAATGATCATGATGCCCTCATGTCCGTATTTTATTTTTATCGACACCTCTATCTCTAAACATGTGGACATATTTTCTGATTTCGGCTTCCGCTTGAGGACAAGCGAGGTCTAAGCTTGTGGGAGTTGATACGTCCATTTTGCAGCATGCTTTTATATCAATATTTATTGCATTATTGGATGTTATTACACATTATATCTCAATACTTATGGCTATTCTCTCTTATTTTACAAGGTTTACCATGAAGAGGGGGAATGCCGGCAACTGGAATTCTGGCTGGAAAAGGAGCAAACGTTGGAAACCTATTCTGCATAACTCCAAAAGTTCTGAAACTCCACAAAACATCCTTTTGGATTTAATAAGAATTTTTGAGCGAAAGAAATACACCAGGGGGACCACACCCTGTCCAGGAGAGAGGAGGGCGCCCCCACTATAGGGCGCGGCCCCTATCTCCTGGGCCCCCTCGTGGGCCTCCGGTGTCCATCTTCTTCTATATCAGAGCTTTTACCCTGGAAAAAAATCGTGGGCAAGCTTATGGGATGAAACTTCGCCGCCATGAGGCGGAACCTTGGCGGAATCAATCTAGGGCTCTGGCGGAGCTGTTCTGCCGGGGATACTTCCCTCTGGGAGGGGGAAATCATCACCAACGTCATCACCAACGATCCTCTCATTAGGAGGGGGTCAATCTCCATCAACATCTTCACCAGCACCATCTCCTCTCAAAACCCTAGTTCATCTCTTGTATCCTATCTTGTATCAAAACCACAAATTGGTACCTGTGGGTTGCTAGTAGTGTTGATTACTCCTTGTAGTTGATGCTAATTGGTTTACTTGGTGGAAGATCATATGTTCAGATCCTTTATGCATATTATTACTCCTCTGATTATGAACATGAATATGCTTTGTGAGTAGTTATGTTTGTTCCTGAGGACATGAGTGAAGTCTTGCTATTAGTAGTCATGTGAATTTGGTATTCGTTCGATATTTTGATGAGATGTATGTTGTCTTTTCCTCTATTGGTGTTATGTGAACGTCGACTACATGAAACTTCACCATTATTTGGGCCTAGAGGAAGGCATGGGGAAGTAATAAGTAGATGATGGGTTGCTAGAGTGACAGAAGCTTAAACCCTAGTTTATGCGTTGCTTCGTTAGGGGCTGATATGGATCCATATGTTTAATGGTGTGGTTAGGTTTACCTTAATACTTCTTTTGTAGTTGTGGATGCGTGCAATAGGGTTTAATCATAAGTGGGATGCTTGTCCAAGTTAGGGCAGTAAGAAACACGTTCCACGATCGGGCGCCAAGTGCAACGCCTCACCGCCAAGCTCAACATCAACAAGTCTCCGATGGTGTTCCAACCGGGTGATCAAGTATGGATACACCTCCACAAAGACCGCTTCCCCAGGGAACGCAAGTCCAAGATACTAACAAGAGCCGACGGACCATTCAAGGTGATCGCACGCTACAACGACAACACCTACAAGGTCGACATCCCACGCGACAAGTACAACGTTAGCGACATCTTCAACGTCAAAGACTTGGCCAAGTACCATGGTTATGAAGAGCACGATCCATGGACGGATCTCTCCCAAGGGGGGGGGGAGATGATGCGTAGCATCCCTCGACTACTCGCACCGACACTCCATCACCACCGCAAGCACCAAGTGGACCTATGACAAGAGCGCGTGCACACGCCATCGAGAACGAGGTGAACTCCTTCCTATTCAAGTATCATTTGGATTAGTGATTCTACCTCAAACGGGAACATTGCTCACTCTTAGGTACGAGGAAGATGATCATGAGAAGGAGAAGGTGGAGCTGCGAGCAACCATGGAGCAAGAGAAGGAAGGAGAGGCCAAGGAGAAGGAAGGGAAGAAGCTCCTGGACACCCCGGGTGCCCGGATGGAAGGACCTCGGGTACCCGGACTCGAAGACAAGGGGAGGGCCAAACCCCCCTGGACGCCCCGGGTGCCCGGCCATCTCAGCCCCGGGTGCCCGGCCATCTCAGCCCCGGGTGCCCAGCCTCTGTCCAGGCCACGCCCCAGCCAGTCCGGGTGCCCGGCCAACCAGCCCAGGCGCCTGGCCTCCATTTGTCAGCACCAGCCGGCCCGGTGCCCGGCCTCCACTTGGTCAAGACCAGCCGGCCCGGTGCCCGGCCACCCCGCCAGCCGCCCTCTACCACCCCGGGTGCCCGGGCCACCCCGCCAGGCCGCCCTCTGCCACCCCGGGTGCCCGGGCCTTGCACCCCGGGTGCCCAGTCCTCCATCCTCCGGTGCCCCTGACCGGTCCGGGTGCCCGGCCGGTTCCACCCTGGGTGCCCGGACCCTTCCACCATGGCTACGCATTTTAGGGACATTTTAGTCCTTTGTATCCCCTTTCCCTAAGTTTCGTTCCTAGCCTTTATATACTCATCTCCTAGACCATTTGGAAGGTTAGCAAAGTATTAGATTAAACATTGTGAGCTTTGCTCCTTGTATCCCCTCCTCTTTGGAGATCAAGCCCCCACCTAGGGAAGAATCCTTTGGATTGTCAAGGCCTCCTCTTGGAGAAGATCAATATCAAGACCTCACCTAGTGGGAAGAACTTACCTAGTGCTATTATCCTTGGATTGATCTTATAATCTTGTGGATCTCATGTATGCTACTCTAGTGGATGTGATATTTGGGTTTGTTTGAGAGTTTTGTTCTGGTGTTCTTGAGTTTTTCCTCCTTTTCCCCCTCCAAGTGTGAAAATATCCCACCTAGGGTTTGACCCTACAATAGCCGGCCGGCCTCCCCCTTGCTCCTTTATATACGGGGGCAGGGGGCACCCTAGGACACACAAGTTGATTGTTTAGCCGTGTGCGGTGGCCCCCTCCATAGATTTCAACCTCAGTCATATCATCATAGTGCTTAGGCGAAGCCCTGCGCCGGTAACTTCATCATCACCGTCACCACACCATCGTGCTGATGAAACTCTCCCTCAACCGCAACTGGACCTAGAGTACGTGGGATGTCACCGAGCTGAATGTGTGCAGATCGCGGAGGTGCCGTACCTTCGGTGCTAGGATCAGTCGGATTATCATGAAGACGTACGACTACATCAACCGCGTTGTCATAACGCTTCCGCTTTCGGTCTACGAGGGTACGTATACAACACTCTCTCCTCTCGTTGCTATGCATCACCTAGTGATAGATCTTGCGTGATTATAGGATTTTTTTTTTGAAATTACCA
This sequence comes from Aegilops speltoides, assembly GCA_021437245.1. Taxonomy (NCBI): domain Eukaryota; kingdom Viridiplantae; phylum Streptophyta; class Magnoliopsida; order Poales; family Poaceae; genus Aegilops; species Aegilops speltoides. The sequence continues at coordinate 200,899,652 of CM038147.1, forward strand.
CGTTTCCCAACAATAATACTATAATCACCAGCCTGTGGGATAACATTGGCTGATGGATGATAACTATGGAACAACGTTACCTAAAGAACAAGTCTTTTAGCTGAACTATGGAACAACGTTAACTCCTGAACAAGACCCGTAAGAGATCAACATGAATATACAGTGAAATGTGATAATCTATTTTCCATGCTTAGATGAATAACAAAGCCATAAATGTTGCGCACAAGTAAGATGAGGGTACAACCTATCTGGCCGCCATCCATAGGAGTGAGCATCATGTGCTGACTTGTCAATGGCCCTGCAGTTGTTGTGTCTATCCATGTCAGGCACGCGCATTCGATGCAGGGAACTGTTGAATGGGGACTATAGCTTCCTTCTGGTGTATGCTTCCCTCGTTGGAGCAGCTGCGGTGAGTCGGAAGATGATGTGGCCGAAGATGCAGAAAATGCATGATGTTAAGAACGACACATATCTATGATCTGAAGAAATACCCTAATTGATTGAGGGAGTCCTGGACTAGGGGGTGTTCGGACAGCCGGGCTATCAATATCCGCCGGACTCCCAGACTACGAAGATAGAAGATTGAAGACTCCGGCTCGTGTCCGGAAGGTACTTTCCTTGGCGTGGAAGGCAAGCTTGGCGATACGGATATGTAGATCTCCTACCATTGTAACCGACTCTGTGTAACCCTAGCCTCTCCGGTGTCTATATAAACCGGAGGGCTTTAGTCCGTAAGACACAACATTACATCTCAACAATCATACCATAGGCTAGCTTCTAGGTTTAGCCTCCTTGATCTCGTGGTAGATCTACTCTTGTACTACCCATATCATCAATATTAATCAAGCGGGACGAGGGTATTACCTCCATCGAGGGCCCGAACACAGGTAAAAACATTGTGTCCTCGTCTCCTGTTACCATCCGCCTAGACGCACAGTTCGGGACCCCTACCCGAGATCCGCCGGTTTTGGCACCGACATTGGTGCTTTCATTGAGAGTTCCTCGTGTCATCACCGATAGGCTCGATGGCATCTTCAACCATCAACGCTATCGGTGAGACTTTTCTCCCGGACAGATCTTCAGATTCGGCGGCTTTGCTGCGGGCAATTCTCTTGGCCATCCGAGCAGATCGAAAGCTACGCCCCTGGCCGTCAGGTCAGATTTGGAAGCTTGAACTTCACGGCCGATGACCGCGGAGACTTGATCTTCGACGGACTTGAGCCACATCCAAGCGCGCCGCATTGTGACGATGGGCATGATCTAGCTCTGCCACCGAACAGTGCTTTGGAGGCCGCACCCGAACCCGCTCCGGCTACTAGCCCGGAGCCGATTGCCCATGACGGGGGCAGGTGGATAGACGCCGCCCTGGGGGCTTCAACATCTACGGCGATGGAGCCGAATACCAATCTCGTCCCCTGCGAAACTCGTGATCCCGAGATGCCGGACTCCTCGCCGGACTCCGAGCCTCCCGCGCCCCTGCCAATTAAACCGGATTGGGCTCCGGTTATGGAATTCACCGCCGCGGACATCTTTCAGCACTCGCCTTTTGGCGATATCCTGAATTCTCTGAAGCATCTCTCGCTATCAGGAGAATCCTGGCCGGACTATGGCCAGGACGGTTGGAGTATGGACGATGAAGAAATTCAGAGCCCACCCACCTCCCACTTTGTAGCCACTGTCGAGGATCTAAACGACATGCTAGACTACGACTCCGATGACATCGACGCTATGGACGATGATGCCGGAGACGATTAGGACCCAGCGCCCATTGAGGCCTTTGGAAGGCCACCTCGCCATATGACGCCTACATGGTGGATACCCCAAAGAAGGGATGGCGAAAAAGCAGCAGAGGAAGATTCTCTAAAGAAGCAGGCAAACGCCCGGCGTCGTGGCGCCGCTCTAAATCCCGCCACAACAAGAATGGAGATTCGGCGGGAGATAATAACACACCGGAGAGTGCCAAGACGATCCTCCTCGCAAGACTCAGACAAGAGGACGCAGCAAGCCCCATGACGAGGCGTGCGAGCGAAGGGGTTGAGGATGATAACTATATGCCTCCCTCCGAAGACGGCGAGCCTCAACGATGATGAATTCGTCATACCCGAGGATCCCGTCGAACAAGAGCGCTTCAGCGCAGGCTCATAGCCACGGCAAATAGCCTAAAGAAAAGCAGCAACAGCTTCAAGCTGATCAAGATCTGCTAGCCGATCGATGGACCGAGGTCCTCGCGTCAAGAGTATAAACTCGAACTCCCTCCAAAAGTTACCCAAGACGCAAGCTGCTCCCCCGATTAGAGGAGGAAGCATACATACCTTTATCACCAGCGCACGACATGGCTGACTGACCACCCCGTGGTCGCGACAGAGAGGCATTCAGACCCCCAGCCAAGACCGTACCCCGACATTAATCCAAGAGTACGAAGCCAAAAGGGAACGCGCCGGACTTGTGAGACATCTTGGAGGACAAAGCAAGACAATCCAGATCCATCTACGGATCACGTGGGCGCCCTACGACCCACGACGAATACCGTCGCGCCAGACATAACGCCGGCCGGGCCAAACATAGCAGATAGCGCTCCCTCGAGCTGTGTCGCGATATTGCTCAATACAGGGGCGCCGCACACCCGTTATGCTTCACTGATGAAGTAATGGATCATCAGATCCCCGAAGGGTTCAAACCCGTGAATATCGAATCTTACGATGGCACAACAGACCCCGCGGTGTGGATCAAGATTATCTTCTCCACATCCATATGGCCCGCGCGACGCATCTCCACGCCATCAAATATCTCCCACTCAAGCTTAAAGGACCAGCTCGGCATTGGCTTAACAGCACTGCTCAGAGTCGATTGGGTGTTGGGAAGACACTCGAGGCCGCGTTCCTTGATAACTTTCAAGGTACATACGTGCGACCACCAGACGCCGATGACCTAAGCCACATTTTTCAGCAGCCAGACGAATCGGCCAGACAATTCTGGACACGGTTCTTGACGAAGAAAAATAAAATCGTCGACTGTTCGGATGCGGAGGCCCTTGCAGCCTTCAAACATAACATCCGGGACGAATGGCTAGCCCGGCACCTGGGGTAGAAGAAGCCGAAATCCATGGCAGCCCTCACATCGTTAATGACCCGCTTTTGCGCAGGAGAGGATAGCTGGCTAGCCCGCAGCAACAATCTCCGCAAAAATTCTGGCAGTCCGAACACTAAGGACAATCACGACAGGTCATGTCGAATCAAAAACAAACGCCGTATTAACGGCGACGACAAAGAGGATACGGCAGTCAATGCCGGATTCCGAGGCTCCAAACCCGGTCAACTGAACAAGCCATTTAAAAGAACAACTCCGGGCCCGTCCAATCTGGACGAGAATACTCGACCGCTCATGCCAGATACATGGCACCCCCGAAAAGCCAGCTAATCACACCAATAGAGATTGTTGGGTGTTCAAGCAGGCTGGCAAGTTAATTGCCGAACAAAATGACAAGGGGCTAAATAGCGACGACGAGGAAGAGACCTGGCCACCGAACAACAGAGGACAGAAGGGTTTCCCCCCACAAGTGCGGACGGTGGATATGATTTACGCGACCCATATACCCAAGAGGGAGAGGAAGCGCGCACTACGGGACGTCTATGCGATGGAGCCAGTCGCCCCGAAGTTCAATCCATGGTCCTCCTGTCCGATCACTTTTGATCGACGAGACCATCCGACCAGCATACGCCATGGCGGATTCGCCGCATTTGTCCTAGACCCAATCGTCGATGGATTTCACCTCACAAGAGTCCTGATGGACGGCGGCAGCAGCCTGAACCTGCTTTACCAGGACACAGTGCGCAAAATGGGCATAGACCCATCCAGGATCAAACCTACTAAGAAAACCTTTAAAGGTGTCATCCTGTGAGTGGAAGCCAAGCTATACGAGCTCCGCCACACCGAAGTGGTCTTGGATCCCGGATAATTTCGAAGCGAAGAGTTAATCTTGATATAGTCCCGCTCAGAAGCGGCTATCATGCCCTGTTCGGACGAACCGCGTTTGCAAAGTTCAACGCGGTGCCGCATTATGCATACCTAAAGCTCAAGATGCCAGGCCCTCGCGGAGTCATTACGGTCAATGGGAATACGGAACGCTCCCTCCGAACGGAGGAACATACAGCGGCTCTCGCGGCAGAAGTATAGAGCAGCCTTCTACGACAATTCTCTAGTCCGGCAATTAAAAAGCCGGATGCATCAAAGCGCGCCCGGAGCAACACTAACCAAGACCACCTAGCGCGATCAGAGCACTCGTAGCAATGCGGCCGCCACCCTCGCCTGCGCATGATCACGAGAATAACACTCCGCATACATCATTACGCTTTGGAGATACCATGGGCGCAGGGGAGGGGCTTAACCACAAGGATTAAAGAGTGCGGCTCGACCACACCAGGGGCTCATGCTAGCGCCCCCCTTGGTTTTATTCTTATCATTTTCTTTTTTTATATACAGGACTCCACTAAACAGAAGCCCTGTCCGACGGCGAACTTGCCGAACTCACGAGGCAATAGTCAGGGATCAAAGAAGGCTGCAATGAACACTCAGGTGGTCTCCATTACGAGCACTAAATTCGATTAAATACACCAAGTCTGCAGCTTATCCCTGGAGGGGGACATGTCAAATTAGTCCAAATCCCTTGCTTACCGCACTATTTGTATCAGTCCGCTTTATTAGCAGACTTTCTTTCAAAAATAACGCAGCACTTCCTCTTTGCGAGTTCATTACCTTTTCATTGCAACTGCGTTATCTTTTATAAATGTTCATTATATGACATCTTGCACCCGTATACTTTGGTACGGCCGAATACACCAGGGGCTTCTGTTCCCCAGATTATGGTGTGATTTAAGTCCGAACACTTTCATAAGTGCGGCACCCCGAACTTATAGCATTATATGAATCAGCTCCGAATCATGTCTTGGGTCAATAGTTGGGTTTGCCCGGCTCCCATGTTTTGGTACCCTTCGCCCGCTCGTCGGCTAAGGTAGCACTGGGAGAACCACTGCGATTGCGCCCCGGTTGAGCCGGGTTAACGCCTCAGTGGAGAAAGCTAAAACTGACTGGCATGATAAGGCGAGAGACTGGTCGCTGTTCGAGAGGTCTTTTTGGGTCCCTAAAGACTCATGCCGCTTCGAGCGAAGTTCCGGATGATGTCCGACGAAGGCGTGGATAGCGCCCCGGATTCGGTCTTCCGAATACCAGGGGCTTCGCCGAAATTTAAAATTATAGAATTCTATGGCTAAGTGAGAGTGTTCAAGCACTATAAGTCCGTCGCCTTGTTCGTCGTGTTGGCGCCTCCTAGATGGACCCAAAGATGGGAACAAGAGTGCTCAAGTTTATCACGAACACCCCAAAGACTCGTGGCTTGGGGGCTGAAGCCAACGACTTGCCATCTCTCAGATTTAACAAACGGCCGCACAGAAGGTAATATTTTAAATTCAACAAAGCGTTGCTCATGGCGCATATAAACGAAGTTTTCAGCGCACAGGATAAACACACAGCGAGTTCACTCAAGGATTACATTAAGGGGGCACTCATCCGCAATATCGCGGGATCCCTTCAGGACAACTTTATAATATCGCTCCGGCGTACGGTGCTCCTTGCCCGGCGGCGGCGGATCCGTGAGAAGCTTCTCCGCATCCAGCTTGCCCCATTGCACCTTTATGCGGGCAAGGGCCCGACGAGCGCCTTCAATGCAGGCGGATCGCTTCATCACATCCAGCCTGGAGCATGCATCCACTAGCCGCGACTAGGCCAAAGTAGCTGCCTGCATGGCCTGCCCAGCCACACCGGACTGTGAGGCCCTTCATGGCCTCCTCACCACCTGTGGAGTTCGACCAGCTGCTTCACCTGGTCGCTTGGGGCACCGGATGGCGGCCTCAGCGATCGAGACCGAAGACCTTCCCGCTGAGCTCCCTCCTCGCCACGATAGAATGCAGCGGCATCGGACGACTACGTGTAGATCCGAAATGCCTCGAGAGCTCGAATTCGGGTAAGTATCCGGTAATTTACATTAACATGCTTGCTCTGCATAAAAAACTCCTTACCCGCCGCTATCTTCTTCATGTCCTCCATTTCCATATGGGCCTTCTGGGCCTCGGCCTTGGCGGACTCGACCCTATCGAGAGCCGAGGCAAGCTCGGACTCTCGAGTCTTGGAGTCACGCTCCAAACTCTCATGTTTTTCCATGAGAGCTTGGAGCTCTTGCCGAACTTCCGCCACCAGCGCCGCTTGCTTTTCTTGCTCAGTCCGTTCTGTGGCCACATTGCGTTCGGCCACCGACACGGCATCCTTCAGGGCTGCCACCTCGTTAGTGGCCCCTGCATTACATATATTATCCTTGTTAATCTTGTTTGCAACCAAAACCCTTTTCTGTAAGGTACTTATTTAAAGTGGTGTTATTCACCTTCTTTTTCCTTGAGCTGCCTCTTGGCATGGCCGAGCTCTTGCTCCGACCGCCAAGATCTTTCTTCACGCCTCGACCTCCACCGTTAACGCGGCAGAGGTCAACAGCAAGAGCCTGCAAACCCATATCGACATATTTTTAACAACCTGCGTATCTCTTGTTAGATCCTTAGTCCGGCTTTTCTTTCGAACACGGACTAAGCATCGAGAACTCTTGTCTATGCGGTATTATATTACTTAATTTTAACCTTCTTACCTCAAAGCTTTGTTAGAAGGCTGTTGCAGAAGCTTGGTCAGCCCGCCCTTGGCGAAGCTGGACCTTCTCAATCACCGCACTCATGAGAGTGCGGTGTTCTTCCTCGATGGAGGCGCTTTGAGCGCCAAAGAAAGTTATCCGTGCCTCCGGTTGGGACGGAGGCTGCCGGTGTCACGATCCTGCCCCTCTTCGAGGGCTGCTTGCCGGACTCTGGAACCGCCACGGGTTCCGGAGTAGAGTCCGCACAAAGTCCGGGGCTGCGGCGACGCCGCCCGGAGCCTCCTCTGGCGCGTCCCCCTCAGGATTCCGCCTCGTCGTCCTCGGCGCGTGGGGTAGAGGGTCGGGATGGAATTTACATCCGACGGCGCCAACGACCGCTCATCGAAGTCGGGAATGTCGTCAACGGCGGACTAAAGGAACAATGCGGCATTAGAAGGACATTACGTGACATACAATATACGGCATATGAATGATCCGGATACTTACGATCTGCCGGACGCCGGGCCCTTTGAGGCCATTCGTCCTCGCCAACGTTGATGTTGGCAAAACTGTCCGGGGATAGTTCTCCCCTCTTGACCCTTCGCCGCCCGGTTGGGGAGGCCTTCCTCTTCTCTCTCCTCCTCCGGGAGAGTACTCCTCCTCCTCCTCGCCGCGTCTTGAGGGAGGAGTCCTCGTCGTCGTCGTGCCTGATTGCGGGAACTCTTGCGAGTCCCCGCGGCCACCTTCTTGGCCTTCTTCTCCGGCACCACGTATGGTGCCGGAACCAGCAGCCTTGCTAAATGGGCATCCACTGGTTCTTCTGGCATGGGAGCCGGGCTGATGAGCAGCTCGGCCTTCTCCATCCATTCCTGTCAAAGGAAGAGGCAGATTAAAAACCTCGCTAGAGTCAATCTAATTACTACAAGTGTCCCGTAATGGGGTCGAATCACTTACCCCGTCAGTCGGAGACTGCGAGCTGAATCCGCGGTCTTCGGTCGCAGATGCGGGCGCATCAGCGCTCTTGAACAGCACCCTCCAGACACCTTCGTACGTTGTATCAAAGAGCCCGCTCAACGTCTGGTGCTGTTCCGGATTAAACTCCCACAGATTAAATGCCCTTTCTTGGCATGGGAGAATCCGCCGGAGGAGCATGACCTGGACCACGTCGACGAGCCGGAGCCCATTGCTCACCAGCTTCTTGATGCAGGCTCGAAGTCCCGTCACCTCCACCGGATCACCCCACTGCAAGCCCTTCTCTTTCCAGGAGGTGAGCTGCGTAGGGATTCCAGATCTAAATTCGGGGGCCGCCGCCCATGTGGGCTTGCGCGGCTCGGTGATATAGAACCACCCCGATTGCCACCCCTTGACGGAGTCCACGAAGGTCCCTTCTAGCCAAGGGACATTAGGCAACTTGCCCAACATGGCGCCTCCGCATTCCGCTTGCGTCCCCTTCACAATCTTCGGCATGACGTTGAAGGTCTTGAGCCACAGGCCGAAGTGGGACCGGATGCAGAGAAAGGCCTCGCACACGACGATAAACGCCGAGATGTTGAGGACGAAGTTCGGCGCCAGATCGTGGAAATCCAGGCCGTAGTAAAACATGAGCCCCCGGACGAATGGATGGAGAGGAAAGCCCAGTCCATGGAGGAAGTGGGGGAGGAAGACGACCCTCTCATGAGGCCCTGGGGTGGGGATGAGCTGCCCCGCGTCGGGCAGCCAATGCGCGATGTCGCTGGAAAGGTATCCCGCGTCGCGCAGCTTGGTGATGTCCTCCTCCTTAGCGGTGGAGGCCATCCATTTGCCTCCCCCTCCGGACATATTCGAAGAAGGGTTGAGGTGAGATGCGCGAGCTTGGGCGTTGGAGCTTGAGTTCGCAGGGATGGATAAGCAAAGGAGGAAGAAGGCATAGGTGAGAAGGTAAATCCTTATCCCTTATATATAGGCGGACAAGACTATGCGTCCCTCACCGGCCTAGTAAAACTCGCTTATCTCCCAAGCGCCACCATCAATGGCGCGGTTGGGTTACCCACACACGTATTGATGAGAATCCCGGAATAAGGGGAGCATGATCTCTGCTTCGACAGGACGTGCCAAGGAAACCGCTTCGCTAAACATGCTGAAGTGGTACAGTAATTCAAACAAAGGCTTGGTGCCGGTGTGATGTCACGCCGCATAATACGTCAGCAGATTGGATCGGTGTATATGTTTTATTCTCTCTACGTTTGGAATGTGGAAATTATTTTGCGAGCGGACACTATCACGGTGTTCATTATCTTCTCCGGATTATTCAAGGAGAACCCTCCTTGCAATGCCGAACATTATGCACGCCGGACTTATCGTCATTGAAGACTGGTTGGGGGCTACCGAGGAGTCCTCGACTAGGGGTGTCCGGACAGCGGACTATCAATATCCGCCGGACTCCCAGACTACGAAGATAGAAGATTGAAGACTCCGGCCCGTGTCTGGAAGGTACTTTCCTTGGCGTGGAAGGCAAGCTTGGCGATACGGATATGTAGATCTCCTACCATTGTAACCGACTCTGTGTAACCCTAGCCTCTCCGGTGTCTATATAAACCGGAGGGCTTTAGTCCGTAAGACACAACATTACATCTCAACAATCATACCATAGGCTAGCTTCTAGGGTTTAGCCTCCTTGATCTCGTGGTAGATCTACTCTTGTACTACCCATATCATCAATATTAATCAAGCAGGACGTAGGGTATTACCTCCATCGAGAGGGCCTGAACCTGGGTAAAAACATTGTGTCCCTCGTCTCCTGTTACCATCCACCTAGACGCACAGTTCGGGACCCCCTACCCGAGATCCGCCGGTTTTGACACCGACAGAGATCAACAACAAGCTACAAGAGTGGTCACACGTCTGTTGACTGAAGACTAAATTGGGGTCACACAATTTTATTTTATTTTGGTACTGTCCGATCTACCCCAGATGGCTTGATGGCCGTCTTGTGCCTCTCGGCTCACACTGTTCGGAATCTTCCCCAAAGAGCCAGCGACCACCGGCAGAGCAGCCTGCCTCCACCATCCGTGGCCACAAGAGCTCCGACCAAAAGCCCGCTCCCCGCCTCACCACACTATCTTGGTTGCGCCGCCCCGGCCTATCCACAAAGACTCGCCGTCATCCAGATCCAATGGCGACAGTACCTTCAACCAACGCAACTCTAAGATAGCCATCTAAGCACTGTTCCCACGGCGAACTTGCGCTCCTGCACCCTTACGTTAGACACCAGCCAACTAGCAGCCTAGGAGCTCAGCCGCCTCGAGGGGTGCTGCTTCCCATTGGGAATCAATTGGCCGAGAATAAAAATTCAGACAACTGAGGCCTAAATAAAGTGATTTGAGATGAGGGTATGACCTATCTTGCGGACCGGTGAAGTAGGCAGCTCCAGTGGTGAGTCGGTGAGGCCAGCGGTTGCGGTGGCTACGTTGACAGGGAAGCAGAGATGTCGCAACGGTCGACGGCTATGGGGAAGCAGCGCCGGGGCCCTAGACGGATCCGAAGTTGGAGCTGCTTTGGCGCCGTGCACAACCGTGGGGGTGAATCGGCTCTGGTACGGTTCACGCAGCCATCATCGAGGCAGCTTCGGCAACACGGAATAAGAGGCACACGACCCAGTGCATGACAGGAAACGGACAACATCTCTGCCATTAGAGAGGAGGGCGGCGGTGAATTTTGTGCGGTAGGGGGGCGCCATGGAGGAGGGGCTGAGGTTTCACGGCTGGGGAGAAGGGAGCTTCCGGGGAGAAGGTGATTTGGCGCCCACGAGGTATGAATGGGGAATTGGGAGGGGGAACCATGTCTTATGGACGCATTTGTCTGAAATGTGTGTGTGTGTGTGTGGGGGGGGGGGGGTTACAGTTCTACCCCTGCCTTTAGGCTTCTCGGCTTGGGTTTGTGAACTGAGGGTCGGGGATAGTAGAGTAACTTTTCTTCTCCCAAATAGTGGGCGCAAGCGATTTTGGGCGAGGAGGGTGTGAGCGATTTTGGGCGAGGAGGGTGTATTTTGAAATAGTGGGCGCAAGCTATTTCGGGCGAGGAGGGCGTGTTTTTAAATAGTCGGCGCAAGCAATTTCTGGCAAGGAGAGGGTGTTTTGCCGCCCATGGTTTATGAATTATTTCGCACATGTCATTTCGGCCAAGGAGAAGGCACGCTTGGATGAAGTTACGAACCTACCCTCGATGTACAACGGGCCAATTGATGCGTGTCCCACATAGGCCGGTAATTTCGCGTCTCCCATTTATTTGCTCTGGCGAATTCCACCGAGCAGAGGGTGTTTACCGGTTCGTTCAAATTTTGGGAGAACGAGCATCCACGTCTACCTTACAAAGTCGATTCAAATCAAATTTTGAAATATTAGCTTGCCACTTCGTTTTTAGATGGAGAGATGATGCTCGGGAGTAATATGTTTTACATGCTTGTTGCTAACAATTTACTATATGACAAATAGTTGTCCCACTCAAAAACGGGAATCAAACCCAAAATGAAATATCTCGATTTAATGAAATAGCTCGTTTTCAGCGGGTCAAAATAGTGAAGTAAATCCAAAATTGAACACCTCAATCGAGTAGCATGTTGTACAGTATTATAGTACTCCATGAACATGTTGAAAGGCAAATTAATGAACTTGCTTGATATGCATATCTCCGTTCATGTGTGGATTGCAGACAACATGTTCTCCAGTCTAAATATTTGAATGCAAGTTTATATTGAAACATGGTTTATACCAGTCTTTGATGTATAAAACGTGAACTCCCCCTCTTCCAGATTCCTGTTCTCTCTCTCGCCGACAATCTTCAATTCTGTCGCAAGCATCCAACACACAAACCTTGTTGGTCCCTCTCTCTCTCTCTCTCTCTCTCTCTCTCTCTCTCTCTCTCGTTGTGTGTGTGTGTGTTGGGGGGTCTTTCTAGTTCGCATGCATATATACTCCATGTATAGGTCTATCTCACACATTGATAGCGGATCTGGAGGAGACGTTTGCCAGCTTGCGCAAGGTGGACCTTTGGCTCAATCCCGAGAAGTGTGTATTCGGGGTTCCCTCTAGCAAGCTGCTGGGCTTCCTTGTATCACATAGAGTGATCGAGGCCAATCCGGAGAAGGTCAATGCCATAGAGGACATGAGCCCCCTGCAGAACCTGAAGGAGATGTAGAAGCTGGCGGTCTGCATAACCTCGCTTGGGCGCTTCATCTCCAAGCTGGGGGAGCGCGCCCTCCCGTTCTTCAAGCTGATGAGAAGGTAGGAGCCGTTCGAGTGGACCCCGGAGGCAGACGCAGCCTTTCAAGACCTCAAGAGATACCTGACCAGCCCGCCACTGATGGTGGCGCCGCGCCCTCTCAAGCCCTTGGTGCTCTATCTCGCAGCCACCCCTCACTCAGCCAGCAATGCCCTGGTGGAGCTAAGGAAGGAGTGCTTGTCCAAGGACCCTCGGCAGGGCACCCAATCACCAAGCAAGGAGCAACACCCTCAGGACAACGCGCCTGGGCCCTCGGCTGACCCAGTGGTCGATGTCCCTCCCGAGGCTGCGATCGACCCCACAGCTGGGGGGGCTCTTGAGGACGGGCCTCGCGAAGCCATCGAAGACCCGCGCCTTCAAGAAGAACAAGACTCCATTGATGCCTCTCTACTCGTCGAGCACCCTGTCTACTTCGTCAGCACAGTGCTGAGGGAGGCACGGGCGCGGTACCCTGTGACTCAGAAACTCTTGCCCACGCTCTTCGTCGCCTCCCGAAAGCTGCGCCACTACTTCCAAGGCCATCCCGGCATACCCACTGGAGAGGGTGCTCCGGAGCCCGAGCGCCGCCGGGCGAGTTGCAGAATGGAACATCAAGCTTTAGGCGTTCCATCTTAAGTTCAGCACCACCAGGGTCATCAAGGGTGCGGTCCTTGCTGACTTCCTGGCCGAGTGTACTGACCTCCCAACCACGGGGTGAGCGAGGACCGCTCCCTCTTACCTGGGGACGACGAACCAGACGGGTGGATCATGTACTTTGACGGAGCATTCGCACGACAAGGCACAGGAGCAGGGGCTGTCCTCATGTCACCCACCAAGGACAAGCTCTGCTACGCGGTACAACTCTGCTTCCAGCAAGGCGAGAAGGTCTCCAACAACATCATGGAATTCGAGGGCTTGCTCGCCGGTCTCAGGGCCACGGTGGCGCTGGGGGTGAAGCGCCTCACCATCAAGGGCGATTCTCAGCTCCTCGTCAACTTCTCCAACAAGGAGTACACACCCAAGGATGAGCACATGGAGGCATACTTAGAAGAGGTACGCAAGATGGAGAAGCGGTTCTTGGGCTTGGAACTGCAACACGTGTCGTGAGGGATGAACAAGGAGGCGGATGATATCGCCAAGAGAGCCTCCCGAAGGCTCCCCCAGGAGCCGGGGATGTTTGAGGAGCTGCTCTTTAAGCCATCTGTGGCACCCCCACCGTGGCTCCTGCACCGCCTTAGGAGGACCTGCCTCGGGCGCATGTGACTGGCGCCCCAGCATGCGGCCATCCCACAGGGGCCCGCCTGTTGCTGGCTCTCGAGCCTCAGGAGGGGTGCTGGGCTTAAGAGTTTAAGGCGTACCTGCTTCAGGGGACCCTGCTAGAGAAGGAGGATGATGCCAAGCGCGTGGCTCGTCAAGCCACCGCGTACTGCATCCAAGATGGTGAGTTATATCGCAAGAGGCCCAATGACGTTTTGTTGCGATGCATCTCCAGGGAGCAGGGACTTGAGCTGCTAGTGGACATACATGGTGGGGACTGCAGGCATCATTCCTCGTCACGCACTCTGGTGGGCAAAGCATTCCGCAGCGGCTTCTACTGGCCCACCGCGCTCAACGACGCCACAGAGCTGGTGCGTTCCTGCAAAACATGCCAGTTCCACGCCAAGCAAATTCACCAGCCTACGCAGGGCCTCCAGACAATCCCGCTCACATGGCCATTCGTGGTCTGGGGGCTGGACATCTTGGGGCCGTTCCCTCGAGCGCCAGGGGGCTACCGATACCTCTATGTCACCATCGACAAATTCACCAAGTGGGCAGAGGTAGAAGCTGTGCACACCATCCCAGCTGGATCGGCCGTCAAGTTCATCAAGGGCATAGTGAGCCGGTTTGGGGTTCCTAACCGCATCATCACCGACAACGGCTCGCAGTTCACTAGCAACCTTTTCAAAACATATTGTGCTAACCTTGAAACACAGATATGCTACGCCTCAATGGCGCACCCCTGGAGCAACGACCAGGCCGAGCGGGCCAATGCAGAAGTCCTGAGGGGCCTCAAGACAAGAACCTTCAAGAAAAAGCTCGAGGCTTGCGGCAGGGGCTGGCTCCACGAGCTATAGTCCGTGTTGTGGTCCATCTGCATCACCGCGACCAAGCCAACGAGGAGACGCCATTCTTCCTCGTCTGTGGAGCAGAGGCGATTCTCCCACACGAGGTCAGGCATCGCTCGACGTGGGTCCTGGCGTTCGACGAGGCGCGTCAGGATGCCACGCAGGGATGGATCTCGTGCTGGGGGAGGAATGCCACTGTCAAGCCTCGCTCCGGGCAGCAAGGTACCAGCAGGCACTGCGGCGGTATCACTGTCGCAGTGTCCGCTCCAGGACGTTAGAGGTGGGTGACCTCGTCCTGAAGCGGGTGCTCTCCAGGGAAGGGCTGCACAAGCTCTCTCCCATTTGGGAGGGCCCGTTTAGGATTGCCCGTGTCTCCAGGCCTAGGGCCGCGCGCCTAGAGACACAGGATGGGGTCCCCATCTAGAACGCATGGAACATCCAGCACCTCTGGGAGTTCTACCCCTGAAGAAAGGCTCCGGCCTGTGAAGCAAGGCTCCAGCCTGTGAAGGTCTCCGCTCGTGACACTCTCACGTAATAATGAGTGGGGTTGTACACACCCAGGAGTCTCCCGAGAGTCGCCCTGGGGCCTCATGGGGGCTCCCTCCCACGTCTTAGTGGCATCACTTAGCTCCGCGCTGGTGAGAAGACTAGATTAGGTGCCGGACGCGTCTGTTCATTTGCTTTTCGAAGTTGCTTGCAATTTTTAGTAATCTTTCAATGGATTTGGTACTTTCATATTTCGGTTTGCCGAGTTAATTTCTTCTCCTCCCACTCGGTTGTTTTTGGCCTAAGGACAGGAGAGAGGTGGCCGTTGCCCGTCACTCTCTCTCACGCGCCTCGTGCATGGGGCTAGGCAGGTGTGTGCGCCTTGGGCCTACCCTCGTGCATGCACACCGTGCCGAACCCAGCTGCCCCTGGTGCTTCGGCCTTGTCCTTGCGAGGAGCCCTCGATCAAGCTCACAAGCATCAGCACCCCTCATATCCGTTCCCCTCGGGCAGCGTGAAGCTGTGCATTAAGTCAGAGCTAATCTAAGGCAGGGGGCTTCCATAAGGAGGAGTGAGGTGCTCGTTAGTTTTTGTTTTCCTTTAAACGCAGCCCTACAGTGGTTCCGCGGCGGCTCCTGAGACCCCGAGGAGTCCCTCGAGGTCTGTGACTTTCAGCTCCCCAGGAAGGGCCCTCGTTGAGTACCTGAAGCCAGGTCTTCGCGAGGCGGAAAGCTACTGCGCACATATCAAGCTAAGTTTTCCTATCCTGACTTACTCAGACCGCATACGTTACAACACAGCATCAAGATAGCAAGCATAGCATAAAGGGCACAATTGCCATAGTTCATTACATGCCCCCACGGGGTACACCATCTTTTTTTGAATTACAGGAGAAAGGAAAGGCTAAACAAAGAAGACCCGAAGGCGTACGAACCCGGCACCAGCACCGCATCCTCAAATAGCGCCTCAAGGTGGCCCGGTGCTCCACCAGTTCCCCCATAGGCGACCTGGGGCTGCGGCCGGTCTTGAGTCCAAGTTCGGCAGCCCCCAGACTCACGCCGGGCTCCTTTCCAGCTTCACTGTAATGCTGCGGCAGGACGAACCACCGACATCCTCGACCCGAGCGCGACGACGCGGGGGCCGGTCGTAGCCACCACTGCTCGAGCTCTCATCCGAGAAAGAGCTGCTGTCACGAGAAGAGAAGCGCACGCTGCCAAGGCCAAGCTCACCTTCGACACCCTCCTCGTCGCTGCCATCCTCCGGGCAGCACCCCACGCGGTAGCCGTCCTCCCTGAACACCCTCACGTAGAGGGTCGCCAGGCCATCGTACTTGAAGTGGAGGGTGCACCTTCCGCCTAGGACTCACGCGTGGGCGAACGTCTGCTAGCCACGGGTCAGGACCACGCTACCGGAAGCAGCGACCTCAGCCCCGACCCACGAATCTCTGCTGCAGTAGCCATCTGCCTGCAGCCAAACACCATCGAGCCATGAGGATGGAAGCTCGCCGGAGAAGAATCGCGGAAGCCGGAGCGAGGTGCCAGCCGGGCTCTCCGACCACACCACAAATTCAGGGAGCACATTGATACGTCTCCAACGTATCTATAATTTTTGATTGCTCCTTGCTACTTTATCTACTGTTTTGAACTATATTGGGCTTTATTTTCCACTTTTATATTATTTTTGGGACTAACCTATTAACCGGAGGCCCAGCCCAGAATTGCTGTTTTTTGCCTATTTCAGTGTTTCGAAGAAACGGAATATCAAACGGAGTGCAAACGGAATGAAACCTTCGGGAACGTGATTTTCTCACCGGACGTGATCCAGGAGACTTGGACTCTACTCCAGGGAACAAAAGAGGCGGTCACAAGGGTGGGGGGAGCCCCCCTAGGGCGCCCCCTGCCTCGTGGGCCCCCTGTTGCTCCACCGATGTACTCCTTCCTCCTATATATACCTACGTATCCCCAAACGATTAGAACAGGAGCCAAAAACCTAATTCCACCACCGCAACCTTCTGTATCCACGAGATCCCATCTTGGGGCCTGTTCCGGAGCTCCGCCGGAGGGGGTATCCACCATAGAAGGCTTCTACATCAACACCATAGCCCCTCCGATGAAGTGTGAGTAGTTTACTTCAGACGTTCGGGTCCATAGCTAGTAGCTAGATGGCTTCTTCTCTCTTTTTGGATCTCAATACAATGTTCTCCCCCTCTCTCGTGGAGATCTATTTGATGTAATCTTCTTTTTGCGGTGTGTTTGTTGAGACCGATGAATTGTGGGTTTATGATCCAGCTTATCTATGAATAATATTTGAATCTCTCTGAATTCTTTTATGTATGATTGAGTTATCTTTGCAAGTCTCTTCGAATTATCCTTTTGGTTTGGCCAACTAGATTGGTAGTTCTTGCACTGGGAGAAGTGCTTAGCTTTGGGTTCAATCTTGTGGTGTCCTTTCCTGTGACGGAAGGCAGCAAGGCACGATTGTATTGTTGCCATCGAGGATAACAAGATGTTTTTTTTATCATATTGCATGAATTTATTCCTCTACATCATGTCATCTTGCTTAAGGCGTTACTCTGTTTTTAACTTAATACTCTAGATGCATGCTAGATAGCGGTCGATGAGTGGAGTAATAGTAGTAGATGCAGAATCGTTTCGATCTACTTGTCTTGGACGTGATGCCTATATACATGATCATACCTAGATATACTCATAATTATGCTCAATTCTATCAATTGCTCAACAGTAATTTGTTCACCCACCGTAGAATATCCATGCTTTTGAGAGAAGACACTAGTGGAACCTATGGCCCCGGGTCTATTCTCATCATATCAATCTCCATTGCTTTATTACTTGCTTTGTTTTTTACTTTGCCTTTTACTTTTCACTTTGCATTTATATACCAAAAATACCAAAAATATTATTTATCATCTCTATCGGATCTCACTCTCGTAAGTGACCGTGAAGGGATTGATAACCCCTAATCGCGTTGGTTGCGAGGAGCTATCGTTTTGTGTAGGTACGAGGGACTTGTGCGTGGTCTCTTACTGGATTGATACCTTGGTTCTCAAAAACTGAGGGAAATACTTACTCTACTTTGCTGCATCATCATCTCCTCTTCGGGGAAATCCAATGCAGTGCTCAAGAGGTAGCAAGAAGAATTTCTGGCGCCGTTGCCGGGGAGGCTCATGCAAGAGCAAGTCAACCATACCCAGTGCCCATCACAATCCCTATCTCTCGCATTACATTATTTGCCTTTTGCCTCTTGTTTTCCTTTCCCCCACTTCACCCTTGCCGTTTTATTCGCTCTCTCTTTCCCAATCTCCTCTCTCTCTTTCGCTTGCCTTTTTGTTTGCTTGTGTCTCCATGTGCCTTCTATGTGCTTGCATCTTTGCTTGCTAAATCCATGGATCCACTTAAAGTGTTCTACTTGGATCATCTTCGATCCTTACGCGCTCGTGCTGAAACCCCAACTAGCCTAGTTCATGGGAAATCTTTAGATGAGCATGCTCATTTTTTGCATCATCGTTTGTCTGAAAAGGAGAAACTCTTAAGGTATCATATAAATAGTTTGCTATGCTATGCTTGGAATCTTTGTGAAATTTGTGATTTTACTTGTTGCTCTAAGAACCCTAAAAAACACCTTCCCTACCTATGTGAGTTCAATGATAATGAAATCTTATCTTCTTATGCAAAGGGTGTTTATAGTTACTATGATATCGAACAAATTGAAGAATTTGTCATTTTTAAGGGTGCTCATGAAGTTGCTTCTTTGATCGAAAAGTATGATTTTACTCTCAACAAATCTGAAAATTCCGTCATACTTAAATATTGCAATGAAAACTTAGCTCATAATGCCTATGTCCAAGAATTTATTGAAAGAATGACCATTGCTTTGGAAGAAAATAATGATATGCATGAATCTATAGATGATGATGATTCTGATGATTTGGTTGAAATATCCCTTGATGAACATGATGCTTGCTATTCTTGTGACCATGATGCCAATATTTATGAAGACAAATTTGCTTTAGTTCCGTATGTTAAACATGAGATCGTTGCTATTGCACCCCTACTTGATAGTTCCTTTGATAAAAAGTATGATTGCAATGATTTCACTATAAATTCTCTTGATGACAATTGTGCTAATAATATGCAAAACCCTAAGCTTGGGGATGCTAGTTTTGCTATTTCTACTACTTGTTGCAATGATCATTATTGGGGTGATTCTTCTTTTGATCTTGAAAATTTATTTAAGTCCCATGATGAATATGAGATTGATAATAATTTTTGCAATAATATTGAAAGTGGGTTTGGAGAGGTCATGACTTTAGTTAATGTTAATCCCACTATTTTGGAAGAGTGTCAACTTTACATGCATGTGGATCATGTTGAGAATATGTTATGTGATATCTATTTTGTTGAATTTGCTTATGATCCTACATGTAATTATTATGAGAGAGGAAAATATGGTTGTAGAAACTTTCATGTTACTAAATTACCTCTCTTCATGTTGAGATTGCTATCATCTCTTTGTTCTTCCTTGCATATGCTAGTTTTTGTTTGCCTTGCAAATTTGTTTGCTTATAATATGCCTATGCATAGGAAGTATGTTAGACTTAGATGTGTTTGTCACGTGTTTCATGATGCTCTCTTTGCGCTTCAATTCTTGTCTTTCATGTGAGCATCATTGAAATCTCAATGCCTAGCTAAAAAGGCTTTAAAGAAAAGCGCTTGTTGGGAGGCAACCAAATATTATTCCTTGATGTTATTTAATAAATCTTCCATCTAGCCTCTGTTTGGATGTGGTTTTATCTTTTAATTAGTGTTTGTGCCAAGTAGAACCTATAGGATAACCTACGATGATAGTTGATTTGATTCTGCTGAAAAACAGAAACTTTGCGCGCACGAATATAATTTTGTTAAATCTCAGGAACGTGATTTTGCATTGATTCTTTCTGATGCTGTTCAATAAACAAAATTTCCAGGACTGCCTATTTTGGTAGAATTTTTAGAGTTCCAGAAGTTTGCGTTAGTTACAGATTACTGCAGACTGTTCTGTTTTTGACAGATTCTGTTTTGCGTGTGTTGTTTGCTTACTTTGATGAATCTATGGCTAATAAAATAGTTTATAATCCATAGAGAAGTTGGAATACAGTAGGTTTAACACCAATATAAATAAAGAATGAGTTCATTACAGTACCTTGAAGTAGTCGTTTGTTTTCTTTCTCTAACGGAGCTAACGAGATTTCTATTGAGTTTTGTGTTGTGAAGTTTTCAAGTTTTGGGTGAATTCTTTTGATGGATTATGGAACAAGGAGTGGCAAGAGCCTAAGCTTGGGGATGCCCATGGCACCCCCAAGATAATCCAAGGACACCAAAAAGTCAAAGCTTGGGGATGCCCCGGAAGGCATCCCCTCCTTCGTCTACTTTTATCGGTAATTTACTTGGAGCTATATTTTTATTCACCACACGATATGTGTTTTGCTTGGAGCGTCTTGTATTATTTGCGTCTTTGCTTGTTAG
Source organism: Aegilops speltoides (assembly GCA_021437245.1). Lineage (NCBI taxonomy): Eukaryota > Viridiplantae > Streptophyta > Magnoliopsida > Poales > Poaceae > Aegilops > Aegilops speltoides. The sequence continues at coordinate 200,919,664 of CM038147.1, forward strand.
TTTACCACAATAATCCTTGCTGTACACGCCTTTTGAGAGAGCCATACATGAATTGGAATTTGTTAGAATACTCTATGTGCTTCACTTATATCTTTTGAGCTTGATAGTTTTGCTCATACTGCTTCACTCATATCTTTTGAGCGTGATACTTTTTGCTCTAGTGCTTCAGTTAAATCTTTTACATCACGGTGGTGGATTTGTTTTAAAGAAACTATTGATCTCTCATGCTTCACTTAGATTTTTTGAGAGTTGTTAATAGCATGGTAATTTTCTTAATGTTAATATACTTGGTATTCAAGATATGTGAAACTTTCTTTTGAGTGCGTTGAATTCTAAGATAAGTTTGATGCTTGATAATTGTTTTGAGATATGGAGGTGATAATATCAAAGTCATGCTAGTTAGGTGATTATGAACTTAAAGAATGCTTGTGTTGAAGTTTGCAAGTCCCGTAGCACGCACGTATGGTTAAAGTTGTGTGACAAATTTGAAACATGAAGTGTACCTGGATTGTGGATCCTTATGAGTGGCGGTCGGGGACGAGAGATGGTCCTTTCCTACCAATCTATCCCCCTAGGAGCATGTGCGTAGTACTTGATTTTTGATGACTTCTAAATTTTTGCAATAAGTATATGAGTTCTTTTGACTAATGTTGAGTCCATGGATTATACGCACTCTCACCTTTCCGCCTTTGCTAGCCACTTCGGTACCGTGCATTGCCCTTTCTCACCTTGAGAGTTGGTGCAAACTTCGCCGGTGCATCCAAACCCTGTGATACGATACGCTCTATCACACATAAACCTCCTTATATCTTCCTCAAAACAGCCAACATACCTACCTATCATGGCATTTCCATAGCCATTCCATGATATATTGCCATGCAACTTCCATCATCATCATCATGACATACATTACTATTGTCATATTGCCATTGCATGATCATGTAGTTGACATCGTATTTGTGGCAAAGCCACCATACATTATTTTTTATACATGTCACTCTTGATTCATTGCACCATCCCGGTACACCGCCGGAGGCATTCATATAGAGTCATATCTTGTTCTAAGTTTCGAGTTGTAATCCTTATGTTGTAATCAATAGAAGTGCGATGATCATCATTATTAGAGCATTGCCCAAACAAAAAAAGAGAGAGAAAGGCAAAAAGAAAAAAGAAAAAAAGAAAGGCCCAAAAAAAAAGAAAAAAAGGGAGGCAATGCTACTATCTCTTTTTCCACACTTGTGCTGCAAAGTAGCATCTTGTTCTTCATGTAGTGATTCTCATATATTGTGCTTCAAAGTAGCACCTTGTTCTTCATGTAGTGAGTCTCATAAGTTGTCTTTTTATACTAGCGTGAATTTTTCATTATAGAACTTGGCTTGTATATTCCTACGATGGGCTTCCTCAAATTACCTAGGTCTTCATGAGCAAGCGAGTTGGATGCACACCCACTAGTTTTCTTTTGTTGAGCATTCATAGCTCTAGTGCATCCGTTGCATGGCAATCCCTACTCCTCATGTTGACATCAATTGATGGGCATCTCCATAGCCCATTGATTATCCTCGTCAATGTGAGACTTCCTCCTTTTTTGTCTTCTCCACACAATCCCCATCATCATATTCTATTCCACCCATAGTGCTATATCCATGGCTCACGCTCATGTATTGCGTGAAGGTTGAAAAAGTTTGAGATTATTTAAGTATGAAACAATTGCTTGGCCTGTCATCGGGGGTATAGAAGTTGGGAACATCTTTGTTTGACGAAAATGAAGCATAGCCTAACTATATGATTTTGTAGGGATGAACTTTCTTTTGCCATGCTATTTTGAGAAGACATCACTATGAGGGAAAAGCCTAGCAGCAGCGCGGGTTTTGGGCCTATTAGTAGAGCGGGGGCCGGCGCTACAGCTAACGTATAGCAGTAGCGCGGGTGCCACCCGCGCTACTACTACGTCCTTTAGCAATAGCGCGGGTGCCAACCCACGCTACTACTAATCTCTAATCTCTGATTTTTTTTGAATTTTTTAGATTTTTTTCGATTTTTTCCCTAATTTTCAAATTTCTGAATTATTTTAACCTCAAATCTCTAATCACCCCTCATCGCTACTCAATTTAATCTCTAATCACCCCTCATCATTCCAAATCATCTAACTTTCCAGACGGTCACCCATCCTCTCACTACTCCAGCCTGAGCACGCTTAACATCTGGGTTCTATTCTCCCTCGTTTCCAAGTCTGCACTTGTTGTTTTCCTGACAATAGTAAGATGTCAATCCTATTAACCTCCGGAATTTAGCTTGAGCTTGAAGTCACACATTTCACTGTTTGAGTTTGAAACTATTGTTCTAAAAAATTAGTAACACTAATATTTCTTGAATAATTAGTTTGACCACAGTTTGACCATAGTTTGACCAGATTTGACCATAGTTTGACCATAGTTTGACCAGATTTGACCAAAATTCAAAAAAAACTAAAATTATTATTTAGTAACACTAATATTCTTGAATAATTAGTTTGACCATAGTTTGACCAGATTTAACAAAAATTAAAAAAAACTGAAATTTGATGAATTTTTTTGCCTCCAGATCTTAAAAGCCCCGTAACTTTTCGAGTAGATGATTTTTCATATATAAAACTTTTTCATCCGAGTTAGTATGCAAAAGTTATACCCATTTTTACAAATTCTCGAGAGATTTTGCAAATAAATTCGAAATTCATATTTGCAAATTTTCCCAACAACTAGACCACATATCACATGGGAAACTTATTTTCTTTTATTTTTTTTACATTTTCATCATTTTATTTTATTTTATTTTAAATTGAAAAGGCGATCCACTGGGGGGGGGGGTAGAGTTTGAAAATGGAACCTTTAGTAGTAGCGAGGGCTAAAAACCAGCGCTACGGCTATCAACTTAGCAGTAGCGAGGGTTTTACCCCTCGCTACTACTATGGCAGCACTTAGTAGTAGCGAAGTCTAAAAACCAGCACTACTGCTATCAACTTAGTAGTAGCGAGGGTTAAAAACCCGCGCTACTACTATGGCATGTCCTAGGGGGCACGGTAGAGACCGCTTAGTAGTAGCGAGGTTAAAACCCGCCATCGCTATCAACTTAGTAGTAGCGAGGTTTAAAAACCTGCGCTGCTAGTAAGTAGCAGTAGCGAGGGTTTTTAACCCTCGCTACTAGTAAGATTTTGTGTATAGGCTTTTCCCTAGTAGTGCATGATTGCTTTGATTAGTATGCTTGAAGTATTATTCCTTTTTATATCAATATGAACTTTTGTCTTGAATCTTTCGGATCTGAATATTCATATCACAATTAAGAAGATTTACATTGAATTATGCCAAAGTATCACTCGGCATCAAAAATTCTCTTTTTATCATTTACCTACTCGAGGACGAGCAGGAATTAAGCTTAGGGATGCCTAATACGTCTCCAACGTATCTATAATTTTTGATTGCTCCATGCTACTTTATCTACTGTTTTGGACTATATTGGGCTTTATTTTCCACTTTTATATTATTTTTGGGACTAACCTATTAACCGGAGGCCCAACCCAGAATTGCTGGTTTTTGCCTATTTCAGTGTTTCTAAGAAACGGAATATCAAACGGAGTCCAAACGGAATGAAACCTTCGGGAACGTGATTTTCTCACCGAACGTGATCCAAGAGACTTGGACCCTGCTCCAAGGAACAAAAGAGGCGGTCACGAGGGTGGGGGCGACCCCCATAGGGTGCGCCCTCCTACCTCGTGGGCCCCCTGTTGCACCACCGACGTACTCCTTCCTCCTATATATACCTACGTATGCCCAAGCGATCAGAACAGGAGCCAAAAACCTAATTCCACCGCCACAACCTTTCAGATCCACGAGATCCCATCTTGGGGCTGTTAGGAGCTCACGGGGGGGCATCCACCACGGAGGGCTTCTACATCAACACCATAGCCCCTCCGATGAAGTGTGAGTAGTTTACTTCAGACCTTTGGGTCCATAACTACTAGCTAGATGGCTTCTTCTCTCTTTTTGGATCTCAATACAATGTTCTCCCCCTCTCTCGTGGAGATCTATTCGATGTAATCTTCTTTTTGCGGTGTGTTTGTTGAGACCGATGAATTATGGGTTTATGATCCAGCTTATCTATGAATAATATTTGAATCTTCTCTGAATTCTTTTATGTATGATTGAGTTATCTTTGCAAGTCTCTTCGAATTATCCTTTTGGTTTGGCCAACTAGATTGGTAGTTCTTGCAATGGGAGAAGTGCTTAGCTTTGGGTTCAATCTTGCGGTGTCCTTTCCCAGTGACAGAAGGGCCAGCAAGGCACGTATTGTATTGTTGCCATCGAGGATAACAAGATGTTTTTTATCATATTGCATGAATTTATCCCTCTACATCATGTCATCTTGCTTAAGGCGTCACTCTGTTTTTAACTTAATACTCTAGATGCATGCTGGATAGCCGTCGATGAGTGGAGTAATAGTAGTAGATGCAGAATCGTTTCGATCTACTTGTCTTGGACGTGATGCCTATATACATGATCATACCTAGATATAGTCATAATTATGCTCAATTCTATCAATTGCTCAACAGTAATTTGTTCACCCACCGTAGAATATCTATGCTCTTGAGAGAAGCCACTAGTGAAACCTATGGCCCCGGGTCTATTCTTATCATATCAATCTCCATTGCTTTATTACTTGCTTTGTTTTTACTTTGCCTTTTACTTTTCACTTTGCATCTATATACCAAAAATACCAAAAATATTATTTATCATCTCTATCAGATCTCACTCTCGTAAGTGCCGTGAAGGGATTGACAACCCCTAATCGCGTTGGTTGCGAGGAGCTATCGTTTTTTGTAGGTACGAGGGACTTGTGCGTGGTCTCCTACTAGATTGATACCTTGGTTCTCAAAAACTGAGGGAAATACTTACGCTACTTTGCTGCATCATCCTCTCCTCTTCGGGGAAATCCAACGCAGTGGTCAAGAGGTAGCACACGTCCAGCAAGTCGAAGCGCGGCCGAGGCGGGCGCACGATCATGACGTGCCTCCCCTCATCATGGGGGTTGCTTCGAAGCCGGTGGCCCCCGCCGCGAGAAAAGGTGCCATCGCGGGCACCAAGAGAAGCGTCGGCTCTGGGGGGTGCGTGCCCACGTGATGCGGAGCATCCCTCGCTCATCCCCATGGACTCTACTACAACTCATCAAGCACCTCGAGGACCAATGACAAGAGCACGGGCACGCACCATCGAAACCAAGGTTAATTCTTTCCTCTCCGCATTTCGTCTGGATTCACTTGAGAATGGGATTCTACCTCAAAGAGATGCATTGTGCATTCATAGGTACTTCGGAGATCATCACGAGGAAGCGAAGGAAGCACCAAGTTCACCGGAGACCCAAGAGGAAGGAGAGGGAGAAGAGAACGAAGCAAAGGAGGTCCCGGACCACCTCGGCCCTCCCCTACAACCGGCGGAGCCCCTGGATACCCCGGGTGCCCGACCCTAACCTGGGCGCGGCCCCTGCCAGCCCGGGTGCCCGGCCATGGAGGGCCCGGTGCCCGTGATCTCGCTGGCGCTGCCCCACCGGCCCCACGTGCCTGCCCAAGAGTCTGGCGCTGCCACACTCCCGGGTGCCGGGCAGCAGCCTGGCGCTGCCCGCCACCCCGGGTGCCTGCCCAGCAGCACTGGTGCTGCCCGCCACCCCCGGTGCTCGTCCCAAGAACTGGTGCTGCCCACACCCCGGGTGCCCGGCCTCCTCCTGGGCTCAGCCCCAGCCCGCACCCGGTGCCCGGCCCCTACAGCCACTTGGCCGCGACCTCCCTGACCAGACCGGGTACCCGGTCCTCCGCACCCTGGGTGCCCGGACGACTCCGAATATGCATGCATGCATTTTGGGCAATTGACCCTTGTATCCCCCTCTCCCCTCTATTTCGTCCCTAAATTATATATACCCCTTCCCTAGCTCATTTAGAGGGATAGCAAATTATATGAGAGACATTAGTGAGCTTTGCTCCTTGTACCCACTCCTCTAGGAGATCAAGACCTCCTAGGAGAAAATCCCTAGTGGATATCAAGCCCCCAACTTGGGAAGGATCCCCATCATAGGATCATCAAGACCTCTCTCCCCATAGGATTGGGATGAACTAGTACCTTGTATCTTTCCTTTGTTGTTCCTGGATCATTGTGACCTCTTGTGTGTTCTTGGATCTAGCATATGTGTGATTGGATCTAGTCAATTTGAGTGTTTCACCTCTCTTGTGTTCTTCGTGTTCTTGGGGATTTCCCCTCCAATTCATGAAAGATCTCCATATAGGGTTCCAACCTACAACATCTTGGTATCATGAGCCACTGTTTCTCACGAAATTGGATCCCCCCTTCTTGTTCTCTAGCCTAATTTTGTTGTGTTCTTCCCCAATTTCGAAAATTCCCCACCAAAAATAGCCCTAATTTTTTTGTGATTTGTTGGTTTGATGAGATTTTGTTGGATGTGATCCATGGATTTTCTTGATTTCAAGTGGATCTAGCCTTCCCAAAATCCATCTCCACCTTTCCCTCCACGAAATCCACCAATTTCTTCCATCTTCCCATGAATTTTCGCCCAATCCCGTGACCCCCGGGCACCCGGATCTCACACCTGGGCACCTGACCTCCCCCAAGATCCCCATCGACCCCCGGTGCCCGCACTTTTGAGCCCCGGCACCCGCTTTTCGGATGTTTGCCCTTGACCACCCTGGGTGCCCGCACCTTCCACCCCCGAGCACCCGCACCTCCGAGTTTCAGCTCGCCAACGAAAACCGTTTCGGCCATAACTTTCACTCCCGGAGTCCGATTTTGACGTTCTTTAGCTCGTTGAGTAGCTATTGACATCTCCCATCCATCTAGATAGGTTCCAACACCATTTGACTCACATTAATAATTTGGCATTTTGGCATCTCTGCATAGGCCATCCACCATATCATCAGCCATACCACCATCGTTTTCTGCAACTAAACCCATTTTGCTCTATTTAGCATTTGTGGTTGCTTGAGTGGTGACTTGAGTCTCCTAAGGTGTTTAGGCTACTTAGGGATGGTTGCTTCGTCATCAACCACCACCACCATTTCCACATTGCTAACTCCAGAACCACCTACGCATTCCACTACCACCATTTGACATTTTCCTTGAGATTTTGAGTTTGCAGTTTTTTTCGTCTCCTAGGGTGTTTCGGCTAACTAGGAACGATTCAACATCGACAACACCACCGCTCACCTTTGAAAAGGATTCGACATCGACCACTTCACCAATTTGACACCCTAACCATAAGCAAGAACGGTAACCTCTATATCACCCTGGTATCATGGTATCCCATCTTTGTACATTCTTGCCATTACATTGTTAACCCCTTAGCCCATTTTGCGTCACTTGCCTATCGAGACTAGCCATTTGAGTATCACCGGCAACGTTACTTGTGCACATTAGTGATCCATACCTTCGATTGCATATATACCATATCATATTGGTATCATCTTGGTATCATCATATCATCCCTTGTGTCACAGGATCGTTCCCGCATATATACAATTGCTATCTTGGTTTGTGCATTTCGCATAAGTGGCCATATAAAAAAAGCTTGTAAGCAAAAGGAAAAGAGAGCAAAGAAGCTTGTAAGCAAGTGCCATAGCATCATACCACATTGCACATAAGATTGCCATATCCGGTCATCTTGGATCATCTTGAGAAGAACACCGGGAACATCATACACGTAGCATACTTGGGATCGAAAGCTCATACATTTTGCATCTTATAGGTTGTGCACAAGTGTCATATCCGCCTATTGAGCAATCGTGCTAGCGTTTCTCTTGAGTTATGCAACACGAGCATTTTCTGTGGATTCCACATTTTGTGCTCATTCCTTGGTTGCATGACCCCATTTATCTATCCGTGTGTGTGTTTCCGTGTGCCACATATTGCTATTGGTCTACTTGTTTCAGTTGCGAATTTGTGAATCTTTTCCAACATTATTGACTCCTGCTAACATTTTGCATAAAGTTTTTGTGCCACTATCCTCACCAAGCTCCAACATAATCCTTACTTGTGTAGGTGTGAGAATTGACAAGATCCGGTACCAATTGTGTTATTTCCTTGTTACATTATTGAGTGATCATTGATCCATCTTCAACATTGGATAAGGTACGTTGGTCTAGTTCTTTCCTTTCTTCCACTCACATTTGCTCGAGTCTTGTGATGGATAGGCAAGGCATTTCATCTCCGATCTTCCATGACAATGACAACGCGAACAACTACATCACCAAAACGTCCACCTTCGGACTACAACGAGCAATGCAAGGCATTGAGCGACTCGCCATCGACATTCACCAACACGAAGCACGGACAAGGGACTACATCAACACCAAGTTGGATGCACAATTGGATGACATCCGACACGTGTGGGCCAACTACAAGTCTTCTTTCTCTTCGTCATCTTCAAGGCGGAGATGCTCAAGTCGCAAGTCTTCGGAGCGGCCACAAGATGCAAGTACGACGCGGTGCCATCATCATCTTTGAGACAACCACGAGCCCAAGGTGTATGGCAATGAAGAGCACCATTGACTAAAACAACACCGTTACCACCGAGAGGAAGCTACGGCTACTACCACCACTTCGGCATCTTCGCCAAGTGTTATCAAGGCATCTTCGCCTTTGGACGTACGGCACCTTCGCCTACCTCCGACGAGTACGCCTACATCGTCCTTCATCCACGGCGACAACGATGAGATGGTTGAGCATGGGATTTTCCCTTTGACCACGGCGATGTCTGATCACTTCAGTGACTTGTTCCACCATATTGAGAGTGAGAGTGACTTCATCACTAACCCCATATATGATGAGTTGCCCCAATTCCCATGTGAGGACCACCACCACTTGAGTGATTTGAGTGACTCCACCATATGTGACATTGAGTGCACCTACCTTGAGGGAGTGAGTGAGCCACCACCACATAGAGAGTGTGAGGTAGTTGATAGGGCATGTGAGTCCATTTCGATTTCTAACAACTTAACCTCTACCTCTATTGTGTCTTCTCATTTGGTGCTAGGTCCCATTTATGATGATGCACCGATCGTCGATGACTTCGTCCTTCCTTTGGATAAGACGATGGCCATGGTGGAATATGATGCACCCCCACATGGTTCCATCAAGATGAAGATGATGACCACTATTTGGTATTTGCCACCTCACCTACACCACTTGAGTGGAATGAACAAGGTAACATAGGTGAAGGTGATGCTCTAGTCATGCTAGTGCGACTTCCCCATGCGATGATTTACCCATTTTATGATGAGTTTGATGATTGCCATGTGGAGTCTATTAGTTGTGATGCCATGTTACATAGGATTTCTTGTGATAATTCTCTCGGTCACATCATGTTTGCCAATCCGCTTGACTTGTCATATGCTATGCATGAGATCAACCATATGTCATATTTGCAATCTCTTCATAGTGACAATGCATATGCCATCAACATAAACCCAATTTGCACATATGGCATAGATGACAATCCCATGGTTATTGGCATTTGTTTTTCTTGTGATGATATTGATATGCTCCCTTTGCATCATTTATCTCATATGCCATGCCATGAACACCTAGCTTCGAATATGCATTGTTTCGGATGTTATCCATTTTCTCCATATGATGTTTCCGCTATTGCTCATGAGGAGACCCCCATAGTTTCCTCATCCATATTAGGAGATTTTGATCCATCCCATACTTTGCATGATCCCACTACTTGTGTGCACCATATGCTCCCCATGAATAAACATGCTAGTGATGTGCCATATACTTGCATTCTCAATTTGTGCCCCCATCATCGTGTCATACATAACAACTATTCTTTCATGATGGATGACATGTTCTTATACCATGCATCAAATTTCTTTGAGCGATGCTATTCTTGTGCTAACTCACACATGCACATACACATCATGATGGATGATGTGTACATTTACCACACACACACTTTCTTTGGTTTGTGTCTCTTTTGTGTAGGAACCCATGAATACTTGTCAACCTCGCAATCCCACGAGTTGACAAAACGAGCTCTAGAGAGCAATGATGATTTGGGATCCCGTGGATTGTCCTTACCACCATTCCGTTCGTGCAAAGACTTCACGCATCTCTTCTACATGGCTCTCACATGGTTATGGGTTATCGTCCATTACATATTATATGCCCATCTTGCCATGTTCACTTTGCATGATATGCTCATTCCTATGCCTTTGCCATGCATTTGTGACCCATGCTTTGCATTACACATGATGATTGACTCTACTACTTGTATGTGTATTTGCAAGCTTGGTGGAGATATTGCTTGTTATTGCTATGTTCTAACTATGACCCATGCCTATGATGATACCATGATCTTGCTTTGTGTTCATGCTTGCGATATGTCATGTGCATTGCCTTTGCCTATTATTTGCTCACATGGCATGATTGGCATGATTTCTTCTAGTATGTTGCATCTTCACACTACTAGCTTGCACGACTTGATTGCTATGATTGCTTGTCTTGTTGCATCACCCATGATTCATACTTGCTCACTTCATGCGGTTGATGACAACCATCTACATGCTTTGCACATGATTGTTATTGCTTCTTATCATATATCTCCATGTGTTGCCTCTCTCATGCTAAATGATTTGCCATATATTGAGTGCAACAATGCTTTTAGTCTTGATAACGAGATTGCCCCCATAGCATTCTCGAATATATTTGGAGCTTTTGACATATTTCTTGTGAAGCATGCTTGTCTTACCTCTTTGCACCATATACCTAGTGTCATGAATATAGCCATTGTTGCATCTTATTATTCATGCGCTTGTGCTTCTAACGGTTATGTGCAAGAGAAGAGAACCATCATGATGGATGATGTGTTTATATACCATGCACATACATTCTTTGTTTTGTTGTGCGCATGTGTAGGATACTTGGATTTCGTCTCGACTCCCACTTCCCGTGAGTTGACCATTCGAGCTCTTGAGAGAGAACCACCTTCGATCACGATGCTTCTACATCGCACTTGCTTGTGTTTTGGCATTGTGAAGAATGCACAAGGACATGCCTTCAAGGTGACATCTTTCTTTAGCATGGATATTGATGATCATACTACTTGTGTTGCTTGCACCATGAGACTTATTGGTCATCTTGGACCACTTGATTGCGCACTTGTTAGAGATCTTGCTTTGACTTGCCATTTTCACACTTCCATGCATCATGATATATATGACTTGTGCGTTGCATACAATTCTTGGATTACTTGCTCCTATCACATGTTTGGTTGCAACAATGTCATTCCTTCACATATGCCAAGTCCCATTGATTTCAACATGCTTGCCTTCATTGCCTCACACATGATGAACAATTGCTCTTTCTATTGTGTTGAGTGCCACTCGATTTTCACTACACCCTATGCACATTATGCTTGGATTGTCTTGCACTTGACGCATGTGTTTAGTCATATCATCTTCTTGGGTGTTGTGAATGACTCTTATGCCTACCATAGACCGTTCATTGAGAGTCTTATGCATGCTTGCTATAACATTGAGCTAGATGCTTGTTTACTTGTCCCACATATTAGCATCTTTACCTCACCTTTGCATGATTGTTTCCATGATGCTTCTCCGTGTGCCCAATTTATGTGCTTACATGCCATGCCACATTCACTTGTCACACCATATGCTATGCTTGATGACGACACTTGTTTGGTGACTCACCTCTTGAATGCTTGGTTTTGCTCTAATGCTAGCCACATTTGTTTTTCCAAGTGTTTGTTCTACTCGTTCCTTTTGAAGGAATCACAAGATGGTGCGACATTGCAGAGTGACCATTTCAAGCTTCCACATGACAAGTGCTCTGTGGTAGTCCACTTCTACATGGCGACGCCGTCTCTTTCACATGGTGATGAAGATCACAATCCGTGGACGGATCTCTCCCAGGGGGGGGGGGGAGATGATGCGGAGCATCCCTCGCTCATCCCCATGGACTCTACTACAACTCATCAAGCACCTCGAGAACCAATGACAAGAGCACGGGCATGCACCATCGAAATCGAGGTTAATTCTTTCCTCTCTGCATTTCGTCTGGATTCACTTGAGAATGGGATTCTACCTCAAAGAGACGCCTTGTGCATTCTTAGGTACTTCGGAGATCATCACGAGGAAGCGGAGGAAGCACCAAGTTCACCGGAGACCCAAGAGGAAGGAGAGGGAGAAGAGCACGAAGCAAAGGAGGTCCCGGACCACCTCGGCCCTCCCCTACAACCGGCAGAGCCCCTGGCTACCCCGGGCGCCCGGCCACTCTGGCCCCGGTTGCCCGTCCCTAACCTGGGCGCGGCCCCTACCGGCTCGGGTGCCCGGCCATGGAGGGCCGGTGCCAAGACTCCACTGGCGCTGCCTCACTGGCCCCAGTGCTGGCCCAAAGAGCCTGGGCTGCCCCGCCACCCCCGGGTGCCCGACCTCCTCCTGGGCTCGGCCCCAGCTGAAAGGATCGAGAAGAGGTGTCTAGAGGGGGGGTGATTAGACACTAAGTACCAAAAGTTACAGTTTTTAACTTCTTTAAGTTTAAGTGGTGTTTAGGCACAAGTTTAACACTCACAATACATAACAAGCAAGCATGCAAAGAGTATATGAGCAGCAGAAAGTAAAGCATGCAACTTGCAATAATGTAAAGGGAAGGGATTGGAGGATTCAAACGCAATTGGAGACACGGGTGTTTTTGTCGTGGTTCCGATAGCTGGTGCTATCGTACATCCACGTTGATGGAGCGCGAGCCCATGGAGGTCTCCACCCACGAAGGGTCCACGAAGAAGCAACCTTGTCTATCCCACCATGGCCGTCGCAAACGAAGGACTTGCCTCACTAGCGGTAGATCTTCACGAAGTAGGTGATCCCCTTGCCCTTACAAACTCCTTGGTTCAACTCCACAATCCTGTTGGAGGCTCCCAAGTGACACCTAGCCAATCTAGGAGACACCACTCTCCAAGAAGTAACAAATGGTGTGTTGATGATGAACTCCTTGCTCTTGTGCTTCAAATGATAGTCTCCCCAACACTCAACTCTCTCTCACAGGATTTGGATTTGGTGGAAAGAAGATTGAGTGTAAAGCAACTTAGGGAAGGCTAGAGATCAAGATTCATATGGTAGGAATGGAATATCTTGGCCTCAACACATGAGTAGGTGGTTCTCTCTCAGAAAATGTATGCTAGAAGTGTAGGCACGTTCTGATGGCTCTCTCCCTGAATGAAGAGTGGGTGAAGGGGTATATAAAGCCTCCACACAAAATCTAACCGTTACACACAACTTACCAAACTTGGTGGGACCGAATTGAGAAACTCGGTCAGACCGATTCAGCAAATCTAGTGACCATTAGGATTTTTGGTGGGACCAACATGCAACTCGGTAGGACCGATATGGTTAGGGTTAGGGCATAACGTAATCTCGGTGAGACTGATTACAGAAACTCGGTGGGACCGATTTTGGTAATAAGCTAACCAGAGAGTTGGTCACGCAAACTCGGTGAGACCGATTACACAAACTCGGTGAGACGGATTTTGGTAATAAGCTAACCAGAGAGTTTGCATTGTAATCTCGGTAATATCAATTGCTCAAACTCGGTGAGACCGATTTTCGTAATGGACATACATAGAGAGATTACAATCCCATCTCGGCGAGACCGAGATCCCTATCGGTGAGACCGATTTGCCTAGGGTTTGTGGCAGTGGCTATGACATCTGAACTCGGTGGCGCTGGATAGAAAGAATCGGTAGGGCCGAGTTAGACTTTTGGTTTAGGACATATGTGGATGTGAGAAAGTAGTTGAGGGTTTTGGAGCATATCACGAAGCACTATGAAGCAAGAACCTCATTGTCGGTGTCAAAACCGGCGGATCTCGGGTAGGGGGTCCCGAACTGTGCGTCTAGGCGGATGGTAACAGGAGACAAGGGGACGCGATGTTTTTACCCAGGTTCGGGCCCTCTCGATGGAGGTAAAACCCTAGTCCTGCTTGATTGATATTGATGATATGGGTAGTACAAGAGTGGATCTACCACGAGATCAAGGAGGCTAAACCCTAGAAGCTAGCCTATGGTATGATTGTTGTAATGGTTGTGTTGTCCTACGGACTAAAACCCTCCGGTTTATATAGACACCGGGGAGGGCTAGGGTTACAGTCGGTTACAATGGTAGGAGATCTACATATCCGTATTGCCAAGCTTGCCTTCCACGCCAAGGAAAGTCCCATCCGGACACGGGACGAAGTCTTCAATCTTGTATCTTCATAGTCTTGGAGTCCGGCCGATGATGATAGTTCGGCTATCCGGACACCCCCTAGTCCAGGACTCCCTTAGTAGCCCCTGAACCAGGCTTCAATGACGATGAGTCCGGCGTGCATAATGTTCGGCATTGCAAGGCGGGTTCCTCCTCCGAATAATTCATAGAAGATTGTGAACACCAGGATAGTGTCCGGCTCTGCAAAATAATTTCCACATACCACGGTAGAGAGAATAATATGTACACAAGTTCAATCCACTGACGTATTTTGTGGCATGACGTCACACCACCACCAAGCCTTTACTTGAATCATTTTCTATTATACCACCTCAGCGTGTTTAGCGAAGCGGTTTCCTTGGCACGTCTTGTCGAAGCAGAGATCGTGTTCCCCTTATTCCGGGATTCTCATCAATATGGACGTGGGTAACCCAACCGCGCCATTGATGGTGGCGCTTGGGAGATAAGCGAGTTTTACCAGGCCGGTGGGGACGCATAGTCTTCGTCCGCCCATATAAGGGGATAAGGATCCACCTTTTTACCTACGCCTTCTTCCTCCTCTGCTTATCCATCTTTCCGCGCACTCGAGCTCCAGCGCCCAAGTCCGTGCATCTCGTCTCGACCTTCTCCAACCATGTCTGGAGCGGGAGGCAAATGGTTGGCCTTCTCCGTTATGGAGGAGCACATCGCAAAGCTGCGCAGCGCCGGATACCTTTCCGGCGACATCGTGCACTGCCCGACGAGGGGCAGCTCATCCCCACCCCCAGGCCCCATGAGAGGGTTGTATTCCTTCCCCACTTCCTCCGTGGACTGGGCTTCCCACTTCATCCCTTTGTCCGGGGGCTCATGTACTACTACGGCCTGGACTTCCACGATCTGGCGCCAAACTTCATCCTCAACATCTCGGCGTTTATTGTCGTGTGCGAGGCCTTTCTCTGCATCCGGCCCCACTTCGGCTTGTGGCTCAAGACCTTCAATGTCAAGCCGAAGGTAGTGAAGGGCGTCCAAGCAGAGTGCGGAGGCGCCATGGTGGGCCAGATGCCCAACGTCCTCTGGCTTGAGGGCGCCTTTGTGGAAACCATCAAAGGGTGGCAATCGGGGTGGTTCTATATCACCGAGCCGCGGGACCCTAAATGGGCAGCGGCCCCCGAGTTCAGATCTGGTGCCCCTATGCAGCTCACCTCCTGGAAAAAGAAGGGCTTGCTATGGGGCAGTTCGGAGGAGCTGATAGGACTCCAGTCCTGTCTCCAGACCCTGGTGAACAAGAAGCCTAGGCTTGTCAATGTGATCTAGGTCATGCTCGTCCGCCGGATTCTCCCCTGCCAACAGCGGGCCTTCAATTTGTGGGAGTTGAATCCGGCACAACACCAGGCCTTGAGCGGGCTCTTCGACACGATGTACGAAGCTGCCTGGAGGGTGCTGTTCAAGGGTGGAGAAGCCCCCGCGTCCGCGACGGAAGACCGTGGATTCAGCACCAAGCACCCGGCCAGCGAGGTAAGCTTTGTTATCCTCTATGGGACATTTATTTTCTTTCATAGTTTGACTCTATGTGGGATCTAAAACTCCCAATGCCTTTGACAGGACTGGCAGAGGACGTCCGGACAGTAGATCGTCCGGCTGCCCTTCCTAAAGACTCCAGCAGACGCCTGCTTAACGGGCTGCTAGTCCCGCACTCTATGTGGTGCCGAGAAGAAGGCCAAGAAGAAGGCCACGGAACTCGAAGAAGTTCCCGGCGCCAGTGATATCGGACTCATCGTCCGATGGCTCGAGCGGACTCCTCCCAAGACGAGGAGGAGAAGAGGACTCTCTCCCGAGGAGGGAGAGAGGAAGAGGAAGGCTCCCCAATGGGGAGGCCGAAGGGTCCAAGAGGGGAAGGACTATTCCCCCGTACAGCTCCGCCAACGCCAACGTTGGCGACGAAGAGTGGCCCTCAAGGGCCAGGCCTCCGGCAAGATCGTAAGTATCCGAATTCCTGAATGATTTATAATTTCTCTTTTATGTCACACAATGTCCTTCTAATGCCGCACACTACCTATAGTCCGGCCGATGATGATCTCCCCGCTTCATTGAGCGGGTCGTTGGCTCCGTCGGATGTAGATTCCATCCCGACTGCCTCCACCCCTCGCGACGCTGAGGACGCCGAGGTGGGATCCCAGGAAGGGACCCATCAGGAGGAGGCTCCGGAGGTGCCACAACGCAGCCTCCCGGACTTTGCGCCGGACTCCATGCCGGAACCCGCAGTGGTTCCGAGTCCGGCAGCGCCCTTCGCAAGAAGGGCAAGATCGTGGACGCCGCAGCCTCCGTCCAACCGGAGGCACCGGATAACTTGCTGGAGGCGCTCAACGGCGCTTCCATCGAGGAGAACACCACACTATCATGAGTGTGGTGATTCAGAAGGTTCAGCTCGCCAAGAGCAGGCTGACCGAAGCCTGCAGTAGCCTTCTAACAGGCTTTGAGGTAAGAAGTTTAAAATATGTAATGTAATACCGCATAGACAGTAGCCCCTGATGCTCGGTTCGTTGTTCGGAAAGAAAAACCGGATTGAGGATCTAAAAAAGATATACGCAGGAGTGCTAAAAATTATGTCAATATGGGTTTGCAGGCTGCACTGCTGACCTCTGCCGCACTAACTGCGGAGGTTGGTGCTTTGAAGCAGGACCGCGAGCGGTCCAAGCAAGAGCTCGGCCTTGCCAAGAAGAAGCTCGAGGACAAAGAAGGTGAGTAACACCACTTTAAAATTTGTACCTTACAGAAAAGGATTTTGGTTGCAATAGAAATAACAAGGATAATGTGGGTACTGCAGGGGCCACGAACGAGGTGGCGACCCTGAAGGAGGCCGTATCCATGACGAACGCATGCGGCCATGAACGAGCGGAGCAAGAGAAGCAGGAGGCGCGGGTGGCGGAGGTGCGGCAAGAGCTCCGGGCTCTCATGGAAAAGCATGAGAGTTTGGAGCGCAACTCGAAGACTCGAGAGTCCGAGCTTGCCTCAGCTCTTGAAATTGCCAAAGCCGCTAAGGCCGAGGCCCGTAAGGCCCTCCAGGAGGTTGAGGATGTGAAGAAAATAGCGGCAGGTAAGGCATTTTTCATGCAAAGCAAGCATGTTAATGTAAATTACATTACTTACCGAATTCGGAGCTCTCGTAGGCGTTTGCAGATCTGCCTCAGAAGCGTGTCGATGCCACCTTGCATTCTACCTGGCGCAGGAGGGAGCTCAACGGAGAAGGTCTTTCGGTCTCGACGCCGAGGCGGACATCCGGTGCCCCTAGCGACCAGTGAAGCAGCTGGTCGAGCTCCACAAGGTAGCCGAGCAGGCCATGAAGGGCATCATAGTCCGTTTGTGGCACGGAGAGGCCATGCCTAGGAGCTACTTGACCTCGTCTGGCAGCTGGTGGATGCGCCCCTCGGTGGAGGTCATCAAGCGCTCACTTTGTATTGAAGGTGCCCGTCGGGCCTTGCCCGCGCAAAGGTGCACTGGGGCAGGCTGGATGCGGAGAGGCTTATCACTGACCCGCCGCCAGCGGGCAAGGAGTATCGTACGCCCGAGATGTACTATAAGACTATCCTGAAGGGTGCCCGCAAGATTGCGGATGAGTGCCCCAGAGATGTAATTATTGAGTAAACTCGCAATGTGTTATCCTGTGCGCTGAAAACTTTGTTCATATGCTCTAAGCAATGCTTATTGATTTAAAATATTACCTTCTGTGCGGCCGTTTATTAAATCTGAGAGATTGCAAGTCGTCGCCTTCAGCTCCCATGCCACAAGTGCTGGGGTGTTCGGGATAAACTTGAGCACTCTTGTGCCCATTTTTGGGTCCATTTAGGGAGGCGCTCAACACAAGGAACAAGGCAACCGGACTTATAATGCTTTAACACTCTCACTTAGCCACAGAATTCTATAATTTTAAATTTCGGCGAAGCCCCTAGTATTCGGAAGACCGAGTTCGGGGCGCTATCCACGCCTTGGCCGGACAGTATCCAGTTCATCGCTCGAAGCGGCATAGGTATTTAGGGACTCGAAAAGACCTCTCAAACGGCGACCAGTCTCTCGCCTTATCATGATGATCGAGCTTTTAGCTTTCTCCATCGAGGCGCGCCCAGCTCAACCGGGCGCAATCGCAGTGGTTCTCCCAAATGCTATCTTAGCGCATGAACGGAACGTAAGGTACCAAAACATGGGAGCCGGGCAAACCCAACTATTGACCCAAGACATGATTTGGAGCCGATTCATATAATGCTATAAGTTCGGGGTGCCGCACTTGTGAAAGTGTTCGGACTTATCACACCATAATTCGGGGAACATAAGCCCCTGGTGTATTCGGCCGTACCAAAATATATGGGTGCGAGATGTCATTAATGAACATATATGTAAAGTAATGCAATTATAGGCAAAAAGTGCTGCATTGTTTATTCAAGGAATTCTGCCATGAGTGCAGAATGATACAAATGGTGCGGTAAGCAAGGGATTGGACTAATTAAACATGTCCCCCTCTAGTGGTGGGCTGCGGACTAGTGTATTTAACAAATTAATGATCGTAATGGAGACCACCTGAGTGTTCGTCGCAGCCTTTGTCCCTCCCTGGCTGTTGCATCGTGAGTTCGGCAAGTTTGCCTCCGGACAGGGCCTCTGGTGAACGGAGTCCTGTGTATAAAAATAAGAAAAATAAAAATGAAAAGAGCGACACACTTGGGAGCCCCTGGTGTGGTTGAGCCGCACTCTGGGCCTGTTGTAGTCATGCCCCTCCCCCTATGCCCATGGTATCTCCAGAGCGTAATGATGTACGCGGAGAGCTGGTCTTGCAATCAAGTGAGGGCTGGGGTTGGGGCTGCATTGCTACGCGTGCTCGGAATGTGCCAGGTGGTATTGATTGATGTTGCTCCGGGCGCGTTTGGCCGTGTCCGGTCGTTTAACGGCTGGACTCGAAAATTGCCTTAAAAGGCTACTCTGTACTTCTGCCGCGAGAGGCGCTATGTGTTCCTCCGTTCAGAGGGAGTGTTCCATATTTCCGTTGACCGTGATGACTCCACGAGATCCTGGCATCTTGAGCTTGAGGTATGCATAATGCGGCACCACATTGAACTTTGCGAACGCGGTTCGTCCGAGCAGAGCGTGATAGCCGCTGCGGAACGGGACTATGTCGAAGATTAACTCCTCACTTCGAAATTATCCGGGATCCAAGACCACTTCTAGTGTGTGAACTGCATAATTGGCCTCAACACCTGGTATGACGCTGTGAAGGTCGTCTTTGTAGGTTTAATCCTTGAGGGTCTATGCCCATCTTGTGCAATCGTATCCCGATAAAGCAGGTTCAGCACTGCCGCCGTCCATCGGGACTCTCGTGAGGTGAAATCCATCGACGATTGGGTCTAAAACCAATGCGCGAATCCGCCATGGCGGATCTTGGTCGGGTGGTCTCTTCGATCGAAAGTGATCGGGCAAGAGGACCATGGATTGAACTTCGGGCGATCGCTCCATCGCATATCGTCCCTAAGTGCGCTTCCGCTCCCTCTTGGGTATATGGGTTGCGTATATCATGTTTACCGTCCGCACTTGTGGGGAAGCCCTTCATCTCTCTCTTGTTTGGCGGTCGGGTCTCTTCCTCGTCATCATTGTGCAGCCCCTTGTCATTGTTTTCGCAATTAACTTGCTCTGCTGCTTGAATACCCAACAATCTCTGTTGGTGTGATTAGCTGGCTTTTCGGGGGTGCCATGTATCTGGCAAGAGCGGTCAAGTATTCAGTCCAAATTGGACGGACCTGGAGTGGTTCTTTTGAATGGCTTCTTCCACTGACCGGGTTTAGAGCCTCGGAATCCAGTGTTGACTGCCGTATCCTCATTGTTGTCACCATTAACGCGGCGTTTGTTTTTGTTTCGACGCGACCTGCCATTGTGGTCCGTAGTATCCGGACTGCCAGCATTTTTACTGAGGTTGTTGCTGCGAGCTAGCCAGCTGTCCTCTCCCGCACATAAGCGGGTCATGAGTGATGTGAGGGCTGCCATGGATTTCGGCTTTTCCTATCCTAGGTGCCGGGCCAGCCATTCTTCGCGGATGTTATGTTTGAAGGCTGCGAGAGCCTCTGCGTCCGGACAGTCGACAATCTGATTTTTCTTTGTTAAGAACCGTGTCCAGAATTGCCTGGCCGATTCGTCTGGCTGCTGAATTATGTGGCTTAGGTCATCGGCGTCTGGTGGTCGCACATATGTGCCCTGGAAGTTGTCGAGGAATGCGGCTTCCAGGTCCTCCAAACACCCAATTGACTCTGCGGGCAGGCTGTTAAGCCAATGCCGAGCTGGTCCTTTAAGCTTGAGCGGGAGATATTTGATGGCGTGGAGATCGTCGCCGCGGGCCATATGGATATGAAGGAGATAATCCTCAATCCAAACCACGGGGTCTATTGTGCCATCGTAGGATTCAATGTTGACGGGTTTAAACCCTTCAGGGATTTGATGATCCATTACTTCATCTGTGAAGCATAGTGGGTGTGCGACACCTCTATATTGAGCAATATCATGACGTAGCTCAAGAGAGCGTTGTCTGCTATGTTCGGCTCGGCCGGAGTTGCTGTATCCGGCGCGACGGTATTCTTCGTGGGTCGTGGGGCGCCCGCGTGATCCGTAGATAGATCTGGATTGTCTTGCCTTGTCCTCCAATATATCCCGCAAGTCCAGCGCATTCCCTCGTGGCTTCGTACTTTTCAAGCGGTGCCGGGGTACGGTCTTGATGGAGGGCCTAGATGCCTCTCGTCGCGACCACGGGTGGTCGGTCCGCCAGACAGCGCTGGTGATGAAGGTATGTATGCTTCCTCCTCTAGTCGGGGAGCAACTTGCGTTTGGGTAGCTCTTGGAGGCGTTCGAGTTCATACTCTTGACGCGAGGACCTCGGTCCATCCGTCGGCCAGCAGGTCTTGATCAGCTTGAAGCTGTTGCTGCTTTTTCTTTAGGCTATTTCTTTGTGGCCATTAGCCTGCGCTTGAAACGCTCTTGTTCGACAGAGGTCCTCAGCACGACGATTATTGCCGTCGTCGAGGCTTGCCTCGTCTCCGGAGGTAGGTATGTAATTATCCTCCTCGACCTCTTAAATGCGCCGCTCTCGTGAGGGCTGGCTTCTGCGTCATCTGCGCTGAATCTGCTTTGGAGGGATTGTCTTCGCACTTTACGGGGTGTTATTGTCTCTGTGCGGAATCTCCATTCTTGCTGTGGCGGGATTTAGAGCGGCGCCGCTGACGTCGGCGCTTGGGCTGTTTTTTTAAGGAATCTGCCTCCGCTGCTTCTTCGCTGTCCCCATCCTTTGGGTTGTCCACCATGTATATGTCATATGATGAGGTGGTCTTCCAATGTCCCGTAGGCACTGGTTCTTGATCGTCTCCGGCATCGTCGTCCATACCGTCGATGTCTTCGGAGTCGTAGTCTAGCATGTCGGTTAGATCGTCGACAGTGGCTACAAAGTGGGTGGTGGGTGGGATTTGAATCTCTTCATCGTCCGCATCCCAACCATCCTGACCGTAGTCCGGCCAGGGCTCTCCTGATAACGAGAGATGCTTTAGCGAATTCAGGATGTCGCCAAAGGGTGAGTGCTGAAAGATGTCCGCGGCGGTGAGCTCCATGATCAGCGCCCAATCGGATTCGATTGGCAGGGGCGCAGGAGGTTCGGAGTCCGGCAAGGAGTCCGGCGCCTCGGAGTCATGAGCTTTATAAGGGACAAGGTCAGTATTCGGCTCTATCGCCGTTGAAGTCGCAGCCCCCAAGGCGGTGTCCCGCCACCTGTCCTCGATCTGCGCGGTCTGCTCCAAACTATGGGTTAGAGCGGACTCGCAGGTATGCGACCTCGAGGCTTTGTCCGTGGCGAGCTAAATCATGCCCATCGTCGCCAGGGCGGCACGCTATCGTGGCTCGAATCCGTCGAAGATCAAGTCTCCACGGATGTCGGCCGTGAAGTTTAGGCTTCCAAACCTAACCTGATGGCTAGGGGCGTAGCTTTCGATCTGCTCCAGATGGCCAAGTGAATTGGCCCGCAGTGCAAAGCCGCTGAACACGAAGATCTGTTCGGGGAGGAAAGTCTCACCCTGGATGGCGTTGTTGTTGATTGAAGAAGCCATCAAGCCTATCGGTGACGACACAGAGGAACTCTCAATGAAAGCACCAATGTCAGTGTCAAAACCGTCGGATCTCGGGTAGGGGGTCCCGAACTGTGCGTCTAGGCAGATGGTAACAGGAGACAAGGGACACGATGTTTTTACCCAGGTTCGGGCCCTCTCGATGGAGGTAAAACCCTAGTCCTGCTTGATTGATATTGATGATATGGGTAGTACAAGAGTGGATCTACCACGAGATCAAGGAGGCTAAACCCTAGAAGCTAGCCTATGGTATGATTGTTGTAATGGTTGTGTTGTCCTACGGACTAAAACCCTCCGGTTTATATAGACACCGGGGAGGGCTAGGGTTACATAGAGTCGGTTACAATGGTAGGAGATCTACATATCCGTATCGCCAAGCTTACCTTCCACGCCAAGGAAAGTCCCATCCGGACACGGGACGAAGTCTTCAATCTTGTATCTTCATAGTCTTGGAGTCCGGCCGATGATGATAGTTCGGCTATCCGGACACCCCCTAGTCTAGGACTCCCTCACTCATTAAGCAACACCTCATCCCTCCTTTGATAGTATTGGATTTTCCTATAGACTCAATGTGATATTGGATCACTAAAATAGAAAATGTAGAGTCTTGATCTTGGAGCTTGAGCCAATCCTTTGTCCTTAGCATCTTGAAGGAGTTCCACATCCTCTAGTCCATGCCACTCCATTATTGAACTTGTCTGAAACATACTAGGTAAAAGTGTTAGTCCAACAGGAGATATGTTGACATTAATTACCAAAATTACCCAGTGAGGGAGTCCTGGACTAGGGGGTGTCCGGACAGCCGGACTATCATCGTCCGCCGGACTCCAAGACTACGAAGATACAAGATTGAAGACTCCGTCCCGTGTCCAGATGGGACTTTCCTTGGCGTGGAAGGCAAGCTTGGCGATACGGATATGTAGATCTCCTACCATTGTAACCGACTCTGTAACCCTAGCCTCCTCCGGTGTCTATATAAACCGGAGGGCTTTAGTCCGTGAGGACACAACATACATTACAACAATCATACCATAGGCTAGCTTTAGGGTTTAGCCTCCTTGATCTCGTGGTAGATCCACTTTTGTACTACCCATATCATCAATATTAATCAAGCAGACGTAGGGTTTTACCTCCATCGAGAGGGCCCGAGCACGGGTAAAACATCGTGTCCTCTCCTCTCTGTTACCATCCACCTAGACGCACAGCGGGACCCCTACCGAGATCCGCCGGTTTTGACACCGACATTGGTGCTTTCATTGAGAGTTCCTCTGTGTCGTCACCGATAGGCTTGATGGCATCTACAACCAACGACGCTGTCCTGGGCGGGACTTTTCTCCCCGGACAGATCTTCGTGTTCGGCGGCTTCGCACTGCGGGCTAATTCGCTTGGCCATCTAGAGCAGATCGAAAGCTACGCCCCTGGCCGACAGGTCAGATTCGGAAGCCTAAACTTCATGGCCGATGTCCGCGGAGACTTGATCTTCGACGGACTCGAGCCTGGCCCGAAGCGCCGCCTTTGTGATGATGGGCATGATCTAGCTCATCACCGAACAAAGCCTTGGTGGCGCGACATGAATCCGCTTCGGCCATCAGTCCAGAGCCGATCGCCCAAATCGAGGATCGGTGGATAGACGCCGCCTCGGGGGCTTCAACTTCCACGGCGATGGAGCCGAACACTATTCTTGTCCCCCGCGAAACTCGTGATTCCGAGGCGCCGGACTCCTTGCCGGACTCCAGGCCTCCCACGCCCCTACCAATCAAGTAGGATTGGGCGCCGGTTATGGAATTCACCGCCGCGGACATCTTCCAACACTCGCCCTTTGGCGACATCCTAAATTCGCTAAAGCATCTCTCGTTATCGGGAGAGTCCTGGCCGGACTATGGCCAGGATGGTTGGGGTACGGACGAGAAGAAATTCAGAGCCCACCCACCACCCACCTTGTAGCCACTGTTGACGATCTAACCGACATGCTAGACTACGACTCCGAGGACATCGACGCTATGGACGACGATGCGGAGATTTAACAGAACCAGCGCCCCACAGGCTTTGGAAGACCACCTCGTTATCGACATATACATGGTGGACACCCCAAAAGACGGGACGGCGAAGAAGCAAATGGAGGCAGACTCTTTAAAGAAGCAGCCAAACGCCGGCGGCGTCGGGCGCCGCTCTAAATCCCGCCACGACAAGAATGGAGATTCTGGCACAGGAGATAATAATACCCCAGAGAGTGCCGAAGACAATCCCCTCCAGCAAGACTCGGCGCAGGAGGATGCATAAGCAAGCTGAGGGATCGAAGAAGGTGAGAGTGTCTAGAGGGGGGGTGATTAGACTACTCGACAAGATAAAAATTCTGTCTTTTATCAAGACAGATTTTGGCAGATTTTGCATAACACACAAGTCAAGTAGCACACTACACATGCAATTCTAGAGTATGGGCAGCGGAAAGTAAATTGCACAAGTAGTAAAGATAAGTGGAGAAGATCAAACGCAATTTGGAGACGCGGTGATTTTTCTCGTGGTTCCGATAGGTGGTGCTATCGTACATCCACGTTGATGGAGACTTCAACCCACGGAGGGTAACGGCTGCGAGAGTCCACGGAGGGCTCCACCCACGAAGGGTCCATGAAGAAGCAACCTTGTCTATTCCATCATGGCCTACGCCCACGGAGGGCTAGCCTTACTCGGGGTAGATCTTCACGAAGTAGGCGATCTCCTTGCCCTTACAAACTTCTTGGTTCAACTCCACATCTCAACGACGGAGGCTCCCAAGCGACACCTAACCAATCTAGGAGGCACCACCCTCCAAAAGGTAATAGATGGTGTAGATGATGATGAACTCCTTGCTCTTGTGCTTCAAATGATAATCTCCCCAACACTCAACTCTCCTCACTGATTTGGCTGTGGTGGAAGAAAGGATTGAGTGGAAAGCAACTTGGGAAGGCTAGAGATCAAGCTTCATATGGTGGGAGTGGAGCAACTTGATCTCAACACAAGGGTAGGTAGTTCTCTTCTCAGAAATGTAAGGTAGGAGTGGTAGTTCTTTCTGATGGCTCTCTCCACGAATGAAGAGGGGGTGGAGGGGTATTTATAGCCTCCACCCAAAATCCAACCGTTACACACATTTGAGCAATCTCGGTGGGACCGAAGTGGACAACTCGGTGAGACCGATAGTTCAAATAATGTGAACGTTGGGATTTTCGGTGGGACCGAAAATACAATCTCGGTTAGTCCGATTCGTGCAATGACAAGAGCAAGCCAGTTTCGGTGGGACCGACTTCATCATCTCGGTGACACCGATTTGATGACAGAAGGTTACAAAAGCTTGGCAACTCTTGTTTCGGTGAGACCGAGTTCAGAATCGGAAAATCCGAGTTTTCTAGGGTATGGCTTATGGCTGAGGTGGTTCATCTCGGTGTGACTGAGTTTGGAATATCGGTGGGACCGAGACTACTTATGAGTGTGTATGGCAGTGAAAGTTGCTGATAGTTTAGGAGATGTATCACTAAGCACTTGAGCAACCAGATCATCATCATAACCTCATCCCCTTTTAATAGTATTGGCTTTTCCTATGGACTCAATGTGATCTTGGATCACTAAACCAAAATGGAATCTTGAGCTTTTGCCAATGCTTGCCTTAGCATTTTGAGGGTCCACCTCTTCAGTCCTTTTGCCATGCCAATGTGATTGAATTTCCTGAAACATACTTGATGAAAGCATTAGTCCAACCACAAAGTATGTTGTCATTAATTACCAAAACCACCCGGGGAGCAAATGTGCTTTCAATCTCCCCCTTTTTGGTAATTGATGGCAACACACTAAACAAGACATCAAAGCTTATTGAAAGAAAGACAGAATTATCACGAAAGCTTTGACAAACATGTAGTACACAGGCTCCCCCTACAAGTGTGCAAGATTTTCATAAATTATGGTTTTGGACTACCACAAGCACACAAGAGAGAAAAGCAAGATGTGCTACATGCAGCTTGGCTATATGCATCGAAAGATGAAAAGAAGTGAGTGATAATGCATATGTGCATGGTGATTTCTTGCAAACAAGTATTCACAAGCAAGTCACCATCATGCACATTCGCAAAGTGCATATACTTACCTTGAGGTTCCTTGGCATTGTACCAAGAGATAAACTTGGGAAAACAAGGTTAGATAACACAAGAGTATTTCTTCAACCAACTACAAGAACATCAAGAGTACCAAGCCAGGGATGACATGTATAAAGAGTGTCTCATATTGAGCACAAGCTTGAATCAGCAAACATGTCTCCGAAACTAAAAGATTTTCAATGAACTCTGAGAGATTTTGCTTTCCATAAGATATCAATTGTGAAGATTCCTCTCCCTTTGAGTTCTCTCAGATCAAGGGGGTTTGATGGAAAGAGCAAAATCAAAAGAATGATGCCAAATGAGAATGACGCCAATTGTAATGTCAAATGTGAAACACGGCAAGAAATTCTCTTATAAGAAAAAAAAACTTTGAAGCTTTGATGTGATTCTCTCCCCCTTAAGGTAAGATTGCTCTTCTTCTCCCCCTAAATCTTCTCTTCTCCCCCTAAGTCTTCTCCCCCTTTGACATCAAGTGCCGAAAAGGACAGCAAACTAGGAAGGTCAGGGAAGATGGAAAGAAAGAAGTGGGATCCTTAAGAATCACAACAGGGCAAAAAGGAACATGCATAGAGAATCATTGAGTGGAGCTGCAGAAGATGATATCCTGAAAGATATTAATCGGTAACACCGAATTAAGATGGATCGGTGGGTCCGAAAGTCAGGGACTTAGGGTAGATCCTTTTCGGTTAGACCGAAATATTTAAATCGGTGACGCCGAGTTTAATTCCAAGGAAATACAGAAATAATTCAGCTCACTTTGCGAGGAATGTTTCAAAGGATTTGCAATGAATTTGTGAATGATTTTCGAGGAATTGATCAGAGCCAGAAGGATATTCACAAAGACAGAAGAATAGAATTGAAAAAGATTCCTAGATGAAGTTTTTTTTTTAAAAAAAAAGAAAACTCAATGAGAGAACATAAGAGAAAATAGAAAGACTCCAAAACATATGTACTTCATCTAGATAAGGGTCGGCGACAAGGTCACCTATGTTTGAGTATATTGACTTAGGAGTCAAATGAGAACATTTGATCATAGGTCATACTCATCATTTAAGCACAAGTGGGGTTACCACTTTTACATAAAGCATTGATGTGTTCACATCATTTGAAGATGCTTTAGCTCAATTTTTAGAGCAAAGCTCCTTAAAGATGTGAAGAACATACCTTGGGCTTGTTGTTGCTTTGCTCATGTAGGTGAACTTGATGTAGGTGCTCATTGAATGTGAAGTTGGAGCGCCATTTCTACTTGTGTAGTTCATCTTCCTACATGGGTTAGGCAAGCAAGGAAATACTCAAGGATATCCAAGATAACAAGAGTGAAATACTAGATGTATAAGATGTCAAAAAGGATATGTGGAATTTTGTTCCTTGAACTCAACATCCCAAAGGGCTAGATACTTGGTCAATGACAAGATTACTCATGATTTGAGTGTGTGGTAATCTTGTGGAATGTAGATCATCCAAGTACCTGCAAGGAGTTAGATGCAATACAAGGAGGCAAATGTGTCCAAGACATATGATCATCATCATAAGAGAAATATCAAGGATTAGTCAAGTAGGCTCATGCCTTGCATGCATCAATGGAGTTCTCACTCCAAGTTTGAAGCATCAATGATGTTCAACTCACTCCTTAAGCGACAAAACACCTTCTCATCAAGAGGTTTTGTAAAGATATCAGCGAGTTGTTTGTCAGTACGAACATGCTTAAGATTGATGTCACCCTTGGCAATGTGATCACGAATAAAATGGTGACGAACTTCAATATGTTTCGTTCGAGAGTGTTGCATGGGATTGTGTCCAATTTTAATCGCACTCTCATTGTCACAAAGCAAGGGAACATGTCTCACATGTATCCCATAATCCTTAAGCGTTTGTGTCATCCATAGCAATTGAGCACAACATGAACCAGCAGCAATATATTCCGCTTGGCAAGTGGATAATGATACGAATTTTGTTTCTTGGAGGACCAAGATACAAGGGATCGACCAAGGAATTGACACGCACGAAGTTGACTTTCTATCAACCTGTCACCGCATAGTCCGAGTCGGAATAGCCAACAAGGTCGAAAGAGGCCCTCTTAGGATACCAAATGCCAAAGTTTGGTGTGTGTATCAAATATCTCACAATCCTTTTAACAGCTTTAAGATGACATTCTTTAGGGGCTGCTTGATATCGAGCACACATGCATACACTCAACATTATGTCAGGACGAGAAGCACAAAGATATAGTAGAGAACCAATCATAGATCGGTAAACCTTTTGATCAATGGGTTCTCCATCTTTTGTCAAGTCATTATGTCCACTTGTAGGCATGGGGTTCTCATACCTTGCTTTCTTGCATGTTGAACTTCTTGAAGAGATCCTTGGTGTACTTTGTTTGTGAGACAAAGGTACCCTCCTTAGATTGCTTGATTTGCAACCCAAGGAAGAATTTGAGTTCACTCATCATGGACATCTCATACTTCTCCGACATGAGCTTTCCAAACTTCTCGCTAAAATGAGGGTTAGTTGAACCAAAGATAATATCATCAACATATATTTGGCACACAAATAGTTCACCATCAACCCTTTTCGTGAACAGCGTTGAGTCTATCTTTCCAATCTCAAAGCCTTTTTCAAGAAGAAAGCTAGTCAAGATTTGTACCAAGCTCTAGGAGCTTGTTTAAGACCATAAAGAGCTTTGTGCAACTTGTAAACATGATTAGGCTTTTGGGATTCACAAACCGGAGGTTGTTTCACAAATACTTCCTCCTCAATTTCACCATTTAGGAAAGCACTTTTAATATCCATTTGATAGAGAGTAATATCATGGTGATTGGCATAAGCAAGAAGAATGCGAATGGACTCAAGTCTAGCAACGGGGCATAGGTCTCACCATAGTCCATACCTTCGACTTGTGTGTAACCTTGAGCTACGAGACGAGCCTTGTTGCGGATGACTTGTCCATCTTCATCTTGCTTGTTCCAAACACCCATTTGGTTCCAATGACGTTTTGATCATCCTTGGGCTTCTCTACCAAAGTCCATACCTTGTTCCTCTCGAAGTTGTGTAGCTCTTCGTGCATAGCGTTCACCCAATCCGAGTCTTCAAGTGCTTCTTCTACCTTCATAGGTTCAAGACTATAGATAAATGAGTAATGCTCACAAAAGTTAGCTAAGCGAGTTTTAGAGCGAGTAATTCTCCCGGAGTTGATGTCATTGATCATTTGTTCCACGGGATGATTTTTCTTGACTCTTGCTCGGACTCGGGATAGCTTTTGTTGAGGTTGTGGCTGAGCTTCCTCATCATCTTCATCTTCCTCTTCTTCTTCTTCATTGTTGTTGGTGTTGTCTTGAGGCGGTGGAGAAGGAGGTTGTGGTGGATCTTCTTGTTGCACTTCCTCATCTTGGTGAGTTCCACTTGTGGAGTCCTCCATGTTGCCTTGAGGTTCATCTCGCCGTGAGGTAGGGGGCTCCACATATGTAGATGATGTACTCTCCTTCACTTCCATGGGACGGATCTTTCCAATAGATAAATCTTGGATGGCTTCCGATGGGTCCTTGTCTCCTACATCAATAGGCATTTGCTCTACTTGCGAGCCATTAGATTCATCAAACTTCACGTCTACCGTCTCTTCAACCTTTCGGGTGAAATTATTGTAGACATGGTAGGTGTGGGAGTTTGATCCATAACCAAGAAAAAAACCTTCATGAGTTTTAGGAGCAAATTTAGACCGACGATGCTTATCAAGGATATAGCATTTCAACCAAAGACACGAAAGTATCCCACTTGGGGTTTGTTACGGTGAGGAGCTCAGATGATGTCTTGCCGAGGAGCTTATGAAGATAAAGCCTGTTGATAGCATGACAAGCTGTCTCGACCGCTTCCCCCAAAAATGCTTCGTGTCTTGTATTCATCAAGCATCGTGCTCGCCATCTCTATGAGCGCTCGGTTCTTCCTCTCAACAACTCCATTTTGTTGAGGAGTGTACGTAGTCGAGAACTCATGTAGAATCCTTCCTCATCGAGAAAAGAGTCTACATTGGCGTTCTTGAACTCCGCTCCATTGTCCTCCGAACTTTCTTGATCTTCACCTCAAATTGATTTTGGGCCTTTCGCAAAGGTTTTGAAGATTTTCGAACCTGTGATTTGTCATCAAGGAAAAATACCCACGTAAATCTGGAATAATCATCAACTATAACTAGACCAAAGGAGTTACCACCAAGGCTTTTGTAAGCATTGGGACCAAGAGATCCATATGAAGAAGCTCAAGCGGTCTCCTTGTGGTCATGATGTTCTTCACGGATGACTTCCACCTACTTGTTTTCCTGCTTGATAAGCACTACAAAGTCTATCTTTGTCAAAGAAAACATCTTTAACGCCAAGAATATGATCACCTTTGATCAGCTTGTCTAGATTACGATACCAACATGTCCAAGCCTTCTATGCCATAACCAACCTTTAGCGGATTTAGCAATGAAGCAAGCTCTAGGTTGGGCTTTCTTAGTGAAATCAACAATATATAGATCACCTCTACGGATACCGGTAAATGCCATGTTATGATTGTCACGACGAAAGACTTGGCAATCTACTTCGGTGAATAGCACATTGAATCCAAAGTCAGCTAATCTAGACACGGAAAGTAAATTGTATCCAAGAGATTCTACAAGCATGACATTTTGAATAGAGCTATCATGAGATATGGCCACCTTACCAAGGCCAAGTACCTTACCCTTGGAGTTGTCTCCAAAAGTCACATACTTGCATGGACCATCGTTCTTTGCAAGCTCTCAAACATGTCTTTGTCTCCGGTCATGTGGTCGGTGCATCCACTATCAAGAATCCACTCTTTTCCACGGATATGTAGTCTCTCAGATTTGCCATAAGATTGAGACTCTTCATGATCTTGTCTAGCTCGGTGTCCGAATCGAGTAATCATCATCATGCTCATGCTCATCATCATATTGACCCATAGATTGTTCATCATCAACACCTAGGTCAATTTGATAACTACTTGCATTAGTTTTGTCAATGTGACAATAATCATCGGAATGCAATACAAGAGCATTTCTAATTAGAACATTGATAAGACCGGGATCACCCTTCTTTTTCATAAGATCACGAAGCTCAAAGAAGCATTTATCAAAGTTGGGATCATTGGGGCGCATCATATCAAATTCAATAGTCTTGTATAGAATTTCATCAAGACCTCTCAAAGAGTAGTCCGGATAAAGTTCTTCCAAGAACTTCCACATAGCATAGGCGCACTCAAAGTTTGTAACGAGCTTAAGCAAGTTATCGGGTAACCCTCTAATGATAAGATTTACAGTTCTAAGGTTACTGAAGAAAATCAAGCTCTTCATCCATGGTAGGGTGCAAGGGGTCAAATGGAGGCACATAGGGGTCTCAAATATATTTGCATAAATTGTATGTCTTAAAGATAATAAGCATTTCAATCCTCCACGAGTTATAGGACACTCCATTAAGAATAGGCACTCTATGGCTAACACTCCCAAACGTAGACACATCCATCTTCCTCCAATGGTGTGTAAACCAAAGCAATGGAGACCAAAGCTCGATACCAATTGAGGGATCAAGAAGGTGAGAGTGTCTAGAGGGGGTGATTAGACTACTCGACAAGATAAAAATTTGTCTTTTATCAAGGACAGATTTTGGCAGATTTTGCATAACACACAAGTCAAGTAGCACACTACACATGCAATTCTAGAGTATGGGCAGCGGAAAGTAAATTGCACAAGTAGTAAAGAGAAGTGGAGAAGATCAAACGCAATTTGGAGACGCGGTGATTTTTCTCGTGGTTCCGATAGGTGGTGCTATCGCACTTCCACGTTGATGGAGACTTCAACCCACGGAGGGTAACGGCTGCGAGAGTCCACGGAGGGCTCCACCCACGAAGGGTCCACGAAGAAGCAACCTTGTCTATTCCATCATGGCTCACGCCCACGGAGGGCTAGCCTTACTCGGGTAGATCTTCACAAGTAGGCGATCTCCTTGCCCTTACAAACTTCTTGGTTCAACTCCACATCTCGACGACGGAGGCTCCCAAGCGACACCTAACCAATCTAGGAGGCACCACCTCCAAAAGGTAATAGATGGTGTAGATGATGATGAACTCCTTGCTCTTGTGCTTCAAATGATAATCTCCCCAACACTCAACTCTCCTCACCGATTTGGCTGTGGTGGAAGAAAGGATTGAGTGGAAAGCAACTTGGGAAGGCTAGAGATCAAGCTTCATATGGTGGGAGTGGAGCAACTTGATCTCAACACAAGGGTAGGTAGTTCTCTTCTCGTAAATGTAAGGTAGGAGTGGTAGTTCTTTCGATGGCTCTCTCCACGAATGAAGAGGGGTGGAGGGTATTTATAGCCTCCACACAAAATCCAACCGTTACACACATTTGAGCAATCTCGGTGGGACCGAAGTGGACAACTCGGTGAGACCGATAGTTCAAATAATGTGAACGTTGGGATTTTCGGTGGGACCGAAAATACAATCTCGGTTAGTCCGATTCGTGCAATGACAAGAGCAAGCCAGTTTTGGTGGGACCGACTTCATCATCTCGGTGACACCGATTTGATGACAGAAGGTTACAGAAGCTTGGCAACTCTTGTCTCGGTGAGACCGAGTTCAGAATCGGAAAATCCGAGTTTTCTAGGGTATGGCTTATGGCTGAGGTGGTTCATCTCGGTGTGACTGAGTTTGGAATATCGGTGGGACCGAGACTACTTATGAGTGTGTATGGCAGTGAAAGTTGCTGATAGTTTAGGAGATGTAACACTAAGCACTTGGCAACCAGATCATCATCATAACCTCATCCCCTTTTAATAGTATTGGCTTTTCCTATGGACTCAATGTGATCTTGGATCACTAAACCAAAAATGGAGTCTTGAGCTTTTGCCAATGCTTGCCTTAGCATTTTGAGGGGTCCACCTCTTTAGTCCTTTTGCCATGCCAATGTGATTGAATTTCCTGAAACATACTTGATGAAAGCATTAGTCCAACCACAAAGTATGTTGTCATTAATTACCAAAACCACCCGGGGAGCAAATGTGCTTTCACAAGCCCTCACGAGAGGGCGGCAGACGAAGAGGTTGAGGATTACAACTATATGCCTCCCTCCGAAGACGAGGCAAGCCTCAACGATGACAAATTCATCGTGCCCGAGGATCCCGTCGAACAAGAGCGTTTCAAGCGCAGGCTTATCGCCATAGCAAACAGCCTAAAGAAAAAGCAGCAACAGCTTCAAGCTGATCAGGACCTGCTGGCCGATCGATGGACCGAGGTCCTCGCGGCCGAAGAGTATAAACTCGAACGCCCCTCCAAAAGCTATCCAAGACGCAAGCTGCTCCCCGATTAGAGGAGGAAGCATACATACCTCCATCACCGGCGCAAGACGATATGGTCGACCGACCACCCCGTGGTCGTGACAGAGAGGCATCCAGCCCCCAGCCAAGACCGTGCACTCGCATCGCTCCAAAAGTACGGCCAAGAGGAACGCGCGGACTTGCGAGACATATTGGAGGACAAAGCAAGGTAATCCAGATCCATCTATGGATCACGTGGGCACCCCCGACCCATGACGAATACCGTCATGGCGGATACAATAACCCGCCGGGCGAACATAGCGCGACAGCGCTCTCGAGCTGCGTCGCGATATTGCTCAATACAGAGGCGCCGCACACCCGCTATGCTTCACTGACGAAGTAATGGATCATCAAATCCCTGAAGGGTTTAAACCCGTAAACATCGAATCCTACGACGGCACGACAGACCCCGCGGTTTGGATCGAAGATTACCTTCTCCACATCCATATGGACCGCGGCGACGATCTCCATGCCATCAAGTACCTCCCACTCAAGCTTAAAGGACCAGCTCGGCATTGGCTCAACAGCTTGCCCGCAGAGTCAATTGGGTGTTGGGAAGACCTGGAAGCCGCATTCCTTGATAACTTCCAGGGCACGTATGTGCGACCACCAGACGCCGACGACCTAAGCCACATCATTCAACAGCCAGATTTAATCGGCGGACAATTACGACACGGTTCTTGACAAAGAAAAACCAAATCATCGACTGTCCGGATGCAGAGGCCCTTGCAGCCTTCAAGCACAACATCCGCGACGAATGGCTAGCCCGGCACCTGGGACAGGAAAAGCCGAAATCTATGGCGGCCCTCACATCAATACTGACACGCTTCTGTGCGGGAGAGGATAGCTGGCTAGCTCGCAGCAACAATCTCCGTAAAAATTCTGGCAGTCCGGATACTAAGGACAACAATGGCAGGTCACGACGAAACAAAAACAAACACCGCATTAACGGCGACGATAAGGAGGATACGACAGTCAACGCCGGATTCCGAGGCTCTAAACCCGGTCAACGGAAGAAGCCATTCAAAAGAACCACTCCGGGTCCGTCCAATTTGGACAGAATACTCGACCGCTTATGCCAGATACATGGCACCCCTGAAAAACCAGCTAATCACACTAATAGAGATTGCTGGGTGTTTAGGCGGGCAGGCAAGTTAATTGCCGAAAACAATGACAAGGGGCTAAACAATGACGACGAGGAGGAGACCCGACCGCCGAACAATAGAGGACAGAAGGGTTTTCCTCCACAAGTGCGGACGGTGAACATGATTTACGCGACCCATATACCCAAGAGGAGAGGAAAGCGCACTAAGGGACGTCTATGCGATGGAGCCAGTCGCCCAAGTTCAATCCATGGTCCTCTTGTCCGATCACTTTTGATCGAAGAGACCATCCGACCAGCATACGCCATGGCGGATTCACCGCATTGGTTTTAGACCCAATCGTCGATGGATTTCACCTCATGAGAGTCCTGATGGACGGCGGTAGTAGCCTGAACCTGCTCTATCAGGATACAAGGCAAAATGGGCATAGACCCTCAAGGATTAAACCTACAAAGACAACCTTTAAAGCTGTCATACCGGTGTGGAAGCCAATCTGCACTGAGCTCACCACACCGAAGTGGTCTTGGATCCCGGATAATTTCCGAGCGAGGAGTTAATCTTGACATAGTCCCGTTTCGCAGCGGCTATCACGCTCTTCTCGGACGAACCGCGTTTGCAAAATTCAACGCGGTGCCGCATTATGCATACCTCAAGCTCAAGATGCGAGGCCCTCGTGGAGTCATCACGGTCAACGGAATACGGAACGCCCTCCGAACGGAGGAACATACAATGACTCTCGCGGCGGAAATCTGAGTAGCCTCTTAAGGCAATTCTCGAGTATGGTCGTTAAACGGCCGGATACAGCAAAACGCGCCCGAAGCAATACCAACCAAGACCACCTGGCGCGATCAGAGCACGCGTAGCAATGCGTCCCTAACCCCCGCCCGCGCGTAATCGCAAGAATAACCCTCCGCGTACATCATTACGCTTTGGAGATACCATGGGCACAGGGGCAGGGGCACGATCGCAATGGACCCAGAGTGCGGCTCGACCGCACCAGGGGCTCGCAAGTTTGCCCCCTTTTTTATTATTATTTTCCATCTTTGTGTACACAGGACTCTGTTAACCAGAAGCCCTGTCTGGCGGTGAACCTGCCGAACTCATGATGCAACAGTCAGGGACGAAAGAAGGCTGCGACGAACACTCAGGTGGTCTCAATTACGAGCATTAAATTCGATTATATACACCAAGTCCGCAGCTCACCTCTGGAGGGGGACATGTTTACCTAGTCCAAATCCCTTGCTTACCGCACTATTTGTATCAGTCCGCACTCATAGCAGACTTCCTTTAATAAATAATGCAACACTTTTCGACTGCAATTACATTACCTTTTTATATATATGTTCATTACATGACATCTTGCACCCGTATATTTTGGTACGGCCTAATACACCAGGGGCTTATGTTCCCCACATTATGGTGTGATAAGTCCGAACACTTTCATAAGTGCGGCACCCCGAACTTATAGCATTATATGAATCGGCTTCGAATCATGTCTTGGGTCAATAGTTGGGTTTGCCCGACTCCCACGTTTTGGTGCCTTATGTTCCGTTATGTCGGCTAAGGTAGCACTGGGAGAACCACTGCGATTGCGCCCCGGTTGAGCCGGGCGAGCGCCTCAGTGGAGAAAGCTAAAACTGACTGGCATGATAAGGCGAGAGACTGGTCGCTGTTCGAGAGATCTTTTCGGGTCCTTAAAGACTCACGCCGCTTCGAGCGAAGTTCCGGACCATGTCCGATGAAGGCATGGATAGCACCCTGGATTCGGTCTTCCGAATACCAGGGGCTTCGCCGAAATTTAAAATTATAGAATTCTATGGCTAAGTGAGAGTGTTCAAGCATTATAAGTCCGGTTGCCTTGTTCGTTGTGTTGAGCGCCTCCCTAGATGGACCCAAAAATGGGAACAAGAGTGCTCAAGTTTATCCCGAACACCCCAACACTCGTGGCTTGGGGGCTTAAGCCAACGACTTGCCATCTCTCAGATTTTATAAACGGCCGCACAGAAGGTAATATTTTAAATTAGACAAGTGTTGCTTAATGCGCACATGAACAATGTTTCAGCGCACAGGATAATACATAACGAGTTTACTCAAAGATTACATTTCTGGGGCACTCATCCGCAATATCGTGGGCTCCCTTCAGGACAGTTTTATAATACATTTCAGGCGTGCGATACTCCTTGCCCGGTGGCGGTGGGTCCGTGAGAAGCTTCTCCGCATCGAACCTGCCCCAGTGTACCTTTGTGCGGGCAAGGGCCCGACGAGCACCTTCAATACAGGCGGAGCGCTTGACGACCTCCACCCAGGGGCAGGCATCCACCAGCCGCCGCACGAGGCCAAAGTAGCTCCTAGGCATGGACTGTCCAGGCCACAGCCGGACTATTAGGCCCTTCATGGCCTCCTCAGCTACCTTGTGGAGTTCGACCAGCTGCTTCAGCTGGTCGCTTGGGGGGCACCGGGTGTCCGACCTCAGTGTACTGAGACCAGAAGACTTTCTCCGTCGAGCTCCGCTCCTCGCCACGATAGAATGCGGCGGCATCGGATGCACTACGCGGCAGATCTGCAAACACCCCTGGAGAGCTCCGAATGCGGGTAAGTGTCAGGTAGTTTACATTAACATGCCTGCTTTGCATGAAAAATGCCTTACCCGCCGCTATCTTCTTTATATCTTCAACTTTCTGAAGGGCCTTATGGGCCTCGGCCTTGGCGGACTTGGCACTTTCGAGAGCCGAGGCAAGCTCGGACTCTCGAGTCTTGGAGTCACGCTCCAAACTCTCATGCTTATCCATGAGAGCCTGGAGCTCTTGCCGAACTTCCGCCACCCGTGCCTCCTGCTTTTCTCGCTCTGCCCGTTCCGCGGCCGCGCTGTGTTCGGCCGCGGACACAGCCTCCTTCAGGGCTGCCACCTTGTTAGTGGCCCCTGCGATACCCATACTATCCTTGTTAATTTTATTGCACTCAAAACCCTTTTCTGTAAGGTAACTATTCAAAGTGGTGTTCCTCACCTTCTTTGTCCTCGAGCTGCTTCTTGGCATGGCCGAGCTCTTGCTCGGACCGCTCGAGATCCTTCTTCAACACATCGACCTCCGCCGATAGTGCGGCAGAGGTCAGCAGCAAGAGCCTGCAAACCCATATTGACATATTTTAAGCATCCTGCAGATATCTTGTTAGATCCTCAGTCCGGCTTTTCTTTTGAACACCGAACCGAGCATCGTGGGCTACCGTCTATGCGGTATTACATTACATAATTTTAACTTCTTACCTCAAAGCTTTGTTAAAAGGCTGCTGCAGAGCTTCGGTCAGCCCGCTCTTGGCAAGTGAACCTTTTGAATCACCGCACTCATGATAGTGCGGTGTTCTTCCTCGATGGAAGCGCCTTTAAGCGCCTCCAGCAAGTTATCCGGCGCGCCCGGTTGGGACGGAGGTCGCCGGTGTCACGGTCTTGCCCTTCTTTGAAGGGCCGCCATCGACTCTGGAACCACTGCGGGTTCCGATGTAGAGTCCGCACAAAGTCCGGAGGCAGCTCGACGGCGCCCGAGCCTCCTCCCGATGGGTCCCTCTCGATCCCACCTCGGCGTCCTCGCCGCGCGGGGTAGTGGCGGTCGGAAGTGAATCCACATCCGATGGGGCCAAGGACCCGCTTGATGAAGCGGGGAGATCATCATCGGCCGGACTACGGACAGAACGCGGCATTAGAAGGACAGTACGCGACACGAAAGAAATTACATATCAAGGATCCGGATACTTACGATCTTGCCGGACGCCTGGCCCTTGGAGACCATTCATCCTCGCCAACGGTGGTGTTGGCGAAACTGTCCGGGGGGATAGTCCTCCCCCTCTTGGACCCTTCGGTCTCCCCTATTGGGGAGGCCTTCCTCTTCTTCTCTCCCTCCTCCGGGAGAGAGTCCTCCTCCTCCTCGTCTTCGGGGGAGGAGTCCGCCTCGTCGTCGGACACCTGATTGCGGGAACTCTTTCGAGTCCCGCGCCGCCTTTCTTGGTTTTTCTTCTCGGCACCACATGCGGTGCCGGAACCAGCAGCCCTGCTAAATGGGCGTCCACTGGGTCTTCTGGCATGGGAGCCGGGCTGATAAGCTGCTTGGCCTTCTCCACCCATTCCTGTCAAAGGAAAAGAAAGAATGAAACCCTCTTAGAATCAATTCGATTACCACAAGTGTCCCGTAATGGGGTTGAATCACTTACCTCGTCAGTTGGATGCTGCGAGCTAAATCCGCGATCTTCCGTCGCGGATGCGGGGGCTTCGGCGCCCTTAAACAGCACCCTCCAGGCGCCTTCGTATGTCGTATCGAAGAGCCCGCTCAGCGCCTGGTGCTGTTCCGGATTGAACTCCCACAGATTAAATGCCCGTTCTTGGCATGGGAGAATCCGGCGGATGAGCATGACTTGGACCACGTCGACGAGCCTGAGCTTATTGCTCACCAGCTTCTGGATGCAGGCTCGGAGTCCCGTCACCTCCTTCGGATTGCCCCACAGCAAGCCCTTCTCTTTCCAGGAGGTGAGATGCGTGGGGACGCCAGATCTAAACTCGGGGGCCGCCGCCCATGTGGGCTTGCGCGGCTCGGTGATATAGAACCACCCCGATTGCCACCCCTTGACGGAATCTACGAAGGCCCCTTCGAGCCAAAGGACGTTGGGCAACTTACCCAACATGGCGCCTCCGCATTCCGCTTGTGTGCCCTTCACAACCTTCGGCTTGACGTTGAAGGTCTTGAGCCACAGGCCGAAGTGGGGAAGGAAGACAACCCTCTCATGGGGCCCACGGGTAGGGACGAGCTGCCCCTCGTCGGGCAGCCGATGCGCGATATCGCCGGAAAGGTATCCGGCGCTGCGCAGCTTGGTGATGTGCTCCTCCTTAATGGTGGAGGCCAACCATTTGCCTCCCGCTCCGGACATATTCGGAGAAGGTCGAGGCGAGATGCGCGAGCTTGGGCGTTGGAGCTTGAGTGCGCGGAGATGGATAAGCAAAGGAGGAAGAAGGCGTAGGTGAGAAGGTAAATCCTCATCCCTTATATATAGGCGGACGAAACTATGCGTCCCCCACCGGCCTGGTAAAACTCGCTTATCTCCCAAGCGCCACCATCAATGGCGCGGTTGGGTTACCCATGTCCGTATTGATGAGAATCCCGGAATAAGGGGAACACGATCTCTGCTTCGACAAGACGTGCCAAGGAAACCGCTTCGCTAAACGTGCTGAGGTGGTATAGTAAAAAACGATTCAAGTAAAAGCCTGGTAGCGGTGTGATGTCACGCCGCATAATACGTCAGTAGATTGGACTAGTGTACATTTTATTCTCTCTACGGTGGAAGGTGGAATTTATTTTGCAGAGCCGGACACTATCCTAGTGTTCATGATCTTCTTTGGGATCATTCAAGGGAGGAACCCGCCTTGCAATGCCGAACATTATGCGCGCCGGACTAATCGTCATTGAAGCCTGGTTCGAGGGCTACCGAGGAGTCTGGACTAGGGGTGTCCGGACAGTTGGACTATCATCGTCCACGGACTCCAAGACTACGAAGATACAAGATTGAAGACTCCGTCCGTGTCCGGATGGGACTTTCCTTGGCGTGGAAGGCAAGCTTGGCGTCTACGGATATGTAGATCTCCTACCATTGTAACCGACTCTGTAACCCTAGCCTCCTCCGGTGTCTATATAAACCGGAGGGCTTTAGTCCGTGAGGACACAACATACATTACAACAATCATACCATAGGCTAGCTTTAGGGTTTAGCCTCCTTGATCTCGTGGTAGATCCACTCTTGTACTACCCATATCATCAATATTAATCAAGCGGGACGAGGGTTTTACCTCCATCGAGAGGGCCCGAACCTGGGTAAAACATCGTGTCCCTCGTCTCCTGTTACCATCCACCTAGACGCACAGTTCGGGACCCCCTACCCGAGATCCGCCGGTTTTGACACCGACACCCAGGGAGCACTTGTGCTTTCAATCTCCCCCTTTTTGGTAATTGATGACAACATACATCAAAGCTTTAGATAAAGATATAGAGAATAGCAAGTAAAGCTTTGGAAAGACATGTAACAAGCATAGGCACCCCCTACATGTATGCAATCATGTGAATATGGAATATAGAGGCATGTGAGTGCATAAACATAACAGAGTAGGCAATGTGAATATGGGTAATGTACCTTCATGCTCATGAGTCCTTCTTGCAAACAGTATGTACATCAGCAAGAATTCCTCATACACATGATTGTGATGCATATACTTACCTTGTGGTCTTGAGTTGGCTTAGGATGGAATGAACCTGTGAAAATAAGGTTAGATAACACAGATACACCTACTAGCCAGAGCAAACAAAAGAAACCACAAGAGTACCAAGACTGGGATGACATGTAGAGAGTGAGTACTAAGTACCACATTTAACATAGACATGTCCCCAAAGGTAAAGATGTGCAATGAATTTAAAGAATTTCTTTCCCTTAGATGTCTTGCTCCCCCTGAATCTAGCATGGGATACTGGGAGAAGATAGGGAACAAAAAATCAGAGCTCAAAGAAACAAATGAATAGAGCTAATGCAAATAAGCACATATGAACATGTCTTTCCCCTCAAGAAGACATGTGGCATCTCTCCTCTTGAGGACCGAGCATCTGGGATCCTTGAAGATTACTCTCTCCTGGAGTGTTCTCTCCCCCTAGAGATATGATTAAGCTTTGATGTGATCTCTCTCTCCCCCTTTGACATCAATTTCCAAGAAGGGCCTTCTGAAATTTGTTGTGAATGGGTTTGGTCCTTGAGTCACACCACAAAGCAGCAAGGTAACTGTGATGCTTGTAGAGGACAAGATTCATTGAGTGGAGTTGGATCAAGAGTAATGCAGGAATAAATGGCAAAATGTCTTTCTTGTAGGGAAATTGGTGGCACCGAGTGGTATGCTTCGGTTGCACTTAGACCGAAAACAAGAGACCGATGTGACCGAGTTCATCACAGAGAAAACACTTGTCACCTCAACTCACTAAACAAGTAAGATCTCACAAGGATTTGCAAGGAATTAACTGAAAGATTTGCAATGAATTAGAAGCAGGGAATGCTGAACAAATAGAAAAGAAAAGAAAGGAGACCTAGATGAAGTTTTTTTTGAAAGGGGGAACAAATATGCATGAGACAAATGCAAGAGATCAGAAAAGAACTCAAGAGAACTTCATCTAGAGATGGTCGGTGACAAAGTCACCTATGTTAGAGCATATTGACTTAGGAGTCAAGTGAGATCACTTGATCATAGGTCATACTAATTGTTTAAGCTCAAAATGGGGTTACCATTTTTCGTTTAAGCATCTTGATGTATTCACATCTTGTTGAGTTGCTTTGACTCCTGACTTGGAGTAAAGCTTCTCTAAGATGGAATAACATACCTTGGGTGGTGGTGTTGATCATGATCATGTAGTTGAACTTGTGTGGGTTGCTCAAGGTTGATGTAGCTCATCAAGAGTTGGGAGCACCACTTGGAATTTGAGTTCATCTACCTACATGGGTTAGTTTTTGCAAGGAAGAGCACTTGTGTATCCAAAATGACAAACATGAAACTCAACATAGAATATGTCAAAGGATATGTTTGAATGGTTCCATGCTTCCTTGTCTTCAACCACCGTTGTGTAGAGACTTGGTGATGTAGAGATTGCTCAAGATGTGAGTGAGTTGCAATCTCATAGACTTAGATTCATCCAAGTACCTACAGGGTTTAGATAACATGCAAGGTGCAAGTATATCCAAGACATAAGATGGTCATCATAAGAGAAATGTCGAGGATTAGTCATAAGCTCATGTCTTGCATGTATCCAATGGAGTTCCTACTCCAAGTTTGAGGCATCAATGATGTTCAATTCACCTCTTAACCTGCAAAACACTTTCTCATCAAGTGGTTTAGTGAATATATCCGCTAATTGCTTTTCGATGCGAACATGCTTAAGATTAATGTCACCCTTAGCAAACATGATCTCGAATGAAATGATGACGAACTTCAATATGCTTAGTTCGAGAGTGTTGCACAGGATTGTGAGCAATCTTGATAGCACTTTCATTGTCACAAAGTAATGGAACATGTCTCACATATATCCCATAATCTTTAAGAGTTTGGGTCATCCAAAGTAATTGAGCACAACATGAACCAGCGGCAATGTATTCCGCTTCGGCGTTGGATAAGGATACCGAGTTTTGTTTCTTGGAAAACCAAGACACAAGAGATCTACCAAGAAATTGACAAGTACCCGAAGTGGACTTTCTATCAACCTTGTCACCGGCATAGTCCAAGTCGGAGTAGCCAACAAGATCAAAAGAGGCCCTCTTAGAATACCAAATGCCAAAATTTGGTGTATGGATTAAGTATCTCACTATCCTTTTCACGGCCTTAAGATGACATTCTTTAGGAGCAACTTGATATCGTGCACACATGCACACACTTAGCATGATATCGAGACGTGAAGCACATAGATATAACAATGAACCAATCATAGAGCGATAATCCTTTTGATCGACCGGTTCACCAACTTTGGTCAAATCAAGATGTCCACTAGTAGGCATAGGTGTAGTCATACCTTTGCATTCTTGCATATTGAACTTCTTGAACAAGTCCTTGGTGTACTTCGTTTGAGAGACAAAGGTTCCTTCCTTAGTTTGCTTGATTTGCAACCCAAGAAAGAATTTGAGTTCGCTCATCATAGACATCTCAAACTTTTCGGACATTAGCTTCCCAAACTTTTCACTAAAATGAGGGTTAGTAGAACCAAATATAATATCATCAACATAGATTTGGCATACAAATAGTTCTCCATTGACCCTTTTAGTAAAAAGAGTAGAATTTAATTTTCCAATTTCAAAGCCTTTTTCAATAAGGAAGTTGGTCAAGCATTTATACCACGCTCTAGGAGCTTGTTTAAGACCATAACGAGCTTTGTGCAGTTTGTAAACATGATCAAGTTTCGTAGGATTAACAAAGCCAGGAGGTTGTTTATCATAAACTTCCTCCTCTATTTCACCATTTAGAAAAGCACTTTTAATGTCCATTTGGTACAAGGTGATATCATGGTGATTAGCATAGGCAAGTAAGATGCGAATGGACTCAAGTCTAGCAACGAGAGCATAAGTCTCACCATAGTACATACCTTTGACTTGTGTGTACCCTTGGGCGACGAGACGTGCTTTGTTGCGAACTACTTGTCCATCTTCATCTTGCTTGTTGCGAAACACCCATTTGGTACCGATGATGTTGTGGTTGTTGTCGGGCTTCTCAACCAATGTCCAAACTTTATTTCTCTCAAAGTTGTGTAGTTCTTCATGCATGGCGTTTGTCCAATCCAGATCTTCCAATGCTTCTTCAACCTTCATAGGTTCAATGCTAGAGATGAATGAATAGTGTTCACAAAAGTTAGCTAAACGAGTTTTAGAGCGAGTGATTCTCCCGGTTTGGATATCTTTGTAGATTTGCTCAACGGGATGATCTTTAGCAATTCTTTCTCGAACTCGTGAGAGCTTTTGCTTGGGTCTTGGTTGAACATCTTCTTCATAT
This sequence comes from Aegilops speltoides, assembly GCA_021437245.1. Taxonomy (NCBI): domain Eukaryota; kingdom Viridiplantae; phylum Streptophyta; class Magnoliopsida; order Poales; family Poaceae; genus Aegilops; species Aegilops speltoides. Next base: position 200,964,194 of record CM038147.1, read on the forward strand.
TGTTCTTCTTCTTGGCCTTCTTCATTGTTGGCGTTGTCATTCTCTTGTCGTTGTGGAGAAGGAGGTTGTTCACGTTCATCTTGATGCACTTCCTCGTTTTCTTCATCTTGGTGTGTCCCACTTGTGGATGCTTCCGTATCAACTCTTGGTTCACCTTGTCGTGAGGTAGAAGCTTCCACATGGACGGACGAGGTACTCTCCTTCACCTCCGTTGGACGAATCTTGCCAATAGACAAGTCTTGAATTGCTTCCGAGGGGTCTTTATCTCCAACATCAATTGGCAATTACTCTACTTGCGAGCCGTTAGATTCATCAAACTTCACATCTACCGTTTCTTCAACCTTTTGGGTGAAATTGTTGTAGACACGGTATGTGTGAGAGTTTGAGCCATAACCAAGTAGGAAACCTTCATGAGACTTAGGAGCAAATTTAGAGCGATGATGCTTATCAAGAATGTAGCACTTTGAGCCGAATACTCGAAAGTATCCAACTTGGGGTTTGTTACAGGTGAGGAGCTCGTATGTCGTCTTGCCGAGTAGCTTGTGAAGATACAAGCGATTCGTTGCATGACAAGCTGTCTCAACCGCTTCTGCCCAAAAGTGCTTCGGCGTCTTGTACTCATCAAGCATCGTTCTTGCCATTTCGATGAGCGTCCGGTTCTTCCTCTCAACAACTCCATTTTATCGAGGTGTGTACGTAGCCGAGAACTCATGTGAAATCCCTTCTTCGTCAAGAAAGGTGTCCACATTTGCGTTCTTGAACTCCGTTCCATTGTCACTGTGAACCTTCTTGATCTTCACTTCAAATTGATTTTGGGCCTTTCTAGCAAAGTTTTTGAAGATCTTTTAAACTTGCGATTTATCATCGAGAAAGAACACCCACGTAAATCTTGAAAAATCATCAACTATAACTAGACCAAAAGAATTTCCACCGAGACTTTTGTAAGCATTGGGACCAAAAAGATCCATGTGAAGTAGCTTGAGTGGCCTCCTTGTGGTCATGATGTTCTTCACGGGATGCCTTCTTCCAACCTGTTTACCTGCTTGACAAGCGCTGCAAAGTCTATCCTTATCAAATATGACATCGTTAACGCCAAGGATATGATTTCCTTTAATAAGCTTGTCAAGGTTTCGCATACCAACATGACCTAGTCGTCTATGCCACAACCAGCCTTTAGAGGATTTAACAATAAAGCAAGTTCTAGGTTGAGCGTTTTTAGTGAAATCAACAATGTATAGATCACCTCTACGTATACCGGTAAAGACCATTTTATGATTATCTCTATGAAACACTTGGCAATCTACTTCAGTAAATAGGACATTGAAACCGAAATCAGCAAGTCTAGATACGGAAAGTAAGTTGTAGCCAAGAGATTCAACGAGCATGACATTTTGTATGGAGCTATCATGTGATATGGCCACCTTACCGAGGCCAACCACCTTAGCCTTTGAGTTGTCACCGAAAGTGACATACTTTCAAGGTCCATCATTTTCAGCAAGCTCACGAAACATATCTTTATCTCCGGTCATGTGATCGGTACACCCACTATCAAGAACCCATTCCTTTCCTCCTGCCATATATCCCCGAAGATTTGCCATAAGACCAAAGTGTCTCATTGCATCATCAAGATCAAATTCACTATCATCATCCTCATCATAGTATCCATGTTCAACATCGTCAAGTGGTGGATCAAATCCTAGAGGGGGTGATTCGTTAGAGTGAGTTTGACAATGATCTTGTTTATGAATTTTTATAGCTTCGGAAATGATATCACTAATAATTACAACATCTCCTTTGGCACGCATAAGGTTTGTAAGCTCAAATAGACAATCACCAAACATAGGATCACTGGAATTCATCTTACTCAAGGCAATAGACTTATGGAGAATTTCATCTAGATTTTTTAAGGAATAATTTGGAAAACGTTCCTCAAGAAATTTCCATATAGTGTTGGCACACTTAAGAGTAGGCAAACATCCAATCAAGGTTCTAGGCAAGCCTCTAGTGATAAGTTCAACAATTCTAAGATTGTGAATCATGTCAATTGACTCATCAAGGGTAGGATGCATAGGATCAACATGAGGTGCACAAGGGTTAGCAATATACTTGTTCAAATGATATTCATTGACAATCACAAGCATCTCATTTTTCCACTCATGAAAATACTCTCCATCAAGTATAGGCACTCTATGTCTAAGACTCCCAATAGTAGACTCATCCATCTTCCTCCAATGGTGTTTAAACCAAAGCAATGGAGACCAAAGCTCTGATACCAATTGAAAGGATCGAGAAGAGGTGTCTAGAGGGGGGTGATTAGACACTAAGTACCAAAAGTTACAGTTTTTAACTTCTTTAAGTTTAAGTGGGGTTTAGGCACAAGTTTAACACTCACAATACATAACAAGCAAGCATGCAAAGAGTATATGAGCAGCGGAAAGTAAAGCATGCAACTTGCAAGAATGTAAAGGGAAGGGATTGGAGGATTGAAACGCAGTTGGAGACACGGATGTTTTTGTCGTGGTTCCGATAGGTGGTGCTATCGTACATCAACGTTGATGGAGACTTCAACCCACGAAGGGTAACGGTTGCGCGAGTCCACGGAGGGCTCCACCCATGAAGGGTCCACGAAGAAGCAACCTTGTCTATCCCACCATGGCCGTCGCCCACGAAGGACTTGCCTCACTAGCGGTAGATCTTCACGAAGTAGGTGATCCCCTTGCCCTTACAAACTCTTTGATTCAACTCCACAATCTTGTCGGAGGCTCCCAAGTGACACCTAGCCAATCTAGGAGACACCACTCTCCAAGAAGTAACAAATGGTGTGTTGATGATGAACTCCTTGCTCTTGTGCTATAAATGATAGTCTCCCTAACAATCAACTCTGTCTCACAGGATTTGGATTTGGTGGAAAGAAGATTTGAGTGGAAAGCAACTTGGGCAAGGCTAGAGATCAAGATTCATATGGTAGGAATGGAATATCTTGGCCTCAACACATGAGTAGGTGGTTCTCTCTCAGAAAATGTATGCTGGAAGTGTAGGCATGTTCTGATGGCTCTCTCCCCGAATGAAGAGTGGGTGGAGGGGTATATATAGCCTCCACACAAAATCTAACTATTACACATAACTTACCAAAATCGGTAGGACCGAATTGAGAAACTCGGTCGGACCGATTCAGCAAATCTAGTGACCGTTATGATTTTCGGTGGGACCGACATGCAACTCGGTAGGACCGATATGGTTAGGGTTAGGGCATAACGTAATATCGGTGAGACCGATTAAACAAACTCGGTGGGACCAATTTTGGTAATAAGCTAACCAGAGAGTTTTGTTAAGCAAACTCGGTGAGACCGATTTTGGTAATTAGCTAACCAGAGAGTTTGCATTGTAATATCGGTAGTGTCGATTGCTCAAACTCGGTGAGACCGTATTTGGTTATGGACATACACAGAGAGATTACAATCCCATCTCGGTGAGGCCGAGATCCCTATCGGTGAGACCGATTTGCCTAGGGTTTGTGGCAGTGACTATGACATCTGAACTCAGTGGCGCCGGATAGAAAGAATCGGTAGGGCCGAGTTAGACTTTTGGTTTAGGACATATGTGGATGTGAGAAAGTAGTTGAGGGTTTTGGAGCATATCACGAAGTACTATGAATCAAGTACGTCATTAAGCAACACCTCATCCCTCCTTGCTAGTATTGGCTTTTCCGATAGACTCAATGTGATGTTGGATCACTAAAATAGAAAATGTAGAGTCTTGATCTTGGAGCTTGAGCCAATCCTTTGTCCTTAGCATCTTGAAGGGGTTCCACATCCTCTTGTCCATGCCACTCCATTGTTGAACTTGTCTGAGACATACTAGGTAAAAGTGTTAGTCCAACAGGAGATATGTTGACATTAATTAACAAAATCACCCAGGGAGCACTTGTGCTTTCACCAGCCCGCACCGGGTGCCCGGCCCCTACAGCTGCTTTCCGCGACCTCCCTGACCGGACCGGGTGCCCGGTCCTCTGCACCCCGGGTGCCCGGACGACTCCGAATATGCCTGCGTGCATTTTGGGCAATTGACCCTTGTATCCCCCTCTCCCCTCTATTTCGTCCCTAGACTATTTAGAGGGATAGCAAAGTATATGAGAGACATTAGTGAGCTTTGCTCCTTGTACCCACTCCTCTAGGAGATCAAGACCTCCTAGGAGAAGATCCCTAGTGGATATCAAGCCCCCAACTTGGGAAGGATCCCCATCATAGGATCATCAAGACCTCTCTCCTCATAGGATTGGGATGAACTAGTACCTTGTATCTTTCCTTTGTTGTTCTTGGATCATTGTGACCTCTTGTGTGTTCTTGGATCTAGCATATGTGTGATTTGATCTAGTCAATTTGAGTGTTTCACCTCTCTTGTGTTCTTCGTGTTCTTGGGGATTTCCCCTCCAATTCGTGAAAGATCTCCATCTAGGGTTTCACCCTACAACACCACGCCCCCTAGGGGCCGCCACAGGGGCTGCGGGATGCTTAGGGGGATGGCCGCGACCTCTCTTGGGAGGTGGGGAGGCTGGTCCCTCCTTGGAAGCTTTCCCCATTTTGACCGCCGAAAACCTCCTCGGCGATGCCATGGAAGCAAGACGAAGAAGGAGAAGAAGCGGGCGGCAGGAAGACGAAGGAGAGATGAGCAGGGGGCTCTGCCCCTCCCCTGCATTTATAGCCAAGGAAGGCCAACCGCCAGCCTCCACGACCTCGCGCCATGATGATCTTCTTCATGACGCATCATTCCGTCAAGTCGAACAGTTGCCGAGGCAGCATGGGGAAGTGGAGACACCCATGTCCCATCAATCACCACACGTCATCAAGGCCGCAAGCGGCTAGGGCCTGCGGTGCTCCACACTTGCCCTTTGGCTTCGCCTGAAGCCAAGTCCGAGCGCACCTTGGGCCTGGGGGCTACTGTCGGTGTTCTAGATATGGGGGTATCTAGACTTGCCTGCTTGCGGCCGACCATGTGGCTCCATCGACGGCTTGGTACGACCCAGTTATGACATCAACAGCTCAAGAACCTCGCAAGGGGCCAAGTCTCGCGAGGCGGATGACGCCAAGACCCCCGAGGGTATCGGCCTCTTCTGGCTGGCTCCCGAGGGGCGGAGTGTTCTATGCAAGGTTCACCTCATGAGGCTCAGCTGACGTGAGGCATGACGACCAAGGCCAGGCGGGCACTAGGCGGGCGCCAGCGGGCGCATAGTGCTAGTTTCCTCTTCGGTGCCAGGGAGGCAAGCCACAGGCGCGGAGTCCCAAGGAATCAGCCAAAGGTTTCTATTCAGGTGCAACAAGACCAAGACAATCAGGACGGCAGGACGGAGGTCATCACCGAGCCCACCGCAGCGTCACGACCAGGGGCTTTTCGCAGGTGAAGACCACTTTTGTCAAGATAAGCTGTACTACATTTCCCCTTTCAAATCCGGCCGTTGTGGGATCACTTCCCGCCGACATTTGGGAAGAGGACCAAGGCCACTATAAATAGGACTTAGCCACCTCCATAGAAGGGGATCGGATCCATTCTCTCTCGATCACCTCACCAGCTCTCTTGAGCTCAAGAACACCTCACCTCCTGAGGCCAGTTCATCCACTGTACTAGTTCGTCCTCAGCCCTTCGAGGCAATCCACCAAAACGTTGGAGTAGGATATTACAGTGTGAGGTGGCCCGAACCAGGATAAACTGCTGTGTCTCTTTGTCTCTTCGAGCTCGTCGCGCTAGTCTTAGGAGAATCACGAGTAGGCAGGCTGGGTAGGTTGAGATCTCCGCCCGCACCCCACAGTTCGAACAATTCAAGGGTTTGCGGATCCCATAATCCGACATATATTTTCAGATCTATAAAACCAAAAACCCAAAAATACCTTGTTGCATCTTATTTATATTTACTTTAGTTTGCTCTTTTATTTATCTTTTATACCTATCCCTATTAGATCCCACTCTTGTTCGTGACCATGAAGGGATTGACAACCCCTTTTTCGCATTGTGGGCAATGTTTGTTAGTTTGTGCAGGTGCATATATTGGAGACTGTCTTGTGCCTCCTACTGGATTGATACCTTGGTTCTTAACTGAGGGAAATACTTATCTCTACTTTGATGCATCATCCTTTCCCCTTCAAGGGATAAAATCAACGCAAGCTCAAGAAGTAGCACCCAACACCCAGTCATCTCCTTTCTCACGCAGAAGGATAGACAGGGCACATGGACGCCACGCACCGCCGCTTTCGTGCCACCTCCTGCCTTCCTGCCACATCACTGAGACGCGGATAAGCCCGATACGTCGCCCCGCGCCATTCCTCTGTCTCTCTTGTTCTTCTTCCTTTGCTCTCACTCGGACTTGAGCTCGTCCGAGAGGAGTCAGTCACTGCAGCTCGCCGCCGTCGTGTCCACAACCATCTTCTCGCCTCAAAGACAAGTCTATTAGCTTCGCCTACTCTCTCTGTAGGTATATGCCTAAGAACTCGAGCAAGGACGCCATACAACCTCGCCATCACCGCCATCTTCAATGTCGGGATCTAATGAATGCCATTGTCGATTCACTGCCATACTTGTGTACCTGAGCCCACTGAGCTGCTCTGTGGATACGTAGTGATGCCTAGTTCAAATTATACATAGTATCACCGTCAATTACGTCCCCTAGCTAGCTTGTCCACATAGGCGTGAGCTCTCCTCCGCCGGCCATGTCACTGCCATCGCTAGAGTTAGAACACGTCGTGGACAAGTAGTCCCTTGCATTGAATGATATTCCAGAAGGCCATAGCACCCCTCAAATCATGATCCCATGCACCGTAGTGATGACCCACAAGTATATAGGATCAATCATAGTCCTTTCAATAAGTGTGTCGAACCCAACAAGGAGCAGAAGGAAATGACAAGCGGTTTTCAGCAAGGTAATTTCTGCAAGCACTAAAATTGTCGGTAACAAGTAGTTTGATAGCAATATAATTTGGAATAAGTAAAAGTAG